>CM077161.1:115121478-115738644 GCA_039583875.1 Platanthera guangdongensis | reverse complement strand
AGGTGACTCTCTAGGCTTACTTGGAACCTACACATAGACATGTAGCAAACATTATATCTGGTCTACTAGCTGTAAGATACAGTAATGAGCCAATCATTGCTCTATATGTTTGTGATCAATAGGTTTCCCATGTTATCAGCATCCAATACAACATTAGTAGGCATGGGTGTTTTCATACAAGATGCCTCAGACATACCAAATTTCTTAACCAGTTCATTTGCATATTTGGTTTGAGAAATAAAGATGCCTTCAGCATGTTGCTTGACTTGCAATCCTAGGAAGAAGGATAGCTCACCCATGCTACTCATCTCAAATTTAGAATGCATTAGGTTGGAAAACCTTCTGCACAATTTGGAGTCAGTAGAACCAAAAATGATATCGTCTACATAAATTTGTACTAGTAAGGTATGAGACTTATGGGTTCTAATGAAAAGAGTTTGGTCTACTCTACCCCTTATAAAACCATTTTCAAGAGAAAGCATGCTAGGGTCTCATACCATGCTCTAGGAGCTTGCTTGAGACCATATAATGCTTTGTTCAGTCTAAAAACATAATCAGGATAAGTTGGAGAGATAAAACCTGGAGGTTGTCTGACATAAACTTCCTCTTTGATGTCTCCATTCAAGAAAGCACTTTGACATCCATCTGATATACCTTGAAGCCTTTGTGAGCTGCATAAGCTAGAAATATTCTGATGGCTTCCAATCTTGCAACAGGTGCAAAGGTCTGGTCGTAGTCTATTCCTTCTTCTTGAGAGTATCCCTGAGCAACTAGCCTTGCCTTGTTTTTTATAATTACTCCTTGATCATCCAATTTGTTTCTGAATACCCATTTTGTTCCAACAATGGAATGATCCTTAGGCTTTGGCACTAGTTCCCATACTTTGTTCTTCTCAAATTGATGCAACTCTTCTTGCATTGAAATGATCCAGTGTGGATCTTGCTCTGCATCTTGAATGGACTGAGGTTCAATTTGAGATAGGAAGCAGGTGTGCAACAGGTTTTGGTTGACCTGATTTCTGGTTTGCACACCAGCTGAGATTTCTCCAATTATTTGGGAAATTGGGTTGTCTCTTGATGTTACTAAATCAACAGGGGGTGTTGATTGTTCACCAACTTGTGTTGTTGTTTCCTCTTATGGTACAACAACTGGCTCTTCAAGTTGTGCTTCAATGTGTTGAGCATTTTGTTCATCTTCACTGCTTTCATCCCTTTGAGTAACCTGTAACTTGTTCATTTCTTCAACTAGAGAATGTTCCTACAAAGGTTCTATGGTAGAAGAAATCTTCTCCTTGAAAGACATGTTAGATTCATCAAAAGAAATATGAACAGATTCCTCAATTTTTAAAGATGATTTATTATAGACCCTATAAGCCTTGCTGATCATGGAGTATCCCAGAAACACTCCTTTATCAGCTTTGGCTTGAAATTTTGCTAAATATTTCTTGTCATTATTATGAATGTAGCAAATAAAACCAAAGACTCTAAAATAGTCAACTTTAGGTTTCTTCCCTTTGAGTAATTCATAGGGAGTCTTTCCCTTTAGTTTATGTATCAGACTTCTGTTCAACACATAGTTGGAGGTGTTCACTGCCTCTGCCCAGAAGGATAGAGGAAGGTGAGCATCTGACAATAATGTAGTGGCAGATTCAATAAGGGTTCTATTTTCCTTTCAGCTACCCCATTTTGTTGAGGAGTTCTAGGAGCTGAGAAAGTATGTCTGATCCCTTCACTCTGACAGAACTCTTGCATAAGAAGAGAATCAAACTCTGTTCCATGATCACTTCTAATCAGGGCAATGTGAGTATTGAACTCAATCTGTATACATTTGAGAAACTCTGTCAGACACTTAAAGTTATCAGACTTCTTCTTAGAAAGAACACCCAAGTGAATCTAGAGAAGTCATCTACAACTACTAAAGTGTAGGATTTCCCTCCTAGGCTTTGTACTGTGATGGGTCCAAAGAGATCCATGTATAACAGATACAATATCCTAGGTGAATCACTCTTATTAAGTGACTTAAAGCTTTTTTAGTTTGCTTGACTAATTGACAAGCCCTACAGAGTCCTTCCTCTTGTAGGGGCCAGAAGGTAGTCCTCTAACAAGGTTGTCCTTGGATAGCCTAGCAATAGTTCTAAGGTTTAGGTGTCCTAGTCTCTTATCCAAAAATATTTGGTCTACAGACAGAGTTAAACAAGCAGATATCTACATCAGTTGAAAGAAAATCTACTAGATAGATGTTACCTTTCCTTTTACCTGTCAACACAGTTGTGTTGTCCTCTAACTTGATTTTGCATAAGGCTTTGCTGAAGGTCACCTGGTAGCCTTCATCACACAGCTGACTGATACTAATTAGGTTGTGCTTCAGTCCTTCCACATAAGCTACCTTCTTGAAAGTTACTGAACCAATATGGACTGCACCATATCCTTTAGTTTGTCCAAAGTTTGAATCACCAAAGATAACTTTAGGTCCATGCTTGGCTCTAAAGGAAGTGAGGTTGTCCTTGTTCCCTGTCATGTGCTTAGAGCACCCACTATCCAAATACCATTGCTGGTTAGATGTTGGATAGGTCTTCACCTGCACATAAGACAATTCATTTGTTTTTGACCCAGTTTGCCTTGGGCCTAGGTTGATAACCTTTAAATTCTGAAATGAAAGACATCCCTGGTTGACTCTTATATCCTTCAGGATGATATCTCCTTGGAGGTATAATCCATTCAGTATAAGGGTTAAAGATTTGAGATGAAGGACCCTTAGGATTAAATTTTGATTTACCTTTGAAAGATTTTCCAGAGCTATGACCTCTGTTCGACGATCTTGGAGCTGCGTTCGATGATCTTGGGTCAGATCGTTGAGCTCCGTTCGACGGTCAACTATGGGTGAGGTCAGGTATTTGAGATCGTCGACCTGCGTTCGACGACTTTGGCTGAGATCGTCGATTTGCGTTCGACGATTGTGCCTGAGATCGTCGAGCTGCGTTCGGCGATCATCGATCTTCACTCGACGATCGTCGATTTCCGTTCGACGATTTCTGCTAGGACTTAGTTTTCTGAGGCAGATCAGAATTTTTCCTAGCAACCTCTACAACTCCCTTTCCTTTGTCAGAAATGAATTTGATGGGAGTTGTTAGGACTATAGGTTGGCTAGATGAAGCACCCAAGCCCAGTGTACTGTTAAATCTAGAGTTCACTGTGCTTGTGATGTCCATCAGCTTGATGCTTCTCCCATTAAGAGATTCTTCAAGCTTCTTGGCCTCAGAGAGCTCACTTTTCAGTGAAGCTATCTGTTCCCTACAGCACTCCAACTCCTGAGAGAGTTTGAGGTTTTCTGACTTTAGAGTATTATGTTCAGATAATTGATTTCTGAGAGAGATAATCTCTTTCTCAGACTTTAGCAGGTCTAAATACAGTGCTTTAAATTCAGATTTAAAATCTTCTGAACTAAAATCAAAAGAACCAATTACCTGATCTTCTTCAGATTGAGTCTCTGAGTCTGACTCTGACTCCTCTTCCTCTGAATTGTGCTGAGAGGCATTGATTGCCATCATGCAGAACTCCTTTTCTTCTGCATCATCCTCATCATCACTGGAGCTGGATGAGGCTTCTGACTCCTCTTCTGTCTCACTCCAGGATTCAGCAACAAACCCTTTTCTTGTATGCTTGTTTTTGCTTGAAGAAGGTTTGTCATTGCCATTCCTTTTGGAGTCTTTCTCCTTTCTTCTTTCTTTTCTGTCCCTTCTATTCTTGTTCTTGTTCTCTGGACAGTCAGGAACTATGTGCCCTGGTTTCCTGCAACCAAAGCAAATAATGTCTTTATTATTACTAATGGACTTGTCATACCTTGGCTTAATCTGCTCCTTGTATGATCTTCTTCTGAAGTCCTTTCTGGCCATTTTGTAGAATCTTTTGGCCAACAAGCTGAGTAGTTCATCATTGCGTGTGGCTTTGTCTTCAGGCAGATCCTCAGTTGCCTTGAATGCTATGGTCTTCTCTTTTCTTGTGGCTGGTGAGGCAGCCTTCTGTTCTTCCTCTCTATTTTTGATGAGTAGCTCATAGGATTTGAGCTTACCCAATAGAGCTTCAGTGGTGATCTCATTCAGACTTCTGGCATCCTTAATTGGCCAGATTCTTGAATCCCAAGTGCTGGGGAAGCACATTAGGATCTTGTCATTAAGTTCAGTTAGAGAGATCTCTTTGTCCAATGTCCTGAGTTCACTGACAATTAGACTTAGTCTGTTGTACATGTCTCCCACTGACTCAGTCTCTCCCTTCTTGAAGTTCTCATATTGAGAGATGAGATGGGATCTTCTATCCTTTCTCTCATCAGCTGAGCCTGAGACTATTTCTGAGAGTTTGTCCTAAATTTCTTTTGCTGAATTACATTCAGCTACCTTTTGAAATATGTCATCTGACATTATCTGGGCTAGGATATTCATAGCCTTAGCATCAGCTACCTTCCACCTCTTGATGTCAGCATCTGTTCCTGATGGAGGTGGCACAACATTTGTGCTTGTGTTCTCTGGGGGTCTTGGACATACTGTCAAAACAGAATTAAAGATATCTTCATCAATATAATTCATGTAAAGCCTAATCCTTGCTTTCCAAAGTGCAAACTTGGATAGATTGCACACTGGATGTCTAGTGCTAGCATAATCTTTGTTTTGAGCCATGATTTGTGAAAACAAAATCTAATAATAAAATACTAAAGAAAAACAGATCTAACTTGGGATCTTTGGGTTCAGGTGTTAGCCTGTACAACCAATCAGGTATGGTATGTTTAACCAACCTGGCTCTGATACCAATTGAAAGAGCAGCTAGATCTGATATACTCTAGAGGGGGGTGAATAGAGTATATGGTGCTTTAAAAACTTTTACAACAATTGTTATAAAAATAGTGAGCAGGGAAGCAATAATAAATCTAATCACAGCACTAAGTTAAACAAGAACTAAGCACAGAAAAATCAAGGCCAGAAACAAAAATGAAAACAAGCAAAACCAGGCGACACAAGGAAATATAGTGGTTCCCCTAAACTTGGGTACATCCACTCTTCTACCACCCTAGGTAGGAATCCACTGCAGGATGAGTTGATCAGGTGTCCTGGGCAACAATGAGCTTTTGATAAGGTGCTCAAAAACCAAAGCAGATTTTTTGATCAGGTGTCTTGCCACCAATGAGCTTTTGACAAGGTGCTCAAAAACCAAGCTCAAAATTTTGAAGGGAGTTTGAGAAACCCTTTACAGAGTGGGGGGTGAGAGAATGATGGAAGTCTTCTCTTTCTCAAACAACTGAGAAGACTATGTGGATTATTGTTGTCAAAGCTCCCCCTGAATCCTTGAGATCTTCAGGAAGAAAAAGCTTTGTAGAGGGTGATAGGCCTTCAAAGATTGAACTCCAGCAATAGATGATTTCAGCAATAGCTGAAATGTTGAATGTCTGGAGTCTGGAAATATGTTGGCCTTGAGACACTTTGAAGACTAAGGAGATCTAAAGATTTGAGAAGGCTTGATCTCCTTGGATGTGTGTTCTTCATAATTCTTTTGTGACAGAAGATTTTTGAATATGTCTCTGTAATCTGTATCCTCTCTCTGTATTGTGTGTGTTCTTTTTAGATATTTAAAAAACATGTCTTTTATTCTCTGGTATAGAATAGAATAACATTCTCTATCAAGTATAGCCGTTGGCCTGCATTAATTGCATCCTTAATTGCATAATCTCTTCTGGAGGAAAGTCCACAGATATATTCCTTGAAAAATCTCTTGAAACTTGGTCCAGAATTGAATGAAAACGGCTAGGAAATCTCTGAATTAATTGCAGAATAACTCCTAACTGATTTGAATTTAAATGTAGAAACATCCTGGAAGTTATCTGTAATCGTCGAACTGAGCTCTGTTATCGTCGAGCTGAGCTCAGCGATCTAGAAATATACAGCAGCAAAATATCGTCGATCTGAGCTCAAAGATCGTCGAACTGAGCTCAGAGATAAAGTTCCAAAGCAGAGTCAAAATCGTCGACCTGAGCTCACCGATCTTCGAATGGAGTTCGACGATATGAAGAAGTTGAGCTCAGCGATCGTCGAATGGAGTTCGACGATCTTGTCGAAGTTGAGCTAGATGATCGTCGACCGGAGTTCGACAAATCGTCGTGCTGAGCTCGACGATATGACTTAGTCTCCAAACACAAAATCTTGGTTTTCAGGGAAGCTTCCAAACCGAGACTTCTAACCCTTAGACTCAATTCTAATTGACCTATTAAGCTATACAGGAGGTCAAGCAAAGGATTCATAGAGACATAGTGATCCTGACCCAAATTAGTAATAGGGTGTTCCAACAAATTCTTAGTGCTGAGCTCGATGATCTGTGTTCTCTGTTCGACGAAGACTTAGTTTCTACATCAAGCCAAAGTCAGGAGAACTTCAAATTTTTCTAAGTCCAGCTTCAAGCTTCGGTCGACGAATTGGATTCTAAGCTCGATGAACTTGGACCTAAAGTTCACAGCTTCTCAGGTCGACTAAGTCAGCTTCTCAGGTCGACGAATGCTATTCTCTACTCGACGATTTCTGGACTCAGAGAACTTGTGTCGACACTTAGGGTTTGTGTCGACACCAGACAATTTGTGTCGACACCAGCTTATGTCGACACCAGAGAATTTGTGTCGACACCAGGATATCAGTCGACACCAACTTATGTCGACACCAGAGGACTTGTGTCGACACCAAGATCAATCTGTCGACACCAACTTATGTCGACACAGCATTTCAGCAGATGCAGTATATTTTGTCTAAGTACATAACTTTTCTCAGCTCGACGAATTTGGTTCTCCGCTCGACGAATGAAGACTGTCTGTTTGATGAATGAAGATTGTCTGGTCGACGAACTCTCTCAAGCTCGGCTCGATGAACTCAAGCACAGCTCGATGAACACAAGTGCAGCTCGACGAATTGTGTTCTTCATTCAACGAATCCAGACTAGGTTTTCTTCAAGGTTCCCGTCCCATTTCTTGGCGATGATTCCTGAACATTTACTGCCAGATCTTCTCGGAATGTTACCGTTAGAACGCGCATTGACTATGGACGATTACATGCCATTTTTCTATGGGACAGTTAAGGAAATTATTGATTATCGCTTCTTTCCAAAGCCGACTGCAATTACTGCTCGACATTCAAAAGTTTGAATGTTCCTCAGTCAGACATAGATTATACACAGTAAGAGAGAAAAGGATCAAGCAGTGATAGAGTAACAGAATTACAGTACAGCAAGCCATACACAATCAGACAGATACTCTGAGGTTGCAGAGAAGAACAATCATTCTCAAATCAAAAGTTCTTGACTGCAATCAGCCTTGACCAGAGAATATTTTCAAGAAGAAGAAGAATTCAATCAAGAGTCTTCTTCTCTCTATTCTCAGGATAACTTCAAAGGACAACAAAACTTTATCTATCAAAAGAAGTTCCTGAAGCTTTCCTGGTCCAGGCATTCTAGGTCATTGAAGACCTATCACCCTGAAGCAGTGCTCCAGCTTTGCTGACCAATTCAAGATCTCAGGGGGAGCAAGATCTGCTACAATCAATCCACAAGTCTTTTCTCTGTTTGTTGACAGAGAAGACACCATCACCTTCTTTCCAATTCCTGTACAGGGTTTTAAATCCCTTCAAAATTATTTTGGTTGCAAGTCTCCTTCCAAAAGACTTGAGGGTTGGTTTTTGAGCACTTTATCAATAGCTCATTGGTGCCCAGGACACCTGATCAACTCATCCTGCAGTGGATTACTACCTAGGGTGGTAGAAGAGTGGATGTACCCAGATTGATTGGGGAACCACTATAGCTCCTTGTGTCTTCTAGTTGCCCTTTTCTTTTGTTTTCTGGCTGTGCTCTGTGATTGCTCTGTGTTTAGATAGTTGCGGTGTTTACTTTATTTTATTTGCTTCCCTGTTCACTTAGGAATACAACAAAAGTTGTAAAAAGTTTTTAGTAAGCACCATACTCTATTCACCCCCCTCTAGAGTATATCAGATCTAACCTGCACTTTCAAAAATTTTGGATGATCTATTTTCATTAGTAAAATTTATAAAATGTTAAACCATGTTTTAATAATTGTTTTAGGTTTACGTTTCACCTTCTCCCTACTTAGAATTTTGCATGGTACTTGTGTTAGCATAATTAGAATTTTCCTGATTATTCACTTTTATGTTAGCTAGTTTTTATATCTTTGCTTGGGGACAAGCAAAGCTTAAGCTTGGGGGAATTTGATAATACATTTTATAGTCTAAACTACTATGGTAATTACTAGTTTTTAATATAGAAATCATGTTTGTATAGTTTTATTTTGACCTCATTTGTATATATTTTAATACCACTAATGGTTTCTCTTATTTTTGCAGGTTTCCTCAGCTTTCAGCAAAATTGACCTGACACGCCCCCCTTACACGCCCTCCTTGGGAGTGTCAGTAGGCGTGTAACCCGTTCCCGAGGAAGTTTGCTGCCCAAACCCAAATCCTGAGCAAAACCCCAGACACGCCCCCCTTACACGCCCTCCTTGGGCGTGTCACCGGGTGTTTCGCCCTCTTCCCGAAGTATTCTACCGCATTTAAAGATTTCCCGCCGCTACACATCAACAGTACTGACATGCCCCCCTACACGGGCGTGTCCCCGGGCATGTTCCGCAATTTCCGGGATTTGACGGATTTCCGACCAATGATTGAAGCTTGATATGCCTTACACGCCCACCCTACACGGGCATGACCTTGGGCATGTCCACCGACGTACAAAAGAAATGATGATATCTGTCATAATTTAGCTTCCGATGATAACTCGTACATGACACGCCCCCTGACACGCCCTACCCGGGCGTGACAGGGGGCGTGACCGTTTTCTATAAATTCAGACCCCCCCCTTGAGTCCAAACTAGTTTTGGAGTGAGAGGGGAGGTGTTGCCCTTTTGTTTTCTAGTTGTTTTTCATGCTTCTCCTCTCCTCCTATCTCATTTTAAGCTTGTAACCCTAGCTTAGTTTACTCCTCTTGTAATAGTTTTTGTAATTGCTTTAGTGGCTTAATGTTAATGCTAGCTTAGTTTTCATTTCCTACAAGTGTAATCTTTTATTTCAAGTTGTAGCTCTCCTTTTACATTAATAAAAAGTGCACCTTTTCTTTATTTTATTAATGTTCTTCTACCCTACTCTCTTCCTCCATTTCTCCATGATTAACTAATCCTCCTTTTACTCGATCTTGATGATCCGAGGTTCGAGTTGATTAAGTTATGATGCTTTAATTTTACTTTTTCTTTTTAGGGTTTAGACCTTTATTTACTCTTGATTTTTCTTGTTTGGAGTTATATCATCGATATATAATTTCCATATTTGTTTTCATTCTTAGCTAGCCGAGATGCTCGTAGTTTGTAGTAAACACTCAAGAGTAAAAAGAGTTGCATGCACCCCTCGAGAGAGGTAGACGTTAAATCTCCCGGATTGGAGTGAAATCCAATTGAGGGGTTCACCACGTAAATCGAGCTTAGGTCTCCGATTTGGACGAGAATTCGGTCGGACCTTCCTAAACTTAGGTGGGCACTACTTTGAGAGAAGCTTGTTCATGCTTATGGAACCTCCACGGTCAATGTCTTTAACTTTACTAAGTTAGGGTTTATTATCATATTTTTTAATCAACTTTTGCCGAGATGATTCTCGATCGAGTGCTTTTCTATTTCATCAACTCAACCACTCATTGTAATCGCTTTTATTAGCTCTCTATTTAACTGCAAGTAGTTCTCCTTTTAGCTATATATTTCTTTTCTTAATCGCAATTAGCTTTCTCTTGAAGTTTAAAACAATCTTTCGATAAGATAATAGTTTTCGTGTGAGTAAGATTACTCAACGGCTCCCGAATATTAATATGACACTTGTGTCCCCAAGCTTCATTTTGATAGGTATACTTGCCTCGTTGGATTGCTAGCTCGGTTTTTATTCTCTTCGCGATTAGTAGACATCAAGTTTTTAGCGGCGTTGCCAGGGAGCATCTTTTGTTGATAATTTGAAAGCACGAACCTATTACTTTTATCATTTCTCTTTCTCACCCTCTTTCTTTAAAAAAATTAAAAAAAATCAAAAATATATTACCGCTCTTAATAGAAACCCACATCATAATTTTTCTACACCACCTAACTCTCTTGAGAAGGGCAATGTGGCTATAAATGTCACTATCTTGTCTAGTACCTTGCGAACCATTCATCGGGTAGCCCTTGGGAAGTTCGGGAGTTAAAGGAGTTAAAACATAAAAAATCTATTTCAAAAAAAAATTAGTAACTCTTATTTTAGTTTATTTATTTCTTTTTCTTCATCTTCTCTTCTTCTAGTGCATGACCCGCGGGAATCCGTCGGTTATTTTGGACTTGGACCACGAAATTGAGCATACTCTTCAGAGAAGATCGTGATTTCACGGCCCTACTCTCCAAATACCGGTTGAGGATTCCGAGTCATTTTCTACCTTAAGAATGGAAGAACCCCACGTAGAGGAAGTCATGCATAGGCATATGTCCTATTATGCACGACCAAATCTAAAGGATATATAATCAAGCATAGTTCGCCCTGCTATAGCTAATAATAATTTTGAACATAAGCCTAGCATAATTCAAATGGTGCAGCAGTATGTGCAATATGACAGACTTCAAGATGAAGATCCGAACGCGCATATAGCAAGCATTCTTGAGATTTGTGATATCTTTAAAATCAATGGTGTTACAAATGACGTTATTAGGCTAAGACTCTTCCCTTTCTCCCTTAGAACTAAGACTAAGCAATGGTTGAACACTATACCAAAAAATAACATCACCACCTGGGATCAATTAACTGAAAAATTTCTAGCTAAGTATTTTCCACAAGCTAAAACATCAAAACTTAGGAACGATATTTCTGCCTTTGGACAAATAGATTATGAAACATTGTATGAAACCTGGGAAAGATTTAAAGAACTCTTTAGATGATGCCCCCATCACGCGCTACCTGTATCGTTGTAGGTGCAGACGTTTTATAACGGGCTAAATCAAAGCACAAAGCAAATGATAGACGCAGCTTCCAGTGGTACTTTAAACCACAAAACCCCGAAAGCAGCTCTTGAGCTTTTCGAGGACATGGACAGGAACACATATTAGTGGAATGTGCCTAGGTCTCGCCCAAACAAACCTGTAGGTATATTTGAAGTGGACAACATCTCCCAGCTAGCTCTGTAAGTGGAAATTTTAAGTGAAATGATAACGGAGATGACTGCTACCTCCGCCCTTCAGGTATTGGAATCTCCAACTCCTGCTGCCGAACAATTAGATTATGTTAACAATATGCCTAGAAACGCTTTTCAAAAAATTTTTGCTGCTAATTTTTATGCTCCGGGTTTCTCTTTTCCGAATAAATATAATCCCGCTTTACGGAACCACCAGAACTTTTCGTGGAGTAATCCCTCGAACGCAATGTGCCCGCCACCACAAAATTATTTTTCTGCACCACCACCACCTCCTCAAAATTTGCAAAAACCTCCATGTTTGGAGGAGATGTTTTCAAAATATATGATTGGTAATGACGCTACTATAAGAACCCTAATCGGGTCCGTTAAATGTTTAGAGAATCAAGTAGGACAACTCACAAAAAATATTTCTGAGCGACCCGCCGGGTCTCTTCCTACCAACACCGAGCCCAATCCGAGAGAGCAAGCAAAAGCTATAACTCTTCAGAGTGGGAATGAAGTTCCGGGTATGGTTAGCGTAGAGCCTGAGGCAAGCTCCGTCTCCAGTTTAAAAAAATCAAAGCTCCGCCCCCATTCTAAAAAATCAACCCTCTGTCGAGAAAATTTTTATCATTTCACCCTCTACTGAAGAAGTTATCACCCCTCTCCCTGTTGAAGAAAAAGATCTCACTCCACCACCCATTTTTAAAAATAATCCAACTCCACCATACCTTTCCGAACTTAACAAGCAATGTCAGGATGATCAATACTCTCGCTTCTTTGAAATGTTTAAGTAAATCCACATAAATCTACCCTTCCGTGAAGCGATCTCCCAAATTCCGAAGTACGCTAAGTACCTTAAGGACCTCCTAGCTAATAAAAAGAAGTTAGAAAACTTATTGCATGTCACACTAAATATCGTGTGGTCTACGGTCTTTACAAATGGTTTACCAAAGAAGATCAGTGATCCGGGTAGTTTTTCTATTCTGTGTGTCTTTGGTAATCTTTTTGTCAAGCACGCATTGGCCGAATTAGGTGCGAGTATCAACCTGATGCCCCTCTTGTTATTCAAGAAGTTAGGAATTGGTATCCTCAACCCCACACGCATGAGTATCCAGCTCGCTGATAGATCCGTTAAATACCCGTTAGGAATCATGGAGGATGTCTTAGTTAAAGTTGACAAATTCATATTCCTGGTGGATTTCGTCATATTGGACATCGAAGAAGATGTCGAGGTTCCATTGATCCTGGGCCGACCTTTCATAGCCACCTCCCGAGCTATAATTGTCATAAGCAATGGCAAGCTCTTCCTACGAGTAGGTGATGATGAAGTGACTTTCTCTATCACCCCTTCAATGAAGAACACCCTAGAAAATGACGACTCCTATTTTTTTCTTAGATGCCTTAGGTGAAGAATCATCCTACTACCTTTCTGAAAGTGAAAATAAATTTTCTGATTTTTGTTCTTCCCCTACTATTCCAAATGAATCTCTGCAAGAAGCGGCCAAGGCCATTAGCTCCACTCCTTTCAATTTTCCGTATAAAGTAAAGGTATACGTAGACATTGTTTTTGAAAAAGAAAGAATTTCCAAAACATCGTATGAAGAACCCCCCACCATGGAATTAAAGGAACTGCCCGAACATATTAGGTATGCCTTTTTAGAAAAGGACTGCAAGCTACCAGTAATAGTTTCGACCTACTAACCGAAGCGCAAAATGATAAGCTCCTACTACTATTACGTAAACATCGCCGAGCTATTGTCTGGCAGAAAGGGCATAAGCCCATCTTTCTGCTCCCACAAAATCCTAATGGAAGATAATTCACGTAATTCAATCCAACCTCAGCGCCATATAAATCCAAATATAAAAGAAGTCGTAAAGGGTTAGGTTATGAAACTCTTAGACGCAGGAATTATCTATCCTATCTCTGATAGTAAGTGGGTTAGTAATGTCCAGGTAGTGCCGAAAAAGGGAGGGATAACTGTAGTTAGTAATGAGAATAATGAATTGATCCCGACACGGATGGTGGCGGGGTGGAGAATGTGTATTGACTATCGTATGTTAAATGATGCCAACCGCAAGGACCACTTCCCCTTGCCGTTCATCGATCAAATTTTAGAATGATTATCCGGCTATTGCTTTTACTATTTTCTCGATGGTCTCTCGGGGTACTTTCAAATTGTTGAAGTATTAGACCGGGCGACCTTGCGGTCTTGTCCAGTGGTTTGTTGACCGAGCGGTCTGGCGGTCTCCTCAGAAGCCTAGAGACCGGGCGGTCTATCGGTCTCCAATTGCGGCCTGTTCTATCCTGATGGAGTTGCCGAGCGGTTAACTCATTTGTCTAACCACGCGACCTATGCGGTCTCCTTTATTTTTAGCCGCTCAGTACTGTAAATATTTAGTCCCACATTGTTTATTTGTACTCTCCCATATCCCCTCCATTCTATAAAATGGAGGTCATACCTTTGTAAATGATATCATTTTTGGATAATAAAATTTCAATTATTCAAAAATCTATCCGTTTGTTCTTGCAAGTTCGCTACTTTTTACATGGTATCAGAGGACATGGTCTTTTCCTCCTGATTGTGTGCGCTCTCTGATTCTCGCGGCTTGTTTTCTGTTTTACGCGACCTGTCTTCGCGGCTTGCCTTCTCCTCTGTCCGCTGCCCTGTTCGCGCGGCTTGTTTTTTCCTTGCTTCTCTTCTCCTGCTGCTCTTCGTGGTCGCGACTTGTTTCGTTGTCGCTGCACCCTGGTTCCTTCTTGCCTCTTCGGCTTCCTAGTCGTTGCGACCTGATTCTGTTCGCCCGGCTTGCGACTTGTTCTAGTCGCTGCTTCTTGCTTCCTCTTCTCTTATGTTCGCTCGGATTTTTCAGTCCGCGCGACCTCTTCCCCGCTGTGCCTTTGTTTGCTTCCTGGCCGCTTATGTTCGTACAACTTCTTCTTTTTAAACCGCTGCGGTTTCGCGCGAGTTGCCCTCTTTTCCTCTCCCCGCGGCTTCTCATCTTCTTGTGCGGTTTCTTGCTGTATTCGACGAATACTTCCGGTCTCACCACCCCCGTTATCTCCACCACTCCTGTCGCTCCTTCTCCACCTCCTCCTTCGGGCAACCTTGGCACCCTTTCTAAGCTGCTTGGCTCCAACTATCCCGATTGGAGCGTTTCTTTCACCTTCCTTCTTCGCTCTCAGCGCAAGCGTCATCACCTCACCGATGACCCTCCTCCTCGTAACTCTCCTGAGTTTGATGACTGGGATGCGAGTGATGCTCCTGTCTGTACTTGGCTGGCCAACAGCCTCTCTGATGAGTGCCTTCCCGTCATTCGCCATGATAAGACGGTCAAGGCCGCCTGGCTTCACCTCGCTACTCTTTATTCGAAGGGGGGGGGGGGGTAGATGTCCCGCATTTATACTCTCTATGCGGACCTCTTCTCCTGCCGTTCTATGTCTCCTGCTGCGACTTATCAGCAGGTTCAGGCTCTTGGTGCTGAAATCCTCCAGAATCGCCCCTTCTCCGCGGACTTGGCCGAACAACACAAACACTTCCAGGAACTCCTGGTTGTTTGTTATCTTCTCTGTCTTCCCGATTCCTATGATATGATCCGCCAACAGATCCTGGGTGAGGCGGAATCTCCTACTTTGGATGCCACCGCGGCTCGCATTGCCGTTGTTACTTCGCTGCTCCAGCGCCCTCTATTGGCCTCCCCACCTTCCCAGGACTCCTTTGCTCATCAAGCTCAGAAGGGGGGCCCTAGTGGACGAGGTTACTCCGGCGGACTGGGTTCGTCCCGGTTCCTCTGCTCTTACTGTGGTCGTACCGGCCATTCTGTTGACCGCTGCTGGCAGAAACGTCCTCATCTTCGCCCTTCCGGTGATACTCCTTCTTCGGCCTCTGCCTCTTCTCGGCTGTCTGCTTATGTAGCGAAGACGTCAGGTAGTGCCCACGTCATTACCCATGGTAAATGGCTGATTGACTCTAGTGCTACGAATCATATGACAGGCAACCCTCATTGCTTCTCCCGTCTTGAGACACATGACCGCTTACCCCCGGTTCGTGTGGCGGATGGTTCACCATCCCCGGTTCATGGGACGGGCATGGTTCAACTCACCCCATCTCTTTGCTTGGAGGACACTCTCTATGTCCCGAAGTTCCCGTGCAATTTATTATCTGTTACTACTTTATGCCGGCAACTTCAGTGTTCCGTCTTGTTCACTCCAACTACTTGTTCTTTTCAGGACCCGAGGACCCAGCGGACAATTGCTACTGGGACTGAGAGTGGCGGCCTCTACTTTCTCGACGATGTTTCTGCTCTGTCCGCCTACTCCTCCTCCACCGATCTCCTTCAGTGGCATCTTCGCCTTGGACAACCTCCTCCTCGGATTCTTCGACAGCTTCTGCCTCACTTACCTCCTACCAGTTCTCCGCTCAACTGTGATGCGTGTCAGCTTGGCAAATATCATCGCTCCTCCTTCCCACCAAAGCAAGGCCGTGGCTCCTCTCGTCCGTTTGATCTTATTCATTCTGATGTATGGGGTCCGGCTCCTACCCTCACTATTGGTCGGGGTAGTTCCTATTTTGTCACTTTTATAGATGATTTTTCACGATGTACCTGGGTGTATCTATTAAAAGATCGCTCTGAACTCTTTTCTGTTTGGCAATCATTTTATTTTATGATTCAAAATCAGTTTGACATTTCTATTAAAGTTTTACGTTCTTATAATGCCAAGGAATATCTTAATCATGAGTTCTCATCTTTCTTTCACTAATATGGTCTTCTTCATCAAACTACTTGTGTTTACACCTCCCAGCAGAATGGGGTGGCGGAGCATAAAAACCAGCATCTGCTTGATGTTGCTCGTACTCTCATGACGCAGATGCACGTACCTCGCTCCTACTGGGGCTACGCTGTACTCCTCGCCTGCTATCTCATCAATCGCCTTCCCTCTACAGTTCTCCACGGCCAGACTCCCTTCTCCATTCTCTACCCCTACAAGGAACCTTTTCCTCTCCCTCTCTGTGTCTTTGGCTGTACGACCTTTGTTCACGCTCCCTCCGCTACCCGCGACAAGCTTTCCCCCCGTTCCACCAAGTGTGTCTTTCTGGGGTACTTTACCACTCAGAAAGGCTATTGATGTTTTGACCCCCTTCTCCGCAAGCAATTTGTCTCCGCGGATGTGACATTTTTCGAGAATGCTTCCTACTTCTCTCCTACCTCCTCTCTTCCTTCTGATCTCTCTATTCCCTCCATGCCTCTCGACGTCTCCCCACCTCTGTCTCCTCCTCCACCGTCTCCTTCCCTGTCCGTCTCCCCACCCACCCCTCCTCCCTCCTCTCCGCCGCCGTCTCTCTCTAGTCCCAGGCCAGCCTTCTCCGCCACAGACGCTCCGGTCGCTGACGCACCCGTCGACCTGGATCTTCCCATTGCTCTTCGCAAAGGGGTGCGGGCGTGTACTCAACACCCGCTTGCGGCAGTTGTTTCCTATGATCGGCTTTCTCCTTCTCACAGGTGTTTTGCCTTGGCTATCTCCACTACTTCTACTTCCCGCACCTACCAGGAGGCTCTTACTATCCCTCATTGGAAGTCTGCCATGGATGAAGAGATGGCTACTCTTACTGAACGGGGTACCTGGACTCTTGTTCCTCCTCCTGTGGGCACTGATGTGGTTGGCTGTCGCTGGGTCTTCATTGTGAAATTTGGGCCCGACGGCACTGTGGATTGCTACAAGGCTCGGCTGGTGGCCAAAGGCTTCACTCATACTTATGGCATTGATTACTTTGACACTTTTTCTCTGGTTGCTCGCCTCAGCACCATCCGGGTTCTTCTCTCTGTGGCTGTTAACCGGGATTTGGCTATTTCCCAGCTTGATATGAAGAATGCTTTTCTCTATGGCGATCTTCAGGAGGACGTTTACATGGAGCAACCTCCTAGGTATGTTGCTCAGGGGGAGACACGCATATGCCATTTGAAGAAGGCCATTTATGGCCTAAAGCAGAGCCCTCGGGCGTGGTTCGACAAATTTAGTGGTATTGTGGCTACCATTGGCTTTATAAGGAGTTCGGCCGATCACTCCTTATTCATTCGCAAAACGGCTTTGGGACTGGTGGTTTTGGCAGTATATGTGGATGATATTCTTCTTACTGGCGATGATCGAGATGGGGTGGACTTGACGAAGAAGCACCTCCGTCAACACTTGGTCACGAAGGATATAGGCTCCCCGAAATACTTCTTGGGGATAGAAATCTCTCGGAAACTTGACTCGTTGGTCCTCTCCCAACGGAAGTATGCCCTTGATCTTCTACAAGAAGCAGGATTGACAGGTGCCAAACCGGCTCGGTTTCCCATGGCTATTGGAGAAGACAAAACGTGGACGGATGACTCGCCTCCTCTATCAGATGTCACCAGGTACAGACGTTTGGTAGGCAAACTCATCTATCTCACGGTGACTAGACCCGACATCGCCTATGCTGTAGACAAGGTCAGTCAGTTTATGCAAGCTCCCAGGGAGTGCCACCTTCAGTCTGCCCTGAAGATTTTAGAGTATATCAAAGCAGCACCAGGCAAAGGGCTTATCTTTCAGAAGAATGGTCATCTGAGGGTTGAGGCCTACTCAGATTCTAGTTATGCGGATGACAAAGGCGATCATAAATCCACATCAGGTTTTTGTACCTTTGTTGGAGGAAATCTTGTGAGTTGGAAGAGTAAGAAACAATCTGTTATCTCTAGATCCAGTGTAGAAGCCGAATACCGGAGTATGGCGTCCACCACGTGTGAGTTAAAGTGGTTGCGGGCTCTCATGCTTGACCTAGGGGAGGTCTATGACTATCCTCTTCCTATGTTCTGTGACAACAAGGCCGCCATATACATATCCAGAAATCCGGTCTTCCATGAGAGAACAAAGCATATAGAGGTTGACTGCCACTTCATTCGGGAAGAGATTTTGAAGAAACAGATCTGTACACCGTTTGTCACCTCTGATAAAGAATTGGCAGATATCTTCACAAAGCCGATCTCTACTTCCTTCTTCCACATTTGTGACAAGCTGGGCATGATTGATATATATGCTCCAGCTTGAGGGGGAGTGTTTAAGTATTAGACCGGGCGGTCTTGCGGTCTTGTCCAGCGGTTTGTTGACCAAGCGGTCTGGTAGTCTCCTCAGAAGCCTGGAGACCGGGCGGTCTATCGGTCTCCAATTGTGGCCTATTCTATCCTGATGGAGTTGCCGAGTGGTTAACTCATTTGTCTAACCGCGCGGCCTATGCGGTCTCCTTTATTTCTAGCCGCTCAGTACTGTAAATATTTAGTCCCACATTGTTTATTTGTACTCTCCCATATCCCCTCCATTCTATAAAAGGGAGGTCATACCTTTGTAAATGATATCATTTTTGGATAATAAAATTTCAATTATTCCAAACTCTATCCGTTTGTTCTTGCAAGTTCGCTACTTTTTACACAAATCCCCATCTCTCCTGAGGACCAGGAGAAAACTACGTTTACTTGTCCCTTCGGCACCTTCGCTTACCGAAGAATGATGTTTGGATTATGCAATGCGCCAGCTACTTTCCAACGATGTATGCTCGCTATCTTCGACAAGTACGTAGAGAGCATTATGGAGGTATTTATGGATGATTTCTCCGTCTTCGGCGATGCCTTTGATAGTTGTTTAGAAAACCTCGAAAAAGTCTTAGTAAAATGCGAAAAAACTAACCTTGTCCTAAATTAGGAAAAATGTCATTTTATGGTGAGGGAAGGGTTAGTTTTGGGTCATAAGATTCCTGCAAGAGGAATTGAAGTAGACATAGCTAAGATAGAAGTTATCGAGAAGCTACCACCACCTACGAACGTCAAAGCTATAAGAAGTTTCCTAGGACACGATGGCTTCTGTCGCCGCTTCATAATAGACTTCTCCAAAATCATCAAACACCTTACTCATCTTTTGGAAAAAGACGCCCCGTTTATTTTTGATGACCTTTTTGTCTATCTGCCTTTGAATTAATAAAAGAAAAGTTAATTAATGCCCCTATTATGATAGCTCCGGTGTGGGACCTTCCCTTTGAAATTATGTGTGATACGAGTAGTTTCGCGGTGGGAGCCGTACTAGGACAACAAATAGCTAAAAACTTCCACCCCATATATTATGCAAGTAAAACACTTACATCGACACAAGAGAATTATACCACAACCGAGAAGGAGCTTTTAGATGTCATTTTCTCTTTTGATAAATTTTGTTCATATATCACGCTTTCCAAAATTATCATTTTTACAGACCACTCGGCCCTCAAGTATCTTCTTGCGCAGATGGATGCCAATCCGCACCTGATTCGATGGGTCTTACTCCTCCAGGAGTTTGACTTAGAAATCAGTGATAAGCGAGGTGCCGAGAATTTGGTCACTGACAATCTCTCACGATTAGATAATCCTTATATAGAAACATTTGATGAAAAATCTTTTAATGATTTCTTCACCAATGAGAAGCTACTTTTAATTAACACATCCCCTTCTCCTTGGTTTGCACACATCGGCAACTATTTAGTGGCTCGTGTCCTCCCGAAAGAGTTCTCCTCTCAGCAAAAGAAGAAATTTTTTTCTGAGTTGAAGAATTATTTTTAGGAGGACCAGGATCTTTTTCGAGTCTGTGCGGACCAAGTAATAAAGAGATGTGTCACCTTTGAAGAAGGATTGGATATTTTAAAACATTTGCATGAAGGACCGACTGGTGGTCACTATCAAGCTGCTCGCACCGCCCACAAAGTGCTTTGCGCGGGTTTTTACTGGCCTAGCCTATTTAAAGACGGGGAAGCCTTTGTGAGAAGGTGTGATAGTTGCCAACGGTCAGGAAATATTTCCAATAAAAATGAAATGCCGCAAAATTATTTCCTTGAGTGCGAAGTTTTCGACCTCTGGGGAAATGATTTTGTTAGCCCCATTCCTTCTAGCTTCGGGAATAAATTCATTCTAGTTGCTGTCGATTATGTTTCACGATGGGCTGAAGCCCAAGATCTTCCTACTAACGACGCCCAAGTCGTAATTACATTTTTGAAAAAATTATTTTCTCGATTCGGTACACCACGAGCCATCATTAGCGATAGGGGTTCACATTTTTGTAACGCGTAGTTTTCAAAAATTCTTATTAAATATGGTGTTACGCATAAGTTTTCAACTGCCTATAACTCCCAAACTAACAGACATGTCGAAGTAGTGAATAGAGAGTTTAAAAGAATTTTAGAAAAGACTGTATCCACCTCTAAAAAAGACTGGTCAACCAAATTAGACGATGCTCTATGGGCCTACCGTACAATGTACAAAACTGCCATCGGTTGTATTAACACTACTAATTAAGAGGGTATGAGTATTACCTGTAGTGGGTGCAGACTCAACTATTCTATTGACAACTTGATCCAAGTTTGTCAAATCCATCTAATCATGCTCCCCCTCACACTGAGCATCCTTCTCTGGGCTTAACTTATCAAGATAAGTATCTAAAGTCTCAGGAGGCTCCCTGTTATCTTCTATAGCAAGAATATCTTCACTTGCTACAACACCATCAGTATCAGCCATGTATGCCTCATCTTTTGCAGCAACCTCTTCTTTAGTAGCATTCTTTGACACTTGTCCTGACCTAGGGCTGGCATGGATTTTATCAACATGCACAATAGTATCCTAGATTTGAATGATTACAGAGGATTGATTGAGTGATAAGTCAACCTGCAGACCAACATCAGTTGGAGAGGATGATCCAAGCTCTGGTTCAGAGCTGGAAGTTCTTTCTTCCTCAGTTGGTTTCTTCCTTGTACCCTTAAAGGAGTCCTTTATTCCTAAAGGTTGGCTCATTGTTAGGACCCAAGTGAATTTGTCCAAAGTCTTTATGTCCATTCTTTTTAGGTAGTGAATCTTCACCCTATGTTCTTGTTTGAAAGTATCAGGATAGGTGTTCACTAGGTATAAGGAAAGAATTCTGCCAATGTTTGGAGAGGGTATACAGTTTACCAATCTCTAATAGATGAGAGAAGACCATGAGGTCTTTCTATTCAGGATAATTTTGGTCATGACATCAAACATGGACCTAGAGATAGTGTCATGTGATCCAGGTTTCCAGATAAGGGCTTTCCCTACAATATATACTAGCAGTTTGCCTCTCAGGTTGAATAATTTTCTTTTAAGAGACACAAATTTGGCCTCATTGTATCCACACCATCTGAGAGCACTGTCTCTGTCCGTGACGGTGGGCTCTTCTTCCTCGCTAGGGTTGACGGAGGGTATATAAAGGGCCTTTACTAGTCTCTTAGGGTTCACCTTTATTTTGATATCTTCAATCTTAGACCTAAGAGATTTTTGAGAGGAGGACACTTTAATGTTCGAGAAGAATTCCACTACCTCTTTTCTAAGAATGGTGGAGGGTTCGAAAATGGTGTATTCCAAGCCTGCGACCTCAATAATCCTTAACAAACCTTTAATCTCAGGTGAGGCATGACTGAATCCATCCCTCATAATTTCATATCCTTCCTGGAGCTCCTTGATGACATTTGGCACCATTGAAATAGTGCGGCAAGATACTAAGAGGGTTTCAGTCTCGACAGCTAGGGTTAAGGCTTATAAGAGTGGAGTGGCTTTTCGTTTCTTGTCGCCTTTATATTTATATAAAAAAGGTTCAATTATCAATTAAGCATTTTAGCTTAAACGTATACATTTTATTTTAACGGGTTGCGTTATGCTTCTGTTATAAACAGGAGATTTAGCACTTCAATTCTTCTACCTCTCAGCTTTTCTTCTACTTATTCACTACATGTTTAATTTGTGGCTTCTCTCACTAATTGGATGTACAATCTATTTGACTTAATAAAAATTTTATTAATTTTAAATGGAAGGGGACTTAATCATGCTGATCAGTCAGTTCTATTGGCACTCCAATTTATGCATTGGTTTACCTTAAAGCTTGCTAATAAGTTTTTTGAATTTTTTAGAGTAAAGCCTACAAAAATTGACAGTGTTGATAATTGAATCACTGTTTTCTATTTGGTGTGCTTGATCAGGTTCAGCCTGAGCACATCTTAAATAACTTAACAATTAGCAAACATAATCTTTATATAAGAGAGAGAGACTTACCTTGAGCCTTGCTTCCTCTAGCTTTGGAGGATTACATGCTTGACAGCCTCAATCTTAATTTATTGCTTTTCCTGGAGCAAATTCCTAGAGCAAATATCTTGTCCCAGACATTTGCCTTGAACACCCATTATCCAAGTACCAAGTCTTAATTAGATAGGTACTTGGACTATCCTGCAAAACAGAATTCATTTACCCTTAGGCACCCAATGATAATTGTGTCCTAGGTTCTTGTTGGTATCATAAAACTTTTACCCAACTCTCTGCCTGTGCTGAGCACCTTTCTCTCCACTAGTCACATTTAGGTTATGCCAACAATCAATGGCAAAGTGACCGACTTTCCTACAACACCAACATTTATGAATGTTTTATCTTCTCTTTAGGCCAACACGAAATTATTGTCCATGAGAGATGTGAGCAACACCAGACTTTGCTGGATGAGCATTGCATGATGCTGCCCACTTCTTCCTGAGTGATGGTGCAGAGGGACTAAATACAGCTGGTCCAGTATGGGCCTGATGTATTTTTGGAGCCTGCCATCTAGTGGACTTTCTCATTTCCTTAGATAAAGTATATTTGGATCCAAATCTAAAGAACTCCTGAACTTTGTGGCAAGAGTGGACAGTATCACTCTTTCTTGGATCATGTGCCTTCACCCCACTTGCGGAGCACACATTTGATTGATCCTTCTGGAGTGGTGCAAACTTGACATTTTAGAAGTTGAATTTGCCTTTTGAAACACTGTCCTCTTATCAGGGAATTCAAATTTGAAATGATGATTGATGTGATTAATACCCAGCTTCTCAGGTACTTGTCAAGTTGTAGCTTTTGGCAACTGACCCTGTGATTTAGAAGGGTTAATCACAATCCCCAATTTCTCTATGAACTTTTGTTCCAAATATCTAATATGCTTTTTCTTCTCTTCTATAAGCATGGTTTGACACTCAAGACATATCTTGAGTTCAGACACCTCATGACTTTTCTTATAAAACTCAATAGATTTATTATTATAAAGAGTTTTATAAGCCTTTAGGACTTTTATCTCCTTGGCTTGCCTTTTGGCAAGAATTTTGCTCTTATTTAGAGCATCTAGGAGTATTCCATACTTGTCAATCAATTGATTGACATTAGTCTCATATTCTGAGCAATCTTCATCATAGGATGAAGATGCACCAGTATCTGGACTGGTTTCATAGTCAGAGGAAGATGCAGAAATGGAAAGAGGTTGTACCTTGATTAATTCTGAATCTACCTGACTTCTTTCTTTTTCAGTCATTGCCATCATACCATGGCATCCATAGTCTTCTTCATCATCCTCATTGTCACTGTCTGATTGTGACAAAGGGGCTCTGATTCCTATCCTGGCAGCAGGATATTCCTCTTCTTCTTCTGGATCAGCAGCAATAGATTCAGCCTTATATTGGCTTCTTCCTTTGCATCTTCAGATTCTGAAAGTGAGCAGTTAGATCAGGAATACTCTAGAGGGGGGTGAATAGAGTATTTAGAGTTTTATAAAATTCTCTGCTGGATAATGCAGATTAGTCTAAGTGCAGTAGTAAATAAATCAAAATAAAAAAGCACAGAAACTAACTACCATATCCACAATAAGAAAACAAAAGAAAGAGGGTAACTAGATGACACAATAAATTTATAGTGGTTCCCCAACCTGGGTACATCCACTCTTCTACCACCCTGGTAGGAATCCACTCAGGTTTTTGATCAGGCACCTGACACCAATGAGCTTTTGATCAGGTGCTCAAAAACCAAATCCCCAAGTCTTTTGATCAGGTGACTTGAAACCAGGAATCACTTTTGAAGGGAGATGACAACCCTTTACACAGTGGGGGTGAGAGAGTTGATTATGTCTTCTCTGTCAACAATAAGAGAGAAGACTTGTGGATTATTGATGGTGGCAAATGGCTCCCCCTGAGATATTGAATGGTTCAGGGAAATATGGAAGTCTTGCTGTAGAGTGATAGGCCTTCAAGCTTTTAGCCTTTATCTGTAGGATCTTCTTGACAGATTTGATAGTTATTGTCCTTGGGAGTCTTGGAGTGTTGAAGTAAGAAGACTCTTGATTTTGTATGATTATTCTTCTTCTTCTGAGAGCAGATCTTCTTTTTGTATCAGAGCTTTTGTGAAAGGAGCAGAGAAGCTGTTGAAGATAGACTGACTGAAAATCTCTGTGTATGTGTATGTTGTGTCTCTGTAATTACTCTGGTACTCTGATTGTTCTTACTTGCTGTTAGGAAAGAGAGAAAAATCTCTTTTTTATATTTCCTGAGGGAATTTCCTTTCTAAATTTGAATCCTTCTGCGGCAATCAATGCTGGCGGTCCTTGAAAATAAACTGCATTGATTTCTTTCCCAACTGTCCCTTGGAAAAATGGAAAACAATAATTCTGATGAAAGTCGTGATTAATGTACCATCCAATGGTAATATTCAGAGAATATTTTATCATTAATCATTCAGAAATTATTGCCATAGACTAAGGACAAAAGGAATAAATGCTAAGTCTGGAATCGTCGAACTGATGACAAAACTCGTCGAGCTGATAACTGTGTTCGTCGAGAGTTCAGCAACTATTCTAGACTTAGAATATTCACAGTTGTATCTGAAATGAAAGTTAAAGTCTCCAGAATTCGTCGACCTAAGATTTGATTTCGTCGAGCTGAGTTTTTGGAGTTGTCAAATATTTTGTGTGTCGACACAATTATTCCTGATGTCGACACAGGTGGTGTTGACTGATATCCTGTATGTCGACACAAGTCTTCTGTGTGGTGTCGACACAACCTTTCCAAAATGTCGACTGATGATCTGTGTGTTGACACATGTGCTTCTAGTGCCGACTCAGTTGGTGTTGGCATATACTCTAAGTGTCGACACAAGTCTTTTGGTTCTAAGTTGTTGAAGTAGATAATCCAGAATTCGTCGGGCAGAGAACTAAGTTCGTCGACCTGAGACTAGAGAACATAGTCCTGATAGAATATTGTAGTAGTCCAAAGATTCGTCGACTAAAGAATAAAGTTCGTCGACCAAAGTCTGATTCTAAGGACTTGGGATATCTTGATCTTTCCTGAACTTGAAGTGTTGTTGTAATCCAAGTTTTCGTCGATCAGAGAATGTAGTTCGTCGAGCTCAGCTCAGAGAATTAACTTTGAGATTGTCGAACTGAGCACGAAAATCATCAACCTGAGTTCGACGAACGTCGAACTCACTTTATAGAGTCTTGAAATCTTCTAAGTCATGAGTCTCTGGCAGTCTTGTTGATAGCTGGTCCATGTGATGTTGACTCTAAGGACTTGTCCTAGACTCTAGGACACAACTATGACCCTGGCTATACATTGTGGGTCATATGATCCTAACTTAGTGAACCTAGCCCAAATCTTACTAGGGATCCAACAATATCCCCCTATTTGGGTGAGGTCACTAATTACAGACTCAAATCAAAATTGAAAAATAAACAAAGCAGAAAAAGTACGTATCTGGAAGAGATCAATAACACATGCAGCAGATATATATATACATAAGCTTTGTTCAGAATATAGAGCAGTTATAGATGATTGTAGAAAACAAAAGAGTTCAAAATTTACTTCTTCTGTTTCTTTTCCTTTGGCATTTCTTGCTTGCTCTTCTCTCTAGGCTTTGTAAACACAATCTCTCTTTTGGGATCTGAAGCTTGCACTTTTGTCATGGTCATGTCAGCAGCCCCTATAATCTTCAAAGATGTAGCTCTGGGGACAACTGCTTCTGGGTGCAACTTCATGTAGTCATCAATATTGAAAAACTTATTTGTGTTATCAAATCTTTTAATTTCCTCTTTCCTGTACTTTGACATTGTTGAATATTCAGAAGGATCCTTTCCATCAGCTTTGGCTTCATTAATCATAGAAAGGCCTACAATTTCCTGGAACCTTGCCATTCTAGCAGTAGTAGCTGTTTCAGGATCTTCAAAAGGAACAGGAGGAGAAGATGGTCTTTTAGAGCCTTCAGCTGGTTGATGTTCAGTGGATTATTGTTGTTGTTATTGTTGTGTTGCTGCTGCTATTGATGTTGCTTTCCTGAAGAGTATGGCCTATGTTGGCTGCTTCCATGTGATCTCCCTTGGTATCTTTGATATGTTTGAAGTGGGGTAGATCTTTGAGAATATGTGCTTGAAGCACCAGCAGCTGGAGGAGGTGGAGGAGGTGGATCTCTTCTATATTTCTGAACTGGTGGAGGAGTGTACCTTCTGCTTTTCTTATTTTACTTCTGCTGGTTTTTAGATAGCCACATCCAGGCTGGCATCCCTTTGTATGGAGTTATATTATGTAGAATATAAAAAGGAGTGTCATTAGTTGGATTAGGCTTAGCAGCAGCAGCAGCAGGAGGGGCTTTTCTTTTCTTTGATACTAACTTCCTCTTAGGTTCATCATCTGAATCATCTTCCTCATCCTCATCATCATCATTATCATTATCTGATCCCTGAGGGTTATCATATAGGTCATTGAGTACTTCCAGAGCCTCAGCAGAAATGATTGGCTTTTTAGGAGCTTGAGCAGAAACTTCAACAGGACCAGGAGAAGAAGCCATAGGAAAGACTGGAGAACTGGTTCTGACAGTGCTTTCAGCAGCTGTCTTACTTTCTTCTTCTATATCAACCAAAATCAAATCATCCAGATTTGGTATGGGTGAGTCATCCATTATAAATGTTGGAACATAAATAACTTCTTATGGAGATGGCATGACTGCTGGCTTTGAAATAACAAAACTATCTCTAAGTTGCTTAGCAACTTTTGGAGAGATTGAAGAAGTATATAGTACAATAACCAAGGATGGCTTAGTAGGTACTGCTGGAATATAATTCAGAAAGGCAGTATCAAAACTTTTCAATAAATCAACTAAGTTTACTGTGGGATTAATTATGAATTCAGAAATAAAAAGAATGTCTTCAGCAACTGTCTCTTCAGGGACTGAATCATCAAGTTCCATGTCAGTCTCAATGAAATGAATCAAATCAATTAAATCTCTATCATCAGGAATAAAATCTACATCCCTTGGAATTAAATCTGTATCTGTTAGTAGTGTTTCTGCCTCTGTTGTTTTTGGAGCTGCTGGAGCTGAGATTTCTGCTTCTGCTGGAGGTGTTGTAGCTTCTTCATTAAGCATCTCCCCCTGCCTGGTTTCAGTGTATACTGGAGCCATGGCCCTGAATGAAGAGGGGGCAGTAGTGAAGGCAGAAAGTTGAGCAGATAGAGTAGATATAGAGGTAGCAAGAGGTATAATGGCCTCTGCTATGATTGATTTTATGAGGGGTGTGATGATAGGAATGATGGAAGATATGGTGGAGGGGTACAATGTTGGAGCAGTGGATGTTTCAGATGTTGTGTGAGTAGAAACATGTGGAGGAATGATAGATGGTGGTGGAGATGGAGGATTATCATCTAGCATGATTGGATCTGTTGGTAGATTCAAAGATGTATGGTGGACAAATGTTGTGGAAGAGGAGATGGTGGTGGTGAGGGAATATATGTGTCATGGGGGGAAACAGGTGCTGTTGGTGGTTGGTTTTCCTAAAGGGTGGAAGATGGGATCTCTGTAAGATCAATTTGTGGATATGTAGGTGGAATAGCTTGAAGAGATGATAAGGGTGGAATGATCTCTTCATCATGGTGGGGAGTGGCTCTTACAGCCTTGGTGCTTTCAGAAGCTGTGGTGGAAGAGGGTGATGCCTTGGAGGGCTTGACTATTGTCCTCTCCCACCTCCCAAATAAGACACATGTTAGCCTTTAACTGGCATTTATGAATATGGTCGGTGAGACCAGTGATTCATCAGCCTTTTCCTTTAAGAAGATCCCTAGGATCCTTCGAAAACAGACTTCCTTCTTGTTTTTCTTTTTCTTTATCAAATCAAATATGATTTGAGCCCAATCCACTTCCTTCTTATTAATCACTGCACACATAACCAAAAACTGGTGTCTGGTAATGTAGTCATGGGCAGTATGCTTGCCCAGTAAAACCTTTCCTAGAATATCTGCCAAGAACTTAAATTCGGCAGACAGATGTTTCTTTAACAACTTATTGGGATTATCTCCAGTATATCCCATTAAACTCAACATCATATCATATTCTTCTAAATCAATTTCTAACTGTTCTTCACCATTAATCAATCCAAAAATCTCAGTAAGTACATCGGGAGATAAAGATACAGAGTTACCCGCAAGTGTTCCGATCATAGTGTTCTCCTCTAATATAGATATATAAACCCACTCTTTGATTTCAATTGCAGACAGTTTTATCCTTGTTGATATTAGATTTTTCAATTGTTGTTCTTCCAGAAGTTCCAGAATATGTAGAAAAATAGGATCTGATTGTTGAAAAGAATCGAAGTCGACGTCAAATCCAGTGTCAAACTTCATTACGGCTAGGGCTCGTGCTGGAATCGCCATGAAATCACCTACAACAGAGAGAAACGGTGATCAAGTGCAAAGGGAACATAAATCGCGGGATGGAGGTCGAAGAAAACCTAGTTATAAGGTTTTCTGGAATATGAATTGGCAAACTCCGTTCCACGAAAAATAAGAAGTTCTTTGACCTGAGATCGACGAAATAATTGATAGTGAAATAATTCGTCGAGCTCAGCTGGAAGAGTTGAAGATATTACGTCGAGCTCCGTTCGACGAAATTTTTCTGAAGTGGATTCGTCGATCTCTGTTCGACGAAAACAACTTCATTCTCGGAGAGTTCATCGTCCTCCGTTCGACAAATATCTCCCGAACTTTACCTAGTTCGACGAACTCTAGATAATTCGTCGAGTGCAGATAAAAACTGAACCAAATCTTCTCCATTAATCATACCAAGCTGATTTATAAAGAATAAGTGATTTCTCTCATCCAGAGGTTTGGTGAATATATCAGCCCTTTGTAAATCAGTGTAGATATAAAAAAGCTTAATTTTGTTTTTGACTACACACTCTCTGATGAAATGATGTCTAATGTCTATATGCTTTGTCCTAATGTGATGGACTGGATTCTGTGCTATGGCTATAACACTTGTGTTATCACAAAGTAGAGTTGAATTATTTAAGTTGATACCATAGTCTAGTAATAGATTTTGTATCCACAGCATCTGGGAACAACAGCTACCTGCTGCAATGTATTCTGCCTCAGCAGTTTAGGTAGATATAGATGGATGTTTCTTACAAAACCAGGATACTAATCTCATACCCAGGAACTGGCAAGTTCCTGAAGTACTTTTTCTATCCACCCTGCATCCAGCAAAATCAGCATATGAGTATCCAGTTAACTCAAATTCTGATTCTGTGGGATACCATAGGCCTAGACTAGGACAACCCTTTATATATCTCAAAAATTCTTTTTAGGAAAATAATGTGAGATTCTTTTGGGTTCACCTGGAACCTAGCACATAGGCATGTGGCAAACGTGATATCAGGTCTGCTTGCTGTAAGGTATAACAGGGATCCAACAATGGCCCTATATAGTTTCTGATCCACAGGTTTCTCATGTGCATCTGAATCAATTACAATATTTGTAGCCATAAGTGTCTTCTTTGTTGAGGCATCAGCCATCCCAAACTTTTTGATAAGCTCTTTAGCATACTTAGCTTGGGAGATGAAGATGCCATCAGGGAGCTGCTTCACTTGGAGACCAAGGAAATAGGAAATTTCACCCATGCTACTCATTTCAAATTTAGAATGCATGAGATCAGAGAATCTCTTGCACAATTTTGAATCAGTAGACCCAAATATTATGTCATCCACATATATTTGTACTAGTAGTATTTGATCCTTATGATGTCTAGTGAAAAGTGTTCTATCTACAATGCCTCTAATGAATTTATGCTCTAACAGAAAGCTGGCTAGAGTCTCATACCAAGCTCTTGGAGCTTGCTTTAGACCATAAAGAGCTTTATGAAATTTGTAAACATAAGATGGATGAGTTGGAGAAACAAAACTTGGAGGTTGTTCAACAGACACCTCTTCCTTGAGTACTCCATTCAAGAATGCACTTTTCACATCCATTTGATATACCTTGAATCTCTTGTAAGCTGCATAGGCAAGGAATATTCTGATTGCATCCAACCTTGCAACAGGTGCAAAGGTCTGGTCATAATCTATTCCTTCTTCTTGCCTATATCCTTGTGTAACAAGCCTGGCTTTATTCCTCACTATTACTCCTTGTGCATATAGCTTATTTCTGTAGACCCATTTGGTTCCAATGACTCGGTAGTCTTGAGGCCTTGGAACCAAATCTCAAACTCTATATCTCTCAAACTGATTTAATTCCTCCTACATTGCAATGATCCAGTGGGGATCTTGCTCTACATCATGGATGGATAGAGGTTCAATCTGAGAGAGAAAACAAGCATGCATCAAATCTTGGTTGAGTTGATGCCTTGTCTGTACACCTGCTGATATGTCTCCAATAACTTGAGATCTGGGGTGATCCCTAAGTGTGACAAGATTAGCTGGTGGAGTTGGTTCTGCAATACCATTTGGAATTAATTCCTCCTGTGGAATTATGTTTGCTGTTGGGGGAATATCACTCCCTTCAATGTCTTCATCTTCACTTTCTTCAATGACTTGTGGAGAAGGATGAGTTGGAACCTCTTGGATAAGGTTTAGTCCATCCAAACTCTCACACAAGTGATGTACCTGCAAGTTGCTTCTGGTAGAAATTTCTTTCTTCTTGCAATACATGTTAGCTTCCTTAAAAGTAACATGGATAGACTCCTCAATTTTTAAAGTTGATTTGTTATAAACCCTATAGGCTTTGCTTACTTGGGAATATCCTAGAAAAATTCCCTCTACAGCCTTTGCCTCAAACTTTCTAATATATCTTTTGTTGTTTGTGTGAATATAACTTATACAACCAAAGATTTTAAAATAGTTTATTTTAGGTTTCTTCCCTTTTAGTAATTCATAGGGAGTCTTATTCTTTAGCTTATGTATCAGGCTTCTGTTCAGGACATAGTTTGCAGTGTTCATAGCCTCTGCCAAAAAGGATAATGGCATGTAAGCATTTGCAAGTAATGTACCTGCAGCTTCAATGAGTGTCCTATTTTTCCTTTCAGCTACCCCATTTTGTTGAGGAGTTCTAGGAGCTGAGAAGCAATGCCTGATACCTTCCTTCTCATAGAACTTATGCATAAGAAGAGACTCAAACTCTATACCATGATCACTTCTGATCAATGCAACATGAGTAGAGAACTCAATCTGTATGATCCTGAGAAAATCTGTAAGAACCTTGAAGGTATCTGACTTATATCTCAGAAAGGATACCCAAGTGAAACTGGATAAGTTATCTACAATAACCAAAGTGTAGGATTTCCCTCCTAGGCATTGTACAGCAATGGGTCCAAATAGATCCATGTGTAGCAAATACAAAATCCTAGGTGAATCACTTTTATTAATGGATTTGAAACTAGATTTAGTTTGCTTTCCTAATTGAAAAGCCCTGCAAAGGCCTTTCGTCTTGTAGGGACCAGAAGGTAAACCTCTAACAAGGTTGTCTTTTGATAGCCTAGCAATGCTTTTCAGGTTTACATGACCTAGTATTTTATGCCATAAATCGTTCTGGTTACTAAATAAATTAAGTAAACAGATATCAGAATTGGCAGATAGAAAATCAACTAAATATATGTTACCTTGTCTATTTCCAATTAAAACAGTTTGATTTTCCTTATTAGAAATAATACTAGAACATGAATTGAAATGTACCTAATAACCTTCATCACATAACTGACTTATGGAGATGAGGTTATGTTTGAGTCCTCTGACATAAGTTACTTTCTTGAAAGTAACAGCTCCAATCTTCACTTCTCCAAAACTTTCTGACTGGCCACATTTGGAATCACCAAAGATAACCTTTGGCCCCAACTTGGACTTATAGTTGGATAGATTGTCCTTGCTACCTGTCATATGTTTGGAGCAGCCACTGTCAAGGTACCATGGTTGATTCACACTTGGAAGGCTCTTCACCTGTAATGAAAAACAATTAAATGTTCTTGACCCAGGTTACCTTGGGTCCTTTATTTTCCTGGTATGAAAAGCTGGAAATAACAGAATATTCTGGTTGGGATTTATATCCTAGAGGGTGATATCTCCTAGGTGGTATGACCCAATCAGCTAGTGGATTAAAGGCTTTCCTGCAATTATTTAAGTTTCTGTTATAATTAAAGTTTTGGTTAAGTCTTTATGGGTTCGACGAATTTCTGTGAGTTCGTCGACTAGAGTTCGACGAATAGGGTTGAGATCGTCGATCTCTGGCCAGAGAATGAATATATTCATTTTCTGTGTCCCTTGTTCGTCAACCTCTGCTCGACGAACCACACATAGTTCGTCGATCGCAGTTAGACGAATAACTATAACAATAGTTTGGGTTCAGAGTTCGTCGATCTGGGTTTGACGAACTGGCTAGATTTCTCGATCTAAGTTCGATGAATTCTGCTGAACATTGTTACCTATGGTTTTATGGTTGTTGGTTTTCTGACCTATTGATTTAGAAATATTTTTTGTTGTTTGTTTATTGATTACTTTTTCTTTTCCCTTAGCAGTGACAAATTTTTTGGGGGTTGTTAATATGTTCTTCCTGAGAATGGGCGGCAAACCTGATGAAGCACCCAAGCCTAGCTTGCCATTAAGTCTGGCATTCACAGTGCTTGTGATATCCATCAGCTTGAGGCTTCTTCCATTAAGAGTTTCCTCAAGTTGTTTAGCCTCACAAAGCTCAGTTTTTGACAATGTTATTTGCTCATTAGCTAAGCATAATTCATCTTTTAACCTATTATTTTCAGAGTTAATGTTTTCTAAATTTCCTAATTTTTCCCTAAGGATTTTAATCTCTTTCTCTGAATTTATTAAGTCAATACACATTGATTTAAATTCAATTTTAAAAGAATTTGAAGTGTAATCAAAAGAAGATAGTACCTTATCAGCTTCTGAATTTGAAGCTTCTTCATTATCAGATTCCTCATCTTCTGAATTGCTACTGGAAGCATCAATTGCCATGAGGCAAACCTCCTTAGCCCTTGCTTCTTCCTCATCTTCACTGGAGCTGGAAGATGTTGATTCATCTTCAGTTTCACTCCAGGTTTTAGCCACAAAACCCTTTTCCTTCCTCTTGTATTTGCTGGAAGAAGGTTTGCTGGTGTGATGTTTCCTGGTGTCTTTACCTCTTCTCTTCTCTTTCTTCTGGTTCTATGGACACTCAGAGAGGAAGTGCCCAGGTTTCCTGTGTAACGCCCCAAATTTTATGTGCGAGTCGGTCGCGGAAAAAGGGTTTTTGGTGCCTGTAGGGGTACACGGCCTAGGACACGGGCGTGTCCAAGGCCGTGTCTGGCTGGTGATTTTTGGCCGTTTCCAACCCGAGAAGGACACGGCCAGGAACACGGCCGGATGACACGGGCGTGTCATCCAACACGGGCGTGTGCCTACCCGTGTCCCTACCCGTGTGCAGTTGGGTCGTGTCCGTTGCCGTGGCGGTTAAGCGTGACACGCCCCCGAACATGGGCGTGTCGAGGAACCCGACACGGGCATGTCAGGTGAGACACGGGCATGTCTTGGCTCGTGTCCGTCTCTCAGTTCGACGATCGTGCCTGGATCGAGGCACATGGCCTGGGACACGGCCATGTGCCAAGCCGTGTTTGGCCCAGGTCTGGAGAATTTTGTGCAGATCTGAGCCGTTCGTTTTCTTTAATTAAGATCCGACGGCCCAGATGAGATCCTGCTCTGTTAAGGCCGGGAATGGGGCGTTAATTCCTCATTTTCTCTCCAAAGCTTTCTTCTTCCAAAGTGAGAGAGAAGAGGAAGAAGAAGGAGGTTTCCGGCTGCGGCGGAGCATCGGAGCACCGTTTCGAAATCGGAGAGCGGATCCGTGAAGGGAAGGTCGTTGCGAAGAGTTCTTACCGCGTAGTTTTTCCATGGCGCCAAAACGAACTACAAGGGTAACGATTCTCAACTTGAGCATTTTGAAGCTCTTTCTTTTGCATAGGGAACCCCGCTCCCGCGATTGTGCGGTGAGTGCGTGGTGTTCCTTGGGGTTGATGTGAATAGTCCCCCTTGTGTTGCATATAGAGCCCAGAATCGTAAGTACGGGCATAGGTATTGTGTGTGAAGCCTACCCGGATGTGTTTTGTCTGGATCGGTGATGTTGCATGTTATATGTTTTGCCGGAGAAGACTTCGTGCTTTGGGTTTTTTTCGGGTTTCTACGCAGTAGATTGCAGCAGGGATCCTTGGGGGTTAGCCTCAAGGCGCACCCGCAAAACTGAGCGGAAACGTGTTCTGCTAACTTGGCGGTCTGGGAACCGGCCTTGATCATAATTAGGTTATGAGATTGTTTTGGAAAATTTGGGATCTGAGAGAAGCTTGGCCCGCGCGTATGACTTAAATTGTATATGCGACGTGAGTAACGGGCAAGTGGAATTGGACCTAGGCTATGTGGTACGGTGCGAGAAATCTGAAGACGGGCACTGGCCGTAGGCATAGTCGGAGCCTTAGACGGTGGTCAGATAGGCTAAATGCTCATATGTTGTTGCCATCCTGGGGATGGTGGTGAATGCACTGATTTGTCAGGGTTCACCATGAATGTGCCCTGAGTGCACGGGGTGTTTGGCCATGCGAGCCTACACCTGTGGCAAAATAAAATTGCGCTATATTGTTTTATGGGACTAATGCTATGTAGGGAAAGAGCACCGCCGTCCCGAGTAAGGGGCGGGGTTGTTATAATTTGGTCGGCTTTTAGCTGACCGTTGCCTTGTTTGCCACTGTGCGGTGGTATGTACTTGTAGGTGCTGCGGAGCCGAGCGCCAAATAGCGGGCTGGAGCCCTTGTTGCTATGCTGGCCCTAGAAGGCCTTAGAATAGTTGCTTTTACATTTATCATGTGTGGCCGGCCTGCGAGCCGATGTATGTAAGACATGTTATATTTTATGAACATTTGTAAGGCCATAAGGCCATGTTCCTATTTCAGTGTATTTGGGGTTTCATTCCTATAGTTGTAGCTGTGGACATTCATATTTGATGGATTTAAGTTTGGGTTCTTTCAACTTTTAAAAACTTCCGCTAAAATGCTCTGTGATTAGGACGAGTAGTCTTAATTGGTTGGTTTGATTATTCATTTAGTAACCCTTCCGACTGTCTGTGGTATATGGCGTCGGGTTCCAGCTGGACCTTCTGTTATATGCCATGCGACGGATGGGGGTGTTACATCCTGCACCCAAAACACACCACTTCTTTAGTTGGTGTTTTATCATACCAGGGTTTGTCATCTTGCCTAGATGACTTTCTTCAGAAGTCCTTTCTTGCCATCTTGTAGAACCTTCTGGCAAATAGACTATTGAGCTCTTCATTTAATGTTGATGTCTCTGTCTCCTCAGCAACCTTGAAAGCTATACTTTGCTCTTTTCTGGCTGGTGGAGGTGTCCTTTGCTCTACTGCCTCCCTGGACTTGATCAGTTGTTCATAAGACTTTAACTTGCCCAATAGAGATTCTGTAGATATCTCATTTAGCCTTCTGGCCTCCTTGATGGGCCAGATCCTTGAATCCCATTAGCTTGGGAAGCACATCAGGATCTTGTCATTCACCTCTGTGAGGGTGATGTCCTTGTCCAAGGTTTTTAGCTCATTGATGATTGAGCTTAACCTGTTATACATATCAGCTACTGATTCAGCTTCTTCTTTCTTGAAGTTCTCATATAAGGATATGAGGTTGGTTCTCCTATCCTTTCTCTCATCAGCTGAACCAGCCACCATCTGATTTAGTGAATCCCAGATGACTTTGGCTGAGGTGCATTCAGCCACCTTCTAAAAAATATCATCTGACATAGTCTGTGCCAGTATGTTCACAGCCTTGACATCAGCTATCTTTGCCTTCTTCTGGACTTCAGTCCACTCAGGTGGTGGAACTGCAGTAGTGCTTGTAGATGTTACAGAAGTTGAATCTTGAGGGGGACCTGTCAAAATAGAGTTGTATATATTCTCATCAATAGAATTCATGTATAATTTAATTCTTGCCTTCCAGATGGTAAACCTGTTTAGGTTGCAAAGTGGAGGTCTGGTGCTTGCATAGTCCTTATTTTGTGTCATAGATGTGTATATAAATCTAATATGGAAATAAAAATAAAATTTAGATCTAACAAAGGATCTTTGATTCAAGGGTTAGCTTGTACAACCAAAGGAACCTGCTCTGATACCAATTGAAAGTGAGAAGTTAGATCAGGAATACTCTAGAGGGGGTGGTAAATAGAGTATTTAGAGTTTTATAAAATTCTCTGCTGGATAATGCAGATTAATTTAAGTGCAGTAGTAAATAAATCAAAATATAAAAGCACAGAAACTAACTACCACAGCCACAGCAATAAAACAAAATAAAGAGGGCAACCAGACGACACAAGAAATTTATAGTGGTTCTCCAACCTGGGTACATCCACTCTTCTACCACCCTGGTAGGAATCCACTCAGGTTTTTGATCAGGTGCCTGACACCAATGAGATTTTGATCAGGTGCTCAAAAACCAAATCCCCAAGTCTTTTGATCAGGTGACTTGTAACCAGGAATCACTTTTGAAGGGAGATGATAACCCTTTACACAGTGGGGGTGAGAGAGTTGATTATGTCTTCTCTGTCAACAATTAGAGAGAAGAATTGTGGATTATTGATGGTGGCAAATGGCTCCCCCTGAGATATTGAATGGTTCAGGGAAATATGGAAGCCTTGCTGCATGGTGATCAAGCTTTTTGCCTTTATCTGCAGTATCTTCTTGATAGATTTGATAGTTGTTGTCCTTGGAAGTCTTGGAGTGTTGAAGTAAGAAGACTCTTGATTATGTATGATTATTCTTCTTCTTCTGAGAGCAGATCTTCTTTTTGTATCAGAGCTTTTGTGAAAGGAGAAGAGAAGCTGTTGAAGACAAACTGACTGAAAATCTGTGTCTGTGCATGCTGTGTCTCTGTAATTGCTCTAGTACTCTGATTGTTCTTACTTGCTGTCAGGAAAGAGAGAAAAATCTCTTTTTTATATTTCCTGAGGGAATTTCCTTTCGAAATTTGAATCCTTCTGCTGCAATCAATGCTGGCGGTCCTTGAAAATAAACTGCATTGATTTCTTTCCCCAACTGTCCCTTGGAAAAATGGAAAACAATAATTCTGATGAAAGCCGTGATTAATGTACCGTCCAACGGTAATATTTAGAGAATATTTTATCATTAATCATTCAAAAATTATTGCCATAGACTAAGGACAGAAGGAATAAATGCTAAGTCTGAAATCGTCGAACTGATGACAGAATTCATCGAGCTGATAAATGTGTTCTTCGACTGGCATTCAGCAACTATTCTGGACTTAGAATATTCATAGTTATATCTGAAATGAAAGTTAAAGTATCCAGAATTCATCGACCTAAGATTTGATTTCGTCGAGCTGAGTTTCTGGAGTTGTCAAATATTCTGTGTGTCGACACAATTACTCCCGGTGTCGACACAGGTGGTGTCGACTAATATCCTGTATGTCGACACAGGTCTTCTGTGTGGTGTCGACACAACCTTTCCAAAATGTCGACTGATGATCTGTGTGTCGACACAAGTGCTTCTAGTGTCGACTCAGTTAGTGTCGACATATACTCTGAGTGTCGACACAAGTCTTCTGGTTCTAAGTTGTTGAAGTATATAATCCAGAATTCATCGGGAAGAGAACTATGTTCGTCGACCTGAGACTAGAGAACATAGTCTTGACAGAATGCTGTAGTAGTCCAAATATTTGTCGACCAAAGAATAAAGTTCGTCGACCAAAGTCTGATTCTAAGTACTTGGGATATCTTGATCTTTCCAAAACTTGAAGTGTTGTTGTAATCCAAGTTTTCATCGATCAGAGAATGTAGTTCGTCGAGCCCAGCTCAGAGAATTAACTCTGAGATCGTCGAACTGAGCACGACAATCATCGACCTGAGTTCAATGAACGTCGAAATTACTTTATAGAGTCTTGAAATCTTCTAAGTCTTGAGTCTCTCGCAGTCTTGTTGATAGCTGGTCCATGTGATGTTTACTCTAAGGACTTAGCCTAGACTCTAGGACATAACTATGGCCATGGCTATACATTGTGGGTCATATGATCCTAACTTAGTGAACCTAGCCCAAATCTTACTAGGGATCCAATAGATTCTGAGGAGGAAGAATCTGTCTAGCTTATCTCCTTCTTAGCTATAAAAGACTTCTCCTTCTTTTTGCCCTTATGGTGATGGTGATGCTTTTTCTTCTTCCTTTCTTTTGACTGAGTAGTTATCAATGACATGCTCAGCCATGCTGCAACAACAGATGATATTAGAAGAAATCTGTTTACTAGTTTTAGGGACATACCTGTCATCCTTGGATGACTTCTTGTGATAAGAGGATGAAGATGGCCTGATCCTCCAGTCCTTCTTCTTTATGAACTTCTGAAATTGCTTGGAGAAGGTAGCTAGATCTTTATCAGACATGTGGTTGTCTGATGAGCATGGCTCAGAATGTTCTGAGCTAGATTCAACTTCCCTCCTTGGTGGTGAGGGAGTTTTCCTTCTTATTCTTCTTGGGGCTTCTGCCTTGAATGCCACAGACTTGTCCTTGGACTTGAAATGACTTTCCTTCTCCTCTTCTTGTCTAGCAGCCAACTACATTTCATAGGACTGCAACTTTCCAAAGATTGTTGCTGGAGGAGTGTCTGCCAGCTTAGCCATTTCCCGAATGACACAAATCTTGGTCTCCCAATCTCTAGTGAGAGATCTAAGGAACTTGTCATTCAGCTCATAGTTGTTGAAGATCCTACCATATGTTCTTAGTTCATCGACTATCCTAAAGAACCTTTCAAGATAGTCAACATCTTTTTCAGACTTGCTTTGCCTGAAGGCCTCATACTCTCGATTGAGCATAGACTTTCTCTCATCTCTAACTTCCTCAGATCCTTCCATGTAGATCACAAGGGTGTCCCACATTTTCTTGGAGGTCTTGCAGTGTACAAGATTTTGGAAGGTTGAGTCATCAATGGCACTGGCTATAATATTTTTTACCCATTTGTCCATGGTGGACAGAATCACCTGATCTCTGTCCATTTCTGAATATGCCTTAGGCACACTCACAGTTGGATCTATGGTGGAAGCCTTTATGGGGACAAAAGGACCTTCCACTACTGTTATATAGACTCTAGGGTCAAATGCTTCCATGTACAGTCTGACCCTTTGGTTCCAGATGCCAAATCCTTCCTTCCTGCAGATGGGTAGCTTCATGGCTGCTAGCTCCTTATAGTTCATTCTTGACCCCATAATTTTATCTTATAGCTAACCTTAGAGGTATACTGAGATTGTTAAATTCTTTTTGAGGAACCTCCCTCTGATACCAACTGAAAGTTATTTAACTTAAGATTAGCTAATCACCTAGAGGAGGGGGTGGGGGTGAATAGGTGTCTGAGGTTTTCTTAGTCCTTTTACTAATTTCTAAGATGATCTATCTAGAGCTTATCCTTAGCTCCTGTAATAAAACAGAAAACAAGCACACAACAAACACACAGATTTATAATGGTTCCCCAATTGGGTACATCCACTTTCCCTCCCACCTATCCAACTGATTTGTTGGACTAGGAACAAACTCCACCAATATGCTCCTCAGAGCTTACACCTCAGTCACTTAGCCTTACACACAGGTTCACTTCAGAACCCAAAGTCAGAACAACAAGGATTCCTACCTCAGAGCCCTACAGAGCTCCCATAACTCAGTGATCCACTGACCACCTACCTCAGCCTTATTTATAAGGCCTACAACTCAGGCTCTTTAGCCCTACAGCTTCAGGTATACAGCCCTACTCTCAGAGTGTTGCAGCACTCCTACAACTCAGGATGCTTCCAGGTACCTACAGCTCAGCCTCCTCTAAGACCTACAACTCTGTGACACACTTGTCACTTATAACTCAGTACCTCTCCAGTCACCTACCTCAAGCACAAGGCCCTACACTCAGGCTGGGAGAACAACACTCTCCTTCCTCAGGCAATTAATCCCTTCAGCTCAGATCCACACTTGGATCCGACCTTAGTGACTAATTAGTCACCTACCTCAGGCACAAAGTACCCTATATATGAATCCTATAGGAAGTGAATACATAATATTTCAGAAAAATAAAATAACTGACTCAGAGATAAATCTCTGAGTATACTTTGCTGGACTGAGCAGATATCAGTCCATCCACTTGTTGTAGAAGGAATGAGTCATCTTCTACAACTAACTTCTTTACTGCACAGATGAGCAACTATCTACTGTTGAAGGATGACTGCCCCTTCACACAGCTAACTTCTTGTTGAATGGTTGAATCAGCAACCTTGTTCTTCAAAGAACTATCTTGCTGAACTTGAAGAGCTTCAGCTATCTTCCTTTGCCTTCTGGATATCTTTGCTGGACTTGAGCTTTCAAGCTTAATGAAGAAGAAGATGTCCAGCCGCCTCTAGTTTTTTTTGTATTTTCTCTGCTTGTTCTTTGTTACCTTAATCCCTTTTTTCTTTTTTCCTTTTTATATGAGTTGATTTGAATCAACGACATAATTGTATGTGGGCCCAGCCAAGGATTGGTGAGCGCCACCTCCATCAGAAAAGGACAAAGCAGCTTTCGGCGCCACTGCAGCTTTCCCGCAATTTTTACATGTAAGTTGACTTTGATGATGTCAGCAATGGTCGTCACTATCTGGACTTAGAAAATATTTCAGAAATTCATAAAGCGTTGAGTGATGTTAAGTCACTCAATGCCATCTGTCTTGGCAATCAACACTTCTAGACTTGTGAATATTCTCTAGATTTATCCCAGTGGTTCTTTCTCAGCAGTCTCAGCAGTTTCTTCTTAACAGTTGTGACAAGCTTTTGTCTCAATGCTTTCTTCTTATCAGCTGAGACAAGTTTCTGTCGCAGCGGTTTCTTCACAGTGGTCTTAATGATTTCTGCTTCACAGCTGAGACTATCTTCTGTCTCAGCAGTTTTTCTCTCAACTGTCTCAGCACTTCCTTTTTCATTTGAAGCGTTGAGTGAACCTACTTCACTCAACACTTCTGTACTTAGAGAAATCCAGCTAGTTTTGTCTCAGCGGTTAACCTGAGACATTCTTCTCAGCTGTCTCGGTTGTATCAGCTATATCAGCGGTCTCAATGCCTAATTCTCAGCGGTCTCAGCGCTTTTTGCCTTGGTATTTTTTTCTAGATTTAGCTCGATAAGTGTTGAACTGAGCTCGACGAACTACAAACTAAGCTCGACAAACTTCAAGCTGAGCTCGACGAACTTTGAATCCTAAGCCTCTAAATTTAGCTTTGAGGAATGTCGTGCTGAGCTCGACGAACTGCAAGGTAAGCTCGACGAATTTTGAGGTTACCAAAAAACTCATTTTCCTTCACATGTCCAATCATGGACTACCGACATGCATGAACTAAAGCACACATCAAATACATTATGCTCCTTAGCATGATTGGTGATGCCTCTTCAAATCCTGAGGAACATTGTAAGAAACAATTCCCAACAGAAATAAACTTAGTACTCGAGTGAGCTCAGTCAAGTATTCGAGTAGCAGAAGCTATTCTGGAGAAAGCTTAGTGCAGTTCTCGAGAAAGCCATGCATACTCGAGTAGTTCATAACTCTCCTTCTCGAGATACCTTAAATTTAAGTCAAAATATTTCTAAGTATTTTTCTCGGGAAGCCAAAGACTTTTCTCGAGAAGCCAAAGACTTTTCTCGAGAAGGCCATGTATAGTTCTCGAGAACCAAAACCTTTTTCTCGAGCCCCAGAAAATTTTTCTCAAGTAAGTCCTCTCATTCTCCGGATACCAGGATTCCTCCTCTACACTTTCCTTAAGTAATTCTTCTCCAGAAGTTCATATCTCTTCTCGAGAAACAGTAATATCTTCTTGAGAACACTCATTTCTCTCGAGAAATGTAGTGCAGTTTTCTGAATTTTCTTAAGTACCTGACAGATTCGATTTCAAATGTCATTAACTCTTAATTGGTACACGTTGCGTGCATTTAATGTAATTTAGACCGTTATGAAAGGTATATAAAAGGTCTTGTCAGAATTTACAGACCCTAAGAAGAATTTCCAAGTTTCTGAATCATTTTCACTTTCTAAATCGAGAAGCGCCATCACTCTGTTCATCATCGCCGAATTTCTCGATCCAGAGATTCAGACAAAAAGGAGTTCACCGATCAAAATTTTCAACATCTCCAAATCTTCTCCTTGATCATGGTGATGCTAAGTTCTCAGATCCATGGATTCTCAGATTTCTTCCTCAATTTTTCTGATAGGACTGTTCAGTTTTTCAAGAAGGAAGAACCCGAGATTCAACCAAATCTGTGAAAGACAAGTTTGTTATTTCAATTCAAATTCATTTTATTACTATAAGAGTTTTTCTCCGAGATTGTACAAGTTATTCTCCGAGTTTTGTAGGAGTTTATCTCCGAGTTTTTGTAGGAGTTGTTTTGCTCCAAGTTGTAGGAACTTTGTTTCAAGTTGTAGGATTGTTTTCAATCCGAGAGAATAGTGAAGTAGATGAGTCTAGTGCGTTGCTAAATCAGTGGGGTGGGAAATTGATGTACCCAAGGTTGGGGAACCACAATAATTTTTGGTGTTGCCTGTGATTGCTTGTTTGTTTTATGTGCATCGCTCAAATAATTTTTTATTCCTCAAAAAGTCGCAGAACTCACCTATTCACCCCCTCTAGGTGATTTAGGTGGACAACTAAAATATTTTCAATTGTATTAGAGGGAGGTTGTTCATCAAAAGTTTAACACCTTGAACAGATCTGCCCCTAGTTGTCTTTATAGTATACAAGCATGGATAGAGTCAAGGATTTTGCTAAGCTTCCCAAATGCACTAAGGCAAAATTCACCATGTGGAAAGAAATTGTGAAGTTTTTCAGAGAAGCAGTGGATCCAAAGATCTTCATGATAGTGGAAGAAGCTCCCTACATTCCTATGACGGCCTCTACTTTTCATCCCATAAAGAAAGTACCGAAGAAGCTGATGGATCTAGATAAGGATGAGATTGCACTTGTCTCTCTAGACAAGAAGGCCAAAAATATTATCGCAAGTGCAGTCGGTGATTCTATGCTACAAAATCTCATTCACTCAAGTCTGCCAAAGAAATGTGGATGTAACTGATCGTGTTGATGGAAGACACCGAAGAAGTGAGAGATGATAGAAGATCTCTGTTGAACCAAAAGTATGAGGCCTTCAGGCAAGGCCCCAAAGATAACATAGCAGATACTTTTGAAAATTTCCTCAAGATCATCAACGGCATAAGGAACTATGGCCGAGTCTAAAACCAACGGAGAGTTAAACGACAAGATCCTGAGATCCTTAACAAAGGAATGGGACAACAAGATATGTGCAATAAGGGAGTTTGGAAAGTTACCTGAGACTGATCCTCAAAACCTCTTCAGGAAGCTAATGTCTTATGAGCTTCAAATAAATACCAGAAAAGCTGAAGAAGAGGGAAGCAGATCCTCATCGAAGGAGCAGTCTGTCGCACTAAATGCAGACAACTCAAGGAAGGTCAAAGCTGTATCACCTGCTCCTGCACAGGAAGAAAGTGAAGAAAAATTGGAGTCGTGCACCTCATGCTCAGAACTATCAGATGAAGTGTTCTCCCTACTCTCTAGACAGTTCAAGAAGTTCCTAAGTAAGAAGAAGAGATTGAAAGGCAAAGACTTTTACTCCAAAAGATCACGTCATGATGGTGATCGTCATAAGAAAAGCTCAAGTATCCATGATAGGTATAACTCTAAACAGAACAAACACATTTCATTTGACATCATTTGTTATTATTGTAATAAGCCATGACATGTAATTGCTGATTGACCGTACAAGAAGAAAGAGGGTGGAAGAAGAGAAGAAAAGAAGTCCCCGTATAGTTAAAAGAAATTTGAAAGAAGCCTAGTAGCCAAGAGGGCCAAGACTCTCAGTGAATCTAACTCATCTGAGTCAAGAGAGGAAGAGGAAGCCTACTTCGGACTGATCGCACAGACAGACAAGGAAAAAGAACCCCAGTCCACTAGGAAGGTAAACTCTCACACCCATCTCCCAGAATCTGATACTTCAGACCATGATCATGAGGATTGCTCTTCAAATGATGAGTCTGAACTCATAATTCAAAATAAGGAATTAATTAAAGCCTACAACAAATGTCGAAGAGTCACTAGAACTCAGGCCAAGGTGATCAAATCTCTCAAGGCTGAGGAGAGCTCTCTGAGAGAGGAAGTCGTAAAGACGGGCTCACTCAGAGGAGAATTCCATAGTGCATTCGAGGAATATAATAAAGATCTCGAGCACCTTAACTTGAAAGAGAAAATCATCAACGAATTGGAAAAACAACTTGCAGCTGAAAAGAAACTGGTTGAAAGTTTCTCCAAGACCAAAACATTCCTTCCATTTATTGCTGAATTCTCCGCTCAAGCCAAAGTAGCTGTCTTATGCCATCAGGTTGCTCCTAGTAAATCTTCTAGGAGGAATAAAGCTCAACAATAAAATAAGGCTATCAAGAAGGCTTTAGCCAAGGAAAAGGGGAAAGATCCTCCAGATCAAACGTCATTTAAGAAGGTCATCTTCCCGACAAACGAGTTTGATTTTGATTCATCCTACGGTCATTTTGCCAGGCCTACTTATGTAGAGCCTAAGTCATGATACCAAGGATGGACCCATCCCAGAAACTTTGGTGAAAGTGTCTTCAAGGCACCTTATGAGGAGATACAAATGAAGAACTATGACACATACGTTCATGGCCATAATATGAAGAATGAACCAAAGGCCATGCCAGTTGTACCCAAGGATAAAGAGGCGAAAAAGGCATGTGAATGCCATCATCATGAGGCTTCTACCTCTAGATCAGCTGCCCCTGCAAGACTACACGTTCAAAAGGTTAAGCAGGAGACTTGGAAAAGGTACAACATGTTTGACTGTTGGTGCTGCGATGAAGTTGTTCACTTTGCCGTAGATTGCTGGTTTAATCATAGAAATATTAAAACTCCTCTAGTTAATAATGTGAGACAGACCACTCGCAATGTTTATGTAACAACCCCATCCGTTCATATGATATATTCTAGAAGGTCCGGCCGGGGCCCCACAGGATATATCACAAAACAGTCAGTGAAGGTACAGTATGATACCAGAGTAGCGCATCGCACCTATTACAAAGCATTCTAGCGGAAGCCTAGACTACAACTAGAACTCCTCATGAATGTCCAAACATCAAACTCCACATTTTACACAATATAGGAATGTCTTACACAAGTAAAAAGCGTTGGCCTTATGGCCTTACATGGCTTTCAAACAGTGGCCTAAACAAATTGGCGCGCAGGCCGGCCACAATAAAGAAAACACACAAAAGAGCACTCTTAGCCTTCAAGGGCTAACAGCAGCAGCAGCACCAGCAGGAATATCAACCTCTATGCATTCCGCTCGGCTCTCCAGCACCTGTAAAGGGACAATCCACTCACCGGTGGCAAACAAAAGCAACGGTCAGCGTTCAGCTGACCAAATTATAACGACCCTACCCCTTCTCTCGGAGCAGCGGTATTTTTCCCTGCAGGCATATCATATCACAAGTATGGCAGGCTATATCATCAAAAGGTGCTTTCACGCACACAAGCCATCACAACCGTTCGCCGCCCGGCCCAACGGTCCGTGCACTCAGGGCACATTCTTGGTGTTATGGCAACCTTTTGCCCACCACCGTATCAGGGTCACAACCCAACGGTAAATCTCTTGAGCATTTACTCCATGGCGTGCAGCCGGAGTTAGTCTTCGGACACCGGGATGGCCCATAGCCCCCCATTGTGTCATGGCACGCAGGCCGAAGACTCTTGCTATGCGCTCCAACAGATTGCACTTTTTGGTCTCACATCGGACAGACATAGCGCAGGTCGGATCCTCCACCCCCCGTTGCTCAAATCGCCTTGCCTTCTCCGAGTACAGCGTACTCATGGCTATATCAAAGGCGCGGGTCGGTCTCACCAATCCTGTTCTTGGCATTCAAGCCTGGGTATTTCACTATACCCATTTCTCTCACAGCAACAGCGGGTCTTTCCTGGGCGCACCAGTACTTCCTGTGACTCTCTCCACAGGTGGACACCGCACAAGCACAAATGTCAGGGGTCTTTCCTAGCTATACTGCCAGTACTTCCTATTACTCGCTTCACAGGTGGACACCCTATGACATCAAGCATCACAAAAGGGCCTTTCCTGGTCCCACCAGTACTTCCTGTGCCTCATTCACAGGTTGTACCCAAAATCATCACATGGCTATTTTCCTGGGCTACCACCCCAGTACTTCCTGCTACTCCTTTTTGCAGGCATAACTCGTAGACTCCTTACACTACACGTTTATCACGGAGTCTTCTCTGGTTCGTATGCAACATCACCAATCCAGACCAACCTGTCCAGATGGGCTTCACACAGCATGCCTATTCCGTACTCCATTTCCGGATCTATATGCTAACAAAAGGGGATTTCAAACATCCACCCAAATATTTCCAAAACCAGCCACCTCTTGGTGGGGGAAATCACAAGATATGCCAAAAAGGAAGCCTTCACGTGGCTAGGAAGAAAAGTCGTTACCCTTGACGACCGCTTCGGTGCCATGGCCTCCAAGCTAGCTTGCAAGACTCGCAAGATCGTCTCCTCCGCAACGCTGGCTTCGGATCTCTCGTCGGTAAACCGCAGCACCACCAACAGCAGCCCCCTTTCCTTCTTCCTCCTCCTTTCTCTCTCTCTCTCTCTCTCTCTCTCTTCACTTGAAGAAAGTTCAAGGCCAAAGAAATGAGAATTCTTTCTCTGATTTCGGCCCTTAAGGAAAAAGAGGAAGAAGCTTCAGCCCTTGGATCCAAGCTGAAGGAATGGACGGCCACGATTCTGCCAAAAACACAGATTTTGACCCGACACGGCCTCTGACACGGCCGTGTGCCAGGCCGTGTGCCTCAAGCGGTGGTCAATCGACTTATCCAAACCAGTGACACGCCCATGATACACGCCCGTGTCATGGGCCATGTCATCAACACGCCTTCAGACACGCCTGTGTCTGTGGCCGTGTAGCTGGGTGAAAAAAATCTCAAATCATCCCGAGACTTCACACAGCCTGTGACACGCCCGTATCCCAGGCCCTGTGCCCAGACACAGCACAAAGACACGCCCTGTTGAAATCCTCGGCGGGCTGAGTTCATCGCCTGATTTGACACGCCCTGTGACACGCCCGTGTCACAGGCCGTGTTCAACACTCAACACTCATGTCTCGACACTCGACGATCGTCGAGTGAAAATTGTCGAGCATGCGACACGGCCTTGGACACGCCCGTGTCCTGGGCCGTGTGCCTCCTCTCGACGCATCGCCGAGAGCAAAAATCGTAGAGACAAAGCTCAATCATCGACACAACCTCAACACGCCCTGCGACACGCCCGTGTCGCAGGCCGTGTCACCTGACACGCCCTGGGACACGCCCGTGTCCCAGGCCGTGTCACCCAAAAATTACTGCTTCAGAACTTTGGGCTGTTACAGTTTACACTCGCAGGGGGAGTGTTCTAACTAGAGAACAAGGACCCAAACAAGTATGGGTTCCTAAGGCAAACTGATTTGTGAATGCAGGTATGTCCAAAGGCTAACAAAACGCCTATCTGGTATTTGGACAGTGGATGCTCTCGGCACATGACCGGGACTAGAAGCCTTCTTCAAAAGTACTCTCTAGTTGAGAATGGGCCAAAGGTCATCTTTGAAGGTTGTGACAGGGGAATCATAAGAGGTTATGGTATGATTACTAACGGTAGTGTATCCTTCTCAAATGTGCCATATGTTGAAGGACTAAAACATAATCTTATAAGCATAAGCCAGCTTTGTAATAAAGGATACATAGTATAATTTCATGTAGACAAGTGCTTGATAAAATCGATAGATAACTTAGAAAAGATTCTATCAGGCACTCGTAGTAGAAATATATTTTGTTTGAATTTTATTTGCATAGACTCTTCTACACCAGTGTTATTTTTGGCAAAAGATAGCACATCTCTTGGTGACTAATGGCACAAGAGACTAGCACATATAAATTACAAAACTATTAATAAATTATTTTCTCTTAATTTAGTACGTGATGCACGCAACGTTAAGTGCGTTAAAAGATAGACCTTGTCACGCATGTGTAATTGGCAAGAAAATAGGGGATACCTTTAAAAGTATTGTTGGGAAAGATTCTAAAAGGTGTTTACACCTACTTCATATGGACTTGTTCGGTCCCCTACAAATTAGAAGTTTGGGAGGTAAGGATTATACACAAGTTATTGAAGATGACTACTCTCATTTTACATTGGTGTTCTTTCTAAAACACAAGTCACATACTTTTGATATTTTCACTAATTTTGTCTGGCAAATCCAGAATGAATATAACTATTCAGTTATCAAAATCAGAAGTTACAATGGAATAGAGTTCAAATTTGGGGCCATGACAGAATTTTGTGAAAGCCTAGGTATCTTTCATGAGTTTTCCCCTCCTCGGACCCCTCAACAGAATATAGTCGCTGAGAGAACGAATAGAACACTCATAGAGGCCTGCAGAACCATGTTGAGTGATGCCTTACTACCAGAATACTTCTTGGCTGAAGCCATCAACACTGCGTGTCACGTGCAAAATAGAGCACTCATATATAAGAACCATGATAAAACACCTTACGAATTCCTAAAGGGCAAGAGACCGACTATATCATATTTTAGAATCATTGGTAGTAATGTTTCGTACTTAACAATGGGAAGTATCACACCACTAAATTCAGTGAAAAGAGTTTTGAAGGTATTTTCGTAGGATATAGTATCCATAGTAAGGCATATTGGATTTTTAACAAGAAAACCCTGGTCATAGAAGAATCTATCAATGTTGTATTTAATGAGATGAGTTTGCTACATAGCAGCTCTTCTAGTGTGTTTGTTGAAGATGCAAGTTCAAGACTAAAGGAATTAAGCCTGGATGAGCCAGTTAAGGAAAAAGGTCAATAGTTCATCAAGATCACCACTCCAACCACAATTGGAGAGGTTGATGACAATGATTAAGATGCCATTCAAGCTGATGAAGTCACTCCAATGGTAGAGGAAGCTCCAGATGCAAGGACTTTAGAGCTTAGACACTTGAAGGATCACCTAATGGATCAAATCATAGGAGACCCCTATGATGGTGTCAGAACTCGTAGAGGTACAACTAATGAAAATTTATATTTGAGTTTTCTCTCACAGGTTGAACCGAAGAAATTTGAGAAAGCAAACAAGCACACATCTTCGGTAATGGCAATGGAAGAAGAACTAAACCAATTCAAACGTTGCTGAGTCTGGAAGCTTGTGCCAAGACCCAAAGGAAAGAACGTGATTGGAACAAAGTGGGTCTACCAGATCAAGATGGACGAAGATGGAATAATAATCAAGAACAAAGCCAGACACATCGCCAAAGGGTACATACAAGAAGAAGGGATCAACGTCGATCAAACAAATGCTCTAGTGGCAAGACTTGAGGCAATTAGGTTGTTCTTAGCATTGCTGCACTCAAAGTCTTCACTGTCTTCCAAATGGGCGTGAAGTCAGCTTTTCTTAATGGTGATATAAAGGAAGAAATGTATGTGGAACATCCTCCAGGTTTCGTTGACCTTGAATATCCTAATTCTGGTTATTTATTATTTAAAGCGTATACTATTTGAAACAAGCTCCACGAGCTTGGTATGAAATGTTGTCTAACTTTTTCTTGAGAACAAGTTCACAAGGGGAAAGATAGATAAGACATTATTTCTTGGGGAAGTTAAAGGCAAGATTTTACTAGTGCAAATCTATGTCGATGACATCATTTTTGGCTCTAATGAAGACAACCTTTGCAAGAAGTTTTCAAAACTTATGCATGGGAAGTTTGAAATGAGGAGTATGAGAGAGCTGATGTATATCTTAGGATTTCAGGTGAAACAATCTGAAAATACAATTTTCATCTCTCAGATGAAGTTCACCAAAGAGTTGATTAAGAAATTTGGAATTGAGAGTGCAACCTCTATGAGGACTCCAATGGGTTCAGCTATGTCTCTGGACAAGGTTGAGAAAGGGGAACCTTTTAATGAAACCAAGTACAGAAGCATAATTGGATCCTTGCTCTACCTTACTGTTAGTAGTCCATACATCATATTTTCAACATGTGTGTGCGCTAGATATCAGGTGATCTCTAAGATATCTCATTACACTACTGTAAAGAGGATCTTGAGATACCTTAAGTACACACCAAATCATGGCTTATGGTACCCAAGAAGTAATGATAACGAGCTAATTCGATTTTCAGATGCAGACTTTCCAGTTTGTAAAGATGATAGAAAGGGCACTTCCGGGACTTATCAATTTCTTGTAAGGACACTCATTTCATGGAGCAGCAAGAAGCAAAATTTTGTCGCAATTTCAACGGCCGAGTCAGAGTACATTTCTGCTGGCAGTTGTTGCGCACAATTATTGTGAATCGAGAATCAACTTGAAGACTATAACTTAAAGGTCCAGGACATCCCACTGTTCTATGACTCCTCTAGTGCAATTGCAATAGCCAACAACCAAGTCTCTCACAACCGGACGAAGCCCATAGTGTTGTGGTACCATTTCATCCGAGAGCATGTGGGGCATGGAGACATCAATCTCCAGTTTGTTCCAACTGATAGGCAGGTTGCAGACATTTTAATGAAGTCGCGGGATGAGGCCAAGTTCTCGTTCTTCAAAACAGAACTTGACATGCTCAACAAGGAATGCTGAAGAAAAGGGCCACACAACAAAGTCAAGAATCTAATTACTTCTCAAAAATCAAGACAAATCTAAGTCTAGACTTCATTTCTGGAGTACCTCCTTTATTCTCGAGAACATTAGACTTCATTCTCGGGAAGGATAGCTCTTCTCATGCTCTACTCGAGAACATGACATCTTCAACTTGAGAACATGACATCTTCTACTCGAGAACATGATATCTCCTACTCGAGAACAAGTTTTCTTCTTCTCGAGAACTGATATCTCACTCGAGAAATCAGATGGAAAATCTCTCTCAAGTTCAAATTCTTGATATTGGCACCCGGGCACTTCAACCGCCTTACTCCAGGTATTTTTAGCATTATTTATTCCATTAATCATCAAGATTTAAGGTAAATATAAATAGATTAAGTCTAGAAATATCCTATTTCCGAAGTTCAAAAACCCTCTCTCGAGAAAAACCTTTTCACCTTATCTGTCTCCGCCGCACTACCGCAAACAACCCTATCTCTCTTCTCCCCGCCCAGCAGACATTTCATTCTTCAATCAATGGCCTCCTCATCGATGTTAGGCATCTACAACGAATTCATCTCCACTGGAATCGACGAAATTTCTGATGATTTCAGATACATCCTCATCTTGTTTGACACCGCCGGATTGTCTTTCGTTCTTCAACACACTTACAAAGTACTTATTTCTGATTTAGAATAATTCTTCCAGCATGCCAAGATTAAGAGGAACAACAAAGTTCTGAAAACTAAGGTTAGAGACATCAAAATCAAAATGACATCTACATCTATTTCTCAGTTTTTGCAGTTGCCAGTGATCGACATGGAAGATGACCTAATAAGATCAGATTATGAAAGGGTTTACGGTTTTTGTTGCCTTCCCGATTCCACCCTCACAGTTCGTCAACAACATATGAATGCAGAGAGCAAATTAGTTGCAGATATTCTTGGAAAAGTCCTCCTCTATTACATAAGTTCTATAAGCTACATCACACCAGAATTCTTTGATATGATGACTGATGTAATCTGTAGAAAGAAGTTTCAATGGGTAATGTTGTTTTTTGACAAGATCAAGTCTATCAAGAGCCCCAACTATGGTATGATTCTGTCTCTTTATCTGAATCAGTTGAAGCCAGATGTATTCTCCTTGACTAAGGGCATGGCCCTTCACCACATGAAGATAGTCTCAATCACCTCCATCCAGAGATGGGAGGTCAAGATTCAAAAACCAGACCAAGCACCAAAGATAGATGAAGATGACGTCAGGACTCCATCTCCCCTCTCTTATCACATAACTGACACAGCTGATCCTATTATTGAAGGGGAGCCTGCTCCATCTATGCAAGTGCAGCCTACTGAAGTTCAAACTCCAGCCACATTCCATACAGAAACTACAGCCTCAGTCACCACTTCACCTGCGGCTATATCTATAGTTTTAGAAGAAGATTCAGCTCCATCTGCTGCTACCAAGGACACCTCTCTCCCAGAAGATAACTCGGGATTTATTCCTGCAGACTTGCCTGATGCAAAATTTCTAACTAATGCCCAAGTAAATGACCAAATTCTGTCTACAGCTGAAGACATTGACAAAATGATAGAGTAACTCACTTCCAATAAGCCTCTATCCCCTTTGCCTGAAGAACATCCATCTCCTCAACCAGAACACACTGACCCAGCACCATCTAAGCGTAGTCTCCAGTTAAGGAGGAGAAAGATGAAGAGACAATCACTAATTTTGATACTGAAGAAGAAATACCTGCTGAGGCTGCTGAACCTCCTCTTCCAAGTCTACACTTTAACATTTCCACCTTCCTAGCTGGAGATGCTGAAGATGAAGTAACTGCTGCTAGAAGTAAACAGATATCTACATCTACTGTGGTCATTGAAGAAATTGTCCCCTGGACATATCCAATTCTAACTCCACCTCCTACAACTGAAGTTATTTCTGAAAACAATATCTTGAGTAAGATTGAAGCCATAATGGCTGAGCAGAGAAAATATTTTGATACTTCTCTTAAAGTTATAACAGACAAAGTAACTGCTTTAGAAAAATAAATCAGCTGAGGATTTGCAGAAATCCAAAGCAACACTGATGAGTTTAAATGACTCAAACAAATTGGAAGCAAAGCCATAAACCACACCATTACCAATATTGGTACAATAATGGAACAATATGTCACGCTAGCTAATAACCAGATTCAATTAGAAAAGAAAGCTCAAGAGCGCAACTTCAAGACATGTGAAGAAGTTGGGACATTCAAAGAAAAGTCATAAGCACCCTCTCGGTAGAAGTCAGAAAGGGGGAGGATAAAGTAAAGGAACAACTTGATGCAAAAGTTAAAAAGATGAAAGAACAATGGGATGATCAAATGAAAGAAATTCAAACATCAATAGTAAAGGATGTTAAGAGTACAAAGCTTTATACATATGACACTGCAATATGGATGCACAATAAGATTTTTTCGGACCTCTCAATTGATCCCTCTACACCCCCTCCTGCCAGCCTGGATGTAAATAAGCCTACGTTCTCTCCATGGCATGAATATTTAGAAGCTCCACCTCCTGAAACTTATGAATAAGTATGGCAAATCAGAACAAGCTAATGAGCCTCAACAACCACCTCATGAGATACAGATTCCAATGAGAAGAAAGTATGGTGATGGTGCTTCTGCTAGTAGGTCCACTCCCATGCCAGAACATGCTGAAAGAGAATTTACTGAAGTTTGGAGCCCTACATCCAAATCCATCATTCTTGATACTTTAAGACGTGTAGTCGAATTCAGTGGACACAAGGATACTTACTACTTACATACTGAATAGATGCAATATGAAAAGTCTATGACTCTCAGAAGGCTACATGATAAGAAGTATAACAGAGATGATCCTACTGCTCCTCCCACACCAGCCAAGTATTTTCCAAAGCCATTCATGTTTTTTCAGAGAAAAGAAGACAAGCTTCAGAGACAGCATCAACAACAGACCAAGAAGTGATTGAAGATGATCAAAAGTTTTATATATGAGAAATTTTGTGGAATAGGACCTTTCTTGGACAATTTTTATATATATACATATTTAAATTTTGTTGATCTAAATCTTTTATTTCATATCTTTTCTTCTATTTACTTTGCTTATTAGTTATGTTACTTGTTTATTTTGGTGTAATTTACCTAAGTGTAGAGGGTTCTGACACCTATAAATATGGGGAGATTGTTGGGTATTGTATCCACAAAAACATAGATTTGTATAAAGTCAACCTTGAACTAAGATGAATTAAGTTTGTATTTGATGTCTTCTCAAGTTGAGTGCTTGCATGTTATAATAGCCAAGTGTGGACCAATGTCAGTTTACAATGGATCACCAAACAAACGACCATACAATGTAATCCCTCATTGTGTGATCCATGGTTTTGACTCATGTGTAACCTCTCTATTGGGATACACTTCATTTTGAAGTAATAAATCTATGGGAGAAAGGCTGGTTGCTGAATTTCGTGAGAAAATCATTTTTCAGAATATGAGAAAATTTCTAAGTGTTTTTCTCGAGAAGGACATGTTCTACTTGAGTAGAATTAAACTTAGTACTCGAGTGAGCTGTGTAACACCCCCATCCGTCGTATGACATATAACAAAAGGTCCAGCTGGAACTCGACGCCATATACCATGGACAGCTGGAATGGTTACATAAGAATATCGAAACCATACAACTAAGACTACTCGCCCTACACAGAGCATTCTAGCGGAAGCTTTTTAATTAGTTAGAAAGAACCCATAATTGAATAATCAACTAACATGAATGTCCACAACGTACCACAGGAATGAAACAACGAATACACTAAAAGTACTTGGCCTTATGGCCTTACAAGAGTTCACTTAACAAAATAGTGTTTTCCATACATCGGCTCGTAGGCCGGCCACACATGATAGAAATAAAATACAACTATTCGCTTTGGCCTTCGAGGGCTAGCTCAACAACTTGGGCTTCAGCACGCTACTTGGTACTCGACACCGCAGCACCTGCAAGCAACATTCCACCGCACGGTGGCAAACAAAGTAATGGTCAGCCAAAGCCGACCAAATTATAACGACCCCGCCCCTTACTCGGGACGGCGGTGCTCCTTCCCTGAATCTTATTAGCCCAGCTAAATAATAAAGTACAAACATACTTCGCCAAAGGCGTAGGCTCGCACGACCAAATACCCCATACACTCAGGGCACATTAACGGTGAATCTGGTCAATACCATGGCTCCACCACCATCCACGGGATGGTAACAACGTGAGCATTTTTAGCCTTTTTGACCACCGTCTAAGGCTCCCGACTATGCCAACGGCCAGTCCCTCTATGTGTCTCTCGCACCGAACCACAAAGCCCGGGTCCGATTCCACTTACCCGTTGCTCACTTCGCCTAGTAACTTTATGAAGTACGTGCGGGCCAAGCTTCTCTCGGATCCCAAACGTTCCAAACAACACAAAACCCAGTTATGTTCAAGGCTGGTTCCCCGACCGTCAAGTTAGCAGAATTACATTTCTGCTCAGTTTTTCGGGTGCGCCTTGGGGTTAATCCCCAAGGATCACTGCTGCAATCTACAGCGTAGAAACCCGAAAACACAAAACACGGATTCTTCTCCAGCAAACCATACAAAATGCAACATCACCGATCCAGACCAACACGTCCGGGTAGGCTTCACACACAATTCCTATGTCTGTACTTCGATTCTGGACTCTAAATGCAACACAAGGTGGACTATTCCCGACAACCCCAAGGAACACCGCACACTCGCGGGAGGGGGTTTCCTTATGCAAAAGAAGGGGAGCTTCACATGCTCAAGTAGAGAATCGTTAATCTTGTAGTACGCTTTTTCTCCATGGAAAACTATACAGATAGAAGGCTTCGCAATGGAATTTCATCTGCAGATCCGCTCTCAGTTCTCAAATAGGTGCTCCGATGCTCCGTCGGCGGCCGGAATCCTGCATTTCCTTCCTCCTCTCTCCAATTTCTTAGAAAGAGAATGTTAAAGAGCAAATGAGGAATACAACCTCCATTCCTGGCCTTAACATAGCAAGAACACATCTGGGTCGTTGGATTTTTTTTAAAGAAGACGAACGGCTCAGATCCTCCCAAAAATCCCCAAACCTAGGCCGAACACGGCCTCGCACACGGCCGTGTCCCAGGCCATGTGCCTCGATCCAGACGTGATCGTCGAGCACAGAAAAGGACACGGGTCAATACACGCTCGTGTCTCAATCTGACATGCCCGTGTCGGGTACGACACGCCCGTGTCATAGGGGCATGTTATTAGTAACTGCCACGCCAACCGACACGACCCTTGGGAACACGGGTGGTGACACGGGTATGCACACGCCCGTGTCATTTGACACGCCCGTGTCACGCTGCCGTATTTCCTGTCGTGTCCTTCTCTGGACACAGCCAGCCAACACAAAGAACCACACGGCCTTGGACACACCCGTGTCCTAGGCCGTGTACCCCTATACAAACACCAAATATTCTCTTGGTCACGACCAGCTTGATTACGATTTTCAGGGCGTTACAAATCTCCCCCACTTAAAGAATTTCATCCTGAAATTATGAAAAGGTACACAAAATTTTAAATGTTACCGGAGGGGATTAACTCGGGGTATTCCTCCATCATAGCCTGCTCTCGCTCCCAAGAAAGCTCCTCACATCTGCAGTTATCCCAACGGACTTTAACCATTCAGATTTCCTTATTGCGGAGTCGTTTAACCTCCAAGTCTTCAATACGTACTGGCTTGACATTTGTCGTCAACCCGTATTCAACCGGCACTTGATCAATCGCAACGACCTGCGAAGGCTCTTGCACCGCCTTCCGCAACACCGAAACGTGGAACACATCATGCAACCCACTCAACTCCACTGACAGCTTCAATCGATACGCTGCTTCACCAACACGCTCCAGAATTTCAAACGGTCCAAGGTATCTCGGACTCAACTTCTTCAAGCATCGAACCCGGGAGACACCCTTGAACGGCTTGATTTTCAAATACACACAGTCGCCAACACCGAACTCCACGTTCCTATTCTTGGCGTTATATTATTTTGCCTGCCTGTCCTGAGAGATCTTCAACCATTCCTGAACCGTACATATCATTGAAGTGGCGTATTCCACTGCTTGACATTTGTATAACTTCGACTCGCCTGTCTCCAACCATGACAACGGCGTGCGACACTTTCTCCCATATAAGGCTTCGAAAGGAGCCATACCAATACTCTCTTGATAACTGTTGTTATATGCAAACTCCACCATATACAGGTGATCTTCCCACTACTTTTTGAAATCCAAGACGCACATGCGAAGCATGTCCTCCATCGTCCTATAGACCCTCTCGGTCTGACCATCCGTCTATGGGTGAAAGGTTGTGCTGAAACTCAGCTTAGTCCCCAACAGACTATGCACCAGCCTCCAGTCACTCGATATGAAGCGTCCATCTCGGTCACTAATAATACTGCGGGGCACACCATGTAATCGTACAACATTATCCACGTAGAGTTTGGCTAACTTTTCCACCGGATCTTCTTTCCTGTTCGGGATGAAGTGCGACACTTTTGTCAATCTATCCACGACCACCCAGATGGCATCGTTTCCCATCTGCGACTTTGGAAAACCATGCACAAAATCCATAGAAATGTTGTCGAATTTTCACTCCGGGATAGGTAGGGATTTCAAGAAACCTTCGGGCTTCTGACACTCCGCCTTTACCAAGGCACACGTCTGGCACTTGGCTACATAAAGTGCTACATATTTCTTCAATCCTGGCCACCAGAACAACTTCTTCATGTCCTTATACATCTTCGTGCTTCCCGTGTGGATTGTGTACTTGGTATGATGAGCCTCGTACATCAACTCCTCCCGAAGATTGTCCACTCTAGGAATGCATAGGCGACCGTCCCTCTTTAGCAGTCCATCCTCAACAGCAAGTTGGGAATTTGACCCATCCAAAGATTCATCTAAGACCTACTTCATACTGCTATCCGGAACCAAAGCCTGCCTAAATCTATCAGCTAGGTCATACTGCACCTCTGTCCAAAACAATTTTGCCTCGGCACTAGACTGCTTGTCAACGCAGGTTATCTCTAATGCCTCCAAATCACAGACCAATATCTCATCATGTACCAACAACTAGTTGGCCTGCGCAGGAGCCCTGCGACTCAACGCATCCGCCACTGCATTTCCTTTCCCAGGCACATAATGTTTCTCGAAGGTGTAGTCCCCTAGGAACTCCATCCACCTCCGCTGCCTCATGTTCAGGTCCTTCTGATCCAACCGATACTTAAGGCTCTTATGATCGGTGTAGATATCGACCTTCACACCGTACAGATAGGGCTTCCACAGCTTTAGAGTAAATATCATGGCCGCTAACTCTAAGTCATGGACCGGATAATTCCTCTCGTGAACCTTCAACTGTCATGAACCATAGGCTATCACACTCCCATGCTGTAGCAGAACACAACCCAGACCACTGCCTGAAGCATCACTATAGATCTCGAACCCTTCGATCCCACTCGGTGAACATAAAATAGGCGTCGTGGTCAACCGCCTCTTTAATTCTTCAAAAGTCTGCCCGCACTCTAGCGACCACGCAAACTTTTGACCCTTCCTTGTCAATGTCATGAGTGGTAGCACTATCCGCGAGAAGTTCTCCACGAAGCGCCTGTAGTAGCCGGCAAGCCCCAAAAAGCTCCAAACTTCCGCCACTGAAGTCAATACAGGCCACTCCTGTATCGCCACTATCTTCGCCGGATCCACCGCTATCCCATCTCCACTAACAACATGACCAAGGAATGCTACTGAGGATAACCAGAATTCACACTTGGAGAACTTAGCATACAACTGATTACTTCTCAATGTCTCTAACACTATATGCAGATGCTTGTAGTGATCATCCTCACACTGCGAGTATACCAAGATATCATCGATAAATACTATCACGAAACGGTCCAGGTACTCTTTGAACGTCCTATTCAGCAGATCCATAAACACGAATGGTGCATTGGTCAACCCAAACGGCATGACCGTGAACTCGTCATACCCAAACCGCGTGTTGAACACTGTCTTTGGGATGTCGCTTTCCCTTATCCTCAGTTGGCAGTAACCGGATTTTAGATCTAACTTCGAATATACTGTAGACCCAACCAACTGATCAAATAGATCGTTAATCCTTGGGATCGGATATTTATTCTTCTCTTTAAGCTTGTCCAACTCCCGATAGTCAATACAGAGTCGCAATCTCCCATCCTTCTTCTTAACGAAAAGGACCAGTGCACTCCAAGGCGGCGAACTTGTACACACATACCCTTGCTCCAACAACTCTTGCAGTTTCACCTTCAGTTCCGCAATCTCTCTTGGCACTATCCGATACGGAGAGCGTGACACTGGTTTGGCACCCGGCACTAGCTCAATAGTAAAATCAATCTCCCGCTGAGGAGGGGCTCCTGGGAGATCATCCGGAAACACATCAGGATACTCGGACACAACTGGAATACTTCCCAGACTTGTCTTAGGTATTGAAGACTGCACTAGTGTGATAAACAGCTCTGCCCCAGACAGAACTGCCTTGATTACCTGAAGGGCTGACATCAAAACCTTACCCGACCCCTTCATGCCCGTAAACATAGTCTCCCGATCAGTATTCAGTCCCAACTTAACTTCCTTTCGGTTGCAATCAATGCATGTTCGCTTCTCCAAGAGCCAGTCCATACCAAATATTACGCCGTACTCCGCTAACGGTAGTGCCAACGCTTGTAAGACAAACTCCTGATCCCCAACCCGTAACTTTACCTCGTAGACTTTATCCGTACGCATTGAGCACCCATTGGGCAACAACACATCCAACTTGTGTTTTGCCATCGAGGAAGGGACCTTGATGCGTGATACGAATCTTTCGGACAAGAAGGAATGCGAAGCTCCCGTATCGAATAGGGCTCTCTCCGGATAATCAAAAATCAACAAAAGGCCTAGCACCAACATATATAAGCTAACATATAAAAAGGTAACAACTACATAATGTTAAACTGCTATAATTTAACTCATACGTGTCACCACGTCAGCTTGTTTTATGGCCTCTTGCAGACCAAGATTATATACTCTAGGATAGGCTAGAGCATGGTGGGACGTGGTTGACTCCAATGCCTTCCCTTTCTCTTCATAAGTTGCTCCAGGCTTCCTCTCGGACTTTGCACGTCCGCTCCTACACACACGAGCAAAATGCCCTACCTTTCCACAGTTGTAACAAGCTCCTGGGACTCGACTTATGGTTGCCCCCGCCGTACCAGACGAAGGTTCTGAGCTTGAAGTCTTCAGCTTCTTGTTCCATCTGCGGAAACCCGACTTTGAATTTGGCACTTTGAACTCTGACTTCTTTTCCCCTGGGTCCTTCTTCTCTTGCACTTTGTTCACGACCTTTTCTAAAGACCGAGCCGAATTGACTAAGGCTAGGAAGCCCTGTGCCTTAGGCCCAGCAAGGAGTAGCTGTAGGTCGCCTCGTAGACCCTCATAGAATCGGTTGGTCTTCCGCTCCTCTTCAGTAAACATAGCACCAGCATAACGACCCAACCGCATAAACTCGTGGAGATACTCATCCACGCTTCTACCTCCCTGAGTCAAACCAAGGTATTGATTCTCCATCTCCAGCTTCTGAGCAGAGGGTAGATATCTGGCAAAGAACAACCTTGAGAATTCCTCCATATGCACATCAACAAGTTGCCTTCCCACTAAGAGGTGAACCTCCAACTCGTCCCACCACAGCCTCGCCTCACCAGCCAAAAGGAAGGTCGATATGGTGGTCTTCTGCCACTCAACAGTTTCTGTGGTCTGCAAGACCCTCTTTATCGTAGAGAGCCAATCCTCAGCTTGAGTTGGCGTTCCAACCCTGTCGAACCTCAGAGGATTAAAGCTCATCACATGCTTGAGCTGCTTCTCCGTAGCTCTCCTTGGTGCTACTTGATCAACTGTCACGCGCTCTACCACTCCCGGCTCTGTCGCTCTAGTCGGTTCTTGCTCATTAACTGGTGGTACATGGTGCATTTACCCTACAGGTTGGGCATTTATCATAACAAAGACTGCTTCAACAACCAACCTGATGGTTTCCGCTGAAGGAGGTGTTGTATGCACGTCCCTCAGTGCACTACTTTCCGCCGATTGCGGGCATTCCGATTGCCCAGCACCGCTCCTAGCCACCTATAATAGCAAAGACCCTTGATTAGACGACAAACAGATTGCTAAAAGCAATCATTGGAACACTCAGATTTCCCAAAACAAGTGTATTTTTCATTCCTAAGTGGACATTCATGGGTTCTTTTTGATGTTATAATGATGACGCACACATGTGATCACCACCCCTTAAAAAGAATTTGTCCACGAATTCATTTAAGTTGACTGAAACTAGAAGTCTAATACCAAATTGTAACACCCTCATCCGTCGTATTGCATATAACATAAGATCCAGCTGGAACCCGACGCCATATACCACGGACAGTCGGAAGGGTTACATAAGAATATCGAAACCATACAACTAAGACTACTTGCCCTACATAGAGCATTCTAACAGATGCTTTTTAATTAGTTGGAAAGAACCCATAATTGAATAATCAACTAACATGAATGTCCACAACCTACCACAAGAATGAAACAACGAATACACTGAAAGTACTTGGCCTTATGGACTTACAAGAGTTCACTTAACAAAATAGTGTTTTACATACATCGGCTCGCAGGCCGGCCACACATGATAGAAATAAAATACAACTATTCGCTTTGGCCTTCGAGGGACAGCTCAGCAACTTGGGCTTCAGCCCGCTACTTGGTACTCGGCTCCGCAGCACCTGCAAGCAACATTCCACCGCACGGTGACAAACAAAGTAACGGTTAGCCAAAGCCGACCAAATTATAATGACCCCGCCCCTTACTCGGGACGGCGGTGCTCCTTCCCTGCATTTTATTAGCCCAGCTAAACAATAAAGTACAAACATACTTCGCCACAGGCGTAGGCTCACACGGCCAAACACCCCGTGCACTCAGGGCACATTAACGGTGAATCCGATCAATACCGTGGCTCCACCACCATCCCCGGGATGGCAACAACGTGAGCGTTTTTAGCCTTTTTGACCACCGTCTAAGGCTCCCGACTATGCCAACGGGTAGTCCCTCTATGGGTCTCTCGCACTGAACTACATAGCCCGGGTGCAATTCCACTTGCCCGTTGCTCACTCCGCCTAGTCACTTTAAGATGTACGCGCGGGCCAAGCTTCTCTCAGTTCCCAAACTTTTGAAACAACACATAACCCAGTTATGTTCAAGGCAGGATCTCCGGCAGCCAAGTTTGCAGAATTACATTTCCGCTCAGTTTTTCGGGTGCGCCTTGGGGTTAATCCCCAAGGATCACTGCTATAATCTACAGCGTATAAACCCGAAAACACAAAACATGGATTCTTCTCCAGCAAACCATACAAAATGCAACATCACCGATCCAGACCAACATGTCCGGGTAGGCTTCACACACAATTCCTATGTCTGTACTTCGATTCTGGACTCTATATGCAACACAAGGTGGACTATTCCCGACAACCCTAAGGAACACCGCACACTCAACGCACACTCGCGGGAGGGGGTTTCCTTATGCAAAATAAGGAGAGCTTCACATGCTTAAGTAGAGAATCGTTACCCTTGTAGTACGCTTTTGGGCCATGGAAAAAACTATACGGATAGAAGGTTTCGCAATGGAATTTCCTCCGCGGATCCACTCTTGGTTCTTAAATCGGTGCTCCGATGCTCCGTCGGCGGCAGGAATCCTCCCTTTCCTTCCTCCTCTCTCCAATTTCTTAGAAAGAGAATGTTAAAGAGCAAATGAGGAATACAACCTCCATTCTCGGCCTTAACAGAGTAGGAACACATCTGGGTCGTTGGATCTTATTTAAAGAAGACGAATGGCTCATATCCTCCCAAAACTCCCCAGACCTTGGTCGAACACAGCCTCGCACACGACCGTGTCCTAGGTCGTGTGCCTCGATCTAGACGCGATCGTCGAGCACAGAAAAGGACACGGGTCAAGACACGCCCGTGTCTCAATCTAACACGCCCGTGTCATAGGGGCATGTTATCAGTAACCGCCACGCCAATCGACACGACCCTTGGGAACATGGGTGGTGACACGGGTATGCACATGCCCGTGTCATTTGATACGCCTGTGTCACACTGCCGTGTTTCCTGCCGTGTCCTTCTCTAGAGACAGCCGGCCAACACAGAGAACCACACGGCCTTGGACACGCCCGTGTCCTAGGCCGTGTATCCCTATACAGGCAAAAAAAATTCTCTTGGTCACGACCAGCTCGATTACGATTTTCGGGGCGTTACAGGCTGAGTCAAGTATTCGAGTAGCAGAAGCTGTTCTCGAGAAAACTTAGTGCAGTTCTCAAGAAAGCCATGCGTACTTGAGTAGTTCATAACTCTCCATCTCGAGTTACCTTAAATTTAAGTCAAAATATTTCTAAGTATTTTTCTCGAGAAGACAAAGACTTTTCTCGAGAAGGCCATGTATAGTTCTCGAGAACCGGAAACCTTTTCTCGAGACCCAGAATTTTTTCTCGAGTAAGTCCTCTCATTCTCGAGATACCAGTATTCCTCGTCTACACTTTCCTTAAGTATTTCTTCTCGAGAACTTCATATATCTTCTCGAGAAACATAAATATCTTGTCGAGAACACTCATATCTCTCGAGAAATGGAGTGCAGTTTTCTGAATTTTTTTAAGTACCTGACGGATACGATTTCAAATGTCATTAACTCTTAATTGGTACACATGGCATGCATTTAATGTAATTTAGACCGTTATGAAAGGTATATAAAAGGTCTTGTCAGAATTGACAAACCCTAAGAAGAATTTCCAAGTTTTCTGAATCATTTTCCCTTTTAAAATAGAGATGTGCCGCCACTCTGTTCTTCATTGCCTAATTTCTCGATCCAGAGATTCAGACAAGAAGGAGTTCACCGATCAAGATTTTTGACGTCTTCAAATCTTCTCCTTGATCGTGGTGATCCTAAGTTCTCTGATCCAAGGATTCTCAGATTTCTTCCTCAATTTTTCTGATAGGGCTGTTAAGTTTTTCAAGAAGGAAGAACCCGAGATTCAACACGATCTGTGAAAGGCAAGTTTGTTATTTCAATTCAAATTCATTTTATTGTTGTAGGAGTTTTTCTTCAAGATTGTAGGAGTTATTCTCCAAGTTTTGTAGGAGTTGATCTCCGAGTTTTTTAGGAGTTGTTTTGCTCTGAGTTGTAGGAACTTTATTCCGAGTTGTAGGATTGTTTTCAATCCAAGAGAATAGTGAAGTAACCGAGTCTAGTGCATTACTTAATCAGTGAGGTGGGAAGTGGATGTACCCAATGTTGGGGAACCACTATAATTTTTGGTGTCGTCTATAATTGCTTGTTTATTTTTTGTGCTTCACTCGAACAATTTTTTATTACATAAAAAGACGCAGAACTCGCCTATTCACCCCCCTCTAGGTGATTAAGGTGGACAACTAAAACATTTTCACCAGGTCATATTGTACCTCCGTCCAGTTCAGGCACGAATTTACAATAGCATTCTTATCCACACAAGAAATGTCCAAGTTCTCCATCAGATGCTCATCATGCATCTGCAACCAACTTGCCCTTGCCGGAGTCCTGCGACTCAAGGCATCTACGACCACATTTCCCTTCTTGGGAGTATAATGGATTTGGAAGGTGTAGTCCCCGAGGAACTCCATCCACCTCTATTGTCGCATATTTAGATCTTTCTGATCCAGAAGGTACTTAAGGCTATTATGGTCCGTGAAGAAGTCCACTTTCATACCATATAAGTAATGACGCCGCAGTTTAAGTGCAAATATCATCGCCTCCAACTCCAAGTCATGGACGAGATAGTTTCGCTCATGCACTTTCAACTGGCTTGGGCCTTAAGCGATCACCTTTCTAAACTGAAGAAGAACGCTGCTTAAGCCGCTCCCTGATGCATCACTATAAATTTCAAATCCGTCTGAACCACATGGCGATGTCAAGATTGGAGTCGTGGTCAAGTGACTATTCAGCTCCTCAAAAGCTCGCACGCACTCCGGTGACCAAACAAACTTCTGATCCTTCCTTGTTAGTGTGGTAAGAGGCAAGGCGATCCGTGAGAAGTTTTCTACGAAACGTCTGTAGTAGCCCGTTGGTCCAAGGAAACTCCTATCTTCAGCTACAGTAAACAACACTGGCCATTCCAGTATTGCTACTATCTTTGACAGATCCCCCATAATTCCTTCTCCACTCACCACATGGCCAAGAAAGGCCACTGACGACAGCAAGTACTCACACTTTGAGAACTTGTTATGGAGCTTGTTGTTTCTCAGGGTATGCAACACCATCCGTAAATGGTTCGTATAATCTTCTTCGGACTGAGAGTATACTAGAATTTCGTCAATAAATACGATTACAAATAGGTCCAAGTACTCTCGAAATGTTCGGTACATTAGGTCCATGAATATCGATGGCGCATTTGTTAGCCCAAACAACATTACTGTGAACTCATAATGACCATAGAGTGTTCCAAACGTTGTCTTGGGAATGTCATATTCCTGAATCCTCTACTAGTAATAACCAGACTTTAAGTCCAACTTTGAATATACAGTTTATCCCACTAGCTGATCAAACAAGTCATCAATCCGTGGGATCAGATACTTGTTATTCTTCGTCATCTTGTTCAATTCTCGATAGTCAATACAGAAATGCAGACTACCGTCCTTCTTTTTCACGAAGAGAATAGGTGCGCTCAAAGGTGACATACTTGGGAATATATATCCTTGCTCCAGCAACTCTTGCAGTTGAACTTTCAATTCTGCCATTTCCTTTGGCTCTACACGGTACGGCAAGCGGGTCATATGTTTCGCACCTGACACCAAATAAATAGAGAAATAAATCTCCCTCTGGGGCAGTAACCCCGGAAGATCTATAGGAAACACATCAACATACTATGAAACAATCAGAACATCACTCACACTGGCTTTTGGCTCAACAGCCTTTATAAGCGTGAAGAATAACTCTGCGCCCTTCCGAACAGCTCTGATGACCTGGAGAGCAGACATCAACAATTTGCTCGATCCTTGCATACCAGCGAATTTCGTCACTAGCTCGGTATTTTATCCCAGCGTGATCTCCTTTGAGTTGCAATCGATAAAGGCACACTTCTCCGAGAGCAAGTACATACCAAAGATTATATCAAATTCCGATATCGGCAGCACAGATGCTTCCAATCTGAAATCCTGACTTCATATTCACACCTCAATGCTGCAAGATGTATTTGTCCGCATCAGTCATCCATTAGGCAACAAGATCGATAGGTTCTCTGTCGGCACACAAGTTGGAACTCCAATCTGAGACACAAAGTCCATAGATAGAAACGAATGCAATGCACTCGTATCAAATAGTGCTCTCGTCGGACAATATCTTAACTCGTACCTGTGATGACGTTGTTTTGCTTTATGGACTCATGTTGGCCAAGATTATACATCCTTGGCCGTGTTGGAGCATAGTGGGATGCAGTGGACTCCACCGCCTTTCCCTTTTCAGCATATGTTCCTCCTTCATTTTTATCACTCTTTGGAGGACTACTCTGACACTCACAGGCAAAGTGTACTGGTTTGCCACATGCATAACACGTACGTGGGCCTTGCCCAGAAGTTGCTCCAGAAGAAACAGTAGATGGAGCCTGTCAAGAAGACTTGGAACCCTTACCCCACTTCCTTCGATAGTTTTATTTTCCCGGGTGCGGCACTTTGAGCTCAGGCTTTATCACAGCCATGTCCCTTTATCCCCGCACCCTCTTCATATCTTTCTCCAATGCGCGGGTCGTATCCAACAATGCTTGAAACCCTTAGTTCACTGAACTCGAGAGCAGGAATCTCAACTCATCCCGTAGCCCTTCGTAAAACCTATTGGTTTTACGCTCTTCTTCAGCAAAGATAGACCCTGCATAGCATCCCAATCTTGTAAACTCATGTAAGTAGGTATTGACACTAATTTCTCCCTGAGTTAGATGTTGGAACTCATTTTCCATGGCTATGTGTTGCGTAGACGGCAGGTGTTTTGCCAAGAACAGTCTCGAAAACTCCTCTATCAAGACTTTTGTTAGTTGTCTACCTGCTAAGTGGTGCAGCTCTATTTCGTCCCACCAAAGCCGAGCCTGTCCTTCCAGGAGGAAAGTGGACAAGGTAACTTTTTGTCCTCCTCTGTTCTTATTGCCGTCAAAATCCTCTTGACATACGCAAGCCAGTCCTCTGCCTGCATTGGGGATCCTGCCCCTGCGAACGTAGGAGGATTGAAGCTCATAAACTACTTCAGTTGCGGTTCTGCTGCCCGTGGATCTACAACAGCCTCAACAAGTACTGACCTCACACCAAACTGTACTGGCACCGTTGCAGGCTGCACCTGCCCAGTAGGATGTGCTTGTATCATCGCAAACAACGCCTCAACAACTAAGCATACTATCTTCGCAGACGGAGGAGGTGTAGACACCTCAGCTGGTGCCGTACTCTCATCAAAATGTTGGGTATTAGACTGCCCTGCACCACATCTAGTCACCTATACATGTAAATGACACACTTTACCAACTTTGCAAAAGCAACAACAACTTTGTAGAATGCATAGGTTCCTCAAACAGGTCTATTTTCATTACTTTATGGACATTCTTGAGTTCAATTATATTATAACGGGACGCACTTACACGCGCTCGCCACCAATCAAAAAAATTCGACCACGAATTCGCAGGAGGAAGACCAAGACAAGCTGATACTAAATTATAACACCTCCGTCCATCACATGAAATATAATAGAGGGTCCGGCCGGGGCCCCACACCATATTCCATAAATAAGCATCAGGGTTATAGGTTAATATCACAGACTGCTCGCATCCTAACTCAGAGCATTCTAGCGGAAGCTTTTGGGTCACTTGAACTCAAACTCATTTGAATGTCCACAATATATAAACCATCATTTATATATAGTAAAGGAATGTGAAGTACAAATACACAAAGGTTACATTTTACCAGTGTGGATTACAAACATCGGCACGCAGGCCGACCACACATGAACACAGTAAAATTTTTCATTAGGCCTTCGAGGTCCAGCATAGCAGCAGCAAGGGCTTCCGCCCACTATTTCTCGCTCGGCTCTCCAGCACCAGCACAAGGACAATCCACCGCGATGGTGGCAAACAAGGCAATGGTTAGCATTCAGCTGACCAGTTTATAACGACCCTAGCCCTTTCTCGGGGCAGTGGTATTTCTTCCATGCAGGCATAGTATTAACAAAAGTAGATATATAACAAGAACGTGCACTCACGTATAGTTCACTATATCACAAACAAATGCCCCGCGGCCAAATGTTTCGTGTACTCAGGGCACATTTTTAGTGTGCTGAGATTCAATCCCCATCACCGTTCACCAGGATGGTTCACAGTTGAGCATTCTCTTTCGGTGTGCTGAGATTCAAGCCCCACCTACTTGAGCATTCTATTCTTTATGGCCCCGGCCTGAGACTTTAGTCTTGACGGCGTACAGCCTAATCTCTCATTATGTGTTTCTAACGAACACCAACAATTTAGGCATTTAGGTTAGACAAACATAACGCGGATACAGTTCAGCCTTTGCCCATTGCTCAAATCATCAAATCTAAGGATAGTCTAATGCGGGTCGTCTTCCCCTTGTCCGTTCGGCTCACTGGCCTATAGGAGATTATAGTACACATAGTAGCCTCACAGTCTCCTATAGACATGCTTTCACAATTACAAGTTATCTGGGAGCTATCGCCAGTGACAACCACTGTCGCCGGGCGTAAGCGACAGAACACACTTTATGTACCCAGCCCCAACCATAACTTGACCAACTATCCATAAAACACTGCTGCCACCTGTAGTGCTAGAATACTGGTCTTTCACAGCATAAATAGCTCACCAAGAGCTATCGCCATCGGTGACACTCACTGTCGCCAGGAGATAACAACAGTTCTCCAAAACTGTGATTTCCCCTAGTTATTTTCCTGGATTTCAACTCTAGTACTTCCTGTTACTCCGTTTCACATACACAACCCACAAAACATGTACAATACTCGTTTATATGTGGAGTTTTCTCCGGTTCGCAAAATAAAACATCATCAATACATACCAAACTGTCCAAATGGGCTTCACACAACATTCTTATTCCGTACTACACATTTCTGGATCTATATGCAAGACTCACAGGGGATTTCATGAATCGACCCAAATGAAATCTCTCAATTCTCCACCTTTTTGTGGGGGATTCCATGCATATGCCAAAAGAAAAGGCTTCACTTGTCCAAGAAGGAAGATCGTTACCCTTGTAGTTCTCTTCGGAGCTATGGCGAAGCTGTTCTATATGGATGGAAATGAACGCCTAACTTTCATCTTTGCGAATCTAGCCTCAGATCCTTCTTCTGACCACAAGATCTCCATCAACAAGCTATGCAAGCTTCAGCTCCAGCCCTTCTTCTTCCTTTGCTTCCTTTTCTCCAAGGAGTAAAATGGAATGAAGAGAGAGAGAGAGAGGAAGAGAAGAATGGAATAACTTCTCAATCCACACACCTCTGCATATCAAACCTCGGCCAAACCTCAACTACACGATTAATCCATCAAAATGAAGCAAAGTCCAAGACTTGAGTTGACTGGTCAACTTTGGCGTTATCGCCTAGTGATATCGACTGTTGCCACTCGGCGACATCGACTTAACCGCTTTGACTCGGGTCAACCACTGCTCACCGACCGCCATTCAGCCATTTGACATGTTTCCATTTCAAGTGGCACTATCGCCTGGCGAAAACTACAGTCGCCCGCGATATCAAGCCACTCAATTCTTTCAGGCGTTGAGTGTGTCGAGTTTAGTCAACGCTTTCTGGCGCTCACTCAATGCTTCCCCACTATCAACAACAGACGATACCCACTGTCGCTCGGCGATAGTGACAAAAGTTATGTTGTCAAATTTGGGGTGTTACACAACGTTATGTAGCGGATCGGTCAAATGCCCAATTCTCCTTGGATGACGGCCTTTTACGAAAAGAAGGTCATTTGTTCATCCCAGATTTAGGTAAATACGTGAGGAATTGATGTACGAAGCATATTTTACAAAGTACTCAATTAACCCATGGAGCACAAAGATGTACAAGGAGATAAAGAAGCTGTTCTGCTGGCCAGATCTAAAAAAGGACATAGCCAATTACGTGTCAAAATGTCAAACTTGTGCTTTGTTGAAAGATGAATGCCAGAAACCTAGAGATTTCCTGAAGTCTTTACAAATTCCAGTATGGAAGTTTGATGACATTTCTATGGATATTATGCAAAGACTGTCAAGATCTCAGAGCAAAAATGATGTCATGTGGGTGATCATTGATAATTAACCAAGTATCGCACTACATACCTAACAGGAAAGATAATTCAGTGGAAAAATTGGATAAGCTACATGTGGATCACATTGTATGATTGCATGACATGCTCCGTAGCATCGTCAGTGACCGAGAAGGGTGTTTTACTTCAGGTGATTGAAGGCTAATCCACAAACTGTTAGGTACCAAGTTAAAATTCAGTGCGGCCATCCACCCACAAACGGATGGTCAGACCGAGAGGACAAACAGAACAATGGAGGTTATGCTCCGTATGTAAGCCCTGGATTTCTGGAAGATGTGGGAAGATCACTTCTATATGATCGAGTTCACTTACAACAATAGCTATCAAGCTAGCATACAAAATCTTCCCTTTGAAGCTTTATATGGTAGGAAGTGTCGTACACCATTAGCTTGGGCGGAAACAGGCGAGTCAAAACTATATAAGCGTAAGGAGGTCGAAGATGAAAATTTGACCATACGCACTATAAGAGAGCAGCAACTGATAGCCCAAGATATGCAATCGAAGTACTATAACGCCAACCACCGAAACGTGGAGTTTGTGGTTGGCGATTGAGTATATTTAAAAATCAAGCCCTACAAAGGTGTATCTAGGATCCGATGCTTGAAAAACTTGAGTGTGCGATATCTTGGTCTGTTTGAAGTGGTTGAGTGAGTTGGAGAAGCTATCTATCGGTTAGTTCTGTCTACGGAGCTACGTGGTTTGCACGATATGTTTCACATATCATTTTTGCGGAAAGCTGTGAAAGAGCCATCTCAAATGATTATTGTTGATCAAGTACCGGTCGATAGTCTGCTGACGACGAAAGTTCGGCACATTTGGATCTAGGATATGAAGATCAAGCAACTGCGAAACAAGATAATCGGGATGGTCAAAGTCTCGGATGGATGTGTTATAATTCTGATGGGATAATTGTGGCTGAGAAGAGCTGACATGGGAGCGTGAGCAAACCATGTACGAGGAATACCCCGAATGTTTTGTAAAATAATGTTGTAACAATGTTTTTATGAAAGTAAAAGATGTTGTAACATATAAGTTGCTATTTTTCCCTTATAACTGAGTAAATTTTCGGGACGAAATTTCTGTAAGGAGGGGAGGGTTGTAACACCCCAAATTTGACAGCAAAACTTTTAGTCGCTATTGCCAGGCGACAGTGTGTTTCGTCGGCGGTAATAGCAGTAGCACTTGACGCCATGAAGCGTTGAGTTAGCTTAACAAACTCGACGCCTATCGACGAATCATTGAGTAAGAGACTATCGCGTGACGATAGTGGGTATGAAAACGTTTAAGTTGTCAACCTAAATCACTCAGAGGGGGGTGAATAGGTGAGTTGTGCGTTATTTTTACTGAATAAAAATTTAGTGAGCAATGCACAAAAATTAACCAATCATTCACAGACGACAACAAGAGTTATAGTGGTTCCCCAACCTTTGGTACACCCACATTCCACCTCACTGATCTAGCAATGCATTAGACTCGGCTACTCCACTAATCTCATATTGAAAACAACCCTTCCACCCGGAATAAAGTTTCTACAACTCGATCCCAAAAACAGGATCTACACTCGGAAGAGAAAACTTCCTACAAATAACTCAGATAACAAAGCTCCTACACTCGGAGAAGAATATCCTACTGTAAAAAAATGAATGTAAAGAAATACAAACAGTAATTTCTCAGATCAAAAAACTTCAGGCTTTCTTCTTCCTTAAACTATGAGGCTCTGTCATAACTATTTTGAAGAATACTCGGCTAGATCTCTGGATCTGAAGATTCTAGACTCAGCAAGATCAAGGAGAGAATCTGTCTATTGTAGAATATCTTGATCTCTGAATCACTTGCTCTGAATCTCTGGATCAAAAGCGTATCAGCAAGAATGGCGATGAACAGCAGCAACGGCTTTCGATTTACAAAGTGAATTTCTGATTCAGAATCTTAGAATTGCTTCTTATAGGATTGGTCGATTATGATAAGGCCTTTTATTGGACTTGCCTACCGGTCATAATCATAATAAATGATAGCCACGTGGACCAATCACATGCTAATTACATTTGAAAATCCGTCTGACTGGACTTAATAAAATTTTCAGAAACAGTACAACAGTTCTCGAGAAGAAGGATTGTACTCGAGGAAACTAAATTCTGTTCTCGAGAACAATAATGAAGGTCTCGAGAAAAATAACTTTTGTTCTTGACAACAATAATGGAGATCTCGAGAAAAAGGACTTAGAAAAAATGTGGAGGTGGAAATCAACAACCTCGAGAAATAAAAGAAGTACTCGAGAAAAATGAATTTAAGTTCTCGAGAAGGATCAGTCTGGCACTCGAGAAAAAATAAGTGTTCTCGAGAATAGATGTCTGGCTCTCGAGAAAAAGAGTCAAGTTCTCGTGAAAAATCCTCTGCATCTTAAGTATTATGCATAGTTTTCTCGAGAATAAACTTAGTCTTCTCGAGAAAAAGTCTTAGAAAAATTTTGTCAGGAAAAGGCATAACTCGAGAAGAAGTGTCATGAAGTACTCGAGTACAGAAGGCCTTCTTGAGAACAGCATAAAGCTTTCTCGAGAACTGCTTCTGTAACTTGAAATCAAGATAAGTCTTACTCGAGAACAATCTTTAGTCATTCTCAAAACACTTAGAGAATTTTCTGAATATCGAAAAACATGTTTTCTTTATTATAATCAGCATCCAACTTTTCTCCCATGCCCTAAGTTCTTAAAAAGGAAGTGTGTCCCAATAGAGAGGCTACACATGAGTCAACACCATGGATCACATAATGAGGGATTACATTATATGCTCCTGGGTTTGGTGACTCATTGTAGACTGACATTGGTTGACACTTGGCAATTGTATCCTGCAAACACTCAACTAAAAAGAGCATTGAATATAAACTTAATTCATCTTAGTTCAATGGTGACTTCATACAAATCTTGTTTATTGTGGATGTAATACCCAACAATCTCTCCCTATTTGTAGAACTCATAACCTTCTACACTAAGGTGAATTACATCATGATAAATCAAGTAAAGAAACTAATAGCCATAATAAATAGAATAAGAGCTATAATGGATAAAAATCAGATTAAAAAAATTAAAGATTCATATTAATAGAAATTTGTCCAAGAGAAAATTCAATTCCATAATTTCAAAAATGAAAACTATCAGAACATCTTCAGTTTCTATTGATCCTGTTGGTGTTGGTGGCTTTCCAGCTTTTCCTGTTGTCTCTTCTGGTAGCTGTATGGTTTGGGAAAATACTTTGGAGGTCTGGGAGGAGCTTTGGGATTGTTCATCCCATACTCTCTATCATATATACTCCTTTTGGTAAGAGACTTTTCATATAACTCTCATTCCTGAGAACTGTAATGTAAGTTACTGTCTTCATTGAAATCAACTACCAGCTACAAAGTATCAAGAATTAGAGATTTTGAGGTTGGGCTCCAAACTTCAGAGAATTCTTGATGTCTTTTCCTTTCAGCATCAAGATGGGGAGTTGATCTACTTGTTGAGGCTCCATCACCATATTTCCTTCTTTTGGCTTTCTGAAATTCTGGAGGATGACGAGTCATGCTGGCTTGTTCTGATTCCCAGAGCTAATCATAGTTCGTAGGAGGAGGTCCTTCAAAGTATTCTGGAGGAGTGAAAGTTGGCCTATTTACATCCAAATGTGCCGGAGGAGGTGCAGAAGGACCAATTACTAGTTCAGGAAACAGTTTATTATGCATCCATATAGTAGTGTCATATGTATATAGCTTTGTGCTTTTAACTTCCTTAAGTATAGAAGTCTGGATCTCTTACAGTTTGTCAACCTACTGATTTTTCAGAGTTTGAGCTTATTTTTTCAGTTGTTCTTTCACTTTTTCCTCCCCCTTTCTGACTTCTAGAGAGTGGGTGTTGATAACATCTTTAAACTTTACAACTTCTTCACAAGTTTTGAAATTTCTCTCTTGAGCTCACTTGTCCAGCTGAATCTGATTATTGGCCAGGAAAATTGATTGGTCCACTACTGTACCAATGTTTGTAATGGTATGATATATGGCTTTTCCTCCAATCTGTAAGAGTTTCTTAAATTCATCAGTGTTATTTTGGATTTCATCAAATCCTCGACTCATTTCTTGTTCCAATGCAGTCATTTAATCAGTTACAACTTTTAGAGAAGAATCAAAATAAGCTCTATGAGCAGTCAGGATAGCATCAATTTTGCTTAGAATAGAACCTTCAGGAAATGGTTGAGATGGAATTGATGGTTGGGGTTGAACTGTGGCTGTCCATGGAGCTATCTCTTTAATGATAATAGTGGATGTATAAGTATGCTTTCTACTGATTGTGCTTTTTTCATCTTCAACATCTATGGGCAGCATGGATGGAATCATGAAGTGAAGACTTGGAAGTCTTAGTTCAGCAGCTTCAATTTCATCTTCATAATCATGTATGAAAATAACTTCAGCATCAGGTATATCTTCAGATGGCGATGGGGCTGGTTCTTCTTGTATAGGAGATTTTCTTTGAGGAGACAGTGTTGAATACTTTGCTGGAGTAGAGGGCTGTTCTTCAGTAGCAGAGAAAATAGGCTCTTTTGAAGATTGTTCCTCTATCATTCTTTTGATATCTTCATAAGTAGACAGTAGTTGTTCTTCTACCCGGGCATCAGTCAGGTTTTCTGAGTCTAGAATATCTTCAGCAGTAGGAAAAACTGGATGGTCTGGATACAGCAGATGGAGTAGATGGAACTGAGGGTGCAGAAGGAGGAGGAGTAACTTGAGGAGGGATTTCTGTAGTAACTGGTGCTGGAGTTTCTGTGGAAGCTGGAGAAGGAGGTGGCTGAGCTTGAATAGATGGGGTAGGCTCCCCCTCAATAACTAGGTCAGTTATCTGATGAGAAGGGGGAGATGGAGTCCTGTCCACATCCTCAATGTCCTTTGAAGTTTTTTCAGACTTTTGAAGTTTTACCTCCCATCTCTTGATGGAGGTAATAGAAACTTTCTTCATATGATGGAGGGCCATGCCCTTTTTCATGGAGAAAGATTCATGGTCCATCTGATTGAGGTAAAGAGAGATAATCCTGCCATAGCTATGGCTCTTAATACATCCCTTAATTTTGTCAAAAAGCATCATACGCCATTGATACTTTTTTCTACAGATCACTGCATTCATCATATCAAAGATTTCAGGGGTGATGTAACTTATGGAGCTTGTCTTGTAGAGGAGGACTTTGCCCAGAATATCTACTAGAAGCTTGCTTTCAGCATTCATGAATTGTCTTCGAACTGTGTGAGATGAGTGGGGAATCCCACAGAAACTATATGCTCATTCATAACTGTGCCTACTAGATCATCTTCTTGATCTATTACTGGAAGGTGAAGAAATTTGGAAACCGAGAGAGAAGTCATTTTTACCTTGACATCTCTAACCTTTGATTTGAGCACCTTGTCATTGTGCTTAATTTTTGCATTTTGGAAGAACTCTTCGATATCAGAAGTTAGAATACGATAAGGATGTTGCAAGACGAAATACAGAACAGCGGTGTCTAGTAAGATTAGAACATTCTTGATGTCATCAGAAAGTTCGCCAATCCCTGTGGAGATTAGTTCGCTGCCGATTTAGAGTTTAGACGATGATGCCATTGAGGAGAAAAAACTGTTAACTGGCCGGCAAAGGGAGAATTAACCTTGAGTGCGGCAGTCGGCGGAGACGGAGAAGGTGAAGAGTCTTTTCTCGAGAGAGGGATTTGAAATCGGGAATAAAATTTCTTGGACCAAAGTCTATTTATATTTACCTTTAATTTTGATGATAAAAGATATAAATAACATTAAAAATACCTTGAAAAATGGCTCAAACAGATCGACGAACATCGAATTCCGATCGATGAAAATTGAATTCTAAAAGACGAAAATCAATCGACGAACGTCAAACTCCAATCAATGAAATTGGCTAGACGAAAAACTGATTTACGATCGTCGAACTCCGATCGACAAATTTGAACTTCTTCGCGAGAAATGATACTGCCGTTCTCGAGTGTTCTCGAGAAGTAATTTAATGTTCTCGAGAGGAACTTTTGTTCTCAAGAAGTAATTATTGTTCTCGAGAAGTAAATCTGTTGTTCTCGAGTACAAGTGTTGTACTCAAGAAATCAAGTCCATACTTTGAAATTTCTTAGATTTTGAAATGTAGCCAGAACTTGAACCCACTGTCACCATTTTCTTCATTCTTCTTCATCGTTGTTGAGCATGCCAAGTTCTGTTTCGAAGAATGAGAACTTGGCCTCATCCAGCGGCTTCGTGAATATATCTGCAATCTGCCTGTCAGTTGGGACATATTGGAGATTTATGTCACCATGCTCCACATGCTCCCTGATGAAGTGGTATCGCAGCTCTATGTGCTTCGTCCAGCTATGACAGACTGGATTTCTGGCTATGGCAATTGCACTAGAGGAGTTGCAAAACAAAGGAATGTCCTTGACCTTCAAGTTGTAGTCTTCAAGTTGGTTCTTTATCCAAAGTAATTGTGCACAACAACTGTCGGCAAAAATGTATTCTGACTCGGCCGTTGAGATTGCGACATAATTTTTCTTTTTGCTGCTCCATGAAATGAGCATTCTTCCAAGGAATTAACAACTCCCGGATGTGCTCTTTCTATCATCTTTGCTTCCTGCAAAATCTGCGTCTGAAAAACCAATTCGTTTGGTATCATTACTTCTTGGGTACCATAAGCCAAGATTTGGTGTACCTTAAGGTATCTCAAAATCTGCTTTGCAGTAGCATAGTGAGATTCCTTAGAGTTCACTTGAAATCTAGCACACACGCATGTTGAATATATTATATCTGCTCTACTAGTAGTAAGATAGAGCAAGGATCCAATTATGCTTCTATACTTGGTTTCATCAAAAGGTTTTCCTTTCTCATCCTTGTCCAAAGACATAGTTGAACCCATTGGAGTCCTCATAGAGATTGTGTTCTCCATTCTGAATTTCTTAATTAACTCCTTGGTGAACTTCGTCTGAGAGATGAAAATTCTATCCTCAGATTGTTTCACCTGAAGTCCTAAGAAATACTTCAGCTCTCTCATATTGCTCATTTCGAACTTCCCTTGCATAAGTTTAGAAAACTTCTTGCAGAGGTTGTCGTCAATAGAGTCAAATATGATGTCATCGACATAAATTTGCACTAGCAAAATCTTGCCTTTTATTTCCCTAAAAAATAATGTCTTATTTATCTTTCCTCTTGTGAACTTGTTCTCAAGAAGAAAGTTAAATAGAGTCTCGTACCAAGCTCGAGGAGCATGTTTCAAACCATATAAAGCTTTAAAGAAAAGATAGACATGATCAGGAAAGTTAGAATCAACGATACCTGGAGGTTGTTCCACATACACCTCTTCCTTTATGCCACCATTAAGGAAGGCCGACTTCACTTCCATCTGATACAAAGTGAAGCCCTTAAGTGCTGCATATGCTAGGAACAACCAGATTACCTACAACCTTGCCACTGGTGTATATGTCTGATCAAAGACAATTCCTTATTCTTGGTTGTATCCTTTTGTTACGAGTCTGGTCTTGTTCTTTATGATTGTACCATCCTCGTCCATCTTGTTCATGTAGACTCACTTTGTTCCGATGACGTTCTTGCCTTTAGGTCATGGAACAAGCTTCCAAACTTGGCAACGCTTGAATTGATTCAACTCTTCTTCCATTTCCATTATCCATGATGCGTCTGAGTTTGCTTCCTCAAACTTCTTCGGTTCAACCTGTGAGAGAAAACTCAAATATAAATTTTCATTAGTTGTACCTCTACGAGTTCTGACGTCATCCCGGGGATCTCCTATGATTTGGTCCATTGGGTGATCCTTCAAATATCTGAGCTCTAGAGTCCTTGCATCTGAAGCTTCTTTAACCACAGGAGTGACTTCATTAACTTGAATGGTATCTTCATCATGGTCATCAACCTCTCCAATTGGGGTTGGAGTGGTGATTTTGATGAACTTTTGATCTTTCTCTTCAGTTGGCTCATCCAAGTTTAATTCCTTTATCTTTGAACCTGCATCTTCAATAAACACACTAGAAGAGCTGTCTTGCAGCAAGCTGTTGGAACACCCTATTACTAATTTGGGTCAGGATCACTATGTCTCTAGGAACCTTTGTTTGACCTTCTGTATAGCTTAATAGGTCAATTAGAATTGAGTCTAAGGGTTAGTAGTCTAGGTTTGGAAGCTGCCCTGAAGACCAAGTTTTTCTGTCTGGAGACTAAGTCTGATCGTCGAGCTCAGCACGACGATTCGTCGAACTCAGGTCGACGATCGTCTAGCTCAACTTCGACAGATCGTCGAGCTCCATTCGACGATCGCTGAGCTCAACTTCATAATATCGTCGAACTCCATTCGACGATCGGTGAGCTCAGTTCGACGATTTTTGACTCTGCTTTGGATCTTTATCTCTAAGCTCAGTTCGACGATCTTTGAGCTCAGATCGACGATTATTTTGCTGCTTGAGTTTTCCAGTTCGCTGAGCTCAGCTCGACGATAGCAGAGCTCAGTTCGACGATTTCAGTTAACTTCCAGAATTCAAATTCAAATCAGACAGGAGTTATTATGCAATTAATTCAGAGATTTGCTAGCCGTTTTCATTTATTTCTGGACCAAGTTTCAAGGGATTTTTCAAGGAATAATTCTGTGGGCTTTCCTCCAGAAGAGTTTTTGCAATTAAGGATGCAATCAATGCAGACCAACGGCTATCTTTGACAGAGAATGATATTCTATTCTGGAACAGAGAATAAAAGACAGAATGTTTTTGAATCAATATAGATTAACAAGAAGAGAACTCACAGCACAGATTACAGAGACTCTTTCAAAATCTTCTGTCAAAAAGAATTCTGAAGAACACTCATCAAAGAGATCAAGCTTTCAAAAATCTTCAGATCTCTTCAGCTCTCAAAGTGTTCAAGGCCAACATCATTTCAAGACTCCAGACACTCAACATTTCAGCCATTGCTGAAACCATCTCTTGCTAGAGTTCTACCTTTGAAGGCCTATCACCCTCAGCAAAGCTTTTCTTCCTGAAGATTTCAAGGATTCAGGGGGAGCTCTGACATCAATCCACATAGTCTTCTCAGTTGTTTGAGAAAGAGAAGACTGCCATCACTCTCTCACCCCCAATCTGTAAAGGGTTTCTCAAACTCCCTTCAAAAGTTTGAATCTGGTTTTTGAGCACCTTGTCAAAAGCTCATTGGTGGCAAGACACCTGATCAAAAAATCTGCTTTGGTTTTTGAGCACCTTATCAAAAGCTCATTGGTGCCCAGGACACCTGATCAACTCATCCTGCAGTGGATTCCTACCTAGGGTGGTAGAAGAGTGGATGTACCCAAGTTTGGGGAACCACTATATTTCCTTGTGTCATCTGGCTCTACTTGTTTACTTTTTGTTTCTGGCCTTGATTTGTCTGTGCTTAGTTTTTGCATAGCTTAGTTCTGTGATTAGATTTATATTTGCTTCCCTGCTCACACTTATTACAACAATTGTTGTAAAAGTTTTTAAAAGTATTAAAACACCATATACTCTATTCACCCCCCCCCCCCCCTCTAGAGTATATCAGATCTAGTTACACTTTCAATTGGTATCAAAGCGAGGTTGGTTAAACATACCATACCTGATTGGTTGTACAGGCTAACACCTGAACCCCAAGATCCTAAACTAGATCTGTTTTTCTTTTGTATTTTATTATTAGATTTTGTTTGCACAAATCATGGCCCAAAACAAAGATTATGCTAGCACCAGACCTCCAGTGTGCAATCTTTCCAAGTTTGCACTTTGGAAGGCATGGATTAGACTTTACATGAATTCCATTGATGAAGATATTTTTAATTCTGTTTTGACAGTGTGTCCAAGACCCCCAGAGAGCACAAGCACAAATGCAGTTCCACCTCCATCAGGAACAGATGCTGACATCAAAAAATGGAAAGTAGCTGATGCCAAGGCTATGAACATTCTAGCCCAAACAATGTCAGATTACATATTTCAAAAGGTAGCTGAATGTAATTCAGCCAAGGAGATTTGGGACAAGCTCTCAGAAATAGTCTCAGGCTCAGCTGATGAGAGAAAGGACAGAAGATCCCATCTCATCTCCCAATATGAGAACTTCAAGAAGGGAGAGACTGAGTCAGTGGGAGACATGTACAACAGACTGAGTCTAATTGTCAGTGAACTAAGGACATTGGACAAAGAGATTTCTCTGACAGAACTTAATGACAAGATCCTAATGTGCTTCCCCAGCACTTAGGACTCAAGAATCTGGCCATTTAAGGATGCCAGAAGCCTGAATGAGATCACCACTGAAGCTTTATTGGGTAAGCTCAAATCTTATGAGCTACTCATCAAAAATAGAGAGGAAGAACAGAAGGCTGCTTCACCAGCCACAAGAAAAGAGAAGACCATAGCATTCAAGGTAACTGAAGATCTGCCTGAAGAAAAAGCTACAGGCAATGATGAACTTCTCAGCTTGTTGGCCAAAAGATTCTACAAGATGGCCAGAAAGGACTTCAGAAGAAGATCATACAAGGAGCAGGATAAGCCAAGGTATGACATGTCCATTGGCAATAACAAAGACATTATTTGCTTTGGTTGCAGGAAACCAGGGCACATAGTTCCTGACTGTCCAGAGAACAAGAACAAGGACAGAAGGGACAGAAAAGAAAGAAGAAAGGAGAAGGACCACAAAAGGAATGGAAATGGCAAACCTTCTTCAAGCAGGAATAAGCATGCAAGAAAAGGGTTTGTTGCTGAATCCTGGAGTGAGACTGAAGAGGAATCAGAAGCCTCTTCCAGCTCCAGTGATGATGAGGATGATGCAGAAGAAAAGGAGTTCTGCATGATGGCAATTAATGCCTCACAGCACAATTCAGAGGAAGAAGAGTCAGAGTCAGACTCAGAGACTCAACCTGAAGAAGATCAGGTAATTAGTTCTTTTGATTTTAATTCAGAAGATTTTAAATCTGAATTTAAAGCACTGTGTTTGGACCTGTTAAAGTCTGAGAAAGAGATTATCTCTCTCAAAAATCAATTATCTGAACAAAATGTTTTAAAGTCAGAAAACCTCAAACTCTCTCAGGAGTTGGAGAACTATAGGGAACATATAGCTACACTGAAAAGTGAGCTCTCTGAGGCCAAGAAGCTTGAAGAATCCCTTAATGGGAGAAGCATCAAGCTGATGGACATCACAAGCACAGTGAACTCTAGATTTAACAGTACACTGGGCTTGGGTGCCTCATCCAGCCAACCTATTGTTCTAACAACTCCCATCAAGTTCATTTCTGACAAGGGAAAGGGAGTTGTAGAGGTTGCCAGGAAAAATTCTGATCTGCCTCAGAAAACTAAGTCCCAGCAGAAATCGTCGAGCGGAGATCGACGATCGCCGAATGAAGATCGACGATCGCCGAACGCAGCTCGACGATCTCAGGAAAAATCGTCGAACGCAGGTCGACGATCTCAGCCAAAGTCGTCGAACGCAGGTCGACGATCTCATATACCTGACCTCACCCATAGTCGACCGTCGAACGGAGCTCGACGATCTGACCCAAGATCGTCGAACTCAGCTCCAAGATCGTCGAACAGAGGTCAGAACTCTGGAAACTTTGTCAAAGGTAAATCAAAATTGAATCCTATGGGTTCTTCATCCCAAACCTTTAACCCTTATACTGAATGGATTATACCTTCAAGGAGATATCATCCTGAAGGATATAAGAGTCAACCTGGGATGTCTTTCATTTCAGAATTCAGAGGTTATCAACCTAGGCCCAAGGTAAACTGGGTCAAAAACAAGTGAATTGTTTTATGTGCAGGTGAAGACCTATCCAACATCTAACCAGCAATGGTATTTGGATAGTGGGTGCTCTAAGCACATGACAGGGAACAAGGATAACCTCACTTTCTTTAGAGACAAGCTTGGACCCAAGGTTATCTTTGGTGATTCCAACTTTGGACAAACTAAAGGATATGGTGCAGTCCAGATTGGTTCAGTAACCTTCAAGAAGGTAGCTTATGTGGAAGGACTGAAGCACAACCTAATCAGCATCAGTCAGCTGTGTGATGAAGGCTATCAGGTGACCTTCAGCAAAACCTTATGCAAAATCAAGTCAGAGGACAACACAACTGTGTTGAAAGGTAAAAGGAAAGGTAACATCTATCTAGTAGATTTTCTTTCAACTGATATAGATATTTGCCTGTTTAACTCAGTCTGTAGACCAAATGTGTTATGGCATAAGAGATTAGGACACCTAAACCTTAGAACTATTGCTAGGCTATACAAGGACAACCTTGTTAGAGGACTACCTTCTAGCCCCTACAAGAAGGAAGGACTCTGCAAGGCTTGTCAATTAGGCAAGCAAACTAAAAACAGTTTTAAGTCACTTAATAAGAGTGATTCACCTAGGATATTGTATCTGTTACACATGGATCTATTTGGACCCATCACAGTACAAAGCCTAGGAGGGAAATCCTACACTTTAGTAATTGTAGATGACTTCTCTAGATTCACTTGGGTGTTCTTTCTAAGGAAGAAGTCTGATAACTTTAAGTGTCTGACAGAGTTTCTCAAATGTATACAGATTGAGTTCAATACTCACATTGCCCTGATCAGAAGTGATCATGGGACAGAGTTTGATTCTCTTCTTATGCAAGAGTTCTGTCAGAGTGAAGGGATCAGACATACTTTCTCAGCTCCTAGAACTCCTCAACAAAATGGGGTAGCTGAAAGGAAAAATAGAACCCTTATTGAATCGGCCACTACATTGTTGTCAGATGCTCATCTACCTCTATCCTTTTGGGCAGAGGCAGTGAACACCTCCAACTATGTGCTGAACAGAAGTCTAATACATAAACTGAAGGGAAAGACTCCCTATGAATTACTCAAAGGGAAGAAACCTAAAGTTGACTATTTTAGAATTTTTGGTTGCATTTGCTATATTCACAATAATGACAAGAAATACTTAGCAAAATTTCAAGCCAAAGCTGATGAAGGAGTGTTTCTGGGATACTCCATGATCAGCAAGGCATATAGGGTCTATAATAAATCATCTTTGAAAATTGAGGAATCTGTTCATATTTCATTTGATGAAACTAACATGTCTTTCAAGGAGAAGATTTCTTCTACCATAGAGCCTTTGCAGGAACACTCTCTAGTTGAAGATATGAACAAGCTACAGGTTGCTCAAGAGGATGAAAGCAGTGAAGATGAAGGGAATGCTCAACACATTGAAGCTCAATTTGAAGAGCCAGTTGTTGTACCACAAGAGGAAACAACAACACAGGTTGGTGAACAATCAACACCCCCTGTTGATTTAGTAACATCAAGAGACCATCCAATTTCCCAAATAATTGGAGAACTCTCAGCTGGTGTGCAAACCAGAAATCAGGTCAACCAAAACCTGTTGCACACCTGCTTCCTTTCTCAAATTGAACCTCAGTCCATTCAAGATGCAGAGCAAGATCCACACTGGATCATTGCAATGCAAGAGGAGTTGCATCAATTTGAGAGGAACAAAGTATGGGAACTAGTGCCAAAGCCTAAGGATCATTCCATTGTTGGAACAAAATGGGTATTCAGAAATAAACTGGATGATCAAGGAGTAATTATAAGGAACAAGGCAAGGCTAGTTGCCCAGGGATATTCTCAAGAAGAAGGAATTGACTACGACCAGACCTTTGCACCTGTTGCAAGATTAGAAGCCATCAGGATATTTTTAGCTTATGCAGCTCACAAAGGCTTCAAGGTCTATCAGATGGATGTCAAGAGTGCTTTCTTAAATGGAGACATCAAAGAGGAAGTTTATGTCAGACAACCTCCAGGTTTTATCTCTCCAATTTATCCTGATTATGTTTTTAGATTAAACAAAGCATTATATGGTCTCAAGCAAGCTCCTAGAGCATGGTATGAGACCCTAGCATGCTTTCTCTTGGAAAATGGTTTTATAAGGGGTAGAGTAGACCAAACTCTTTTTATTAGAACTCATAAGTCTCATACCCTACTAGTACAAATTTATGTAGACGATATCATTTTTGGTTCTACTGACTCAAAATTGTGCAGAAGGTTTTCTAACCTGATGCATTCTAAATTTGAGATGAGTAGCATGGGTGAGCTATCCTTCTTCCTAGGATTGCAAGTCAAACAACATGCTGAAGGCATCTTTATTTCTCAAACCAAATATGCTAATGAACTGGTTAAGAAATTTGGTATGTCTGAGGCATCTTGTATGAAAACACCCATGCCTACCAATGCTGTATTGGATGCTGATGAACATGGGAAACCTGTTGATCAGACAACATATAGAGCAATGATTGGCTCTTTACTGTACCTTACAGCTAGTAGACCAGATATAATGTTTGCTACATGTATATGTGTTAGGTTCCAAGTAAGTCCTAGAGAGTCACACCTCACTTTAGTAAAGAGGATTCTCAGGTATGTTAAAAGTTGTCCAAATCTAGGTCTCTGGTATCCAAAAGATTCAGCATTTGATTTAACTGGATTCTCAGATGCTGATTATGCTGGATGCAGAATTGACAGGAAAAGCACCAGTGGAACTTGTCAGTTCCTTGGTGACAGACTTGTCTCTTAGTTTTGTAAGAAACAAACATCTGTGTCAACTTCAACTGCTGAAGCTGAATATATGGCTGCAGGCAGTTGTTGTTCACAAATTTTGTGGATCCAAAACCAACTCCTAGACTATGGATACAACTTAAAGAAGTCAAAAATCTTTTGTGATAATACAAATGCTATTTCCATAGCTCAAAATCCAGTCCTCCATAGTAGGACAAAACACATAGAGATTAGGCATCATTTCTTAAGGGATAATATTGAAAAGAATAAAATTGAATTGCAATATATCCCAACTGATTTACAAAGGGGAGATATTTTCACCAAGCCTTTGGATGAAAAGAAACACACTTTCTTCCTAAATTAGTTAGGAATGTTAGATGGAGGAAGCCTTAAATAATATCCAAGATTTTGAAAGCTAAAAATTGACCAAGACTAGGCAAAAATTCTGATTTTTCTTAGTGTCTAGAATTTTCTGATCTCTGAATTGCGCTCGACGATTTCCCCAAAGATCGTCGAACGGAGGTCGACGATTTCCAAAATCGTCGAACTGAGTTCAGCGCCTCTCAGATAGTATGAACTATCTCTTCCGGTCAACGATCGTCGAACGGCGCTCGACGATTTTGTTCACTGAACGATCGTCGAACGGAGCTCGACGCCTTTCAAGATCGTCGAACGGAGATCGACGATGTTGGAGTCTCTTCAGATTCCTTTAGAAGCCTCGATCGTCGAACTGAGTTCAACGATCTTTCCTATTCTGCGTCGAACCCTAATATAAAACTCATTTTTCGCCGTCGTTCTCTTTTGCGCTTTCGATTTCTCTGCAAGAATTTTCTTCCCTCCAAACAGTTAAGAATTTTCTTCCCTCCAAACAGTTCTACGCTTGGTCGTTTTGTTTGTTAAGTCTTTGCAGGTACAATGGTTGTATCAGTTGCTGTCCTAGCCGCAATGAAGTTTGATGCAGGCTTCGACATTGATATGGAATCATTCAGCACTACTGACCAAGTTTTCCAAGACATTCTGAGTTTATTCAAGGATCAGAATATGTCTGCCCTCATGACCACCAGGATAAAGCTGGCCTCAGATGAAATCAAGGAATGGGTTTACTCTGCTCATAATCTAGACAACAACACAATAGTTGGGTCTATTGCTGGAAACCAGGTACCCTTGACCCCCACAGTTTTAACAGAGGTTTTTGGACTGAGAAATGGAGAAGAGTCTGCTGAGTTATCTGGGGAGGAGTTTTCTGCCATGCTTGCCAGGATGGGTCATCCAGAGGGAAACCCTAGCAAGCTATTCAAGAGGAATCTATCTGTTGAATACAGATTCCTGGCAGATGTAGTAGGAAAAGTGCTGCTGGCAAAGCACTCAGCTCATGATACTATCTCCAGACATCAGCTCTGTCTCATGGGAGCTCTGGTAGATAAGAAAAGTTTGAACTGGGGAGAGGTCTTCTTTGACCTAATCAAGAAGAAAATCAACAAAAGCTTTGTTAATTTTGGAAGGATTCTTGGAATCTTCCTGCAGACAAGGTGCCCTGCCTTGCTGGTCTCCTCTGGAGTTCACATTAATGCCTCCAAGAGACTTACATGTGCCCTCTTTGGCAAGTGGGACAGGCAAATAAGCAAGCCCAGCAGGCCCTCCTCTAGTGCTCCTTCAGGCACCAGGACTCACAGAGTCACTCTCCCACAGGTCTCTGCTCCTGCAGAAGACCTGGCTGCTGCTGTTGCTGCCTCTTCTCCTCCTCCAGTTCCAACCCTACCTCTTCCATCCACCATTCCAGCTTCATCCCCCATTACCATATCCAGCCCATCTTCAACCTCAATTCCATCTCCAGACCCAATTCTACCTCCACCAGCAGACTACTTCCACCCATTGTTTTCATACCCTCCACCAGATATCACATCATCACCATCCATACCATCTTTAACCCTTCTGGATGACTCCTACATGGATGATTCCCCCTCATCTCCTCCAGAGTTACCCTCCTCCTCCACATCATTCCAAGATCTCCTACACCATATCATTGACCAACCAACATTCACTCCATCCATATCCATCCCCTTGTCCTCCATATCCACCATCCCCACACCTCAGCCATCCATCCCACCACTCTCCAGCCCTCCACTTCCAACATCCTCAGTTATCCCTATTCCATCTACCTCTGCTCCTGTAGTTGAGCAAGTAGACCTCTCAGCCCTAGCTGACAGGTTGTATGAGCTCCTTGCCCCCAGGCTCTCTCTATTATTAGAGACCTCCTTAGCTCCTCTACAACAGTCAGTGACAGCTCTCTCTGCCAGGCTTTCCTCCCTCCTTCCTCAGGCAGCACCTCCAGCAGTGTGCCTTGATACAGATGTATCTGCATCTAGGCAGGGGGAGATGTCATATGAAGCAAGCTTTCATGTTATTGTTGCTGCTGTCTCTGCTCCTGCTGGTGATGATACTGCTGCTGCTGCTGATGTTTCTGTTTTTGCTACCTCTGCTCCTGCTGCTGTGCCTCCTACTCCAGTTCTGGCACTAGACCTAAAGTCCTTGCTCTCAGCTTTTGATATTGCCTTTTTCAGTTGTTTGCCTAAGAGTAATGCTGTCCAGCCCTCAGAAGACCTATCCAAGGCACTGGTGCCTTTCTCTGGCTGTGACCCCAGCATTATCTCTTCTTTTGTACTCTCAGAAATTGCTGCTACTGCTGCTGTTGAAGAAAGGACTGTTTTTACTGCTGCTGAAAATATTCTTACTGCTGTTGAAATCCCAACTGCCTCTGATGAGCAGATATCCAAGGATTTTCTGATGACAGAGGCCACTGATTTTGAGCCTGCTGCAGATTTTGTTGATGTTACTGAAGTTGCTGCTGCTATCACCTCTCCAGCTTCTGTGGCTGTGAGTGAATCTACTGTTGAGAGTGAATGTGTGTCTACTGCTGCAAGTGAGACTGCTACAGTTGCTGCTGTCATCACTCCTGCTGTTGCTGTTGTTGTTTCTGCTTCTCCTCCTGTATCTGCTGCTGAATCTGTTGTTGTATTTGCTGATGTCTCTGCTGTTGTCCCTGCTGCTGCTGTTTCAGCTTCTGTCTCTTCTGCCTCTGCTCAGCTGAAGAAAGACTTGATGAAAAGAATAGATGCTTTATATGATGATCAGAGCTCTGAATCTGATGAATACAAAACAGACTCTGATGATTCATCTGCCACTATTGCCAGGAAGAGGAAGGCAAGGAGCAAGGCAATGAAAAGGGTTCCTCCTGCAAAAGTCAAGGATAATAATGATATTCCTTATTATATTCTGCATAACTGCCAAATTACTGAACATTGGATGCAGTATTCCAAAAACCAGCTGAAAGCCATGAAGAAGAAGAAAAAGTATGAGAAGGGCTCCTCCCAGTTCCAGCACCCTCATCCTCCTCCACCACCTTCTCCTGATGCAGGTGCAGGTGGAAGCTCTGCAAGTCAAGCCCCAGCTAGAAGCCAGGCTCCCTATCAACCCCATGCCAGATCCTATCAAAGGGAAAGCCAATCTAGGGGTTCTTATTCTAGGAGAGGAGGATACAGGGGAAATCAGAGAGATATTCAGGTTTATTCCAAAGGGTATTCCAGGCAGCACCCTTATTCCAAGGGAGGGCATGGTTCATCTGATACATCATCAGGTCCTTTCCCCTATAAGCTAAAAGAGACTGTGACTGCCAGGCCTCCTCAAGACAATCCTTCCAACAGGTATGAGCCACCTGTACCCTTTGAGGACCCTGAGAATAACCCAGCTGCTTGGACTGCCAGGATGAAAGAATTGGCTGCACTAGATCAGATCAAGAAGGCCAGAGAGCAAGGCTTAGATTCTTCAAATATTTCTACAATGTCAGAGCAGAGACAGAAGGAACTAGAGAAATATGTCTCCAGTAAATTCTTTGATGCAGATAGATATATTGAATTGCATCCTGCTGCTGTAGTTCCCAGGTCTTCAAAGCAAACCTATTTAGGTGCAGCAGATGACACCAGGTCCAACAAGGAAGCCCTAAACCCTAACAGAGAAATCAAGATGGTTAAAGGCAAAGAGAAGAAGTGACTTTGTAAGGTGACAATCTTTGGATTTTCTGACTGCTATCTGGATGTCATATATATATATATATATATATATATATATATATATATATCTGTGATGTTTCTGCATGTCTAGCTGTTGTTTTTATGCTTTTCTGATTGTATGTTGTTATTTGAATTTTCCAAAGTCTGTAAATAGTTATCCTAACCCAAATAGGGGGAGATTGTTGGAACACCCTATTACTAATTTGGGTCAGGATCATTATGTCTCTAGGAACCTTTGTTTGACCTTCTGTATAGCTTAATAGGTCAATTAGAATTGAGTCTAAGGGTTAGTAGTCTAGGTTTGGAAGCTGCCCTGAAGACCAAGTTTTTCTGTCTGGAGACTAAGTCTGATCGTCGAGCTCAGCACGATGATTCGTCAAACTCAGGTCGACGATCGTCTAGCTCAACTTCGACAGATCGTCGAGCTCCATTCGACGATCGCTGAGCTCAACTTCATAATATCGTCGAACTCCATTCGACGATCGGTGAGCTCAATTCGACGATTTTTGACTCTGCTTTGGATCTTTATCTCTGAGCTCAGTTCGACGATCTTTGAGCTCAGATCGACGATTATTTTGCTGCTTGAGTTTTCCAGTTCGCTGAGCTTAGCTCGACGATAGCAGATCTCAGTTCGACGATTTCAGTTAACTTCCAGAATTCAAATTCAAATCAGACAGGAGTTATTATACAATTAATTCAGAGATTTGCTAGCCGTTTTCATTTATTTCTGGACCAAGTTTCAAGGGATTTTTCAAGGAATAATTCTGTGGACTTTCCTCCAGAAGAGTTTTTGCAATTAAGGATGCAATCAATGCAGACCAACGGCTATCTTTGACAGAGAATGATATTCTATTCTGGAACAGAGAATAAAAGACAGAATGTTTTTGAATCAATATAGATTAACAAGAAGAGAACTCACAACACAGATTACAGAGACTCTTTCAAAATCTTCTGTCAAAAAGAATTCTGAAGAACACTCATCAAAGAGATCAAGCTTTCAAAAATCTTCAGATCTCTTCAGCTCTCAAAGTGTTCAAGGCCAACATCATTTCAAGACTCCAGACACTCAACATTTCAGCCATTGCTGAAACCATCTCTTGCTGGAGTTCTACCTTTGAAGGCCTATCACCCTCAGCAAAGTTTTTCTTCCTGAAGATTTCAAGGATTCAGGGGGAGCTTTGACATCAATCCACATAGTCTTCTCAGTTGTTTGAGAAAGAGAAGACTGCCATCACTCTCTCACCCCCAATCTGTAAAGGGTTTCTCAAACTCCCTTCAAAAGTTTGAATCTGATTTTTGAGCACCTTGTCAAAAGCTCATTGGTGGCAAGACACCTGATCAAAAAATCTGCTTTGGTTTTTGAGCACCTTATCAAAAGCTCATTGGTGCCCAGGACACCTGATCAACTCATCCTGCAGTGGATTCCTACCTAGGGTGGTAGAAGAGTGGATGTACCCAAGTTTGGGGAACCACTATATTTCCTTGTGTCATCTGGCTCTGCTTGTTTACTTTTTGTTTCTTGCCTTGATTTGTCTGTGCTTAGTTTTTGCATAGCTTAGTTCTGTGATTAGATTTATATTTGCTTCCCTGCTCACACTTATTACAACAATTGTTGTAAAAGTTTTTAAAAGTATTAAAACACCATATACTCTATTCACCCCCCCCCCCCCTCCCCTCTAGAGTATATCAGATCTAGTTGCACTTTCACAAGCTCATCTCATCAAATACAACATGAATAGATTCTTCTACAACCAGGGTTTTCTTATTAAAAATCCTATATGCCTTACTATGGCTACTATACCCTACAAAAATACTTTCAAAGCTATTTTCACTAAATTTAATAGTATGATACATGCCATTGTTAAGGACGAAGCACTTACAACCAAAGATTCTAAAGTATGAAATATTCGGCTTCATGCCCTTTAGTAGTTCGTAAGGTGTCTTATTATGGTTTTTTTATGACTGCTCGATTTTTCACGTGGCATGCACTGTTGACGGCTTCAGTACAGAAATATTCCATTAGTGAGGCATCACTCAACATGGTCCTGTAGGCATCTATGAGTGTTTTTTTCCTTCTCTCAGCTACTCTGTTCTATTGATGAGTACGAGGAGAGGAAAAATTATGAAAGATACCTAGGCTTTCACAGAATTCTATCATGGTCCCAGACTTGAACTCTGTTACATTGTCACTTCTGGTTTTGACTACGGAATAGTTGTATTCATTTTAGGTCTGCCTGACAAAATTTGTAAAGATGTCAAAAGTATCTGACTTGTATTTTAGAAAGAACACCCATGCAAAGCGTGAGTAATCATCAATAATAACCAACGTATAATCCTTGCCTCCCAAACTTCTAATTTGCAGTGGGCCGAACAAGTCCATATGAAGTCGATGTAAACATCTATTAGAGTCTTTGCCAATAATGCTTTTAAAGGTAGCCCTTGTTTTCTTGCCTTTTACACATGCATGACAAGGTCTATCTTTAGCGCACTTGACATTTCGGGCATCACGTACTAAATTAAGAGAAAATAATTTATTAATATGTGAAAGTCTCTTGTGTCATTGGTCACCAAGAGACGCACTATCTTTATCCAAAAAACACACTACCATAGAAGAGTCTATGCAAATAAAATTCAAACAAAAAATATTTCTACTACGAGTGGCTGATAAAATCATTTCCAAATTGTCTACCAATTTTTTCAAGCACTTGTCTGCATGAAATTCTACTATGTATCATTTATCACAGAGCTGTGTTTTGCTTATAAGATTGTGTTCCAATCCTTCAACATAAGCCACATCTGAGAAGGATACACTACCGTTCGTAATTATACTGTAGCCTTTAGTAATTCCCCTGTCAGAACCTCCAAAGATGACTTTTGGCCCGTTCATGACCAGTGAATAATTCTGGAGTAGGCTTATAGTCTTGGTCATATGCTGAGAGCATCCACTATCCAAGTACCAGATAGGAGTTTTGGTGTCCTTTGGACAAACCTGCAATCGAAAATCAGTTTGCCTTAGGAATCCAAACTCATTTGGATCCTTGGTCTCTAGTTAGCATAATCCTCTTGCATGTATTAACATTATGAGTGGTCTTTCTCACATTGTTAACTTGAGGAGAAACATAATTTCTGGGGTTAAACCAGCAATCAATGCTGAAGTGACCAACTTTATCGCAGCACCAACAGTCAAATCTATTGTATCTTTGCCTGAATTTCTCCTGCTTAACCTTTTGAGAGTGTGGTCTAGCAGGGGCAGCAGTCTTGGAGGTAGAAGCTTCATAGTGATGGCATTCACATGGCTTCTTACCCTTAAGAGGCTTTTCCGCAATGAGTTTTACTTTTGGTGCTTTCTTGATGTTATGACCATGATTATAAGGGCCTTAGGTCTAAAGAGTGATCTCCTCATAAGGTGCCTTGAAGACACATTCGCCAAAGTTTCGGGGACGAGTCCATCCTTAGTACCGAGACTTGGGCTCTACATAAGTAGGCCTAGCAAAGTGACCGTAGGAGGAATCAAGATCAAAATCGTTCGTTGGAAAGATGAACTTTTTGAATGAGGTCTGATCTTGAGGAGCTTTCCCTTTATCCTTGTCCAAATCCCTCTTGGCCGCCTTATTCTTCCTTTGAGCCTTATTTCTCCTAGAGGATTTACTAGGAGCACCAACATGGCCTAAGTCAACGCCTTTGCCTGAGCTGAGAATTCAGCAACAAAAGGAAGGACATTCTTGGGCTTGGAGAAGCTTTCAACAAGTTTCTTTTTCGCAGCAATTTGTTCTTCCAATTCTTTGATGATCTTCTCCTTCAGATCTACGTGCTCGAGAGCCTTATTATACTCTTCAATAGTGAAAGATATGATACCTAAACACCTAGAGGGGGGGTGAATAGGTGACCTAAACCTTTTTAACTTTTGTTTGGCAGCACAACAGTTTTTCACAGATTCTTACAGTTAACAGCAATTATAGAAATCACACAGAAAATCCACAACACAGCACAGCACAGCAGACACACTAATTTTATAGTGGTTCCCCAATCTTTGGGTACATCCACTTTCCCCCTTCGCCTATCTAGCAGTGTACTAGATTCGGCCAAACTTCTCCACTAGCTCAGAACCCAACAAGGTTCCTACCTCAGGCCCAAAGCCTTACACTCAGCCAAAAGGCCTACACTCAGCCACCCAGGCCTACACTCAGCCAATTAAAGGCCTACACTCAGAGTTCTTCAACTCCTACACTCAGGCACCAAGCCCTACCCTCAGCCTTTATAAAATAGGCTTACAATCACTCAGATCCAATGGATCTTACAAGTTTAAAATAGAAATTACAAATGTTAACTCTACAACTCAGAAAGGATGAGAGGAGTTGAGAGTTTCTTGAAGAGTTCTTGGAAGAACTCAGCTTGATCCAAACTGACTTAGCTTTCTTCAAAGCTTCTTGAGTAGAACTGAATTAGTCTGAATCTTCTGCAGTTGATCCTTGATCTCTGCTTCTTGAAATCCAGATGACTCTGAATTCTTCTTCTCAGCCTTAGTTCCAAAGACTGATTCCTTGGTTGGAGCTCTCTCTCTCCAACTACTTAGATCTGCAGTTGGACTGCCTGATCTTCTTGTGTTGATCCTCTGTGTATCACTTCTTGATTTAGTCTGATCAACTACTTCAATTATTATCACACCATGTAATGATTGTGAACAACCTTCTTCTTAACCTTCACATTCTGTAAACTGTGGGTGCCTATTTATAGGCTTCCTTCATGGTAACCGGCTGATCCGGTTTATAACAAACTTTTGACTTCACTGACAGTTGCTGTAGACCGGCTGGATTGGCAGCTGTCATGTCAACAAGTCACTTCTTGAAATTCTCTAACTGTCAGTTAGTGTCGAGACTTTCTGTTCTTAAGTGTCGACACTTATAGACCAAGTGTCGACACATGTTGTGTAAGTGTCGACACAAGTCTACAAGGTGTCGACACATTCCCTTGTATGTCTCGACACAGTTTCTTCTGCATGTGTCGACACTGAAATTTAGTGTCGACACAAGTACTTGTACTTCAGTCTTTATCTGTATTCTTCTAAGTGTCGACACATCTCCTTTGTGTCGACACATCCCCATGTGTTGAAACAGTCAAGTGTCGACACTGCTTCTTGGTGTCGACACATGTCTTCAATCTTGTTTCTTCAGCTGAGTGTCGACACATTCCTTTAGTGTCGACACTTGTACTTAGAATATTTTACAACTCTTCTGTTCTTTGCTAAGTGTCGACACAGCTCCTTGTGTCGACACTTCCTTCAAGTGTTGAGTCTTCTGGTTATGTGTCGACACATTGTGCTGAGTGTCGACACATCCTTCAAGTGTTGAGTCTTCTGGTTATGTGTCGACACATTGTGCTGAGTGTCGACACATTCTTCAAGTGTTGACTCTTCTTGTTTTGTGTGTCGACACATTGTGCTGAGTGTCGACACATTCTTCATATGTTGACTCTGCTGAATGAGTGTCGACACATTGTGTTGAGTGTCGACACTTGTACTTAGTCTCTGCAGAATTATGCTGAGTGTCGACACAACTCCAAGTGTCGACACTTTCTTATGTTGACTCAGCTCTACAAGGTGTCGACACTTCTGCTAAGTGTCGACACAGCTTTTCTGCATCCTTCTACACTGAGTGTCGACACAGCTCCAAGTGTCGACACTTTCTGACTGGTGTCGACACTTCTTCCCAGGTGTCGACACAATGACTCCAAGTGTCGACACTGCTTGTCTGGGTGTCGACACAAGTCTTCTCAAGTGTCGACACTTTCCCTCTGGGTGTCGACACATGGACTTAGAAATTTTCAGCTTCAGTACAGTGTTTATCTAACCTGCACAAGTAACTCAAACAAACATCAAATACATTCTGATGTATATCATTGAGTTAGGTGAGGCTTCTTCAAATCAGGTACATTTGACCAATGTACCCAACAATCTCCCCCTATTTGGAGAAGTCATAACCCTTAGTCAATGATATACACCACTCATAATTAAAAATTACAAAATGATGTAAAACATATAAATGACAACAGGGTAAACATGAACATGTAATAAAGCACACATGTATACTTATTAAACATTGCAGAACAAATAAGAAACACACATATTTCAGAACATTCATACTATATTTATCATATACTGTTTCAATAATGTTCCTTATACATTTTCAATGAAGTATAACAATGTTTATCACTTAACAAATTACAACAAGCATCAAGTTAATTCCTAATCTAGTGCTGATCAGGTTCTTTGATAACAATGCCTTTTCCAGCTTTAACTTGAGCTTTCACAGCAGCAGCAGCAGCAGGCTCAGCTTCAGCAATCTTCTTCCCTTTAGAGTCCTTCTTCTTCTGTTCTTCAGCCTTGATCTTTTGTCTTTCAAAATAATGATAAGGCTTAGGAAAGTACTTGCTAGGCTCCACAGCTGTAGGAGGTAGCTTTCCTAACTTAGCCTTCCTTCTATGTTGGACAATTGCTTCCTGCCTACTCTCATGCTTTCTCCATTCAGCCTCTGAGAACCACTTGTTCCTCTCATGGGCATTGTCCTTTGCTGCTTTCCAGGCTGTGAGAATTATGTTTCTAGAAGTAGGGCTCCATTGTTCAAAATCTGGCTTTTGCTCAGCAATTTCCCTAAACTTCTTCTTTGACAGCCTAGTTTCTTCCTCCTTGTCCAAAGCCTCTTGCATTGCAGCTGTGATAGGTTGAACAACCTTTTCCAAAATAACATTTGGCTTGCCAGCAGTTGGACTATACATAGTGCTTACATCAGCATGAATCATTTCAAAGTCTGGAGGTGGATAGATTACATCAGCCACTGCTTGTTGCTCACCTCCAAGATATGTTCCTTGAATACCAGATTCAGCCACTTCATTGTCATCACACAGGGGAGGATATCCAAGTGTAGCCCTGATTGAATTTGAAATCCATTTTGCATGCTCAGAACTGGCTTTGACTAACACTCTCTCCCCCTTTATGACTTCTTGAGCCATATGATCTCTGACATCATCTTTCTGAAATCGGATTTGGCCATCCAAATATCTTATGCCCTCTTTAAAGAAAGGTCTAAGCTTTGTAAGCTGTTCTGATATGACCTTCTGGGAATCTTTTATGGCATTCTTTACAGCAGCAATCTCTGCTTGAAATATCTTATCAAAATCAGCTTGGGCAGCAGCTGAGGAAGTTGAAGGTTCATCTGACTTGTTCTTGAGTTCAGTGACTATTGCATTGTGAGATGCAGTCAAGTTATCATTCATCCTCAACTGATTCTCTAGCACATAGCCTTGCTTGACTGCTATATCATCCACTTTCTCTTTAATTGTTTCTTGATGTTGAGCTAGATAGACCACAGCATTAGCACCCTTGGTAAAACAATCAGTCATTTCCCTTTTATTAAGGTTCATTGCAAACCTTATGGACTTGATTTCCTGGCCTAGATCAGATTGCAGTGCCTTGTGTCCTTCATCAACATAAGTTTCCAAAGCCTTCCTTTGTTCATCCATCTTGATTTGCAAGGCAAGCAATAGAGAACTATAATCAGTGGATGGAGCTTGTTGAACTAATGAATGTTGAGCAACTGTTTGTAGAGCCTTCTTATAGCTCTGGCTCCTTCTCTTGAATACAAAGAACTTCTTTTTCTGAACTTGCTCAGCTTCATCATCTTTAGATTCAGATGTACTTGCTATATCCACCCTATCCTTAGGGCTGGATGGTTTTCCAGTTTGCACATCCTGTGCCTTCTCAGTATCTAGCCTTATAGGCTCTTCCTCAATTTCCATGTTCTCCCCCTCAGCAGCAGCATCCTTTCCTGTATCAGCATTATTCTGTTCCATATCAAAATCTTCTTGATCTAAGTTCAAAAAGAGATCTTCCATTGTATATTCTGCTGGTGACTGTGCAGGAGATGTACTTGGTTCTTCAATCACTTTATCAGGTATCACAACAGATGTGTCTGGAAGAACAATATCTAGTTCTTGGTTTGCTGGCTGATTTTGCTGATGGACATCAGACAATTCAGAATCTATTACAGAAAAATCTAATGTATTAAGGTCAGAAAGTACCTCTTGGATGATAAGAGTAGCCTGCTCACTATCCAGTGTAGATGGATGTTCTACAGCTGGAGGCTCCCCCTGGATATCAGCTGGCTCCTGAGGAGCAGGTGACTTTGCTGCAGTCACATCTACTGGACTTTCAGGAGTGAAGACCACATGTTCTTCACTGCCTGAGCTGCTGGATGACTCTTGAGGCACAGCAGCTGTCTTCCTCTTTTTCCTGGGAGGAGAGTCTTTCTTAGAAGCTTGCTTTTCAGGGGTGGTCAATTCCTTTGACACCAGCACCCTTTCCCATCTTGAGAATATTCTGGAGTCCATTCTCCTCATGTGATTGATCTTTGTTCCTGCTGCAGAGCTCATTACCTCTGGAATTGATCCAGCCAGGTAGAGACTTATTATCCTGCCCAGATTGGGCTTCTTCAGGCTTTCCTTCACTTTCTCAAAGACAATCACAGACCAGTCTGTCTTAAGATTGAAGATGATTCTGGTCATTATTTCAAACATGGAGGCAGACACCCTGTCGTGCCCTCCTGGTTTGCTCAGGATTACCTTGCCCACTACTTCAGACAAGAACTTGCCTTGATTGTTCATCCCCTTCCTGTTGAAGACTGATCCCACTTTCATCTTTGGATCCAGTCCACACCAAGTAAGAGCTTCCCTGGTCCTAGAAGCAGTTACTTCCTCTTCTTCTTGAATCTTAGGTAGTTGAAGTACCTTTCTCAAAGACTTGGGGGATAGTTTGACTTTGGTGCCATGCACCCTGGACTTAATCCTGAAGCCTGAGTCATCTATAGATGCGCCAGAAAGGAATTCAATGACTTCCTTCTTCCAGATCTTCGTTGGTTCTGAAACCAAGAATTCCAAGCCTGAATTTGCAATTAGGGTTATCACTGATTTGAATTCCTGATCACTGTCGTCGAAGGCGCCTCGCACGAGCTCATAGCCCTCGTTGACGTTCTCTTCCAGCTTGGGAGCCATTAGGGTTTGAAGATTTAGTCTTGAGATGAGAGAAATGTCGACACAAGAGTTTAGGTCTCGAAACTTTGAAAGCGTGTCGACAATCAAAGACAGAACCCTATTTATACCTTTCTTGTTTGAAGACGAACAGGCGGGATGAATTTCTAATGATGTGTCGACACTGTCAATAAGTGTCGACACTGACTTATAATGTATCGACACACATGTGTCGACACAAGTTTAGTCAACAGATTTTATGTGTCGACACTTGGTTAAGTGTCGACACCACTATACTCGACATGTGTCGAGACTTTACTTAGAAAAATTCTGAGTAAAACTTAAGTGTCGACACCTTATTGGATGTGTCGACACCTACTCGACATGTGTCGACACTAACATTCTGAAGTGTCGACACTAACTTCCTAGATGTGTCGACACCAATTTCCTGAAGTGTCGACACTTACTATTCTGTGTCGACATAGACTTGTCTATGTGTCGACACCTTTTTACTTAGCCAATTTTTGTTCTGTATACTTAGTCTAAGTTTATCATACCTAGTTCAATTTTGAACCTATTAAACTTAGCTTCTTCTAAGGGCTTAGTAAACATATCAGCTATCTGATTATCTGTTTTAACATATTCAAGTGCAATATCATTCATTTCTACATGCTCCCTTAGAAAGTGATATTTTATCTCAATATGTTTAGTTCTACTATGTGATACAGGGTTATTAGCTATGGAAATAGCACTTGTAGAATCACAATAAAGTGGAGTTCTACTTACCTGACATCCATAGTCTTCTAGCTGATGTTGAATCCATAGAAGTTGAGCACAGCAACTTCCTGCAGCTATATACTCTGACTCAGCTGTGGAGATGGCCACACTGGTTTGCTTCTTACTACTCCATGAAATGAGTCTTCCACCTAGGAATTGACAGGATCCAGTTGTGCTTTTTCTATCTTCCTTGCATCCTGCAAAGTCTGCATCTGAATAGCCTGTTAGATCAAAATCTCCATTCCTAGGGTACCAGAGGCCTAGATAAGGTGTGCCCTTTAGATATCTCAAGATTCTCTTGACTGCAGTCAAGTGAGATTCTTTGGGGCAGGCTTGATACCTGGCACAAACACCTGTAGCATACATAATGTCAGGCCTACTTGCAGTCAAGTATAGTAGGGAGCCAACTATCCCTCTATACAAGGTTTCATCCACAGGTTTCCCTGTATCATCCTTGCTTAGAGACATACTTGACCCCATAGGAGTCTTCATGGTACTGGAGGAATCCATACCATATTTCCTAATGAGTTCGAGGGTGAACTTAGACTGACATATGGATAGACCATTTTCAGTCTGTTTAACTTGGAGACCCAAGAAAAACTTCAGTTCTCTCATACTACTCATTTCAAATTGACTCTGCATAAGCTTTGCAAACTTTTTGCAAAAACTACTTTCAGTAGACCCAAATATAATGTCATCTACATATATTTGGACAAGTATTACTTTGCCTCTAGATTCCCTAAGGAATAGAGTCTTATCTATTTTCCCCCTTGAGAACTTGTTCTCAATGAGGAAACTAGATAGGGTTTCATACCAAGCTCTAGGAGCTTGCTTTAACCCATACAATGCTTTCCTAAGTCTATAGACATAATGTGGAAAAGTAGGATCAACAAAACCTGAAGGCTGCTCCACATATACTTCTTCTTTTAAATTACCATTAAGGAATGCTGACTTCACATCCATTTGGTATACTTTGAATCCTTGGTAGGTTGCATAGGCCAAGAACATCCTGATGGCTTCCAGTCTGGCTACTGGAGCAAAGGTTTGATCAAAATCAATACCTTCTTCTTGCCTATATCCTTTTGCAACCAATCTTGCCTTATTCTTAATGATGACTCCTTGTTCATCTAACTTGTTCCTGTAGATCCACTTTGTTCCTATCACATTGTGATCTTTAGGCTTTGGAACCAGCTCCCAAACCTTGCACCTTTTGAACTGGTTTAGCTCTTCCTGCATAGCTTCAGTCCACTGTGGATCTTGTATTGCTTCTTCAAATTTCTTTGGTTCTATTTGCGACAGAAAACTTGAATATATTGCAGCATTCTGATTTCTGCTCCTTGTCTGAACTCCTTGTCTTGGATCTCCAATGATCAGCTCCACTGGATGATTTCTTAGATGCTTGTTGGCTGGAGGCATCCTTACTTCTGGTTGTACTTCTTCAGCATTTTTATCATGCTGAGTTCCTTGAACTACTTCAGCTCCTGGTACATGTAGTTCTCCCCCTGGACATAAGCCATCTTCTTCTACTTGCTGTCTTACAGCAGGGACATCTTCTATGGTAAGCTTGTCCATCTTCTTAGAAAGATCTGTGGGGCTGCACACACTACTAGACAACTCATTGTTAATAAGAAGTGTCTCATCAAAAACTACATGCACAGACTCCTCTACAACTTGTGTAGTCAAGTTGTAGACTCTATAAGCCTTACTATTACTGCTGTACCCAACAAACACTCCCTCTTGGGATTTGGCAGCAAACTTAGTTAAGTAAGTCTTCCCATTGTTAAGTATGAAGCATTTACAACCAAAAATCCTGAAGTAGGATAGGTTTGGTTTCCTGCCTTTCACTACTTCATAGGGGGTCTTGTTTAACCTTTTAGTTATAGTAGCTCTATTTATCACATGGCATGCAGTGTTAACTGCTTCAGCCCAGAAATATTCTGGTAGTGAAGAATCACTTAATAGAGTCCTACCAGCTTCTATCAAGGTTCTATTTTTCCTTTCAGCAATGCCATTTTGCTGAGGTGTTCTAGGTGAAGAGAATTCTTGAAATATCCCATAGTCTTCACATAGTTTTGTCATGCTTTCAGATTGAAACTCTGTACCATGATCACTTCTAATTTTGACCACTGTACAGTTCAATTCATTCTGAATTTGCTTAACAAAACTGTGGAAGACACTAGGTGTTTCAGATTTCTGCTTTAAGAAGAACACCCAGGAAAACCTTGAGTAGTCATCAACAACTACAAAGGTGTAGACCTTCCTACCTAAGCTGTGAACTGGCATTGGACCAAATAGATCCATATGCAAGAGGTATAAACACCTCACAGCATCCTTGTTGTCAATGCTTTTAAAGGTGGATTTAGTCTGCTTGCCCTTTTGACAAGCTGAGCAAATGCCATCTTTGACACACTTAACTTGAGGACCATTCCTCACTAACTCTTTACTAAAGAGTTTGTCAATAGTCTTGTAGTTAAGATGAGCAAGCCTCTTGTGCCATTTGACACATTGAGAGACTGTCTCATCTGCTACAAGACAAACTGGAGAACTATTGTTCTTAACCATAATGTCTAAACAATAGACATTTCTCTTCCTATATCCAGTCAAAATAATCTCTTGATCACTTGACCTCTTGATATGACAACCATTTTTAACAAATGAGATGTCATACCCTACATCACTTAATTGACTTATACTTATAAGGTTGTGTTTCAACCCTTTAACATAAGCCACTTGAGTAATGGTAACTAAGTTTGAGGATATGTTACCAAACCCTTTGATGATTCCTTTTTCAGAACCACCAAAGGTCACCTTTGGACCATTCTTGATTGGAATGAAATCCTTCAGTAGTCCCCTAGTTCCAGTCATGTGTCTGGAACATCCACTATCCAAGTACCATGTTGGGGTATGGCCACTTGGATTCTCCTGCAAAACAAATTACTGAACCTTAGAACCCAATGGTTTCTTGGGTCCTTGGTAACTGTTAGCTTGCAACTTAACAAGGCTACCTACAGGCTTTCCATCAGGTATCTTGTTACTACCTTTGGCACTAACATTGTGCCAACAGTCCAAAGCAAAGTGGCCTATTTTGCCACAGCACCAACATTCAAATTTGTTGTACCTTTGCTTAGGTACAGACTTGGCTGTCTTAACTACAGCAGTCTTAGTGAATGTTGGGGCTTTGCCCTTGGACTTGGACTGATTCTGAACAGTCCTAGCTGGATTAACAAATCACAGTCCAGTCTTTCCTTTATGATGAACAAAATCATCAATCAAGGGCAGCACTGATTTAGGTTTTGAAAACCTAGCTACTAGCTCTTTCTCCTTCTGAAGATTAATCTCCAGTTTCTTAATTTGATCATTCTTAAATGCAATGGTACCCATCTGAATCACAGTAATGTGTTTCAGCCTGGCCACTTCATTCAGTTTTTGATCATAATTCTTCTCATAATCTATTGCAGCTGCCTTGAGATCAGCAATTTCCTTGGCCAAATTTTTGGCTAGGGTCTTGCTTTTCTTATAGGCTTGCAATAGTACTTGATATTCATCTAGGAGTTGATGAATATCACCCTCAGACTCAGATATATTCTCATCACTTGATGAAGAATACTCTGACTCTGAACTAGAACTGGAATCAGAATTTTGAGTTAAACCTTGTACCTGACTGGGTCCTGGCTGCTCCAGGTTTTTGGTACTTTCAGTCAAAGCCATCAGTCCTTGGCTTTGACAGTCTTCTTGCTCATAGATAGATTCCATGATCTGCATAAACTCTTCTTCTTCTTCAGCAAATAGCCCAATATAGGCTTCAGCATCTGTCTCAGTATCTGAAGAAGACATATCTGAAAGAGTCTTCTCATTCTTTGCAACAAAGGACTTCTCCTTCTTTCCTTTGAAGTGTGTTTTCTTTTTGTCACTGGATTCTTTCCTTCTTTCAGGACAGTCTGCAATAACATGGCCCTGTCTATTGCAGCAGTAACAAATTATCTTGGATCCAGTTACCTTACTAGTCTTGGTCCTTTTCTTGTCCTTCTTTGAAGGCTTCTTTTCCTGATACTGAACCTCTTTCCCTTTGGAAGATGAAGGTCTAGACCTCCACTATTTCTTCTTAAGGAACTTCTGAAAATGTTTGGTGAATGCAGCAAAGTCTTCATCACTTTCACTGCTTGTAGATTTTATACTTTCAGACTCTTCAGATTCTGATTCAACTACCTCAGGAGGAGGAGTTGATGACTTGGTCCTGCTCTTTCTGGGTACATCTGACTTAAAGGCAACAGTCTTTTCTCTGTATTCAGTCCTTGTTGACTTTTCTTCTTCTTTTCTTACTGACAATTGCATCTCATAAGATAACAATTTGCCAAAAAGTGTGGGAGGAGGAATTTCTCCCAACTTTGCCATTTCTCTGATGGCACAGATCTTGGTGTCCCAGTCTTTGGTTAGGGACCTTAAGAATTTATCATTCAACTCATAGTTTGTGAACTCTCTTCCATATGACATGAGTTCATTTACAATTCTGTAAAATTTCTTATAGCATTCAGTGATGCTATCTCCTCTTCCTTGCCTAAAGCTCTCATATTCTTGATTAAGCAAGGACTTCCTATCTTGCCTTACTTCTTCAGAACCTTCCATATAGACAATGAGGGTGTCCCACATTTCTTTTGCAGTTTTACAGTGAATAAGGTTCTGGAAGGTGGCATCATCAATTGCACTAACTATGATGTTCTGTGCCCTTTTGTCCATAGTTGCTAGGACAATCTCATCCTTGGTCATTTCAGAGAAATCCTTTGGAGTCCTCTGATTTGCATCCAATAATGAAATCTTCATGGGCACATATGGCCCTTCTTTGACTGTGATGTATATCCTAGGGTCAGAGGCCTCCATAAAAAGCCTAACCCTCTCTTTCCAGATCCCAAAGATCTCTTTTCTGCATATAGGTAGTTTCATTGAACCCAACTCCTTATGATTCTCTGAAGAACCCATGTTCTTGATTTTCTTGAAACTGTTTCCTGTTTCCTGACTTATACTGAATCTGCCAAACTGGATCTCCTCAGACAGTTAGTCCTGATTTTGAGAAACCTCGCTTTGATACCACTTGAAAGATATGGTACCTAAACACCTAGAGGGGGGGTGAATAGGTGACCTAAACCTTTTTAACTTTTGTTTGGCAGCACAACAGTTTTTCACAGATTCTTACAGTTAACAGCAATTATAGAAATCACACAGAAAATCCACAACACAGCACAGCACAGCAGACACACTAATTTTATAGTGGTTCCCCAATCTTTGGGTACATCCACTTTCCCCCTTCGCCTATCTAGCAGTGTACTAGATTCGGCCAAACTTCTCCACTAGCTCAGAACCCAACAAGGTTCCTACCTCAGGCCCAAAGCCTTACACTCAGCCAAAAGGCCTACACTCAGCCACCCAGGCCTACACTCAGCCAATTAAAGGCCTACACTCAGAGTTCTTCAACTCCTACACTCAGGCACCAAGCCCTACCCTCAGCCTTTATAAAATAGGCTTACAATCACTCAGATCCAATGGATCTTACAAGTTTAAAATATAAATTACAAATGTTAACTCTACAACTCAGAAAGGATGAGAGGAGTTGAGAGTTTCTTGAAGAGTTCTTGGAAGAACTCAGCTTGATCCAAACTGACTTAGCTTTCTTCAAAGCTTCTTGAGTAGAACTGAATTAGTCTGAATCTTCTGCAGTTGATCCTTGATCTCTGCTTCTTGAAATCCAGATGACTCTGAATTCTTCTTCTCAGCCTTAGTTCCAAAGACTGATTCCTTGGTTGGAGCTCTCTCTCTCCAACTACTTAGATCTGCAGTTGGACTGCCTGATCTTCTTGTGTTGATCCTCTGTGTATCACTTCTTGATTTAGTCTGATCAACTACTTCAATTATTATCACACCATGTAATGATTGTGAACAACCTTCTTCTTAACCTTCACATTCTGTAAACTGTGGGTGCCTATTTATAGGCTTCCTTCATGGTAACCGGCTGATCCGGTTTATAACAAACTTTTGACTTCACTGACAGTTGCTGTAGACCGGCTGGATTGGCAGCTGTCATGTCAACAAGTCACTTCTTGAAATTCTCTAACTGTCAGTTAGTGTCGAGACTTTCTGTTCTTAAGTGTCGACACTTATAGACCAAGTGTCGACACATGTTGTGTAAGTGTCGACACAAGTCTACAAGGTGTCGACACATTCCCTTGTATGTCTCGACACAGTTTCTTCTGCATGTGTCGACACTGAAATTTAGTGTCGACACAAGTACTTGTACTTCAGTCTTTATCTGTATTCTTCTAAGTGTCGACACATCTCCTTTGTGTCGACACATCCCCATGTGTTGAAACAGTCAAGTGTCGACACTGCTTCTTGGTGTCGACACATGTCTTCAATCTTGTTTCTTCAGCTGAGTGTCGACACATTCCTTTAGTGTCGACACTTGTACTTAGAATATTTTACAACTCTTCTGTTCTTTGCTAAGTGTCGACACAGCTCCTTGTGTCGACACTTCCTTCAAGTGTTGAGTCTTCTGGTTATGTGTCGACACATTGTGCTGAGTGTCGACACATCCTTCAAGTGTTGAGTCTTCTGGTTATGTGTCGACACATTGTGCTGAGTGTCGACACATTCTTCAAGTGTTGACTCTTCTTGTTTTGTGTGTCGACACATTGTGCTGAGTGTCGACACATTCTTCATATGTTGACTCTGCTGAATGAGTGTCGACACATTGTGTTGAGTGTCGACACTTGTACTTAGTCTCTGCAGAATTATGCTGAGTGTCGACACAACTCCAAGTGTCGACACTTTCTTATGTTGACTCAGCTCTACAAGGTGTCGACACTTCTGCTAAGTGTCGACACAGCTTTTCTGCATCCTTCTACACTGAGTGTCGACACAGCTCCAAGTGTCGACACTTTCTGACTGGTATCGACACTTCTTCCCAGGTGTCGACACAATGACTCCAAGTGTCGACACTGCTTGTCTGGGTGTCGACACAAGTCTTCTCAAGTGTCGACACTTTCCCTCTGGGTGTCGACACATGGACTTAGAAATTTTCAGCTTCAGTACAGTGTTTATCTAACCTGCACAAGTAACTCAAACAAACATCAAATACATTCTGATGTATATCATTGAGTTAGGTGAGGCTTCTTCAAATCAGGTACATTTGACCAATGTACCCAACAAATAGCAGCATTGAAATTATCTCTGAGTGAGTCTATCTTGGCGACTTCCTCTCTCAGAGTGCTCTCTTCAGCCTTGAGAGATTTAATCTCCTTGGCCTGAGTTTTCACAACTTTTCAACATTTGTCGTAAGCCTTGATTAACTCTTTATATTGGGCCATGAGTTCAGACTCATCATCAGAAGAGCAGTCCTCATGATCATGATCAGAAGCATCTGATTCAGAAAGAGGAGTATGAGAGTTAACCTTCCCAGCATCATATGTCTGTGCCATTAGCCCAAAGTAGGCTTCCTCTTCTTCACTAGACTCAGATGAGTCAGAGTCGCTGAGAGTTTTGCCCTCCTTGGCTACTAGGCATCTTTCAGTTCTCTTCTTGTTATAAGAAGATTTCTTCTCCACTCTTTTTCCACCCTCCTTCGTCTTGTGAGGGCAATCAGCAATGGCGTATCCTGGCTTATTGCAACAATAGCAAACAATGTCAGAAGAAATATGTTTGTTCTGTTTAGAATGATACCTGTCTTGGCTACTTGAGCCTTTCTTGTGTCGATCACCATCATGATGTGATCTTCTATACGGGGCATCTTTGCCTCTCCATTGTTTCTTCTTGTTCAAGAATTTCTTGAACTGCCTTGACAGAAGAGAAAACTCTCCTTCAAATGACTCTGAGCCTGAGGTGCTTGGCTCTGAAACTTCATCTTCACTATCTTCCTATGCTAGAACAGGTGATGCTGCTTTGGCTTTCCTTGAGCTGTATACCTTCAGTGCAACAGACTTCTCCTTGGATGACCACCGACTCTTCTCTTCTTCAGCTTTTCTTTAATTGATTTGTAGCTCATAGGACATAAGTTTTTTGAAGAGATTTTGAGGGTCGGTCTTTGCCAGCTTACCAAACTCCCGGATAACACAGACTTTGTTGTCACATTCCTTAGTCAGGGATCTCAGAAACTTATCATTAAACTCTCCATTAGTGAAGACCCGACCATATACTCTTAGGACATTAACAATCTTGAAGAAGCTTTCAAAAGTATCTGCAATTGAATCCTTGGGACCTTGTCGGAATGCTTCATATTTTTGATTCAGTAGGGATCTTCTGTCATCCCTAACCTCTTCAGTGCATTTCATCAAGATGATAAGAGACTGCCACATTTTCTTGTCGGATTGGCAGTGAATCAGATTCTACAGCATAGAATCATCAACATCACTTGCGATGATATTTTTGGCTTTCTTGTCTAAAGAGACAAGTGTAATGTCATCCTTATCAAGATCTGTTAACGTTTTAGGAACTTTCTTGGTAGGATCAATAGTGGAGACGGTCATAAGAATATAAGGATCTTCTTCAACAATCATGAAGATCCTTGGATCCACTGCTTCCATTAAAAATTTAATCCTTTCTTTCTACATGTGAAAGTTGGTCTTTGTGCATAAAGAAAGCTTGGCAAAATCCTTGGTTTTGTCCATGCTTGTATAACTCAAAAGATAACTTGGGGCAGATCTGTTCAAGGTGTTGACCTTTTTGTGAACAACCTCCCTGTGATACCAATTGAAAAGTTTTGAGTTGTCAACCTAAATCACCTAGAGGGGGTGAATAGGTGAGTTGTGTGTTCTTTTTGCGGAATAAAAATTTAGCGAGCGATGCACAAAAATTAACCAAGCAATCACAGACAATACCAAGATTTATAATGGTTCCCCAACCTTGGGTACATCCACTTTACACCTCACTAATCTAGCAACGCACTATACTCAGGTACTCCACTACTCTCGGATTGAAAATAATCCTACAACGCGGAACAAAGTTCCTACAACTCGATCCCAAAAGCAGGATCTACACTCGGAAGAGAAAACTTCCTACAAATAACTCGGAGAACAAAGCTCCTACACTCGGAGAAGAATCTCCAACAATAATAAAATGAATGTAAAGAAATACAAACAGTAATTTCTCAGATCTGAAAACTTCAGTCTTTCTTCTTTTTTGGACTATGAGGCTCTGTCAGAATTATTTTGAAGAAGACTCGGCTAGATCTCTGGATCTGAAGATTCTGGACTCAGCAAGATCAAGGAGAGAATCTGTCGATTATAGAATATCTTGATCTCTGAATCTCTGAATCAAAAGCATATCAGTAAGAATGACGATGAACAGCAGCGGCGGCTCTCGATTTAGAATGTGAATTTCTGATTCAGAATCTTAGAATTTCTTCTTACGGCTTCTTCTAGGGTTGGTCGATTATGATAAGATTTTTTATAGGACTTTCCTGACGGTCATAATCATAATAAATGATAGCTACGTGGACCAATCACGTGCTAATTACATTTGAAAATTCGTCTAACTGGACTTAAGAAAAATTTCAGAAATAGTACAATAGTTCTCGAGAAAAATAAATTTTGTTCTTGAGAACAATAATGAAGGTCTCAAGAAAAAGAACTTTTGTTCTCGAGAACAATAATGGAGATCTTGAGAAAAAAGACTTAGAAAAAATGTGTAGGTGGAAATCAACAATCTCGAGAAATAAAAGAAGTACTCGAGAAAATGAATTTTAGTTCTCGAGAAGGATCAGTCTGGCACTCAAGAACAAATAAGTGTTCTCGAGAACAGATGTCTGGCTCTCGAGAAAAATAGTCAAGTTCTCGAGAAAAATCTTCTGCATCTCGAGAATTAAGCATAGTCTTCTCGAAAATAAGCTTAGCCTTCTCGAGAAAAAGACTTAGAAAAATTTTGTCAGGAATAGATGTAACTCGAGAAGAAGTGTCATGAAGTACTCAAATACAGAAGGCCTTCTCGAGAACAGCATAAAGCTTTCTCGAGAACTGCTTCTGCAACTCGTAATCAAGACATGTCTTACTTGAGAACAATCTTTAGTCCTTCTCGAGTACAAAACATAGTACTCGAGAAAAATACTTAGAGAATTTTCTGAAGATCTGAAAACATGTTTTCTGTATTGTAATCAACATCCAACTTTTCTCCCATGCCCTTAGTGCTTGAAAAGTAAGTGTGTCCCATTAGAGAGGCTACACATGAGTCAACACCATGGATCACACAATGAGGGATTACATTGTATGGTCATGTGTTTGGTGACTCATTGTAGACTGACATTGGTCTACACTTGGCAATTATATCCTGCAAACACTCAAAAAAATAGATCATCAAATACAAACTTAATTCATCTTATTTCAAGGGTGACTTCATACAAATCTGTATTATTGTGGACGCAATACCCAATAGGGTATTGCACGGCGATAACCCAGCTCTCAACTCACTCAACGCCTTGAAGCGTTTAATGAACTCAATGCCTTAAAGCGTTGAGTGAACTCAACACACTCAATGTCGTAAAGCGTTGAGTGAGCTATCAGAACGACGACATTGGATATCGTTAGGTGATAGTGCCACATTTGCTAGACACGTGTCAGATGGCCGGGAGGCGGCCGATGAGCGGTGGTTAACTAGGGTCAAGGCTGTTACGGTTGCTATCGCCAAGCGATAGCCGATATATCTTGGTGATATCCTTTTGTTGACTTTTCAACCGAAATCGTGGCCTTTTCTACCTGTTGACGAAATGATCCTATGGCTGGGATTAATCACAACGCCACTTATGCAATGGAATAAAGGGATGAGAATTCATTCTCTTCTTCTTATTCTCTCTCCTTCTTTTATCTAAGTTCTTGAGAGAAAGTGGTAAGGGTTGGAGCTAAGTGTTGGAGTTGATCTTAAGACGCTTGGTGAAGGAGATCTAGTAGTCTGAACCAAGATCTGAGGCTTGGTCTGTGAATGGGAAATCGCTGTTCTCCTTTCCAACAAGACAGAAAAGCGGTCATGGATCCGAAGAAAACTACAAGGGTAACGATCTTCCTTCTTGGACAAGTGAAGTCCTTCTTTTGGCATATGCATGGAATACCGCACCAAAAGGTGGAAAAGCCGAGGGACTTCCTATGGGTCGATTCATGAAATCCCCAGTGAGTCTTGTATATTGATTTGAAAATGTATAGTACGGAATAAGCATGCTATGTAAAGCCTATCTGGGCAGGTTGGTCTGCATTAGTGATGTTTATTTTGCATGACAGAGAAAACTCCAAGTATAAACAAGTATTTTACGGGGTCTGCGGGGTTGTACCTGTGAACTAAAAGTAGCAAGATGTATTGGAGTTGCACTCCAGGAAAATACCCATGAAAATACCACAGTTTGAATTACTATTGGATATTGCCGGGCGACAGTGAGTATCGCCAACGACGATAGCTCTTGGTGAGCTATTTATGTTGTGAGCTGTAAAATTCCAGTGTTTCTAGCACTGCAGGATATTGCAGGGTTTTGGGTTGAGTTTGGGCGCAGAAAGAAAACTTCTGTTGGTCCCTCCAAGCGATAGTGATGAACACTGACGATAACTCCGTTTGATTGCAAAGCCTGTCTCTAGGAGATTGTGAGGCTAATTTATGGGATGCAAGTTCCTAAAGGCTAGTGAGCCGAACAGACAAGGGGAAGCCGACCCATGTCAGACTAGACATTGAATTGATGATTTGAGCAACGGGCAATGGTTGAACTGTATCTGCGTTATGATTGTCTAACTCGAGTGCCTATGTGACTGCATTCATTAGGATCGCATAACGAGAGTCCTAGGCTGTACGCCGTCAATATTAAAGTCTCGGGCCATGGGCTATTAAGACTATAAATGCTCAAAGTTGACTGTTATGTCTGGGGCCTCTGAACGGTGGTGGGACCCTGGCAACAGGTATACCGAAATTGTGCCCTTAGTGAACAGAACATTTGGCCGTTGAGGCATACATTTGTGATATATTGAACCGTACGTGAGTGCACGTTCTTGTGATATATCTGATTGTGAAAATGATATACCTGTATGGAAGGAATACTTCTGCCCCAGAAAAGGGGTAGGGTCGTTATAAATTGGTGTATTGAATTCTGATTGTTGCCTTGTTTGCCACTCTTGTGGTTGATTGTACTTGTTCAGGTGCTGCAGAGCTGGGCGTGAAAGAGCGGGCTGAAGCCCTTACTGCTATGATGGCCCTCGAAGGCCGAGCAAAGAAGTTTTACACTTTTCATGTGTGGTCGGCCTGCACGCCGATGTTTGTAAACTACACTTATGAAGTATAACTGTAAGACCTTAAGGGCATAACTATTGTATATTTGTAATTGACATTCATGTTATATATTTCAATTTATGGTTTATATATAGCGGACATTCAATTGGTATGAGTTCATGCAATCTTAAAGCTTCTGCTAGAATGCTCTGAGTTAGGGCACGAGTATTCTTTGATATTAACATGTAATTCTGCTAGCTGTTTATGGAATATGGTGTGGGGCCCCGGCCGGCCCTCTATGATATTTCAAGTGACGGATGGAGGTGTTACACCTGTGATGACATCAGCCTATTTGATGGCCTCATATTGGCCAAGATTGTACACCCTTAGCTGAGCTGGAGCATGTTGGGATGCAGCAGACTCAACCGTTTTTCCCTTCTCAGCAAACATTGCTCCTTCATTTTTCTCCGCCTTAGGAGAGCCACTCCAAACGTTTTGGGCTATATGTTCCACCTTTCCACATGGGTAACATGTGGGCGGACCTCGCCCGGATGTTGCTCCAGAAGTACCAGTAGAAGAGCCTTTCCAGAAGACTTGGACTTCTTACCCCATCTCTTACGGTAGTCAGACTTTCCAGGATGCAGCATTTTGAACTCGAGCTTTATCACCACCAAATCCCTCTTCCCCTGCGCCCTCTTCATGTCTTTCTCTAACGAATGAGGTGTATTAACTAAAATTTAAAACCCTTGGTTCATCAGTCCCGAGAGCAGTAACCTAAGCTCATCTCGTAGTCCCTCATAGAACATATTAGTCTTACGTTCTTCGTCAGCAAAAATAGACCGTGCATAATATCCCAGCCTGGTAAACTCATGGAGATTTTCATCCACACTACCCTCGCCCTGAGTTAAACACTGGAACACATTCTCCATGTCAATCCTCTGCGATGATGGCAGATTCTTTGCCAAGAACAATCTCTAAAAATACTCCATCAAGATTTCTGATAGTCGTCTGCCCGTGAAGTGGTGTAACTCCAACTCATCCTACCAAAGTCGAGCCTCTCCTTCCAATAAGAAATAGGCCAAGGTGACCTTCTGTCCCTCCTATGTCTCTATCGCCATCAATATCCTATTGACTCGTGAAAGCCAGTCTTATGCCTGCGTCGGGGATCCTTTACCCGTAAATGTAGGAGGACTAAAGCTCATAAATTGCTTCAGCTACCATTCAGTCACTCACTTATACACCAAAGCCTCAGCAGGCACTTTCCTAGCAGCTACAGGCTAGGCTACACAAACCTGAACTGGCACCATCGCATGTTGCAGATGCCCAATCGGTTGTGCATTCATCATTACAAATACTACCTCGATAACTAATCACATTGTTTCCGTAGAAGGTGGAGGTGTGGGCACATCGGCTGGTGTCGCACTCTCAATAGAACATTTGTGTTTAGACTTTCCTGCAACACTTCTAGTCACCTATAAGTGTAAAATACACAATTTAGTGACCACTCAACAACAAACAATAACTATTAGGAACACGCAAGTTCCTCAAACAGTAGGCAAAGACACGTGTTCGCCACCCCTCAAAAGAATTCAACCACGAATTCATAGGAGAAAGACCAAGACAAGCTGATACTAAATTGTAACATCTCCATCCGTCTCAAGAAATATTACAGAGGGTCTGGCCGGAGCCCCACGCCATATCCCACAAACAGTCGGCGGAGTTACATTTTAATATCATAGACTAAACAAACCCAAACATAGAGCATTCTAGTGGAAGCTTTAAGGGTTAACTTTTTGAACTCAAGTATCACAACAATGTCCATTATATATACACTAGAATGTACTAACAAAATACATAAAAGATACTATCGCCAACGATAGTCACTGTGGCCCGGCGACAGTCAATAGTAGCCATACTTTTACATCCATTATGCCATATAATTATTCTTTAGAAGTGTAGTTTATAGACATCGACACACAGTCCGACCACACATGAAAGCAATAAAACTTTGCTTGGCCTTCGAGGGCAGGCATACCTTCAGGGCAGCAACCCGATATTTCCTACTCGGCTCTCTAGCACCTGCACAAGGACATTCCACAAGATGGTGACAAACAAGACAATGGTCAGCTTTCAGCTGACCAATTTATAATGACCCTACCCCATAATCGGGGCAGCGGTATTTCATCCCTGTAGGAATAGAATTAACACAACGGATATATCACCAGAAGGCATACCCAAGAACATTCAATATATCACAAACGAGTGCCTCAACGACCAAATGTTCCATGCACTCAGGGCATATTCTCAGTGTACCAGATTACTAGGGTCCCACCACCATTCCGAGGTCAGAGACTTGACGGTCAACTTTGAGCATTTTTAGCCTTTCCGGCTCCAGGCCTAAGACTCTCATTATGCGCTCCAACGATGCCAATTACTTTAGGAACTCTAGTCAAACAGGAATAACGCGGGTATAATTCAGCTATTTCCAATTGCTCTAATCGTCAGGTTAACGCCGATGGTCACAGCCATCATGGAGAACGACAAGAAGCGGGTCAGTCTCCCCTTTCTCGTTCACCTCACTGGACTTATTGCTAGGCATAATAAGATCTCATCATCACTTGCCGCTCACATTTCCCCAGGACCTGAGTCGACAGTGCCCAATCATGGCACTCATGGCCAATACCTGGCCTCTACAGGCTCAGAGCTTCTCATGCTACGAACCTTGTCTTACGGACACAAGTTTTTCAACAATAAAATTCTATTTGGAAGCTATCGCAAGCGATAGTCACTATCGCCTGGCGTTAGCAACAGAACACTTTTCTGTCTCCAAACTTAGCCATAACTAGAACATCTTTCCAGCCAAAATCCCGCAGTATCCTGCAGTGCCAGAAAACTGGTCTTTCACATCAATCATAGTTCACCAAGAGCCGTCGTTCGGCGATATCCAATAGTTATGCAAACTGTAGTATTTTCTGGGTATTTTCCTGGATCACACCTCTAGTACTTCCTACTTCTCTCATTTCAAGGTACAACCCACACACCCCGTAAACTACTCATTTGTACTCAGAATCCTCTCCGGTACGTAAAATAAAACTTCACCAATCCAGACCAACCTGTCCGGATGGGCTTCACACAACATGCATATTCCGTACTTCGATTTCCAAATTCTATATGAAAAAACACCCTAGGATATAACGTATTAACCCATCGAAATCTCCTCGATTCTCTACCTTTTTTTGGGGGGGTGATTCCATGCATATGCAAAAAAGGGACTTCACTTGTCAAAGAAGGAAAATCATTACCCTTGGAATTCATTTTAGAGCCATTAGCAAGTTTTATATTCGGATGGAAAGGAGTGCCGCACATTTCTCTTCACGGATCTTGCCTTAGTTCTTGATTCTGAGTACGTGATCTTTTTCACTAAGCTAGTAAAGCTTCAGCCTCCAGCCTTTTTCTTCCGTTCTTCCAAGAACTTGCTGAGAAGGATGAGAGAGTGAGAGAGAAGTGAAATGAGTCTTCTCTCCACCTCTTCTCTAGTTAAGCAGCCTCGGGAATAAACCCAGCCACACGATCCTCACATAAAAAGAAAGCAAAAGCCACAATTTCAACTAACAAGTCAAAATTAACGCTATCGCTTGGCGATATCCGCTATCGCCTGGGCGATAGCATCGGTAACCTCTTTATCCTTAGTCAACCACAGCTCTTTGGTCGCCGTCCGACTATCCGATATGTGTACATCCATACGTGGCAGTATCGCCTGGTGATACCCACTATGGAAACTCTGATAGCTCACTCAATGCTTTGTCAAGTGCATTGAGAGAGTCGAGTGTGTCGATAATGTCGAGTGCGCTGAGCCTACTCAATGCTTCGTTGAAAGCATTGAGTGATATCGCCATCGCCAGTGATAGCGACTATCGCCCGACGATAACCACTTTTAAGTTCTGTTTTCCAGTTTTTGGGGTGTTACACCTCACACCTGTCCTCCTCTTCCATGGGCGGGACCTCATCAATCTATACCTCCTGGCAGGGTTGTTGTTTCTCCATGTTTCCACTTATCTTGAGGAACTCAGGGCATGTGGTTGTGGTAAGGCCCTCCTTCGGATTGAAGTCACAATAGGGAAGCTCCTCCCTTCCTCCTTGCCTTCTCCTCTACTGGGCTCTCCTTCTCCTCCCCATGGCTATATCTATAGCCTGATGTTGATCGTGGTGTGGAGGCCTCTGGCTCTACCTCCAGCCTGGAGGGTTGAACTGACCATGGACCCCCTGGAGGTTGTCTCCTCCATGGAAACCTCTCTGCTAGCCCTGGTCCTACCACTCCTGCCTCCAGCCGAGCCGATTGTTCGTCTCCTAGCACCTCCACCTCGGACGCTGCTCCTACACCAGCTGCTGCTACTCACTCTGTTGGGGTTCTGCTCTCCGCACCTCCTGGCCCGTGCCACCTTTTGGCTCCTCCTCTGCGGCCCATGATGAGTTGTAAATATACGTATTTTACAGACTTAATTTAGGTCGTTTTAGATTATTTTCGTTGTTTTTAGCTTTTCTTCTTCAATAAAATGTTTCTTTTTGTTTATTCCCTTCTAACTTTGCTCTATTCTCTTCTCCTAAAAAATTGCAAAAAAAACATTAAAATTTCATGGTACATGCCCGTGACCTTCAGTCACGCCCGTGACCGGGGCGTGTCACTTTGATGCTAGTAAAAATTGTTGTTGTTGTGAATCGATGAAAAAGCGAGTGGAACACGCCCGTGTCATCCCGACATGCCCGTGTCGGTCGATGAGGTTTCAATACGGTTCAGAATTGGTTGTTGCCGACATCAAGATGCTAGATGTCCAGTCACGCCCCCTACACGCCTGTGACCTTCTGTCACGCCTGTGACCGCCACGTGAAATTTCCAGGAGATTCCAGAACTCCACCAGTCACCAAGTTTTCGGCTTCTCCAGCACGCCAACCTTACACGCCCCCTAGTCACGCCCGTGACCGTGGTGTGTAATTTAGATTTTTTTTTATAAATAGAAATTTTCTTTAAGACCCAAGGGTTCACTTTTTTGGAACAAATAACTGTTTGCGGGCTGCTTTGGTGCTCTTTCTTGCTATGCAAGGATATTTCTCCCTCTCTCTTTAATGTTTCTTTTAGCTTTTGTAATCCTATGTTTTCCTTAATAAAATAGGTTTTATTTTTCATCCTTATGTTGTGATGGATTGTATGTGAGTGCCCCACTTTTATTCTCTTTTTATCTCTTGTTTTTCCTTGTTTTTTATGGGTGCGTTTGTGTATGAGAGTAAGTTTGTTCTTGTCTTCAAGGTTCTTTTTTACATTGTTTTGCTTTATGTTTTCTCTTATAACCATGTGTTTTTTTGATAGTCTTTCTTATCATTTTTTCCTGTTTTTTATTTGTTTTTTATTCATTCTTATGAGTTTATAAAGGTGGATTTAAAGTGTTTTTAAGTTTTTACTTTAACTTAGTTTTTCTATTTATTTTGTAAACTTTTTGTTCATTTAATTTTTATTTCCACTTTTTAATGACTTTTATGGAGTTATAAGAATGAATATGTTGTTTTAATTTTTGGATAACTTTGATTTTGCCTTAAATTTGTAAAACTTTTGTTCTTTTAATTTTGACTTTAACTTTTTCTTGATTTCTATGAGATTGTAAGAGTAGAAAACTTGTTATTTCAATTTTTGAATCACTTTATTTTTCTCTTTAATTTGTGTGTGTGAGTGTATGAGGTTAAGCTTTATTTTGTTTTGTCTTTATTTTGTTCCTTCAAATTTATGTAGAGTGTGTTTGTATGTGTGAGGTTGTTTTTATAGCTTTCTTTATTGTTTACCTTAATTTATGTATAGTGTGTAAGTGTGTGTATGTGATTACCCCTTTCTATTTGTTGTAATTTAGTTTCTATTTTTTGTTAACTTAGTTTACTTTATGCAATTGCATTTATTTCCCACCTACTCATTCGAATAAGACTTGCTTTATTTTACTTTATGCAATTGCATTTATTTCTTGTCTACTCATTCGAGTAGAACTTACTTTATTTCAATATATGCAATTTCAATTATATAATTTTTTTCTTTTTTGTAACTTAGTTTACTGTTTGTAATTTTTCTTTCTTCTAATATAGTTTCTTTTTTGTAACTTAGCTTTTATTTCTTATTTATGATTTTGTTGAGAGTGTGAGTTCTATTTTTAGTGAGTTGTACATCTTTCTAATGTTTTGTTATTTTATGTTTTTATTTACAATCCTTAAGTGCTTTGTTTCGAACTCACGCCCAACCAAATTCATATGCCATCCTCATTTAAATGAGTGGTTAATCGCTCTTAACCCTCGGTATCGAAGAGCATTAAGATATAAAAAGCTGCTTTTAATAATTAAAGGTCTTTTTCTCACTCTAATTAAAGAACTTAAGGTTTACCCCGGGTATACGACGCGTAGAACCACATGTCGATGTGTGTGCTCGATTTTCGTTATACATACGCTAGCTAGCCGAGAGGTCATGCGTATGGATCGATCACCCTTGGGTAAAGAGAGTTGCGCACTAAACCTCGAGAATCGAGGAGTGGAATTCTACCGGATTGGGTTCCCCACCAAATAACAGGGTTCTTAGAGTAAAGCGGGTATTAAGAGGAATCTTTTGTCGAACGAGAGATCGATCGAATAGTCTTAATGTTCAGGTGAGCGATATTCCTTGAGAAAGATGAGCTCATATTTGTGTAACCTCCATGACCATGTGCCCTTAATTAAAATGAAATTTAGTTTCTCTAGTTATTAAAAGTTTTTTAGTCCTAATTCAATTCGATACCGAGCGTTATTACTTCATCGAATTTTCGATGTCTCTTTACAGCTTTTATATAGCCGCTCTAATTAATTAAAATACGACACCTTATTTTCGGTAAAATAATAGTAGCTCCTAGAGGAGTAGAAATAACCAACACGCCCCGAGAAATATACGACCTCGATATTCTATAAGAATATCTTGTATTACTCGCGATAGGTGTGCTAGCCTCCTTTCGTTAAAACTTGTATTTAACTTAAATCATCCGTGAAATTCGACCCCAGCGTATTAATTAAATAAAAGTCGAAGTTCATGCCATCAACCCACCTGGCCAACTTCGTTATGAACCCGTGGTTCGACGCCTCCCCGTCGACTTCCCTTGTTGCCCTCTCCATCAGCTCCTTGAAGGAGAGGCGGCTCCATCTTCAGCTACATCCTGAAGAATTCCATTTGCAGCCCCAGGGTGAAGGCCACCATGAGGTTGTGACTCGGCATATCCTGCACCTGGAGGACCTCCTCTTGGAATCGATCCACATAACTCCTTATGGTCTCGTTCACTCCCTGCTTGATGAGTAACATGGACTCAGACTCCTTCTTCCTCTTCTTGGAAGTGGTGAATCTCAGCATGAACCCTCGGCGCAGGTCCTCAAAACAGTAGATGGAGATGGCCGGCAGCTGGTGGAACCAATCTCTCACCTTCTTCTTGAGGGTGATAGCAGAGAGCCTGCACTTGGACATATCTGACATCAGCCGAATCAAAACTACATCCTCGAACCACTGGATGTGTTGAACCGGGTCATCATTCCTTATATAGTAGGACATCTCTGGCTCGCGAAACCCCTTTGGAACTGGGAAGATGAAATCAGCTCGCTGAAAGCGCTGCCTCGCCCTGCCAGGCGAGCAGGGCATGCTCGGGCGTTGAACACGCTTACCCTACCCGCACTCCTCGAGACGGGGAATAGAACCCACCCTGGGAGATCTCGCTCACTTCCCTATGCAACTTCCTTCCCGGGTCACATGACCGGGGCATCCATGCCTAAGGCTAGGGTGCGATGACTGGGATGGCTGGGGTTGAACACTCGGTGCACGTGCCGAGTGCAAACATGACGAGGTTCCTCATCTCTTACCAGAAATCCTCAAACATGCCGAGAGTAGCGAGAGGGGGATGGGATGGCGAGTCGACCCTGTCAGATCCATGTCCTTCACCTCCAATCATTGAGCTCTTGAAGGATTTTTGGAGCTAGTCAATCTCCATGCTCCCAGGACCAAAATGTTAAAACAGAAATTCAACTTCTGTTGAGTTCGAACCCTTGGTGAAGGGGTGACCGCACTCTTACTTCTCCCTAATGATCTTGAATGACCAAATACTTAGAACCAGAACCAGACCCAAGGCTCCAGCATGGAGGTCCCACCACACACCCGGAAGATCTTAGAGCGCTTCCCTTCCTTAGACTGTGCTGAGCTAAGGGCACCCCTGAAAGCACTAGAAGATCAAAGAGAAAGAAGATTGGAATGCTTGAAATCTCATATTTGAGGTACCCCCTTGGGTCTATTTATAGTTTTTTGAAGTTGGTCTGCCAACAACGTACCACCACTGTTTGGAATGGCTATATGTAGTTTAGGTCGGCCTAACAACCGCGAAACTCCGCTGTTCTGGAAGGTTATGGGCAGGCCAGCTGTGGTAAAATGGTAAAAATACAAAATAGATCACTGGGCTAGTGGCCCCAAAAAACCTCCACTTGCCTAAGACGGTGAGTGCTCAATGGGACAGGCACTCACCGCCTCCTCAAGGCCCTGGGCGAGTGCTGGCCTAACCTGCCCCACTCGCCAACTATTGCTGAGAGCCAGGGGAGAGTGCAAGCCTACGTGCTCCACTCGCCCCATACCCGCTCCAACCCCACTTGGGTGAGTTGGTGAGGCTATAGAGCTCTCGCCTCCCTTCCTACTCGCCTGGGACATGAACTTCCTGATTTGGCTAATCTGGCTCATGTCAATCATACTAGCCGGATATGTGGTTGTACTGCCTAATTTTGCTTGTCTGTCTCCTGTCGATCCCACTCATCGTATATGGGGTTGCGCACTTATGTTCCGTAAAGATATCAATCTTCAGGCCATCCAAGTAGTGTCGCCATAATTTAAGAGCGAATATCACGACTGCAAATTTCAAGTCGTGAATCAGATAATTCCTCTTATGTGTTTTCAGTTGGCGAGAGCCATATGCAATCACATGCCCGTATTGCAAAAACAAATGCAGCCTAAGATGCTCCCTGATGAATCACTATAAATTTCAAAGTCTTTTGTACCACATGGTAAACATAATACATGCGTCGTGGTCAGACAAATCTTCAACTCCTCAAAAGCTCGCGTGTACTCTGGCGTCCATATGAACTTTTGATTCTTTCTTGTCAATGTTGTGGGAGGTAAAGCAATACTTGAAAAGCTCTCTACGAAGAGCCTATAGTCACCAACAAGTCCTAGTAAACTCCTAACTTCTACTACCAAAGTAAGTACAGGTCACTCTCGTATTGTAGCAATCTTTGCAAGATCCACAACAATACCCTCTCCACTAACAACATGACACAGAAAAGCCACCAAAGATAGTCAAAACCCACACTTAGAGAATTTGGTATATAAGCGATTTCTTCTCAGAGTATGCAAAACCAACCTCTCATGTTTCACAAGCTCCTCTTCAGACTCAGAGAATACAAGAATGTCGTCAATAAATAGAATCACAAACCTTTCCAAATCCTCCTTAAAATTCAGGTGCATCAAATCCATAAATACTGATGGAGCATTAGTGAGCCCAAAAGGCATCACTGTAAATTCATAATGCCCATAGAGTGTAACAAATGCTTTCTTGGGAATACCACTTTCCCGAATTCTCAACTACCCGTAGTCGGACTTCAAATCCAACTTTGAATAAACAGTCGATCCCACCAGCGGATCAAACAAGTCATCAATTCGAGGAATCAGATAATTGTTCTTTTCTGTCAGCTTGTTCAGTTCACAATATTCAATGCATAGACGCATGCCTCCGTCCTTCTTCTTCACAAAGAGAACCGATGCACTCCAAGGTGACATACTTGGACGTATAAAGCCTTGCTCTAGCAATTCTTGCAATTGAACTTTCAGTTCTACCATCTCTTTTGGCGCCACTCGATACGGTGAGCGTGACACAGGTTTCGCACCTGGCACCAGCTTAATAGTGAAGTCAATCTCTCGCTGAGGTGAAATCCTAGGGAGAACTTTAAGAAACACATGCAAACTATGATACAACAGGAACATCACACAAATTGGGCTTCGGCTCTACAGCGTCTAACAGCATGAAAAACAATTTCGTGCCCTTCTGAAACGCCATGACTACATGGAGAGCAAAGATCAATATCATGTTTGATCCTCGCATACCCGCAAACTTACTCTCGCATTCAGTGTTTAACCCCAGTATAACTTCCTTAGAGTTGCAAAAAATACAGGCACACTGCTCCGAGAGCCAGTCAATACCAAAGAATACATCAAACTCAGATATCGGCAACACAGATGCTTCCAAACTAAAATCATGACATCATATCTGTACCTTAACACAACAGACTTTATCTACATGCATCAAGCACCTGTTAGGCAGCAACACATTCACACAATCTGACTGCACAAAAGAAGGCACTCTGATACGCACAACGAAGTTCTTAGACAGAAAGGAATGAGAAGCTCCTGTATCAAACAGTGCCCTCACAGGGTAATCTGATATCATGACAAAGCGTAATTTAAACAAATCATACACAAGCAATGATCAAGGTACCATGTATAGAAAGTAGTAAAAACTATATCTTAACCCATACCTGTTACGATGACAGATTGTTTTATGCCTTCATATTGGCCAAGATTATAGACTCAGGGTTGCGCTTGGGATACAGTCAATTCCACAACTATCTTTCCCTTTTCAGCATATGACACACTCGTCTTTTTCTCCGTCTTTGGAGGGCCACTCGTATAACATTTCTCAAACAACTAGACCCCTAAGAGTGGTTTTATCATGACTAGGTCATGACAAAACCCTAGGAAGCTTAAGAAGACCAAGTGAACCAAGGCATGAAGGTGGAAATCAGCTTGGTCTGCAAATAGCACAATCCAAGTACCAACCCTAGGGTTTGACTTTTGAGCATCAACTTGATCCCTTGACTCCACCACAACATCCCCGACCCTTTAAGCGGTCCATTGGGTCACTAAGGACCCATTGGGGTCAACCCAAGTGGTCAAGTTGACCAAAGTCAAATCTAACATTAATTAGGTCAAACTAGCTCACATAGGATCAATTGACCATCTCTTAGCCATATTGACCTCACCTAAACCTTCCTAGCCCTAAGGGAGGTCATTTGGTCACCAATGACCCTTTGGGGTCAACTCAAAAGGTCAAGTTGACCAAAGTTAACCCTAACATGGTCGAAGTACCCTAATAAGGATCAAGTGACCCCCAAGGTGTCAAACCAACCATTTCCATGTCCCCCTAGACCCTAGGGGAGGCCAATGGGTCACTAAGAATCCATTGGGGTCAACTCAAAAGGTCAAATTGATCAAGGTCAACTCAACCCTAAAATGGGTCAAACAAGCTCAAGTTGACCCAACCTAGCCCAATCCACTTGGGAGAGGCCCAATTTGAGTGGTCTACTATCTTTAGGAGGCTGATAATTACCTAAAATGCCACTCAAATTCTGGAGGGGGTGAATAGGAGAGAGAAACCTCATTTTTCCTTTAATGGAGGAGAGAGAAAGAGAGAGAAAGAAGCCATTCACGGCCAAGGAAGGCAAAGGGCTTCCACTCTTCAATTCCAATAAATTTATCCATCCCCCCTGATCAGTTATGAGGAGATCAACAGCCTTGGGTGGCGCCTTGGTGGCTGAACTCAAGGATTTTCAGTTGGCCAAAAAAGTTCCTTCATGGACATTAATGGCAGCCGTTTCCACCATTTCCTTGAATAAGTTGAGCCCTGTGGTAGTATTGTTACATAGCACCAGAAACCGCCACCACCGGCAATGGCGACACGACGATTGGCTCGACCCTAGCCACCCTAGAAGGTCTTGTCTTCCTCCACTCTCTCTGTGGACAGATGATAAGTCATTATTTATAGTTATTTATATATAGATTTTATTTAATAAATAATAATATTTTATTTAGTTTATTTTAATATTTGTATTAAAATGTTTTGTTTTTCTTATTTCAGGTCAATCTGGGCTGCTAATATCAAATTGGAGCTTACAGGACTGACTAGAGATGAAACTGAAGATTGCTGGGAAAATCAACTTTTCACGGCCAGGACACGGGCGTGACTCTCTTGTCATGGGTGTGACATGTGGTCGTGACCCATAAAGGAGCACCAGAGTACCTGCCATGTCAGATTAAAGTTACACGCCCCGATCACGGGTGTGACCTATTGGTCCCGAGCATGACCAGCAGGCGTGACCAGCAGACGGGCGACAGTTTCGATTCCAGACATTTTCCAAGCTACACGCCCACATCAGGCGTGACCATCAGGTCACGGGCGTGGCCTTCAGGCGTGACATCTAGGCGTGGCGTGTGTTATGAAGTCAGTTTTCGGATCCATCGGTTTTCAGCTTACACGCCCTAGGTCACGGGCGTGACCTAGGGGCGTGACTTCCCGCAACAGCCAGAATTTATTTCCCGCCATTTCTCCTTCCGCCATTTCTAGTAACAGACTGGACACGCCTTAGGTCACGGGCATGACCTAGGGGCGTGACTCGTAGAACGACGACTTTTGATGGTTTTTCTCCAATGTTCCCGGGCTTTCAAGACAGCAGTTTTCGAGCATTACGCGCCCTAGGTCACGGGCGTGACCTAGGGCGTGACCTTCCTGAAAATTTTACTATAAATTCCAGAGAAAGCCAGGATCTAGGGGAGCTTGTGGGGAGTCAAATCTAGCAGTAGTTCAGTAGCTTAGTTTTCTGTTTTGTGCATTTCTTTTATGTACTTTCAATTTTATAGTTTGTAAGCTTTAATTCTAACACTTTTATTCCAATCTTATAGTTGTTTATCTTTACATGTATCTCTCTTTTCATGACCACTTAATCATGACAAGTTTTTTAATATAATAAAGTCTTTTTTGTCAAATTCTATTGTTATCGATTCAATCTATCTTTGATTTATTTGCTTCAATTTCAATCTTTGTATGTCAACTTGGGATTCTTCTTCCAGATAGACAAGATTAATCCATGAATATATCGTTAAGGTGTACAGTAGATCCAAATTGCAACAACATTTTCAAAAGCATTAGTGATAGAAGCACGATCAATAAATGAATCAGCACTAACAACACTCTATTCATCATTGCCACTGAAGGAAAACCAAGCAGAAAACTCTAATTTTATTTTCCGTGAGAAGCTCAACAGAAGGCTTGAATTCTACTTTATTTTTGAGTTATTTCAAAATCAATAGGATCAGCACCCGATTTGCAAGCACCTGCAGCCTTCCCTTGTGAGAATCTTTCCAAGTCACAAAGTTTATTACTCCCAAATAATCATCTCCCAATTCAGAACCATATACTAGATAATCTCCCAAGCTTCCAATGAAAATTGCAACCAGAATAGTGCTGAAATTATAATGTTCCAGATGAACCTTACAGGTGAATTCGGGAAAACTGACACCACACTTGGAGCTCGGACTAGGATCAGTGAGATCAACGTCATTTGCCTCTAGCTAGGTCAGGAGATGATTTAGTCGAGCATACATGGTGGAGAGGGATGTTGTCCGAGTTGTGCTTGTTGTGAGGAATGACGCGGAGAAAGCTAGAGGGCTGTCGATGTAATGGGAGTGGCGGTTCGTGGTCTTGCCGGAGTTGGAGGATGTCGCCGGCCGGGATCAGGAATGGAGAAACTGGAGAAGAGGGCGCCATCATAGGTAGCAGGGAGATGAAGAATTGGGTCGGGATTTTTTTGCTCTAACCTAAGCCCATCGTATACATATATATCTATACTATTCTATAAACAAAAAACCATCTTTGATGCAACATTCAATATCCCCATTCTACCCCTCATCCTCCACCTAATATTTTTTGTGAATTCAAAATAATTTGAAAATGTGTGAGCATTACAGTCTTTTCATACTCTCGATTTTCTATGCTTGCTTTTTTATTCCTACGCCGAACCCTTCTCCCCGACAAGCCCTCACCCCATCCTATTGTCGAAGCGCCGCTGAGGATTCCATCTTCTGGCTCTTCATGCAGTCTGCCCTAACCGTAAAAAAGCACGGCAGCACCGTACTCGAAACCCTCTGCCGCTCCCGCTCACGCCTACTCCCGCGCAAGGCTGCTCGCCTCCTCCGCAACCGGCGATCTATCCATCAGATTCGGTGGCTGCCTACTCGAATTGATCTGCAGTATGCCCTAACCGTAAAAAAGCACGGCAGCACCCTACTCGAAACCCTCTGCCGCTCCCGCTCACGCCTCCTCCCGCACAAGGCTGCTCGCCTCCTCCGCAACCAATGATCTATCCATCAGATTCGGTGGCCGCCTACTCCAATTGATCTGCGGTAAGTCGCAACATCTAAGCATCTCCCGTTTTTATCTCCATTTTTTTGAGGATTTCTTCTAAGTTTTTTAAAACTCCTTAGTTTTCCTTCAATCTTCTTGATTTTTGATCTCTTTTAATGACCTCCTCTCAGATAACGTCTTCGTTCCCATCTCAGACCGATTCTTTATTTCGCATTTCTTGGTAAATGATCTCTTCTTTGGATATTCTGCTAATCTCATCTCACTTTCGTTTTCATTTTCGTTTTCATTTTTTTTTCGTTTTTAATTTACGATTTCAACTTCATATTCTCGGATTACCTTCACTTTTTGAGATCTTTCACTTATCTCTTCTCATATTTTCACAAACAGTTTCAATTTCAGTAGAATATCTAAAGAAGAGATCAGTTAGAAATAAAACATAAGCTTACTACCTTAATTGATTCTACCTTAATGGCAATGCTCCAATTTTTGAGAAGAAAAATAAAAACTATCCATATTACTAAACCAGCCTTTGAAGGAATTGTGAGTCCAAATGCAAAAACTGAGTGTACAGCACATGGAGGTGCACCATTACTATAGTTTAGCATGCTGTAGGATTGTGGTTTCCTGTCAATTTCTTAGGTAGCCTTATGATCTAAATACTGCTCCCCTTATATGTACAGATAGTTTAAAGTTTGATGTATAGATTGAGTGTGTTACAAACATACCCACTTAAAGAGGATAAAAGTGTTGTGTCCATTGATCACAATATTCCAGAATGCGTGTACAACCCACGACAAATGTCGCACACACGATATATGTCGCCCCCACGACAAATTTCGCCCCCACGATAAATGCCGTCCCCCACGAGAAATATCACCTCCACGACAAATGTCGCCGTCATGACAAATGCCTCCCCCCCCCCCCGACAAATATCTCCTCCATGATAAATGTCGTCCACGACAAATGTCGTCGCCGCGACAAATATCGTCACACGACAAATGTCTCACCAATGACAAATGTCGCACCTACGACATATGTCACTCCCACGACAAATTTCACCCCACGACATATGTCGCTCTCACGACAAATTTTGCCCCGACAATAAATACCTCCCCCCGTGAGAAATGTCGTCCCCACGACAAATGTCGCCGCCATGACAAATGCGTCCCTCACGACAAATGTCTTCCCACGACAAATGTTTCCTACACGACAAATGTCATCCACGACAAATGTCGCCGCCATGATAAATATCGCCTCACGACAAATGTCACACCTACAATAAATCTAATACTCACGACACACGTCGCCCCCACGACAAATTTCGCCCCACGACAAATGTATCTCGCCCACGACCGCACTCCCGCCCACGACCCCTGGCCCACCCACGACCAATGTTGCCACCCTGACTAATATTGCATCTCCACGTCAAATGTTGCCACCAGCGACAAATGTTGCCGCCCACGAGAAATGTTGCCGGCCACGACAAATGTCGCACCCCACGACAACTGTCGCCGCCCATGAGAAATGTTGTTACCCACGACAAATGACACCGCCCACGACAAATATCGCCGCCCACGACAAATGTCGCACCACCGTCGAATATCGTACCCCGGCAAATGTTGCACCCCGCCAAATGTCGCACCCCGCCGAATGTCACAACCCGCCGATTGTCGCACCCCTGCCGAATGCCCCAAGGCCGAAGGCCCGTGCCTGTCACTTGTATATACTAGTAGATAAACATATAATAATTAATATTATTATTGTTATTATTAATAGTAGTATTATTATTGTAATAACCTTCGAACAGCCGTACGCTGCCCTAGGTTACTCGAAAGTTATCTCGGATGAGCTCGTTACGACCGTCTCACTGACACGCATCCAATGGAATGATTCACGATCCAATCCGAGTTCGTATGCTCATTTTACGCTCCCCGGAGCATTTGTGACCAATTTACTTAAACTTCAAAACTGTCCAAATGATGTCAGAATCGCGAAGGGACGACTCCATTGGACTTGTATTATCAATACGAATCTAATAAAACTATTTGAGATCATTCTCAAGGTCATTGGATTGATTTCACTGTTTCGCATAATATGATATTTGCAAATCACATTGTTTGAGCTCGGCTTGTGCTCTAATTTCTTCAAGCTGGAATGTTGTCTTGGGGGTAACACATGCTTCTTAGGTAACATAGACCTTCTAGGCGAACGCTACCATCAATGGTATACCTACAACTTGATGATCATGCAACAATCTCTCCTAATTGCAATTTCCTAACTTAAATCATCCTCCTATGTTAACCATGACCCCACCATGACAGCCTCACGGTCTGAAGACTTCTACCTAGTCCAGGCTGATACGTAGTGACACAGTCACTCGGGGGGTTTAGCTCGAATTGGGATGTTACATGGTCTCCCCTAAGGTTTAGGAAGACTTGGGTAGGGTTGTTTTTACACCTTGGTTGTCACTTAACCCTTATTTAGAGCACTTTGACCACTTTTGGTTTAAGTTGACTTTGGTCAACTTGACCACTTGGGTTGACCCGAATGGGTCTTTAGTGACCCAATGGACCTCTTAAAGGGTTAGGGAGGTTTAGGTGGGGTCATCTTGGCAATTTGGAGGTCTATTGGCCCTAGATAGGTCCCTTTGACCATTTTAGGGCTAGGGTTGACTTTGATCAACTTGACCTTTTTAGTTGACCCCCATGGGTCCTTGATGACCCAATGAACCTTCTAAAGGGCTAGGGATGTTGTGGTGGGGTCGAGGAGTCTAGGTGAGGCCCTAAAGTCAAACCCTAGGTTAGGTAATTGGAAATTGTTATTTGCAGACCATGGTGAACTCAACTTCATTTCTATGTTCACTTGGTCTTCTTGGGTTTCTTAGAATTTTGTCATGACCTAGTCATGACAAAACCACTACTAGTGGCCTAGTTGTTTGAGGGATGTTACAAATTCCAATAAACAAAAATAATAATTTCATCCCCGAAAATCAAGTTAGGCCGGCGGGGTTTCTACTGAGAGTAACGACATGTAACATCCCGTAGAAATTGAAGTTATACATGATGCAAAGAGCTCCATGTACTTCTGGTGTATCATATCTAGTGGCTCTCAACTATGCTCCTCTTGTCTATGACTTGACCACATGATCTTGACCAATGGAACCTTCTCGCTCCAAAATATGTTTGTTCTGTTTAGAATGATACCTATCTTGGCTACTTGAGCCTTTCTTATGACGATCACCATCATGATGTGATCTTCTTGACAAAGGATCTTTGCCTCTCCACAGTTTCTTCTTGTTCAAGAACTTCTTGAAATTCCTTGAAAGAAGTGAAAACTCTCCTTTCGATAGCTCTAAGCCTGAGGTACTTGGCTATGAAGCTTCTTCTTCACTCTCTTCCTGTGCAGGAGCAGGTGATGCAGCTTTGACTTTCCTTGAGCTGTCTGCCTTTAGTGTGACAGACTTATCCTTAAATGAAGACTAGATGTTCTCTTCTTCAGCTTTTCTTGAATTGATTTGGAGCTCATATGACATAAGCTTTCTAAAGAGATTTGAGGGTCAGTCTCTGCCATCTTGACAAACTCCCGAATTACACAGACTTTGTTGTCTCATTCCTTAGTTAGGGACCTTCGAAATTTATCATTCAATTCTCCATTAGTGAAGACTCGGTCATATACTCTTAGGCCGTTGACAATCTTGAAGAAACTTTCAAAGGTATCTGCAATTGAATCCTTGGGACCTTGTCTAAATGCTTCATACTTTTGATTCAAGAGGGATCTTCTGTCATCCATAACCTCTTCAGTACCTTCCATAAAAATGATTAGAGACTGCCACATATCCTTGGCGGATTGGCAGTAAATCAGGTTCTGCAGCATAGAATAATTGACTGCACTTGTGATGATATTTTTGGCTTTCTTGTCTAAGCAGACAAGTACAATCTCATCCTTATCAAGATCCATCAACTTCTTTGGAACTTTCTTGGTGGGATCAATAGTTGAGACCGTCATAGGAATATAAGGTCCTTCTTCCACAATCATGAAAATTCTTGGGTCCACAGCTTCCATGAAAAATATAATTATTTCCTTCCACATGAAAAAGTTTGTCTTTGTGCATAAAGGAAGCTTTGTAAAATCTTTTGCTCTGTCCATACTTGAATCACTCACATGACAACTTGGGGTAGATCTGTTCAAGGTGTTAACCTTTTGATGAACAACATGCCTTTGATACCAATTGAAAAATATTTAAGTTGTCTACCTAAATCACCTAGAGGGGGTGAATAGGTGAGTTCTGTGTCTTTTTGCGGAAAAAAAATTGAATGAGTGATGCATAGAAAAATAAGCAAGCATACACAGACGACACCAAGAATTATAGTGTTTCCCCAACCTTGGGTACATCCACTTTCCACCTCACCGATCTAGCAACGCACTACACTCGGCTACTCCACTATTCTCGCATTGAAAACAATCCTACCACTCTGAACAAAGTTCATATAACTCAATCCCTCAAAATAGGATCTACACTCAAAAGAGAAACTTCCTACAAATAACTCGGAGAACAAAGCTCCTACACTCGGAGAATAATCTCCTACAAGAATAAAATGGAATATAAAGAAATACAAACAGTATTAATCTCAGATCTGAAAACTTCAACCCTTCTTCATCCTTGAACTTCGAAGCTCTATCAGAAATAGATTGAAGAAGACATGGCTAAATCTCTAGATCTGAAAATTCTGGACTCAACACGATCAAGAAAAGAATCTGTCGATGTAGAAGATCTTGATCTGTTGAATCACTTGCTCTGAATCTCTGGATCAAAAGTAGAAATGTGATGAAGGCGATGAACAATGGCGGCTTTCGATTTTGGAAAGAGAATATGCGATTTAGAATACTTAGGGATTTCTCTTAGGGTTGGTCGATTATGATAAGACCTTTTATAGGACTTACCTAACGGTCATAATCATATTAAATGCATGACACGTGGACCAATCATGCGCTAATCACATTTGAAATCACGTCTGTCGAAACTTAGAAACAATTCATAAAACAGTACAGTATTTCTCGAGAAGAATAATAGTACTCGAGAAAAGGTTTTCTGATTCTTGAGAAGAATGATGAGGATCTCGAGAAAAACACTTGGTAAAAATATGGAGGTGGAAATCAGCAATTTCGAGAATGAAGCAAAGTACTCGAGAAGAATAAAGTTTTGTTCTCGAGAACAATCATTCTAGTACTTGAAAACAAAGAAGTATCTCAGGAACAGATGTCTGGATCTCGAGAAAAATATTATAGGTCTCGAGAAAATTTTCTGCTTCTCGAGAACTAAACATAGCCTTCTCGAGAAAAAATATTTTGCTTCTCGAGAAAAATACTTGGTAAAAATATAAATGTGGAATTGAGGCATCTCGAGAAAGAAAGAAGTACTCGAGAAAAATAAACTTTTGTTCTCAAGAAAATATTCTGATACTCGAGAAGATAATCTGTTACTCGAGAAATCACTTCTGGTTCTCGAGAAGTAATACTGACCTTCTCGAGAAATAACATGTGGCTTCTCGAGAAAAAGACTTAGAAAAATATTCTATCTGGAAGAAGTAACTCGAGAAAGAAAGTCATGGAGTACTCGAGTACACACGGCTTTCTCTAGAACAGCAATAAACTTTCTCAAGAACTGCTTCTACAACTCGAGTTCATTACAAGCCTCACTCGAGAATAAACTTAAGTTCTACTCGAGTATAAAGTTTCCTGCTCGAGAAAAATACTTATAGAGTTTTTCTGAAAATCTGTAAACTTAATTTATTCAAGATATACAGCTGCCAACTTTTCTCATATGCTTTTAGTGCTTGAAAAAGAAGTGTGTCCCAATAGAGAGGCTACACATGAGTCGACACCATGGATCACACAATGAGGGATTACATTGTATGGTACTGTATTTGGTGACTCATTGTAGACTGACATTAATCTACACTTGGCAATTGTATCCTGCAAACACTCAACTAAAAAGAACATCAAATACAAACTTAATTCATCTTAGTTTAAGGGTGACTTCATACAAATCTGGATTATTGTGGATGCAATACCCAGCAATAAGGGAGGAGATGTCTCACCTCATTACGGATGTTCTGGTGAAGAATGAGGACATTATGTCCACTGAGTTACCTCTCAAGCTACCACCTCAGAGGGAGGTGGATCACAAGATTGAGCTAGAGTCGGGGACAAATCCACCAGCCAAAGCACCATATAAAATGGCTCCCCATGAATTGGAGGTGTTGAGGAAGCAACTTCAAGTACTATTAGAGTCGGGAATGATCAGGCCATCAATGGCGCCATTTGGTGCCCCGGTGCTATTCCAAAAGAAGAAGGATGGAACCTTGCGGCTTTTTACAAACAATCGGGCACTAAACAAGGTTACAATAAAAACAAATATCCTTTTCCTCTCATTGCAGATCTCTTTGACATGCTTGGGAAGGCAAGGATCTACTCCAAGTTAGACTTGCAAAAAGGATATCATAAAGTGCGGATTGCAGAAGGGGATGCACCTAAGACCACTTGTGTCGCAAGGTATGGAGCATTCGAATGGTTGGTAATGCCTTTTGGTTTAACCAACGCAACAACAACTTTCTGCACTTTAATGAACCAAATAGTCTATCCATACTTGGACAAATTCGTGGTGGTGTACTTGGATGACATCGTGGTCTACAACGACACCCTGGAGGAGCATGCTAAGCACCTTAGCCTTGTATTCCAAGCATTGCGAGAGAATGAGTTATATGTGAAGAAATGCAAATGGTCATCTGGACAAAAGGAGATACAATTTCTTGGACATGTCATTGGACATGGCCAACTACGAATGGACTTGACCATGGTACAATCCTTTCAAGGATGAGAGCCTCCAACAAAGGTGACTGATCTACGATCATTCATTGGCATGGTGAACTACTACCGTAGGTTCATCAAGGACTACTCAAAGAGGGTAGTGCCATTGACGGACTTGTTTAAGAAGAACAAGGCTTGTCTATGGACGGATGAATGCCAACGAGCTTTTAAAGACTTGAAGGCAGCAATTTGCAGTGAATTGGTGCTTGCCTTGCCAGACTTCAATAAGAGATTTGAGTTGCACATGGATGCATCAGACTTTACGATCAGTGGAGTTCTAATGCAAGAAGGTCATCCCTTAGCCTTTGAAAGTCGCAAACTCAATGAGGTGAAACAAAGGTACGCTATTCAGGAGAAGGAAATGACAGCCATAATACATTGATTGCAAGTATGGAGACACTATCTACTAGGAGCAGAGTTTACAATCAAGACGTATAATGTTGCAACAACCTATTTTCAGACACAGAAGAAGTTGACGGCAAAGCAAGCACGATGGCAAGACTTCTTAGCAGAGTTTGACTTCATCTTGGAGCATAAGGCGGGGAAGACTAATGTTGTGGTAGATGCACTAAGTCGCAAAGCCAGGCTAGCCGCGATATCCATGGCCAATGAAGGCATACTAGATTGCATAAGGCAAGGGTTGAAAGAGGATCCTCATGTCACGTAACTTATGCATCTTGCCAAGGAAGGCCAAGCAAGGAGATTTGGGGTAGAGGATGAGCTACTCTACACCAAAGGAAGGAGACTATACATCCCTAAGTGGGGTAACCTACGGAGGGATATCATCAAAGAATGTCATGACACAAAATTGGCTGGACATCCTGGACAGAAACGCACGTTGGCATTGAGGGAGGACTCGTACTTCTAGCCACAGGTGAGAGATGAAGTGGAGTTATACGTCAAAATTTATCTTGTTTGCCAACAAGACAAAGTCGACAACAAGTAACCCACTGGACTATTGGAGCCATTGTCTATTGTCGAGCATCCATGGGAGTCGGTGACACTTGACTTCATCAATGCTTTGCCTAAATCCGAAGGGTGTGGATCGATCTTAGTAGTGGTGGATCGATTCTCCAAGTATGGAATATTCATCCCTAGCACAAGGGACACTACAGCGGAGAAGGCAACACGTCTTTTTTTCAAGAACGTAGTGAAGTATTGGGGTTGCCGAAGACTATTATTAGTGATCAAGACCCCAAATTTATGAGAAAATTATGGATAGAGTTGTTCAAGTTGTTGGGATCTGAACTCAACTTCTCCACAAGCTTCCACCCTCAAACTGATGGACAAACTGAGAGGGTGAATGTGTTGCTCGAGTGCTACTTATGGCACTTCGTGAGAGCCAATCAGAAGGACTGGGCCAAGTTGATTGATGTGGCGCAATTCTCATATAATTTACAAAGGAGTGAGACAACTGGAAGGAGACAATTTGAGCTTGCAATGGGAAGACAACCACTTATTCCACACACTCTGGCCATAGATAATGAAGGAAGAAGACCAGGAGCATGGAAAATGGCTAAGTCTTGGGAGTAACAAGCAGATTTACCCAGAGCATGTTTAGAGAAAGTGCTCAAGAGGATGAAGAAGTGGGCTGATTCAAAGCGATGGGTAGTATAATACACGTTTGAGGACAAGGTCATGGTAAAACTTCTACCCCAAACAATTCAAAGGCTCGCGTAGCTTTATAAAGGATTGGTTAGAAAATATGAAGGCACGTTTCCGGTGATTGCAAATGTGGGTAAGCTTTCATATCGCCTCGATCTACCAAGCCCTTTAAATATACATCCAGTGTTTCATGTCAGCATGCTAAAGCCTTATCATGAAGACCATGAAGATATTCAAAGGGGAATATCTCAAAGAGCACCTCCAGTGATGACCAAGTATTTTGACAAAGAGGTGGAAGAAGTGCTCACAAAAAAACAGTATGGAGAAGAGGCGTGCAACCCAGCACGCAATATTTGATCAAGTGGAATGGAAGGACAGAGTCCGAAGCGGCACGGTAAACTTTAGTGGAACTCTGACAGTTCAAAGACATCATCCAACAGTTGAGGCAACGAGGGCGTCGCCAGGTTAGGTGGGGGAGGGTGTCACGACCTCGCATCTATGGGGTTAACTTCTGGAAATTTCTAGAGAAATCTAGGATCTTGGAGGATATTCTTATACATAGAGATTAGTCTAGAACATTCTTGAAAGATGTAGATAAATATATGATGGTAGAGTAGTCTAGATCCTTCCATCCTTTGGAGGGAAAACCTTTAGTGCCTATATAAGGGGAAGATCCCCTCATTTGTAACTCACAAAGCAATTCAAGCAATAAAGCTCTCGTACACACTCTTGCTCTCTTGTTCACTCTTTCTAAGTGCTCTCTTACTTATCTTTCCACGATCAAATGTTGAAGAAGGCTGACTTAGGTAGCTGTGAAGGGGTATAGAAAGGAGCTAAGACCGCACGCGACGTTGTCAAGGGGACAAGTTCGTGACAACCGGCTCTTCCTCTGCGGAAGGGTCGCCTCCTTAACAATCTAACTCCACATTTTGTGTAGGCTTGATGTCGAGTTCTTCTAAAGGAGCCATTACATGGCATCCTAGGTACTCATCATCATCAGTGACTTGAGCCACTTCCTCTTGACTCACTGATTCTATATCATCGATCACCTCATCAACCTCTGTGTTGTAGTCCTTGTCTTCTTTTGCTGCCTGGAATTATTATTCTTTTGGACAACTTGACGAATCATGATCTCCATTGCACAAGTAGCACTCCAGCATAGAGGAATGCAACCTTGCGCAATCTGTTAAGGTGTGATTTCCATTGCATGTGAAGCAACGTCTCAACACCATCACGCTTTTCCTAGCCTCAAACTCTTCTAGAGTCGACGGTAGCCTCCTCGGTGTGTATTGTGTTATTTCATGAGTTCCACCAACTCTTTGTTTTTTGTGCACCTTGGATCGTACCGTCATCGAAACTCTATCTTGAATTCATCCCAATACGTGACCCATTTAGGATTAAGATTTCTCCACCAATTTTAAGCATCACAATTGAGGTATTGTAACACTATTTCGATGCGCAATGTGCCATCGATCTCTTTAGCTTTAAAGTAATGCTCCATATCCGCAAGAAAGTAGTCTACTTCCTCGCTCATCTCAAGGTCTATTAATTTCTTTGGTCGGGGAACTTCATCCTCAAAATTATATTGTAATGTTTCCTTCATGATCATTTGTTCGTTGCTAGCTTTGCCATTATGATCATACAACATCTCCTTAGGAAGTCCATCCTCCATGGCATTTGTTCCACCAAACTTCTAAATGGAGTGTTGGTCCACACGATCTCACTCACTATGCTTGATGCCCCTGCAATTAAGTGGCTTCTCTTTGCCTTCGCCCTGCCGCGCTCATCAATTATACTTGAAGTCTGCCCTTCCAAAGTCATCTTACTCCTTAGCACGAACCACAAACTTGAGTCAACCTGGCTCTGATACCAACTGTCATAGACTTGTTCCCTTGACCATGTCGCATGCAGCCTTAGCATCTTTTTGTGTCGCTTCACAACAAGCTAAGTCAACCTCCTCCAACACTTGACCGTGGCAAGATGAGTAAGAGAACACTTAGAAAGAGTGAACAAGAGTGCAAGAGTGTAATAAATTTTTATTTCTTGAATTGCTTGGTTTATTTCTACAAATGAACTTCCATTCCTTGTTTATAACCTCCAAGGGGTTTTCCCTCCAACAATGGGAAGTCTCTAGAAACCCTCCACTCTAGAGTCTTATATACAATTATACACTCCTCTTATGACTATGTACAAGCCTCCACACAAATCTACAATATTCAAGCGTATTTTAGACTACTCCAAACTTCTACAAAACTCTATACCATTTAAGATACTTCTACACACATCTAGAGTTATCTAGAAGATTCCACACTTTTCTAGAATATTCTAAAAATATTTGTAATATTCCATAATATTCTAGTCTTCTACACAACTCTAAAATCTTCTGAAAGACTCAACATCATTCTAAAATCTTCTATCATCTTCAAGACTTTTCTCCAATGTTCTGGAGACTTCTGCATCCTTTTTCGTCATAGGATATCATGATTATGCTTGAGCATAATTCCTGACATGCTTCCATTATGCTTGATCCTCTTGAATGTAGAGTCATACTTGTCCCAAGGGCTCCCACACCCAAGTCTTCAACCTCTTTGACACCTTACCACCTCAATATGTGCCTTAATGCGCCATCCACACATGAAATCATGATCACGGTAGCACCTTGAACTAGCAGCCCATGACATAGTACCCTCTTTTTTTTTAAGGATGGTTTTAAAATCAGCTAACACAAACACTTATATTTGGCGGTCCTTTTTTTGGCAGCCGAGACGCATCTCATCAGCCTAAACAAGTAAAGCCTTAATCAATAAGGCCATTAAAACAATGCATACATGAACGGGGGCTACTCCCACCATTGCCTCAATATCTCCTGTTAGGCAGGGCAGGGGCAATATCACTAGCACACCACTCTAAAAACATGCAGACAAATAGGGCATAATAGTTATAATTTAAACAGCAGGGTGGGCGCAACCACTCTAAAAACACGTAGACAAACACAGCCTAATAGTTAAAATCAGTATAATTTCAATCTCATTTCAAATGATTGCCACAATTCTGACCAGTCTCCATATCCCGAATGGATTGTATGTCCTCAAAATAGCACAAATCAACCCCACCTTAATAAATAAAGCGACCTTGCCCCCACATTCACGCTCTACCAACACGCTGAATCTTTTTGTGTCATGATCAACATACATACTTCCTGACATCTCTTATACAAAGGGCGCCTTCATCAAATGCAAGGAAAATGTAAAAGCAATTTAAGGGCCCAGCAACATGGCAAATACAAGTCAGCTCAGTTTAACTGAGTTAGTATGACTCGAGCCAAAAATCATTGGAGTCATGCACATAAAACTTGTAGGAGCGCATTCATATTTTATGAAATTAAACACGAACTGAAAAGGAGTAAGAAGCCAAGCTGGAATGGTAATCAACTGAAAAACCCACTCCATTTTCAGCTGAAATTATACTTCTGATGCACTTATCGCAAAGCTATTAGCTATACATCATTTCAAAAGATGAACAAGCTGGGAGCTGTGATAAATATTACAAGAAACAAAAGAAAAGAAAACCAAGCATAACGAAAGAAAAGGGTACAAGAATGGACGGTGATCTTTATGTAGTGTGTGTAAAGTTTCTGATGACGATCACACGGTATTTACAGTCTCGGCGAGCGAACGAAGTATGCATCCAAGTCCAGCTTTCTCTGTCAGTTTTTCGTGGATTCGGAGGCATTGATCGCACGTTGGTCGATCACCGGTCGCCAAACCACGGTAAAGGTACCTTCATGAATAGAATTGGTCTTTTATAGGGAGGATCAATGTTGAAAACAATACATAATAAGCTAAAATTGATATGGTAATTTGTGCAGAAAGCAACAGTGTTAAGAATTGAAATAGCGCTAGAATCAAGTTTTGGCTTAAATAGAGCAGGTCGGATCGAACTTGAACAAAGTCGAGCCTAGATATGATCGAGCAAGCATACATGTATGATTGGTTTATATATATAAGCAGTCACGCATGTTGTCCCCCCAGTGTGCATCATGTGACAGTCGTAGGCTCCATTTGGCATGGCGGCGGCGGTCATGAACATGGGGATTAAATTGTCATTCGTTAACGCCCACCTAAGAAACTTCATCCACTCTTATGTTCAAATGGATGATTTATGTTAGGTGATCCTTAACGAATGACAGTTTAACCATGCACTTACGACCGCCACCACCGTGTCAAACATAGCCTTAGGCGGCATTCTAAATGTTTTAACATTGAACATTTAATTTATTAAAATTTTATTGAAATTTTATAGTTCTAAAAAAATATGAAATGACGGAATAATTTTAGGGAAATTTAAAGCAAAATTAATTTTGAGTCACCAAAATAATAAATAGATGTGAAAGTAAAATGATGATTAATATTTGACATTAAAGTATTTCATCACTCATTTTTTCATCATGGTACTAAGAGATATTTACCACATGAAAAGATAGGGTAAAATAGAGAAGCTTATTATTTTCACCAAAAAGAACTTTCCCTGATAATATAATATAGGTTTAGACCTGATTAAGGCTCCGTTTGGGAGGATTTATTTTCACCGGTCAAGCGGTCACGACCGCATGAACCTGACCTTAAATTAAGGTCAGGTTCATGCGGTCGTGACCGCTTGACCGGTGAAAATAAATCCTCCCAAACGGAGCCTAAATGTATCCATGTTGCTATGCTTCTACAAAGAGATTTGTGTGTAAGGTTCTATTTGGAAAGAGGTGGCATTTGAGATGTGGAGAGGTTGTATTGGATTAAGTCCCTATTTGGGGGTGAATTTGATGCAGGACAAATCCAGATAAACATCGCTGTAGCTCAAAAAGCATTCAGTTGAGCGGTGGTCGGGCGTTTCATTGACAAACAAAATTGGAGACGAAATTCTATGGAAATGAGGTGGATTTCAACCAAGGGCACTAGAATATGTTCTATGGATGCTTCGACATCGAAACTTGCAAGTTGCAACAATGGTGAGAATATCAAACTTGTGCCTATGTACGAAACTTTTGGTTCTTTTTAACATCCTACTTCGATGATTTATCTTATGGGTGCAACTCGAATCGGTTCGGTTCAGTTCTACCTAGAACCAAGAACTGATCAGTATAGGTTCGGTTTCAAATTTTTGGAATCGGAACCGACCCACGGTTCTAAATTATAGAACCGGATCCGAACCGTTCGGGTCGGTTCCAGTTCGGTTCTCGGTTCTAACTTCATTCCGTGAGGATGCCTATTTGGGCTAACTTGACCTTATGTTTCGCTATCTATTCTAAGCAATTTAAGCTTAACTCATTACAAACTATAGGCCGAAGTTTAAGTTGTCATTATACTAGCAAGCACAAGAAAATATAAGACATCCTTATGCCATTATCAAGTCCTTGAATACAGGTAGATACGACCCAATTATTCAACTAGAATTATCTTTTTCATCAAAACAAATTTTAGGAATGACCAGAGTTGTGCACTAGTAGTAAGTAATTCATCCAAACCAACTAATCAAGCATTCAGAACAACTCTTCACATGAATAAGATATCACTATAAATCTGGATAGATAAAAGAACAGAATCATTAAAAGGAAATAATGACACGACATTGTCCATGAACTAACAACAAGCCTAGATTCAAAACATACCAGTATACCATCCATGCAGAATAACACCCAAGCAGCACCCATGAACTAACAACAAAAAATATAAGTAGAATAACACATCCTAAATTCGAACATACTACTATACCAGTACACCATCCACGCAGCACCCACAGCCCCACGCCCGTCTCCCTCCCATTCAACAAACTTTTTCATAAGCCTCTTGTTCGCTACAAATAACTGGTAAAACAAAACAAAATAAAAAAAATTAAGGCAGGCTAGTCCAGAAAGCCTTCCTCACTTCCTGTGAATCAGGGATCAACTACAGAAAGTGAGAAAACTGCGTGTAAGTGTAGCAGACGGCTAGTCTAACTCCAAATCCAGTAATTTCTTCTTCATGCAATGGCAGGCTAGGGCTCACTAGTCGTTGTGGAGTGGACGAGATTCAGAGAATGGAGCAATTTAGCGAGGAAGGGTGGAGGAGGGTTCGATTCTTACCGTTAACGGAGTCTCGGGGACAAGAAATGTCGGCCGCGGGGGAGGAGGAAGCAGCGCCGCTGGTGTACAACTCATATTCGTCGAGAGTGGACCCCTCCAAAGCCAGGTCAGCAAGAGTCTAAGTCAGCAAGTCAAGACAGAAGTCAGAGTCAATGCGCAAGACGACAGAAGGCATGTGCGAGTATGGCGAGCTCCACTCGCATACTCGCCAAGTAGGCGACTAGGCCGGCTACTCGCCTAGCCGAGCGAGCTCTCGCAGGAAGTCGCCTAGTCGCCAGGGGTGGGGCTATAAATAAGACCCCAACCCCCCCCCCCCCCCCCCCCCCCGCCCCTCCTCTTTGAATTTGCCTATAAATAGGACCTCAAGGGTACGCGAAGACGGACTTTGGAATCTCGCAAAAGGTCTTGAGCACCTCGTTTCCAAGACTTCGGGCTGAGCCTTTGGATCCCTTGTTGAAAACTCTAATTTTATCCATATTTTTAAATAATTTTTATTTAATAATTAATTAGTTTATAAATATATTTTATGATTTTGTTATCTAATTTCTTTAATTTCTTATTTTATGGTCAATCTGGGCTGCAAATTTCAATTTGGAGTTTACAGGATTGATCAGGAGACAAAGCTGGACAAAGCCGAAAAAATTGCAAAGTACACGCCCCGGACACGGGCGTGACAGCCAGGTCACGGGCGTGACATCCAGGCGTGACCCCGGCGCGTGCTCCAGAGCTCACTGCCACGTCATTTAAAAATACACGTCCAATGGTCACGGGTGTGACCATGCTGACCCGGGCGTGTCAACCAGGCGTGACACGCAGTTGACGATCCAGGCCTCCAATCCACGCCGGCTTAAAGTTACACGCCCGGACACGGGCGTGACTGCGAGCTGTCACATCCCGACGTGCCAAATGAATGCAGCTGTTTCAAGGCCTGGCGGTTTTTGCCTCACATGCCCTTGGTCATGGGCGTGACCATGGGCGTGACCCTTCCAACAACGGCCGGAGTTATTCCCGCCGTTTCTGCTTCCCGCCATTTTTCAGCAACCGACAAGACACGCCCTAGGTCACGGGCGTGACCTAGGGGCGTGACACGCCAATTAACGATTTTTGGTGGTTTCGCGCCAACGTTCCCAGGACTTGAAGACGACGGTTCTAAACCTTACACGTCCTAGGTCACGGGCGTGACCTAGTGGCGTGACCATCCAGCAAACTTGCCTATAAATTCCAGACAATTCCAGAAGCGGGGGAGGAGATTTTGGGAGCTGTAATTCTGTTTTATTTACTTTAATTCTTGCATTTTCAATTCATAGTGTAACTCTTTATTTCAAGTCTTTCTTTAATCATGTCTCTCTTCAACCTTTTATGTAACTCTCACATCATGATGAGTAGCTAATTTCCAATTAGCACTTAATCATGATGAACTTTGGAATGGAATAAATTTCTTATTTTTGTCTCAAATTATCAAGCACTCTAATTTATGTTCTTTGTTTTATCTTTGATTTTTAGTTCATCGAATTCATAAGTTGCAAATTATGTTTATTCGATCTTAGATCCGTATCCTAGATTTACCGAGAGGTTGTGGATACGAGTAGATCACTCAAGGATAAAGAGAGTTTCATGCACCCCTCGAGAGAGGAAGGCAAAATTCTTTCGCATTGGAGTCAATTCCATTAGTGAGGTTCACCGCCTAAAGCAAGCTTAGGTTTTTCGACTGGCCGAGAGGTCTTAATCGATCAACCTAAGGTTAGTCGAATGCGTATTTTTGAGAGAGACGCTTCGTAACTATGGAACCTCCGCGGTCGAAGTTATAATTTAGATGCTTGTATTTATTTTCACTTCATGGAAATTTATTCTAACCCAAAGGAATTCTAGATCAAGTGTTAGCTTTCCTATCATCGTATTTCTCGTCTTAGTTTAACGTTTCTTTTTCGCAAAACCAATTTCCGTTCGATAAAATAATAGTTATTCTTTGTGAGTACAAGTACTCAACGGTCCCCGAGTTTAAATACGACATTTCCTATACTAAATTCTGATAGGTGCACTTGCCTAGTTTGAGATTTTAGTTTGGATATATTTCAAAACTTTATAAAAATCTTCAACAAGTTTTTGGCGCCGTTGCCGGGGATTTTTCTTTGTTGATATTTTGAAAGCAAGGATCTATTAGTTTTATCATTTTCTTTTTGTTTTTTTAAAAAATCAAAATAAAAAAAAATATTTTGTTTTCATTTTGGTGTATGACCCGAAGGAATCCGTCAAATCTACTTGATTTGGATCCGGAGATCGAGCAAAGCTTACGGCGACGTCTAAGACTCCGCGATCTCAATTCTCCAGATTTGCTTGAGGAATCCATAGGTGACATTTTTTCTTCTGTTTTTTTTCTTCTACTTTTTCTCCTTCTTCTTCTTCTTCTTTTCAATTTTCTTCTAATTCGGGTAACTCAAATCCAAATATGGCTGATCAACAGACTATGTCTTATTATGCTCGACCAAATTTGGATAATGCTCAATCAAGTATTGTTTGTCCCGCTATTGCGAACAATAACTTTGAATTGAAGTCAGGCATCATCCAAATGGTGCAACAATATGTACAATTTAATGTGCTTCAAGATGAGAATCCCAACGCACATATTTCTAACTTTTTAGAAATATGTGACACTTTTAAAATTAACGGGGTTTCGGATGATGTCATCCGGTTACGGCTTTTCCCTTTCACATTGCGCACCAAAGCTAAACAGTGGTTGACCTCTTTACCAAGAGGATCCATCCCTACTTGGGCCAAAATGACAGAAAAATTTCTCACGAAATATTTTCCGCCCGCAAAAACGGCCAAGTTGCGCAATGATATTACATATTTCCCCCAAGTTGATACGAAAACGTTATATGATACTTGGGAGCGATTTAAGGAATTGTTTCGCCGTTGTCCGCATCATGCAATCCCCGATTGGTTGCAAATCCAAACCTTTTATAATGGTCTCAACCAACAAACGAGACAACATATTGATGCCGTCGTCGGTGGAACGTTAAACAACAAGACACCGGCGGCCGCCCAAGAACGTATAGAAGGTATGGTCATGAATACGTATCAATGGAGTACACCCCGGTCTCGTCCACCTAAACCGACCGGGATGTATGAAATCGATACGGTTTCAAGTTTATCTCTCCAGGTTGAGAAACTACAAAAACAAATAGTCGAGATGTCTACTTCCTCGTCTAGACCTACCTGTGAACCCCAATATTGGGAACCGTCCACCATTGCCGAACATGTGGATTACATGGGTAATCTGAATCTGCCACCTTATAATTCGGGTAATAATTTTGGTAACACTTATCACCCGGGTATAAGGAATCACCCCAACTTCTCTTGGAGTAATCCAGGGAACGCGGCGCGCCCACCAAACACAATTCCACCCGGTTATTTTTCGCCACAGGCTCCAAAATCTCCTAATCTCGAGGAGTTGTTCACCAAATATACGACTACAAATGATGTCAATATCTGGAATCTCACCGGATCTCTTCGTAGTTTGGAGAACCAAATTGGGCAAATCGCTAAAATGCTCTCCGATCGCCAACAAGGAGCGCTACCGGGCAATACGAAGCCCAACCCAAACAAGCAAGCGAAGGTCATCACTCTACGGAGCGGGAAAGAGGTACACACTTCTTCAAATCCGGTTGAACAAGAGGTAATAATTTCTACATCACCTTCTCCTCCTCCTAAGCCTTCTAATTATAATAAACCAAAGGCTTATCAACTGTCTCTTCCCTATCCGTCTAGAATGCACAAAGACCAAGTGGATGAGCATCACGGTAAATTTTTAGATATGTTTAAACAAATTCAAATAAATTTACCGTTTTGCGAAGTGATAGCACAAATGCCAAAGTATGTCAAATACCTCAAGTAACTTTTGTCCAATAAAAAGAAACTTGAGGATATCTCCACGGTTCAATTGAACGCGGAGTGCTCGGCAGTTTTACATAATAAATTGCCTAAGAAATTACCCGATCCGGGTAGTTTCTCTATTCCTAGTTTATTTGGTGATTTATTAGTAAAACGTGCATTACCCGATCTAGGCGGCTCAATTAATTTAATGTCTTATTCTTTAGCGAAAAAGTTGGGATTAGGAGAGCCTAAACCCACAAGAATGTGCATTCAATTGGCGGATCGGTCTGTCAAGCTCCCTATGGGGATTATTGAGGATGTGTTTGTCAAAATTGACAAATTTATCTTTCCGATAGATTTCGTCATCTTTGACATCGAAAAGGACACCGAGGTACCACTTATTCTCGGTCGCCCTTTTCTTGCCACCTCGCGCGCAATTATAGACATTAGTAACGGTAAACTTCTCCTTGTAAAACCAAGCCCCTGCAATGACGGTCAAGATCAGCTCCCCCCTTATATGTCGGCCTAGCTACCCCCGATTACATTTCTCCTCCGACTGGAGGAACTATCAAGAACAGGTCTGCACGCCAACCTCCAAACTTGATGCTGAGAGGATTGTCATCACTTTAGAAATTTCCATCGTCATCAAAGATATTGATACATCCGATTATTTGGCAAATTCTTAAGCAACGGGGCGAAGACCTCAGCACCTACAGAACTCCTCGAGTCGTGGAGTTGTTGTAGTCCGAGTCCCTGCACGAGCTGCTATCCTGCATATCAGCGACCATCCCCCTCGGGTGAGATAGATTTCACGTGTGTGTTGTTGTCGTAATCCGGGCCCCTGTACGAGCTTCCCTCCTGCAGGATGACTACTTGCCCCCGAGTCGACTCTCCAACTTCAGTTGAGCTTGGCTGCTGTGAGCTGTCGACTCCACCTCCAGTTGAGCTCGGCTCCCGTGAGCTGTCGACTCGACCTCTAGTTGAGCTCGACTCCCGTGAGCTGTCCACTCGACATCTAGTTGAGCTCGACTCCTGCGAGCTGTCGACTCGACCTCCAGTTGAGCTTGGCTCCTGCGAGTTGTCGACTCCACCTTCAGTTGAGCTGGGCTCCTGCGAGCTGTCGACTCCACCTCCAGTTGAGCTCGGCTCCTGTGAGCTGTCAACTCCACCTCCAGTTGAGCTCGGCTCCTGTGAGTTGTCGCCTCCACTTCCAGTTGAGCTCGGCTCCTGTGAACTGTCGACTCAACCTCCAGTTGAGCCCGGCTCATGTGAGCTGTCGAATCCACCTCCAGTTGAGCTCGGCTCCTGTGAGCTGTCGACTCCACCTTCAGTTGAGCTCGGCTCCTGTGAGTTGTCGACTCCACCTCCAGTTGAGCTCGGCTCTTGTGAGTTGTCGACTCCACCTCCAATTGAGCTCGGCTCCTATGAGTTATCGACTCTCCATCTTCAGTTGAACTTCCTCTTGATTAGGTGTTGATTATATTCTCCAACTCAGTTGAGCTCAGCTCCTAAGAGGTACGCGACCATGCAGGTGCGAGCAGCGATGTGCGACCATGCAGGTGCGAGCGACGATGTGCGAGTATGCGACTGCGACCATCCAGGTGCGAGCAGTAACGTGCGAGTAGGTGGGCGTAACTGTACAGGTACGAGTAACGTTGAGCGATTTTGTATGAGCCAATGTGGAAGCAAAGATTGTGCGCAACGAACACTCAACCTCTCTGCGCCTATGAGTCTAAAGAGTATCATCATCGAGCGAGTACGCGCGCAACGAGCCCTCAACCTCTCCGCGCCTATGAGCCTAGCGAGCATCATCAACAAGCGAGTATGCAAGTACAAAAACGAGAAAGACAACAGTACAGAAGAACTATCTTGTATTATATGGCGAGTATTACAAGACTTTACAAAAATTTCTAAGTTTAACAACTTTCTGTCTTTACAAGCTTGGACGTAGGAGGTCGCCGACCGACTAAGACTCGTCGTCGTCAGTATCAGGCTTGCACTCCTCGTCTCTGATGACGCCGTCTTCCACATCCTCGGCATCGTCCTCATCATCCTCGTCGTCGTCGCTACCATCGCTGCCCTCTTCGTTGTTGTTGTCGCTGGCGCTGGATCCAGAAGCGGAGGAGAGGACGCGATCTGGCGAGTTGGACTCCTCAGCAAGTAAGGCCGGGATGAGGCCCGCGATCGTCAGGTGGTCGGCGTCTGGGCCGAGGAATCCGTCGATCCTCAGCTTTGCGAGAACGACTTCCCCTGTTGCTCGCGCTATCCCGCGGCGGATAGCGGGCATCTCATCCCCGTGGAAGCGAATTCTCTTGCCCATCCTGTACGGACTCGCCTCTTGTTGTTGCTCAGTAAGGCGAGTTACTGAGGGACCGGGGCGATCTCCATCAGCAACCGGGAGAGTCTTCAACTCGGCGACCCGGATTTGAGCGATATCCAGCTCGGCCTTTGTGTCCGCGAGCTCTTGCTCGAGCTCAGAGATCTTCTTCGCCGTCTCGATCTCGACAGCCTGCGAGTATCAGCAACAAACATTCAGAAAAATCACCAAGTGAAATGTCGCACAGAGAAGTGCGAGCTAGCTCATACTCTTTCCACCGGAAAAATTGCATCCCCAGATCGATCGCCTTCTGCGAGACGATCTTCAGCGCCTCCTGCAAATCGAGGAGCCTCCTCGCGGTGTGATGGCCCAGCTCGGCAGCTCGCTGGAGTGCGCGAGATGTTTGGTGGGCGAGCACCTCTGGGCATAGATCCGGCATCGACTCGACATCCGCTCGCTCGTATAGAGCGAAGGCGGCGTCATAAGTCTCCCCCTTGTCCTCCCAGTCTTCCGACCAGGTGGGTAGGTTGGTGCTCAGTGTCACCTTGTGCTCGCCCTCAGTTCAGGGCACTAGCGGGCGTCCGAAGACATTCTTTCCACCCGCCCGAGGTTGTCGTTTGGGTGGAAATATGGCGCCCCGACATCGACAGACGACTCCGTCCCATCGAACAGCTCGTGGGAGATACTTGTTCGCTTCCTCGCATGATCTGGAGACTTGGCCTTTTCCTTCCCATTGTAGAGCTTCTTCTGCGACGAGCCCTCCTTGTCGTCAGTTCGCGACTGGCCCGCGGAGCCCGCGGAGCCCGCGGGAGGCGGGATCTCCTCCACCTCAGACGATGGGTTCATTGAACCCTAGCGCGACGAAGCAACCTCCTTCACCGGAGAAAGTGGTACTCGCGGAAGATCGTGAGTAGCTGCAGATGTGGAAAAAACAGTTAGTAAAATCTCAGCAAGGATCAGACTCAATTCGGCGAGTATGGTGAAATCTCGACATGATTTACCTTCGTTGGGGAAGACCTCGTCCAACATGTTTACATTCAGACGTCAGTGGATGACATCGAATCGCCGGTCGCGGAAGGCTTTGAATAGCTTCTCGCGCGCACCCTCGAGGATGGGTGGCAAGAAGGCGACTTTTGCTGCCTGGTGCGGCCTGCGCGACACCCCTTCAAACTAGCCGGCGACGACGACTAGATACTCGCCCCACCGGTCGACCTTGTTCGTCATGCCGACCAGGGTGCAGACATGGCTGCTGAAGAAGATAACATCATCGGCGGTCGCGGCGAAGGCGAAGACCTTCCTGAAGACGGAGAGGTCGAAAGCGATCTTCTCTTCCCACAGGAAGCATATGAATTCCATGATCATCGCCACTCCGTTTGGGTTGATCTGGGCGGGAACGATCCCGAAGTACTGCAGGATCTGACAGTACTCCAGCCACAACGGAAGTCACAGGCCGACTTCGAAGTGACGACGGGGCAAGACTATCTCACCCTCGAGGAAGGTGTTTAGTCGCTCAGTCCGGGAGGGGAGCCTGGCCGAGTATTCCTCGGGTAGATGTCTTTGGCGGATGTCTTCCAGATCTCGCTCGGTCGCGACAGACTTCTTGAAGACGGCTTCGGTGAAGTTAATCGCGTGGGCTTGTCGGTGAGCGTTAACGTCGTTGCGAACCATTTTGTGCAAGGAAGGGTGAGAAAGAGCAAGGAACGACAAGGAAAGTTTGCGCGAAAAGGAAGATGTGAGCAAGAACAACTACTCGCGAGCAAGCTTCTGAAATCGCAACAGCGTACTAAATACTCACCTACCCCATCTATTTATAAGCAGAGGCCAGGGGGTATATTAACCTCGCGCGAGTATCAGCCCAAGTCGCGTGCTAACCAAGAGATCACCCTAGTTACGAATCTTATCTCGTGCAATGTCATCCAGAGAATCGCCAATACAGATAACTCAAGACATCGCAGAAAGAAGACGAGCATCAACACAGCAAAAGCGTCAATATAAACAAATCGACAAGATAAATGCGAGATACAAACTCGCCTCTTCAAATCAAAGAATGTTTCAGTTCAATACAATGTCGCCAGTGGCGAGGGCAAAGTAGAAAAAAAACAAGAAAAAATCCAAGTCCTAGGAGGCCGCTGCTCGGGAAGAGGTAGACGTCGCCCGGCCTAGCCCATCTCGCGCGCCCGCCGATAGTGCTCCCTGGCCACCGCCATCACATCGTCGCCCTGCCGCAGCTGGTCCTCCATCCTCGCCAGTCCCCCAGCTGTTCTCATGCTCGCCTGCATGCCGGCCAGCTCCTCATAATACAACTGTAGGCGATGATCGGTCATCGATAGTCGCCGATCCAGCTCATTGATCATGTGAAAGCATGCCTCGTAAGCTGACAGCCGGTCCAGCGGCTCTTCCATCTTCGTCATCCTCACCTCTAGTGTCGAGATCCGGCGATGAGGCTCGCAGATGGCGAGTTGGTCGAACTTGGCCTCCAGCTCGATGTAGGCGCGGGCGGCAGTATTCGTGAGCAGAGAACCCGAGGGCGTCGATGAAAGCCGCTCCAGGGGTAGCCGGGCGACCTGTCAAGACAAGGAAAAACTCGTCGAATTAGTTAGAATTCAATATCAGCAGTCAGACCAAGTCAGCAGTAGGCGAGCTACCTTGCCGAGGGGATCGAGATCAGCAAGGGGACGGGCTGCGGCGAGATGATTCTCGCTGGCCCGACGACGAGCATCCCGGGCTCTCGGTGGCCTGCCCCTATCCGCGACCTCCAAGGTCGCGCCCTCTAGTCCTCGGCGGGAAGTAGCTCGATCACCTTCTTTCCAGATCCCGCGTCAAGCTCTCCGACGAGATCTGAGGGATCGTGGTTTCAGGGTAGGTTTCAGGGCGAGCTTCGTTGATCGGAGGCAGAGGAGGCAGTGGAGGTAGAGAAGTGCTCGCCCTCGGTTGTGATGAGCTCGCCGGAAGAGGATGTGGCAGCGACAAAGGAGTGCTCGTCGTCGGTAGCGACGAGGTGGTCGCAGAGGGAGGGGCTTTGCTCGCCACAGGTTGCGAGGTCTTCGTCGCCAGGGGATACTTTCTCCTCGTCTCAGGGACAAGTTTTTCAGGCCTCTTCTTCGGACCGACATTGATCCGAACAGTGTGCCCAAATCGAGGCTGATGCCGAGATTCGAGGGCGACCAGTGGAGTTGCTCGCAGAGGAACGACATCCAGAGGCTCGCCTGCAGTAGTCGATGGAGGAGCTGCGAGTATAGAAAACAAGTCAGCAAAGAAGAATACATATTGATCAGCAATTTATACAGTCTTCGACAGGATGGCAACCTTGCGAGGCAGCAAGATCTGCCTACAGCTGTGCCTGGGACCTGACGAGTTCTGGGGCGGAGGAGAAGACAGCGAAGAGAGGAGAGAAAAGTCAGGAGCAGATAGCTCGGGAGTGTCGCTCAACCCGAGGTCGTTGAAGAGCTTCTGGGTATGTGTTGGAATTTCGGGATGGTCGGCCAAGGAGACAACATCCTCGGTAGGCGGAGGCGAATTGGCGAGTTTGGAGGCAAGCGACTTCTTCAACTTCGTCTTTAGTTTTTTCTTCTTGAGGGGAGGAAGATCGGTAGCGACCTCGCCTTCTCGCGGCCTTTTAGGGCTTGTTGGCTCAAGGAATCCGGACAAAGCCGCAAGGCTCGCTTGGTACACTTCATCGGCAGATTTTGACATCGCGTGCGAGATCAAAATGTGTGCCTCAAAGACCAAAGCCACACCCCATATTTATAGAGTTCAGCAGACATCCATCAGTCGCGAGTAACTCAGATACACGCTCAAGCAGCTCGCCGAATAAGTGTTGGATGTTTTTTTCGAGCTCCTACATCGCTCGGAAAGAACGAGGATTGTGTATCACCCATATTCGTCGAAGGTGGACCCCTCCAGAGCCAGATCAGCAAGAGTCAAAGTCAGCAAGTCAAGACAAAAGTCAGAGTCAACGCGCAAGACGGCAGAAGGCCTGGGCGAGTAAGGCAAGCTCCACTCACATACTCGCCCGGTAGGCGACTAGGTCGGCTACTCGTCCAGCCGAGCGAGCTCTCCCAGGAAATTGCCTAGTCGTCAGGGGTGGGGCTATAAAAAAGACCCCCCCCCCTTGGATTTGCCTATAAATAGGAGCCCAGGGGTACGAGGAGACGGACTTCGGAATCTCGCAAAAGGTCTCGAGCACCTCGTTTCCAAGACTTTGAGGTGAGCCTTTGGATTTCTTATTCAGAGAAACAGGCCGCGTGTTTGCGAGTATCTATCTTAGTCGTCGGCAACTCTGTTGTCAGCTACTCTGTCTTGTATCCTGTTCGGCCATTTTTGGATGTGGAGGGGAAACTTCTTCTAAACATTCAGGTACGTGGTGGGACCTCCCTGCCGCAGCGCCTGAGGTCCTTTTTGTTGCCCGCCGCTTTCTTTGTCCTAGCCGGTTTGTCGTCGAACCCGATCGCTGAACCGGTAACCTTAGGCTGTCTTGATCCAAATTTTGGAAAGGGAATTTCCCGTCCTCAACAGCTGGGAAGAAATCGGGAGCGACGGGAAGAAGCTAGGGCTGGCTGGAGTCGCGGTACTGGGAAGAAATCCGGAGCAACGAGAAATGCTAGGGTATGGGGCCTTCGAGGTTCGGGCGGCCCATGTCTCCACTTTAACTATACTAATTTTAAAAGTTAATACTAATATTAATTTTGATTTCAAAAGATTATATTAATATTAAGTTTAAAAGTCTAAATTAAAGCATTAACATAAGGTTCCGCTCAGGAGGCTCACGGGCTCAGCGACTGAACTGCCGAACTATATTAAATTATTAAGGTTAAATACTTACTCGGGTCGGTTCTCGGGTGCCTGACTGTAGGAACCAAGAACCGACCTGAACCGCCGGTTCTCATATTCCATGGATCCAGACCCGAACCGATCAACACAGGAACCGACCCGAACAGTCCAATTCGGTTTGGTTTTGGTTCTATTCTCGGTTCTTCGGTTCTTTTTGCGCAGACCTAAATTTTTTTTATCATTCTTGTTACGGATCGCTCAACGCTCCTGATATACCGGACTAAATTGAACAGCCTTAGCCCGGGAGCGATCGAGCGCGCAAAAGTCAATGATGAGGAGATACATGACAAGAAAATTTTTTAAAACATGGAAAACCTTGGAAAGGATTGAAAAACCATGTGGTCGGATCAGTGCTGACCAAACTTTCACTATTTGTTGGTTATTGTACAAGATTTCTAAGAGAGTCGAGGGTGACGGGCGACCTCTTGGGACATTTATGAGATGAGAGGAAAAGGCACTCATAGCGCAACAAGGCACGCGGAAAGGAGTGAAAAACCGCGGGCTTGCTTCTGCTCGCGGTGTAGGGTGCACGAACTTGGGAGCGTTGCAAGGCTTGGTATGCGGTGTAGAGGAGGCTTGCGGTTTGCTCGGTCGCCACGCGGATGGCCGAAGGCAAAAAGAAATTATTGGACTTCCTGCGACTTCAAAGTGCTCGATGAATCTCACGGGCGGCTTCAGAGGCCAAAACGGACTTCAGTAGTCAAGATGGACTTTGGTTGTCAAGATGGTTTCCAACGATTAAGACAGACTTTGGCGGTCAAGACGATCTTTGGCCGTCAAGACGTACTCTGGCGGTCAAGATGAATTTTGTCAGTCAAGTCGGACTTTAGCCGACAAGACGAACTTCTGCCGTCAAGACGAACTTCAGTGGTCAAGTCGGACTTTGGATGACAAGACGGACTTTGTTGGAGATTCTGTAGAGAGAGAGAGAGAGAGAAAGTGGAATAAAGAGAGTATGATCGTAGGAAAATTAAGAGAGGAGAGAGAAAATCATAGGAGGATTTTCTGGGACACGAAGAGAATGGAAATAAAGGCGGTCAGAGCCCTTTTTATAGATTTCAAGAGGGCATCCCGGTAACTATCAGACGGGCGAATAGAAATGCTCAAACCAGGGCACGCGGATAACGACTTTTTTGAAAAAGACGACTTTGCCCCTAGACGGCCGTTTGGATACAATGGGCGGTCGGGACGCCTGGCCGGCGAGGAGAAGGGCGGCCCGGCCCGCGGCCGAGGCCGAAAGAGGCGGTGGTCGGGAAACCAGCCTGCCGGCTGAAACAGGCCAAAGGGGGCAGCCCTCCGCGAACCAGCGGAGGTCCGGTCGGGCGGCCAAAACCGGGCGGCCAAGAGGCCGCCCGTTTAGGGAGACCGGGGAGGCAGCCCTCAACTCACTGGCGGAGAGCTTGGAGGCCAAGGGCGGCCAATAGGCTGCCCAAATCTGGGCGGCCAGGAGGCCAGCCCTCCGCACACCGACAGAAAGTTGGGTGGCCAGGAGACCGCTCAAATCAGGGCGGCCAGGATGCTTCCTGATCTGGGCAACCAGGAGGCCGCCCAGATCTGGGCGCCAGGATGCCCCCAAATCTGAGGATGCCGCCCAGATCTGGGTGGCCAGGAGGCCATCCCTCCGCACACCGGTGGAGGATGGGGCCAAGGGCAGCCAGGAGGCCACCCAGATCTGTACGGCCAGATGGCCGCCTGATCTGGGCGGCTAGGAGGCCATCCCTCCGGCCACCGGTGGAGGGCTGGGTGGCCAAGGGCGACCAGGGGGCTGCCCAGATCGGGGCGGCCAGGGGGTGGCCACCTGAGTGGGGGGGCCACGCGCCCCTGATTGGGCGCAAGCGAGGGGGAGGGTGGGCACGAGGCCGCCCGTCCCGAGCGGCGAGGACGCCGCCTGACCCAGGCGGCCAAAGGGTCACCAGATCGGGCGGCCGGAGTGCGGCCCTCGGCACGCCGGCGGAGGACTGGGAGGCCGAATGGCCGTAGGAATGGGACTTCCGGAGAGCCGCCCGGGTTGGACGGTCGGAAGGTTGGGTGGCACGCCTCAGGCGGTTACGCCCCAAGCGGTTAGTGTGGGATTTTTGGATAACCGAACCCCGCGCGTGGGGTGCTGATGTAATCTAGGGTAGGGTGGGGTTTTGAACGATAAAACAATTGCGACCAATTTAAAATAATTGTGATCTTTTAAAATTAATGTGGCGCAAGGGAATTTCGCGGGCTATCTTAAAACGAATAACAACCTAGGTGTTACTCGCGAACGCAAGTCTACCGCACAAACATAATAACGTCACAAGTCATAATTCCACAGGAACAGAAATTAAGTGGTGGCATGGGCGTGCTTGGAAACAAACGGTAATGAGGAGATGAAATTAACCTAGGCAAGCTCTCAATAGTAACTATTCATTTTATAATGTGAACATAAATTTTAAACTTCAGGATGGAGCAAGGAGGGGCAGAGGTATATCAGCTTAAGGAGTAGCAGCACTTCGGGATTTTCTTGCAGGGGTAGAATCGGGGCTGGAATAGGCTGCAGTAGTCATGTTAGGATGATGAATCGACCCAAGAAATAGTGTCACGGGAGAGATCGAGTCTGGAAGAAAATTTCCTGGAGAGGGCGTCAATGTCGACAGGAACCCGTCAATGGTGTCAGGACAAGAAGTGAGGAACTCGCTGGGAATCGCAGAAGTAGACAGCAGGTGGAGGCGTCAGCCCAGACAGAGCGTCGACGGCAAGAGAAGACGTCGGGCCCAGAAGAAACGTCGGTGGCAGGTGAGGCTTCCAATTGGGCTTCGGCGTCAGATGATGGCAAGAGGGCATCCAGGAGGCTCGCTGGTGAAGGTTGGTGTTCTGCAAAGAGGAATCGGGCCCTTGGCTGTGCGGCGCTGGACGGAACCGAACAAACCGAAAAGTGTTTTGCTCGATTCTAATTCCAGGCTGCCTCCAACAGGAAGGGGGAGGGTTTGATTTTATAGGCTGGGCTTAGGGTTTCATTTTAGGCTTAGGAATTTATTTTGAGGCTCATTTTAAACTAATCAAGATTTTAAGAGATATATAAAATGATAGCTAATAAATTTCGAGCTTGTCCTAGTTAACCTACCTCCTAAAATATCGGACCTATGCATTTAGGGCCACGTTGGCCGGTCACATCAACGAGCCAAATCAAGATTGCGCGAACAACATGCGCGAACAACATGCGCGATACAAAATAGCATCGAAACGCTTATAATACGCACGATACAACTCGACGCTACACAATAATCCAAAATGAGCAAAAGTGTGCACTACAATAATAAAAGACATGTGCGATAAAAATAATAAAAGCGAGGCGACGCAGGTTGCATCAATTCTCCCGGGGTTGAAAGAGCTTGACCCCGACGAGACTCGATGTAACCTGCAAGTAGGAAATCCAAGCGTTGATCGGATAGATACTGCATACCGTCGTGTTGATGCCATGGCTGCGACCCAAAACCTACAGGTAACCTCTCATCCCAAAAGCTCGCAATCCATTACTCAAAATTTCATGTCAGATATTTAAATAAACAGTCATTATTAGAGCTTGCAGAGGAAGACAGGGGCGGGGTGTGGGGAAAACATGTGGCAGTAGGGAGAACCGGAAGCAAGTGGAATCAGCGCGTGAAATCAGTAACTCATAACGCAACTTACGTTCGTCTGATATACACCTACGAATGTCTGTTAGACCTGGATCGAATATCGTCCTAATTTCGTCTGATGAAATTCCGCTCGAGTCACAAAATTTTAAACAGATTCCCAATTTAGCGTGTAAAATTTTCCATAAAAATCCCTTGAAGTGGGTGTCCCGATGGGGAGTAAAATATCTAAGTATCGTCTCGGCTCCCTCAATATGAAGAGACCTAGAAATGTCAGAACTCAAACGGTAGTGATGTGGTGACTCAACGTGTGCGCCTAAAACTAATGGGAAGTGTCGTGAACAAAAGGCGTGCTCACCAAAAAATAAAATCCACATAGTGTAGCGACTCTAATGGCACTAGAGAGTGTCCACCAAGCACAACGTCTGTGTGGGCTCAAGGATTTGTGGCGGTAATGTGCTAAGAAGGTCAGTGCATATGACGAACGAGTCCAGGTCACCTAAGATGAGGGCCTCATCACTAGCGAACTTCTCAGGGAGAAGAGAGCGAGCCTGTATCATCTGAGGTGAGTGTCACGTCACTAATAAATTCTTCTGAAAGCTGGGGCTCAGAAAATAACTCAGTTGTTAAAATAGGTGTTGTCCTAAAGGCAAGTGGATCCACGACTTCAGCTAGCGTGGTAAAAGTGGGAGAAAGTTCTTCCCGGAGCAGGGGCTCGAGAAGAAACTTCTTGATCGAAGGGGGTGCTATAGTGGAGACAAGTGATGTCGCGACTTCAGTCGGGGTGATAAAGATAGGGAAAAGCTCTTCTTCCTGGAGAAGGGGATCAGGAAGAACCTCCTCGACTAAATGGAATGTCACAATGGGGGGGGGGGGTGAGACTAAGGTGCTCGTCGTGAGACTGACGAGGCGAGACAAAGGACTATTGAAAGACCTAACCTCGGATTCCACTATGTGATATGGAGTGTGAGGGTATGCAGGAGCAGCATAATGTGTGTGCATTGCCGTCTCTAGGCTGTGAACGGAGGTACAACCCACTCAGATTCTCCTTGAGTTTTGCAGTGACGAACTCAACGGCTTTCTGCAAGGCTTTAATACGCGCGTCTAAATCACACGTTTTTTTAGGAGAATTATTTTGAAAACAATTTTTAAAACCGAATTGCGTGACTCGCGATAGAAGCGAGTCTAAATCCTCTGATACCAAACTGATGTAATCTAGGGTGGGGTGTGATTTTGAACGATAAAACAATTGCGACCAATTTAAAATAATTGCGATCTTTTAAAATTAATGTACGCGAAGGGATTTCGCGGGCTATCTTAAAACGAATAACAACCTAGGCGTCACTCGCGAATGCAAAGCTACCGCACAAACGTAATAACGTCAAAAGTCATAATTCCACAAGCACAGAAATTAAGTGGTGGCATGGGCGTGCTTGGAAACAAATGGTAATGAGGAGATGAAATTAACCTACGCAAGCACTCAATAGTAACTATTCATTTTATAATCTGAACATAAATTTTAAACTTCAGGATGGAGCAAGTAGGGGCAGAGGTATACCAGCTTAAGGAGTAGCAGCACTTTGGGATTTTCTTGCATTGGAAGAACCGGGCCTGGAATAGGCTGCAGTACTCATGTCAGGATGATGAATTGACCCCGGAAATAGTGTCGCGGGAGAGATCGAGTCTGGAAGAAAAGTTCCTGGAGAGGGCGTCAATTGTTGGAACACCCTATTACTAATTTGGGTCAGGATCACTATGTCTTTAGAAAACCTGTTTTTGACCTCTTTGTATAGATCTAAAGGTCAATTAGAATTGAGTCTAAGGGTTGGTAGTTAGGTTTGGAAGCTGCCCTCAAGACCAAGGTTTTTTAGTTTGGAGACTAAGTCATTTCGTCGAGCTCAGTACGACGAATCGTCGAACTCCAATCGACGATCGTTGAGCTCACTTCGTCGGATCGTCGAACTCCATTCGACGATCGCTGAGCTCAACTTCAACAAATCGTCGAACTCCATTTGACGATCTTCAAGCTCAGTTCGACGATCTTGACTCCAGTATTGATTCTCAATCGCTGAGCTCAGTTCGACGATAGTAGAGCTCAGTTCGACGTTTTTCTGAAGAGTTCAACGACTTTCTAGATTCAAATTCAGAACAGTTAAGGAGTTATTCTCAGCAATTAATTCAGAAGATTTTATAGCCGTTTTCATTTATTCTGGAGCAAGTTTCAGGGAATTATCAAGGAATGTTTCATTGGACTTTCTCCCAGAAGACAAAAGCAATTAAGGAAGTCATTTATGACAGGCGAACGGCTATCTTGACAGAGGATCATTTCTACTCAGACATCAAGAGAATAAAAAAAATTTATCAAAAAGTTCTGCAATAGCAATCTAGTAGAGAAAAAGGAAGAAGAACAAAGGAGAGACACATATTCTGAAACATTCATTCTCTGCAAAACTTCTTCTGCAAACAACTCTCACAACCACAATCACACAAGAGAAAGAAAAGGAGTTGCAGACATTCTCTGTCTAAAGGATTCATACAAGAACACCATCACTAAAAGAGATCAACCATCTGAAATCTTCAGATCTCTTTTGATTCAAGTGTTCAAGGCCATTATTATTCAAGACTCCAGACATCTCAAATTTCAGCTGTTGCTGAAATCATCATTTGCTGGAGATCAATTTCTGAAGGTCTATCACCCTACTGCAAAGCTTCCTTTCCTGAACAACTACAGATCTCAGGGAGAGCTTTGACAACATCACTGAATCCACATAGTCTTCTCAGCTGCCTTGAGAAAGAGAAGACTTCTATCACTCTCTCATCCCCACCTCTGTAAAAGATTTTTCAAACTCCCTTCAAAAGTTTGTATGTGTTTTTGAGCACCTTATCAAAAGCTCATTGGTGGCAAGACACCTGATCAAAAAATCTGGTTTGGTTTTTGAGCACCTTATCAAAAGCTCATTGGTGCCCAGGACACCTGATCAACTCATCCTGTAGTGGATTCCTACCTAGGGTGGTAGAAGAGTGGATGTACCCAAATTTAGGGGAACCACTATAGCTCCTTGTGTCTTCTGGTTGCTTGTCTTTATTTTTGTTTCTGGTTGTGATTGTTTTGTGATTAGGTTGCTCTGTGATTAGATAGTTTCTGTGATTAGATTTACTATTTGCTTCTCTATTCACATTTAGAATACAACAACTGTTGTAAAAGTTTTTAAGCACCATACTCTATTCACCCCCCCCCCCCTCTAGAGTATATCTGATCTAACTCGCACTTTCAATTGGTATCAGAGGGAGGTTGGTTAAATATACCACATCTCACTGGTTGCACAGGCTAACACCTGAACCCAAAGATCCCTAGTTAGATCTGCTTGTTTTGATTTTGTTATTAGAATCATTTCTTCACAAATCATGGCACAAAACAAAGATTATGCTAGCACCAGACCTACAGTGTGCAATCTATCCAAGTTTGCACTTTGTAAAGCAAGGATTAGACTATACATGAATTCTATTGATGAGTACATTTTTAATTCTGTTTTGACAGTTTGTCCAAGACCTTCAGAGAACACAAGCACAAATGTTGTTCCACCTCCATCAGGAACAGATGTTGATATCAAGAAGTGGAAAGTAGCAGATGCAAAAGCTATGAATATCTTAGCCCAGACTATGTCTGATGACATTTTTCAAAAGATGGCTGAATGTAATTCAGCAAAAGAAATCTGGGATAAGCTGTCTAAAATAGTCTCAGGATCAGCTGATGAAAGAAAGGACAGGAGATCCCACCTCATATCCCAATATGAGAATTTCAAGAAAGGAGAAGCTGAGCCAGTAGCTGAAATGTATAACAGGCTCAGTCTGATAGTCAATGAACTGAAGACTCTGGACAAAGAGATCTCATTGACTGAGCTAAATGACAAAATCCTAATGTACTTCCCAAGCACTTGGGACTCAAGGATCTGGGCAATCAAGGATGCCAGAAGTCTGAATGAGATTACAACAGAAGCTCTTTTGGGCAAGCTCAAGTCTTATGAGCTGCTTATTAAAAATAGAGAAGAAAAGCAGAAGGCTGCCTCACCAGCCACAAGGAAAGAAAAGACAATAGCTTTTAAAGCCACTGAAGATCAGCCTGAAGACAAAATCTCAGGCAATGATGAGCTGCTTAGTCTACTGGCTAAAAGATTTTACAAGATGGTCAGGAAGGACTGCAGGAAGAGATCATACAAATAGCATGACAAGTCAAGGTATGATAAGTCAAATAATAAAGAAATTGTTTGCTTTGCTTGCAGGAAACCAGGGCACATTGTGCTTGACTGTCCAGAGAACAAAAACAATGACAGAAAGGACAGGAGAGAAAGAAGAAAAGACAAACACTTCAAGAAGAATGGCAATGGCAAACCCTCCTCCAGCAAGAACAAACACACAAGGAAGGGGTTTGTTGCTGAATCTTGGAGTGAGACTGAAGAGTAATCAGAAGCTTCATCCAGCTCAAGTGATGTTGAAGATGATGCTGAAGAGAAGGAGTTCTGCATGATGGCAATCAATGCCTCTCAACACAATTCTGATGCAGAAGACTCAGAGTCAGACTCAGAGACTCAACTTGAAGAGGACCAGGTAATTAGTTCATTTGATTTCAATTCTGAGGACTTTAAGTATGAATTTAAAGCACTGTGCGTATACTTATTAAAATCTGAGAAGGAAATTATCTCTCTCAGAAATCAATTGTCTGAACATAGTTCCTTAAAATCAGAAAACCTCAAACTCTCTGAGAAGTTGGAGTGTTGTAGGGAGCAGATAGCTTCACTGAAAAGTGAGCTGTCAGAGGTCAAAAAGCTTGAAGAATCTCTTAATGGGAGAAGCATCAAGCTAATGGACATCACAAGCACAGTAAACTCTAGATTTAATAGTACACTGGGCTTGGGTGCTTCATCCAGCCAACCTATAGTTCTAACAACCCCAATCAAGTTTATTTCTGATAAAGGGAAGGGAGTTGTAGAGGTAGCTAGGAAGAATTCTGATCTGCCTAAGAAAACCAAGTTCCAGCAGAAATCGTCGAACGGATCTCGACGATCGCCGAACGCAGATCGACGATCTCAGGCAAAATCGTCGAACTCAGGTCGACGATCTCTAATCCCTGAACTCTGCCACAGTCGACCGTCGAACGGAGCTCGACGATCTGACCCAAGATCGTCGAACGCAGCTCCACGATCGTCGAACAGAGATCAGAGCTTTGGAAATTCCTTCAAGGGCAAATCAAAATCCAATCTTAGGGGTCCTTCATCCCAAAGCTTTAACCCTTATACTGAATGGATAATACCTCCAAGGAGATATCATCCTGAACGTTATAAGAGTCAACCAGGGATGTCATTTATTTCTGAGTTTAAAGTTTATCAACCTAGGCCCAAGGTAAACTGGGTCAAAAACAAGTGAATTATTTTATGTGCAGGTGAATACCTATCCAACATCAAACCAGCAATGGTACTTGGATAGTGGGTGCTCAAAGCACATGACAGGAAACAAGGACAACCTCACATCCTTTAAAGCCAAGCTTGGACCCAAAGTCATATTTGGTGATTCAAACTTTGGACAAACTAAAGGATATGATGCAGTCCAGATTGGCACAGTCACATCCAAGAAGGTAGCCTATGTGGAAGGACTGAAGCACAACTTGATCAGTATCAGTCAGTTATGTGATGAAGGCTACCAGGTGACTTTCAGCAAAGCCTTATGCAAGATCAAGTCAGAGGACAACACAACTGTGTTGACAGGTAAAAGGAAAGGTAACATCTAATTAGTAGATTTTCTTTCAACAGATGTAGACATTTGTCTATTTAATTCTGTTTGTAGACCTAATGTTTTATGGCATAAGAGACTAGGGCATATAAACCTTAGAACCATTGTTAGGCTATCCAAGGACAACCTTGTTAGAGGACTACCTTCCGGCCCCTACAAGAAGGAAGGACTCTGCAGGGCTTGTCAATTAGGCAAGCAAACTAAAAATAGTTTCAAGTTACTTAATAAGAGTGATTCACCTAGGATTTTGTATCTGTTACACATGGATCTTTTTGGACTCATTACAGTACAAAGCTTAGGAGAGAAATCTTACACCTTAGTAGTTGTAGATGACTTCTCAAGATTCACATGGGTATTCTTTCTGAGGAAGAAGTCTGATAACTTTAAGTGTTTGACAGAGTTTCTCAAATGTATACAGATTGAGTTCAATACTCACATTGCCCGGATCAAAAGTGATCATGGGACAGAGTTTGATTCTCTTCTAATGCAAGAGTTCTGTCAGAGTGAAGGGATCAGGCATACTTTCTCAGCTCCTAGAACTGCTCAACAAAATGGGGTAGCTGAAAGGAAAAATAGAACCCTTATTGAATCTGTCACTACATTGTTGACAGATGCTCACCTTCCTCTATCTTTTTGGGCAGAGGCAGTGAACACCTCCAACTATGTGCTGAACAGAAGTTTAATACATAAACTAAAGGGCAAGACTCCCTATGAATTACTCAAAAAGAAGAAACCTAAAGTAGATTACTTTAGAATTTTTGGTTGTATTTGTTATATACATAATAATGACAAGAAGTATTTAGCAAAATTTCAAGCTAAAGCTGATGAAGGGGTGTTTCTGGGATACTCCATGATCAGTAAGGTTATAGGGTTTATAATAAATCATCTCTTAAAATTGAAGAATCTGTTCACATATCTTTTGATGAATCTAACATGTCTTTCAAGGAGAAAAACACTTCTACCATAGAACCTTTACAGGTACATTCTCTTGTTGAAGATTTGAACAGGTTGCAGATTATTCAAAAAGAGAAAAGCAGTGAAGATGAAGAAGACACTCAATATTATGAAGAGAAACTTCTTGAAGAGCCAGTTGTTGTACCACAAGAGGAAACAACACAGGTTGGTGAACAATCAACACCCCCTTTGATTTAGTAACATCAAGAGACCATCCAATTTCTCAAGTAATTGGAGACATCTCAGCTGGTGTGCAAACCAGAAATCAGGTCAACCAAAACTTGTTGCACACTTGCTTTCTATCTCAAATTGAACCTCAATCCATTCAAGATGCAGAGCAAGATCCACACTGGATCATGGCAATGCAATAAGAGTTGCATCAATTTGAAAGGAACAAAGTTTGGGAACTAGTACCAAAGCTTAAGGATCACTCCATTGTTGGAATAAAGTGGGTGTTCAGAAACAAATTGGATGATCATGGAGTAATTGTAAGGAACAAGGCAAGGCTAGTTGCTCAAGGATACTCTCAAAAATAAGGCATACACTATGACCAGACTTTTGCACCAGTTGCAAGGTTGGAGGCCATTAAAATCTTCTTAGCATATGCAGCACATAAAGGTTTCAAAGTATACCAGATAGATGTAAAGAGTGCATTTCTCAATGGAGACATCAAAGAAGAAGTCAATGTCAGACAACCTCCAGGTTTTATCTCTCCAACCCATCCTGATTATGTTTTTAAGCTGAACAAAGCATTATATGGTCTCAAACAAGCTCCTAGAGCATGGTATGAGACCCTAGCATGCTTTCTCCTGAAAAATGAATTTATAAGGGATAGAGTAGACCAAACTCTTTTCATTATAACACATAAGTCTCATACCCTAGTAGTACAGATCAATGTAGATGATATTATTTTTGGCTCTACTGATTCAAATTTGTGCAGAAGGTTCTCCAACCTAATGCATTCTAAATTTGAAATGAGTAGCATGGGTGAGATATCCTTCTTTTTAGGATTGCAAGTCAAACAACATGCTGAAGGCATCTTTATTTCTCAAACCAAGTATGCAAATGAATTGGTCAAGAAATTTGGTATGTCTGAAGCATCCTGTATGAAAACACCTATGTCTACCAATGCTGTATTGGATGCTGATGAGCATGGGAAACCTGTTGATCAGACAACATATAGAGCAATGATTGGCTCTTTACTGTACCTTATAGCTAGTAGACCTGATATAATGTTTGCTACATGCATATGTGCTAGATTCCAAGTGAGCCCTAGAGAGTCACACCTAACATTAGTAAAGAGGATTCTCAGGTATGTTAAAAGTTGTCCAAATCTAGGTCTCTGGTATCCAAATGATTCAGCATTTGATTTAACTGGATTCTCAGATGCTGATTATGCTGGATGCAGAATTGACAGGAAAAGCACCAGTGGAACTTGTCAGTTCCTTGGTGACAGACTTGTCTCTTGGTTTTGTAAGAAACAAACATCCGTGTCAACTTCAACTGCTGAAGCTGAATATATGGCTGCAGGCAGTTGCTGTTCACAAATCCTGTGGATTCAAAACCAACTCCTAGACTATGGCTACAACTTAGAGAAGTCTAAAATCTTTTGTGACAATACCAGTGCTATTTCTATAGCTCAAAATCCAGTCCTCCATAGTAGGGCAAAACACATAGAAATTAGGCATCACCTCTTAAGGGATAATGTTGAGAAGAATAAAATTGAACTTCAATATATCCCAACTGATTTGCAAAGGGGAGATATTTTCACCAAACCCTTGGATGAAAAGAAATATTTTCTTCCTAAATCAGTTAAGAATGTTAGATGGAGTAAGTGTAAAATAATATCCAAGATTTTGAAACTCTAAAAATTGACCAAGACTAGGCAAACATCTTGATTTTTCTAGTGTCTAGGGTATTTCTGGTCTCTGAACTGCGCTCGACGATTTTTCCCCAGATCGTCGAACGGAGATCGACGTTTTCCGAAATCGTCGACCAGAGTTCAGCACTTCTCAGATAGTGCTCAACTATCTCTCCAGGTCAACGATCGTCGAACGGCGCTCAACGATTTTGTTTTCTGAACTATCGTCGAACGGAGCTCGACGCTCTCCAATATCGTCGAACGGAGATCGACGATATTGAAGACCTTTCAGATTCCTTTAGAAGCCCCAATCGTCGAACTGAGTTCTACGATCTTTCCTTTTCTGCGTCGAACCCTAATATAAAATTCATTTTTCGGCTGTCGTTCTCCTTTTGCGCTTTCAATCTCTCTTCAAATTTTCTCTTTCCCTCCAAACATCTCTACACTTGGTCGTTTGGTTGTTTATTCTTTGCAGGAAACCATGGTCGTCGCCGTTCTGGCCTCCATGAAATTTGATGCCGGATTCGATATTAACATGGATTCTTTCAGCACAAGTGATCAAATTTTCCAAGACATTCTAGAACTGTTCAAGGAGCAAAAATTAGCTACTATCATGTCCACCAGAATCAAGCTACCTGCAGATGAAATTAAGGAGTGGGTGTATACTGCCCACAACCAGGATCAAAATACAGTTGTTGGATCCATTTCTGGAACTCAGGTACCTCTGACACCTACCATCCTGACAGAGGTTTTTCAATTAAATTCTGGAAGAGATTTTGTTGAAATGTCTGGAGAGGAATTTACTACTATGCTTGATAGAATGAGTCATTCTGATGCAAACCCTAGCAAGCTACTGAAAAAGAACTTAGCTGTTGAATACAGATTTTTAGCTGATGTAGTGGGAAAGGTTCTGTTGGCCAAGCATTCAGCCCATGATACCATCTCCAGGTATCAGCTGTGCTTGATGGGTGTTTTAGTGGATAAGAAATAATTAAACTGGGGAGAGATTTTCTTTGACCTGATTAAGAAGAAAATAAATAAGAACTTTGTAAATTATGGAAGGATTCTAGGGCTGTTTCTTCAAAACAGATGCTCTGCCCTGCTTGTATCAAATGGGATGCATATCAATGCCTCTAAGAGGCTCTCATGTGCCCTCTTTGGCAAATGGGACAGACGGATAGTGAATCCCAGCAGGCCCTCTGCAAGCACTACTTCAGGCGCAAGGACTGTAACAGTCTCTTCCCCTCAAGTCTCTGCCCCTGCAGAAGACTTGTCTGTTGCTTCTCCTCCTCCACCTCTTATTCCATCTCCATCAGTCACCTCCACCATTCAAACTTCATCCACCATCATTATTTCCAGCCCATCTCCTACATCAATTCCATCTCCAATCCCTACTCTCACAGAGGAAATCTTTCATCCTTTACATCACTACCCTCCACCAGATCTTGACACATCATCTCACCTCCCATCATTCAATCTTCTAGATGATTCCTTCATGGATGATTCACCTTCATCCCCTCCTGATCTACCCTCTTCATCCACATCATATCAACAACTTCTGCAAGACATCATTGCTCAACCCTCCTTCACACCTTTTATCTCCATACCACTTTCTTCCATTTCCACAATCCTCACATATCAACCTTCACTTCTATCATCCACCAGCTCTCCACCAACATCTCCAGTTGCTTCACCATCCTTCTCTACCTCTGCTGAAGTCCCTACTGAGCATGTAGATATTCCAGCCTTAGCTGACAAACTGTATGAGCTGATAGCTCCCAGGCTCTCACTTCTGTTGGAGACCTCCTTGGTTCCACTCTTCAAGTCAGTTGCAGACTTATCTGCCAGGCTCTCCTCCATCTTTCCTCCTCAGGCAATCCCTTCCTTTGGGTGCTTTGATCCACCTGTCGCTGAATCTAGGCAGGGGGAGATGCCTCATGAAGATGTTAGATTGCCTGCTGCTGCTGCTGTCTCTTCAACTCAAGCTCCAGTTTCAACACCACCACAGGTTGCAGTTTTTTCAGTGGACCTCAGGTCCCTGCTTTCAGTTTTTGATTCAGTCTACTTCAGCTGTCTTCCAGAGCAAATTGCAGTCCAACCATCAGAGGATCTCTCCAAGGCCATTGTGCCATTTTCAAGCTGTGACACCAGCATTATTCATTCCTTTGTAAATTCAGTTTATGTTGTTGTCCCTACTATTGCCCCTGCTGTTTCTGTTGCTGTTGAAAGCACTAATGCTGCTCCTACTGCTGCAAATGTTGTTGGTTCTGTTAATTCTGATGTGGCTGATGTTTCAGTTTCTGAGGATATGCAGACAGAGGCATATGACTTTGAGCCCACTGTCATTACTGATGATATTGCTGCTACTGAAACTATTATATCTGAAATTGTTGTTGTCTCTTCTAAGAGTGCTGCTCCTGAAAGTTTTGTATCAACTGATGTAATCTCCTCTGGTAGTGCTGCTTCTATTTCTCCTTCTACTGCTGCTGCTATAATTGCTGTCTCTACTGTTTCATCTGCTCCAACCCAACTTCAAAAAGACTATCTGAAAAGGATTGATTCTTTATATGATGAACAAAGCTCTGAAAGTGATCAGTTCAGAACTGATTCTGATGATTCTTCTGCTACTATAGCCAGGAAAAGAAAAGCAAGAAGCAAAGCAATGAAAAGAGTTTCACCAGCTAAAGTCAAAGATACCAATGATATTCCTTATTACATTCTGCATGACTGCCCTATAACTGAACATTGGATGCAATACTGCAAGAATCAACTAAAAGCTATGAAGAAGAAGAGGAAATATGAGAAAGGTTCCTCTCAGTTCCATCATCCTCCTCCACCTCCTCCTGATGCAGGTGCAGGTGGTAGCTCTGCTGTTCATCCTTCTACTAGAAGTCAAACCCCCTATCAGCCTCAAGGAAGATCTCAATATAGTGGAAGCCAATCCAGAGGCTCTCAATCTAGGAGAGGAAATTATAGAGGAAACCAAAGAGGACTTCAAGTCTATTCAAAAGGCTATTCAAGGCAACATCCATACTCAAGGGAAGGACAAGCTTCATCTGACACTACTTCAGGTCCTTTTCCCTACAAACTGAAAGAATTAGTCTCATCCAGAGCTCCTCCAGATAATCCTTCCAACAGATATGAGCCTCCAGTGCCCTTTGAGGATCCAGAGAATAATCTTACTGCATGGACTGCTAGAATGAAGGAATTAGCTGCCTTGGATCAGATCAAGAAAGCCAGAGAGCAAGGCAGAGACACCTCCAGCATTACTACCTTGTCAGAACAAAGAAAGAAGGAACTTGAAAGATATGCCTCCAGCAAGTTCTTTGATTCTGAAAGATACATGGAGCTGCACCCTGAAGCTGTAGTACCAAGGCCTAAACAACAAACTTTTCTAGGTGCAGCTGATGACAGAAGATCAAAGAAGGAAGTTCTTGATCCAAATAGAGAAATTAAACTTATAAAGAGCAAGGAGAAATAGTAATTCTGTAAGGTGACAATTATTCTATTTTCTGATCTGTCTGAGATATTATATCTGTGATTCTGCAATGTTGTTGTTTGTTATATTGTTGGTTTGTATGTTGTTTTTAATTTTTCCAATTTCTGTAAATAGTAATCCTAACCCAAATAGGGGGAGATTGTTGGAACACTCTATTACTAATTTGGGTCAGGATCACTATGTCTTTAGGAAACCTGTTTTTGACCTCTTTGTATAGATCTAAAGGTCAATTAGAATTGAGTCTAAGGGTTAGTAGTTAGGTTTGGAAGCTGCCCTCAAGACCAAGGTTTTTCAGTTTGGAGACTAAGTCATTTCGTCGAGCTCAGTACGACGAATCGTCGAACTCCAATCGACGATCGTTGAGCTCACTTCGTCGGATCGTCGAACTCCATTCGACGATCGCTGAGCTCAACTTCAACAAATCGTCGAACTCCATTTTACGATCTTCAAGCTCAGTTCGACGATCTTGACTCCAGTATTGATTCTCAATCGCTGAGCTCAGTTCGACGATAGTAGAGCTCAGTTCGACGTTTTTCTGAAGAGTTCAACGACTTTCTAGATTCAAATTCAGAACAGTTAAGGAGTTATTCTCAGCAATTAATTCAGAAGATTTTATAACCGTTTTCATTTATTCTGGAGCAAGTTTCAGGGAATTATCAAGGAATGTTTCATTGGACTTTCCCCCAGAAGACAAAAGCAATTAAGGAAGTCATTTATGACAGTCGAACGGCTATCTTGACAGAGGATCATTTCTACTCAGACATCAAGAGAATAAAAAAAATTTATCAAAAAGTTCTGCAATAGCAATCTAGTAGAGAAAAAGGAAGAAGAACAAAGGAGAGACACATATTCTGAAACATTCATTCTCTGCAAAACTTCTTCTGCAAATAACTCTCACAACCACAATCACACAAAAGAAAGAAAAGGAGTTGCAGACATTCTCTGTCTAAAGGATTCATACAAGAACACCATCACTAAAAGAGATCAACCATCTGAAATCTTCAGATCTCTTTTGATTCAAGTGTTCAAGGCCATTATTATTCAAGACTCCAGACATCTCAAATTTCAGCTGTTGCTGAAATCATCATTTGCTGGAGATCAATTTCTGAAGGCCTATCACCCTACTGCAAAGCTTCATTTCCTGAACAACTACAGATCTCAGGGGGAGCTTTGACAACATCATTGAATCCACATAGTCTTCTCAGCTGCCTTGAGAAAGAGAAGACTTTCATCACTCTATCATCCCCTTCTTTGTAAAGGGTTTTTCAAACTCCCTTCAAAAGTTTGTGTGTGGTTTTTGAGCACCTTATCAAAACCTTATTGGTGGCAAGACACCTGATCAAAAAATCTGGTTTGGTTTTTGAGCACCTTATCAAAAGCTTATTGGTGCCCAGGACACCTGATCAACTCATCCTGCAGTGGATTCCTACCTAGGGTGGTAGAAGAGTGGATGTACCCAAGTTTAGGGGAACCACTATAGCTCCTTGTGTCTTCTGGTTGCTTGTCTTTATTTTTGTTTCTGGCTGTGATTGTTTTGTGATTAGGTTGCTCTGTGATTAGATAGTTTCTGTGATTAGATTTACTATTTGCTTCCCTGTTCATATTTAGAATACAACAACTGTTGTAAAAGTTTTTAAGCACCATACTCTATTCACCCCCCCCCCCTCTAGAGTATATCTGATATAACTCGCACTTTCATTAATGTCGACAGGAACCCGTCAATGGCGTCGGGATAAGAAGTGATGAACTTGCTGTGAATCGCAGAAGTCGGCAGCAGGTGGAGGCGTCGGCCCAGACAGAGCGCCGGCGGCAGGCGAAGACGTCGGGCCCAGACGAAACGTCGGCGGCAGGCGAGGCCTCCAGATGGGCTTTGGCGTCAACCGATGATGGCAAGAGGGCATCCAGGAGGAGACTCGCCGGCGAAGGTTGGGGTTCTGCAAAGAGGAATCGGGCCCTTGGCTCTGCGGCGCAGGACGGAACTGAACAAACCGAAAAGGGTTTCGCTCGATTCTAATTCCAGAATGCCTCCAACAAGAAGGGGGAGGGTTTGATTTTATAGGATGGGCTTAGGGTTTCATTTTGGGCTTAGGAATTTATTTTGAGGCTCATTTTAAACTAATCAAGATTTTAAGAGATATATAAAATGATAGCTAATAAATTTCGAGCTTGCGCTAGTTAACCTGCCTCCTAAAATACCGAACCTATGCATTTAGGGTTACGTTGGTCAGTCACACCAACGAGCCAAATCAAGATTGCGCGAACAACATGCGTGAACAACATGTGCGATACAAAATAACATCGAAGCACTTATAATACGCGCGATCAACTCGACGCTACACAATAATCCAAAAATGCGCAAAAGTGTGTGCTACAATAATAAAAGACGTGCGATAAAAATAATAAAAGCGAGGCGACGCAGGTTGCATCAGGTCCGCCTAGAACTTCTAAGGGGACCTATCAATTCCTAATACAAAAGTTCATTAGGGGCGTCCAATTTTTTTTAATCTTTTTCTCCTGAACAATTTCTAAAATAATGAGAAAAACAATTAAAATTATTAGGTTCGATGAAGAGAGGTGGGTGCTATGATTGACCCAGGAAATGGATTCACACCACCTCATCTTATCTTCATCGTCTGACAAGCCTCAAGTCACATTACAATTTTCATATTATCACAAAGCTTCTAGAGAAAACGACAATGAAGCAGTTTTGGTTGTACACCCTAAGTGTGACGGGTGTCTTAGCATTCTTAAGACATCATATTGTTCCCTTCCAATGTCGGGTCCAATGTAGGGTCAAATGTAGGGGTGAGGAGAGAAAACCGAAAACCGACAAAACTGACCGAACAGACCGAACTGCACCGATTTTGAAACCGAGCCACCCGGTCAAGGGTCGGTTCAGTTGGGAGCTTTTGAAAGTTGAAGTCATATCGGTTCAGGTCGATTTTCAAGTTGTAAAAATGATGCAACTTGCGTTGCATCGTTACTTTATTTTACTGCATTTATTTAACTATTTTGTAGCGCATGTTGTCGCGTAAGTTTGTCTTTGATTTCTCGTGTATTTGTATGTTTTGTGCGGCGTTTGAGCAATCATTTGTGTGACTTATTGGTTTGACCGATCAATAAGATCTTAAATAAATTGATCTGTCAAATTAGATTTAGGGTTACTTTGGGCAAGCAAGAAGTGAAATTATTAAATAATAATTAAATCTGAAAATAACTCCTTAATGTACTTGTTGGAAAAGCACATGTAATTAGGCCCATTTTTGGTTTTCTACTTTTATCTCCTTCAGTCCCACATCTTGTATAGGACTCTCTTCTCTCTTTCTCCCTCCTATAAATGTGTATTCATACATTGTATTTGATTCATTGAGAAAGTATATATAAGGTTGAGTTTTTCTCTACATGGTATCAGAGGGAACGGTCCGGCCTCTCGGTTTTTAAAAACGCTTGTTCTTCCGGCTTACCGGGCGGCTTCCTCTCCTGCCATAGCCGCGGTCTAGTGCGGCCTGCCTCTTTCTAGTCGCGCGGTCTCTGTAACCGCGTCTTCCCGCGCGGACAAGGTCTTTCTAACCGCTTGTTATGCTCTGTCTCTCTCGTGGCTTCCACCTCTCCTCCACCTCCTCCCTTTTATAACCTTTCTCACAGGTGGGGACCTCCCCTACTGTTTCCTCTGCTCGTGCGGCCTCCCTGTCTATCTGCGCGGTCTCCCTCTCGCTTCCCATCACAGCTCGAACCGTCTTCTGTCTTTTAGCTAGTCGCGACTTGTCTATAGTCGCCGCGACCTATCTCTAGTCGCCGCGACTTGACTTTGTCGTCACGGTCTCTCTTCTCTTGCTCGTTGCTGTCTCATTGTCTTCCCGCCGCAATCTTCCTCTCGCTGCTCTGCTCTCTGCTCGCCGCGGCTTGCCTTAGTCGCAGCGGCCTCTCTTCTCGTCGTGTTTTGCCTCTCTTGTCGCTAGCGGCTTCTCCACTTCTCGGCACGCTCCGCATCTAGGTCATGGCATCTCTCCTTTTTGTTGGTGTCCTCACCTTGACCGTGCGGATTCCTGCCTAGTCGCTGCGACATATCTTGTTGCTAGCGGTTTCTCCCTTCCGCTGCGGACTCCGCATACTGGTCGTGGCATTCTCCTTACCGCTGGGGTGATCATCGTGACTGTGCGGCTTCTACCAGCTAACCGCTCCGCATTCTGGTCGCGACGACCTCATTGCCTTGTCGCTGGTGGACTGTCACCCAAGCCGTGTGGTCTCATGTCTGGTTGTTGTTCCTTTTCCTGTCCGCCGGCCTAGCCTCCTGCTCGTCTAAGTCATGGCAACCTCTCCAGAATCAACCGGACAGACTGCGTCTTCCTCTGCAGACCGCCGGTCTCTGCCCATGAACTCCGTGATGAATTGCGGATTACTACCATTTCACTAGCCGGGAAGAAGAACTTCGTGGAGTGGGTCCATTCTGTTCGCCAAGTACTACAGTCCAATGGTTTTCTCCATCACTTGACTCAAGCTCCTCCTGCTGCTCCTACTGATGATTGGTTGCGCAATGATGGTCGGGTTCAGACATGGCTCCTCAACTCCCTTGATACTGAACCCTACCGCATGGCCATGTATCACGAAACGGCCAAAGCAATAAGGGATGAGCTTCAGTCGCTATACTCCGAAAAAGATAGTCTCCAACATCTCTATGACATTATTACTGATCTCCAGTCTCTTGATGTTGGCGGGGCCACTGACCTCACCTCATTTTTTGCTCGGGCTAAGACTCTTGTTGAGGCATGGATCCAACATCAACCTCCTACGTTGGACCTTGCTACACAACGAGTTCAGAAAGAAGCCGTCGGGGTTGTCATGATGATGGCTCGTGTTCCACCTCACCTTCACAGCGTTCGGGCCCAGATCCTCTCCTGGATTGCTACCCCCTCACTATCAGATGTGTGTTCTATGCTGCTCAAGGTCTCACCGCCTCCCGATAATTCTGCTCCTCCGTCCTCGGCTCTCCTGCAGCAGACTTCTGCTCCCCTGCTGACTCCCCCCCCCCCTTCTCCTCGCGGGGGGCGTTCTAGCTCTCGGGGCCGCGGACGGGGAGACCGGCCTCGCCAAAAGTGTTCCTTCTGCGGAACGGACGACCACCTTGAGGCCACATGCTATCGCAAGCATGGGCTTCATCCTCGTCCACAGGCCACTGTTGCTGCTACCGCCTCCACCGCTCGTACTGACCTTGAAGAGGTCCGCCTTCAGCTTTAACAACTCCATGGTCTGCTCAGTCTCTCATCTGCCTTTGTTGCCTCTGCTGCCTCCATATCCGAAAAAGGTATTGCTTGTCTCTCCACTAGTCCGCGCTGGATAGTGCACTCAGGTGCCACCCATCACATCACATCCATGCGGCCACATCAATACCCGGATTCTCCTCATCCTAAGTGTATCACAGTGGCCAATGGGGACACTGTTCCTGTCTCTGGCTCGGCTGACATCCCCCTCACTTCTTCTCTCTCTTTACGCTCGGCTCTTCATGTTTTGGGCTTCCCGTTTAATTTGTTTTTTGTTGGTCACCTGACTAATGATTTGAATTGATCTGTAACATTCACATCTTCTTCTTTTCTGATACAGGATCACACGACGCGGACTATCATTGGTAAGGGGCGAATGCAGAACGGGCTCTACCTCCTTGATGAATCTCCAGCTATCCTCTCTTCAGTCCCTCCGTCGATTGGTATCGGCGCCTTGGCCATGTCCCTTTAACAGTCCTTCAGAAAGCTCTCCCAGATGTATCTTTACCTTTTTTCAGTGTGAATCATGTGTTAGGCAGCAGCCTCGTTCTTCTTTTTCATCTAATTGTACTTGGAGCACTGCTCCTTTTATTTTAATACACTCTGATATTTGAGGTCCGTACAAGGCTACTATGATTTCTAGTTATCGTTATTTTCTAACATAAATTGATAATTATTCGCGAATGACGTGGCTATACCTACTTCGTGATTGTTTTGAACTTCCTCGGGTCTTCCGGACGTTCCTTCTTGAGACCCAGATGCAATTCTCAACGACCATCAAAACTATCTGCCCGGATAATGCTCGTAAATATACTAGCCACGAATTTGCGACTCCTTGCTCTGACTTTGGAGTTATTCACCAAACTTCATGTGTCTATACCCCCCCAACAAAACGGAGTGACTGAGCAAAAGAATCGACATCTTCCCGATGTGGTCCGCTCCATCATGCTACAAATGCACGTTCTCAAACCTTATTGGAACTTTGCTCTTTCGACGGCTTGCTATCTAATCAACTGTTTTCCTTCCCCCATCCTCCAAAATGCCATTGTTTTCAGTCTCATGTTCTCGTCTACTCCGGTATTCTCTCTCACACCTCGCATCTTTGGGTGCACCTGCTACCTACGTTCACACTCTTGGTTCATCCTTGGACAAATGGGATCTCCGGGCAGCCAAACACATCTTTGTTGGCTATTCTCAGACTCAGAAAGGCTATGTTTGCTACTCTCCAACTACCCGCAAGGTGACAGTCTCTACTGATGTTACCTTTCGCAAGGATCTTACTTTCTTCTCGGCTCCAGATCCTACACCTCTACCACCAACCGCCCTACGCTCTGTCATTCTGATTAAATGTCCACCACCAAAACCTCCCGTTACCACTCCACCACCACGAATTCCCACCCCGTTTCTAAACTTGCACCTCCCGTTATCCGTGTCTACACTCGTCGTCATCCTACCTCTGGTGCCCCACTGCAGTCGGCTTCGACCTTTGATGCTCTGCATCCTGCTGATCCGGTAACAGAATCTACAGCTCATCCCCTGGCAAACTATGTATTCTTACATCGTCTATCTCCACAACTTCAAACTTTTGTCACTTTATTATCCTCGATTTTTATACCAAACTTTGTGCATGAGGCTCACCAACATCCTGGCTGGCGGACGGTCATGGAAGAAGAAATGATAACTCTCTGGGCCAACCAGACATGGAACCTGGTACCTCTACCTACCGACCAGACACCTGTTGGGTGTAAATGGGTCTTTGTGATCAAACATGCCCCTGATGGGACGATTGACCGTCTGAAGGACCGTCTGGTGGCTCGTGGATTCACCCAACAGCAAGGCCTTGATTATGAGGAAACATTCTACCTTGTGGCCAAGCTGAACATCGTTCGTGTTCTTCACTCGGTGGCTGTGCATCGTCAATGGCCATTACACCAACTGGACAGCAAAAATGCTTTTCTCAACGACGATCTCCAGGAAACGGTTTTCATGCAGCAACCGCCCGGGTTTGAGACCACGGGGGAGTCCCGAGTATGTCATCTTAAAAAGTCCATCTATGGTCTCAAACGATCACCTCGGGCATGGTTTGACAAGTTCAATAAGGTCGTCCAGCAAGTCAACTTTACTCGGAGCTCTGCTGACTTCTCACTGTTCACTCGTCATCAGGCAACGGGAACTGTTCTTCTGTTAGTTTATGTTGATGATATATTATTAATCACTGGAGACGATTCAAAGGGCATCCAAGCAGTCAAATAACATCTCAGCTCCGTCTTTCAAACAAAGGATCTGGGACATCTTTGTTACTTCTTTGGTCTTGAGGTCACAAGACGGCCGGATGGACTCGTCATCTCCCAAAGGAAGTATTGCTTGGATCTCCTTCAAGATGTTGGCTGCTCGGGATGCAAGCCTATTACTACTCCAATGGATGCTAATCATAAATTGTGTGCACATTCTTTTGATACAGACCTCCCTCTTCAAAATCCGGAATATTATCGACGACTGGTTGAAAAATTAATCTATCTAACAGTCACAAGACCGGATATTTCCTTCGTTGTTGGGGTAGTCAGCAGGTTTATGCATATTCCGCAAACATCTCACCTTTTAGCTGTTGAGTGCATCCTTCGCTACCTGAAAACAGCCTCGGGTCAGGGATTAGTATACAAAACGCAATCCTCAACTCCAACATTGGTAGCATACTCTGATGCTGACTATGTCGGTTCCTTGGATGATCGCCGGTCAACCAGTGGTTTTTGCACCTATTTTGGTGGTCATCTCGTTACCTGGCGAAGTAAGAAACAAGCAGTGGTTGCTCGATCATCAGCCGAAGAAGAATACCGATAGATAGCATCTGTTGTCTCTGAGCTTACCTGGCTTGAGAGTCTCCTGGCCGATCTAGGGGTAAAACTTCTCTCACCTGCCATCCTATTATACGACAGCCAAGCGGCTATACATATTGCGAAGAATCCAGTATTTCATGAAAGAACGAGACATATTGAAGTAGATTGTCATTTTATCCGGGAGAAAGTCCAAATGAAGAAGACAGAATTGAAGAATGTTCCTGGTACTGAACAAGTGGCGGATATCCTCACAAAGGCTCTACCTTGCACCCTATTCTACCAGTGCATGTCCAAGCTTGGTGCATACGACTTATACGCTCCAGCTTGCGGGGGAGTGTTGGAAAAGCCCATGTAATTAGGCCCATTTTTGGTTTTCTACATTTCTCTCCCTTATTCCCACATCTTGTAAAGGACTCTCTTCTCTCTTTCTCCCTCATATAAATGTGTATTCATACATTGTATTTGATTCATTGAGAAAGTATATACAAGGTTGAGTTTTTCTCTACAGTACTAATTTATTTAATATCAGATTTAATTATTAAATCGCTTGGTATTCTCCTTACATTCCCATTTAAATTCCCCAATCGGTATTTTGAATTAGAAACCTTCTAATCTTCTGTTATTAAACAATCGGCTAATTAAATGATTAAATGATGTAACCTCCTAAAAACTTGCCCCTCCCCATGTAATATTATCGCAACAGCTTGCCCCTTTTTTCATTTAATTCCTCCTATCCTTTCATTAGCCAAACTGCCAAGCCAACCGGTTTCTTCCCAATAAATTAATAAACCACCAGGTCATTTATTGATCTTTCTTTTAAAACCCCCCTGCCCGTCCTTTTGAAACTCCCCCTTCCCGTGAAGAATGGAGACGGGATTGAATCAGTAAATAGAGGAAATAGCTTTGTTTCTCTGTATTGCCCGCAAAAGTTTGTCATTTCCTCCTCCCACGCCCGACCGACAACTCTTCATGATTCCCTCGACACCACCAGAGGCTCCGTACGATCCCAACGATCACTCAAAGTGCCGCCGCTAGACTCGCCAACGAGTCCAATTCCGTCCCCCTTGCTGTTTTCGGAAGCTTTCAGCAGCGGGGAGTTTTTCTCATGTTTGCAACTGCCGCCGGTCCTCTTTCCAAGAACTCTTCGGCCACAAAACTTCCCATGTCCGCTAGATCCAGGCTTCTCCCCCCGACTTGTTGACCCAACTGAAATCAGCAAAGATTTTGACCTCCCACCCAGACCGATCGACCTTCCAGAACCAGTCCAAGAGTCCTCTGCCCCTGTTACTCGCTCCTTTTAGCTGGGATTCCTAATTTGCACATCCATTGGTATGAATCTCCCTCATTTCAACATTCCGATTACTCCTAGTCTTTCTTTCATGAATGTGAATAACTGTTTAATACTTTTCATAGCTTGCTTGCCTTAAAATAACTTTACTTCTTTTTTGTTGTCATTGACGCCGCTCTTCCGTTTTGAAAAGCTTGTGGATGAAATAGTAATATTGTAGTGCGCGCAAATATTAGTCATTTAATGCGGGTTTGCAAAACTTTGATTTAATTTTCACATGTCGAAGCTCGTGATGTCGTGACTACTCCGCTAAATTTTAAGTCGAACACAAAAATACTTTTAAAATCAACTTTTGAATCCGGGAATACATCAAAAAACCGTCCAAACCGAACTGGACCTCTAGAGATTGGAACCCCCAGCAAAGAAAAAAGAGATATTTATCTTTTGTCTACCAGTTATTTATGAACAAAATAGGAAAATGTCCCTGTTTATTGTCCGAGGGTGTGCGTTGTGAAAAAAAATTATCTTTTTTAATTGCGCTCTAATGGAGTTAATGAGCTTTTCTGTTCTTCTTGCTAGAGTACTTCATTGGCATAAACCATGTTTCAGCAATTCTAATTTGGTGCACTTAAGTACTTCTGGTGCATCGGCTGGATGTTATCTGACCTAAATGAATGTCAGAAGTTGGAGTTTGATTTAATGTTAGGCACTGAAGACTGGTACAATGTAGGAGAATGCTAGGTTCTACTACCTGCAAAAAATTTTTTAGGTGAGTAGTTAAGCTCTCCAATCCATTCTCTTAGGAAGTGGGATACAAATAGTTTTCAGAAACTGTGGTAACGAAAGAATTACTGTTTCTAGACCTTATATGACTTGATCCATTGAAAACAACCACAATAGTTTTGAAAAGAAAATTGAATTCAATCCTATCCATTCAAAGTAGATTGTATGGTTGAGATTCCCCAAATGCACCTCCACAGATCCTCTGTTCTTAAGAAGCTTCAACATTTTGCCTTCTTGGTTAGTGAAAACTACTAGCTGCGGGCATTCACTAGTAAATCTGTCTTCCCATGAAGAGAGTAACAATACCATACAATCCTTCGACTATGTAAATGAGATTTTTAAGGCCTGCTTGAATAAATCAAAAAATGAGGCATGTTGGTTCGATTTCGGTTTGGGTCCAAATCAACACAACTCGAATAGCTTGCACTCCTATATATACACACTATATTAAAAAGAAATATGGATGGCCTAGAAATATGAATGGCCTGCAAATAGCCTGATCACAAAAATCACTAAAATACCCAGACCATTCAATATAGCTTCATAATATAGCCACCGTTCAATCGTCAAGGCAAAACCTATTCATAAACCCGCAACCACCGAAAACCAGCAACGCCCATGCCGCATCCTCCTTTCTGATCTCAAGCCCTCATGCTCCCCTCCCCGTAAAACCCTTGCACTCCCATTCGCGAAACCTACGCGATCCCTCCTCGCCCGCTCCCCCTCACCGTTCATACATCGGGAAGGTTTGGCGGCAGCGCTTTTTGACATCTTCCTAAACCCGCACTCTTTTCGAAAGTCTTAGCTTTTGCCGCGTCTTTCCTCTCTCAAACGAAGACAGACACCTTTCCTCTCAATCTCAAGTTTCGCTCACACCAGACGTCATATATCCTCGCTCGCGCTCCTTCGGCGACGCTAACCATCCTCGTTTGCGCTTCCACCGATGATGCCAAACATCCTCGCACATTCAGAAATAGTCGACATCGGCGCACCCGTCCACCGCCTTCTCTCTACTTGCAGTGGCAATCATCGGCAAGTCCTCCTCTCTACCCCAAGTTTTCTTACTGCTTCTAACAGATCTTCTATTCCCTTGACTATGAGTCGCAACTCCGCCCATCCAAAGTCCCTTGCAAGGGCACCATCGAGGTGACTACAAGGATACGATTTTGGGTTCCTTGCTTGAAATCCATCGTGGATTTGATGCCTCCCTTCCACTCCATCACTAGATCCCTGGTGAGTTTTCGTTTTCATTTTTTTTTGATATATGATTTTGTTTTCGTTTTTTGTTTCGTTTCTGGTTTCGCTTTTTTTCGATTCCTGTTTCATTTTCGATTTTTGTTACAATATACTACTAAATTCATCTTCACTTGTGGTTATAATCAGTGTTTTAAATGTCGGCCGACATGTCTGATATCAAGGAAAAATGATCTACTTTTCAATTTACGGAAAATATTTCATTTTTAATAAATTCGGCCGAAATTTCGGTCAATACCCGAAATTTCGGCCGAATCCGATAAAGAAAATTTCGGCCGACATTTTCTTATTCCGTTTTTTTAATTTCCTATAAAAGAATGACTGAGTTGTGCCCTAAAAATCCTCGATCTGGCGCTGAGGAGAGAGCGAAGTTCGCTCCTCCCTCCACCTCTGTCGCCGGCCACTTCCTGCTCCTCCCTCCTCCGTCGGCGGTGAGTAGCGAACGAAGCCCTGCTCCTTCCTCCTCCTCTGTCGGCGGTGAGCAGTGAACGAAGCCACTTCCGGCTCCTCCACCCTCCTCCTCCATCGGCGGTGAGCAGTGAACGAAGCCACTTCCTACTCCTCTTTCGTCGGTAGTAAGCTTCTTTTTTTGGTTTCGTATTGAGTTTTTCATTCACTGATAATTTGCCCTAAATTTTTGCTCGAGTTCTTGTGCAGTGCGGCCATAAGCTGAAAACGAAGTTCGCTCCTCCCTCCTCTGTCGACGACCACTTCCTGCTCCTCCCTCCTCCATCGGCGGTGAACGAAGCCACTTCCTGCTCCTCCCTCCTCTGTCGAAGCTACTTCCTGCTCCTCCCTCCTCCTCCGTCGGCGGTAAGCACACAGTTCTTGATTCTCTCTTAACTCTTAAATGTCTTCTTCTTCCCTCCCCCTTTCTCTTGTCATTGTCCTATAGTCTTGCTTGTTTGGAGGCTAGATAATCGCTTTGTGCTTGCTGCCATCATGGGTTAATCTGCAGTCTGCTAAAGCGCTCTGTGTGTTTTATGAGCATTATTGTTGACATGCTTTCAAAAGTTGGATGAGTATCTTAGTGTTGTAACTGTTACACTTACATGTTCTAAATTGCATGATTCTTGAATTTAGGTCAGCCATATCAAATTGTTACTACATTAATGATTGTTTAGAAGCTATGTATTTGGTGATATTACCGTGTTGGTTTTCTTATACTTAATCTAGTTTTGCATATTTTTCGTTGTTTTTCACTCTAGTATTGTTATTGAAGCGTTCTAATTATTTTTGGTTGGAAGTTTTAGCGAGTGCAAGCTCTCATTTTTCTTCAATAATTCTAATGACTTATTTAATTATGTATAAGAATTCAAAATTTTATTTGATTATGCTGATCATCGAAGTTTCTAAGCATGAAATTGCTTGGGTTTAAAAGTATACTAACATTTAAACCCTTTATATTAATTTGGATAGGAAGAAAAATTCTTCTGAAACATGAAATAATCTTTCATGATGATTGTCACTTGTATTTGTATATATTGGTTTCTTGTGAAACATGAAGTACTTATAGATGTCCATTCTAGTGTGTACTACAAGTCTACAAAGATTCTGTGAGAATTTAAAATATAAAAAAATTATTATTCCTAAAAAATAAATTATTACATAGTACTACCATTTCTCCTGTCATTGTTCTCTTAACTCTTATTATGAAGTCATGAACTGCAAATATATTATAGCTCTTTTTGAGCTTTCTTATACTTTATTCTTATATATCAGTGTATGTCTCTCTAATTACAGATCAACCAAGCCCTGCTATTAAAAGTAGAACTCGTGATGTCGTCTGAAGCTTCAACAAAGGAATCAAGTACTAAGCTAGGTAGAGATCCTTTTTGGTCTCACGGTGAGAAGGTTGATGCAAAGGACACAAATAGGGTTCGATGCCGGTATTGCAGTCAAGTACTAAGTGGAGGGGTGAGTAGGTTGAAGGCGGATCTAGCTGGGATACGAGGCAATGTTAAATTATGCCCAAAAGTACCAGCAGCGGTGAAAATTCAAGATGATGCTTCTTTAAGTCACAACTAGTACTGAAAGAAGCCAAAATCGCCAGATTGGAGGCAGACCATGATGAAGACAAAAGGACCTTTGGATTCAGAAGACATAGGAGTAGTTGGAGGTGCAATGGATTCAGAAGACAACTCTCAATCACATAGGAGTTTGTTTTCTAAAATGAAGACAAAAGGACCTTTGGATATATAATTCCAAATACCTGCGGATAGTGTTGGACAAACAAGTAAAAGTGAGAAGTTGGCATTAGGAAGAGATAGGTGGAAGAAGAAAATAAGGGAGGATACAAACACATATATCGCAAGATGGATATACGAGGCCGGTGTTTCCTTTAATTCTGTGATGCTTCCTTCCTTTAATCACATGTTACAAGCTATTGGGCAGTGTGAGCAAGGGTTGAAAGGCCCTACACCATATGAGTTGAGTCAAAAACATCTCAAAAAAGAGGTTGAGCGAACAAAAGAATCATTAAACACATTCACCGCTACTTGTAGGTTGAGTGGTTGTAGCATTATGACTGATGCATGGAGTGACAGAAAGAGAAGGAGTATTATGAATATTATGGTTCACTGTGAAGCAGGAGTAGCATTTTGGATGTCAAGAAATGTCTCATCTGACGTTCATGATGGAAAATTCATTTTTTGATTTTGTTGACGAGGCTATCGGATCTGAGTCTGGACCGGGAGAAGACAATGTGGTGCAAGTTGTCACGGACAATGCATCTAATAATATGTTATCGGCAAAGATGTTATCTATGAAAAGACCTGCCATATTTTGGACGTCCTGTGTAGCCCACACAATTAATTTATTAATTGGAGATATTGCAAAAATAAGTCAAATCAAAAATGTCATCACCCTTGGTCGTATTTTGACAGATTTTATATATGGACATACCATTTCTCTTGATTTGTTGAGGCAATTTACAAAGGATTTAAATTCTCATGAACTTATTCGGCCATGAGTGACTAGATTTGCTACTGCATTTCTGTCTTTGCAAACCATTTTAGATAAGAAGAAAGAGCTAAGGAACATGTTCCCATCGCAAAAATGGGAAAACTCAAAACTAGCTAGCACATCACCTGGAAAAAAGGTAAAATACAAAACTTTGTTTTATAATTAAATTATGATTAACTTGTGTTACTTCTTAATTCTTAGTTCTTAAACGGTTATGATCAATTTTGCTTTATTTAAAATTACAGGATGGTGCAATTGTATATAATGTGAAATTTTGTAAAGATACGGAGATTGTTGTTAGTATATTTGCTCCTTTGGTGAAGGTGTTGAGAAGAGCTGATGGAGATACGCCTTCTATGGGGTGGATATACGGAGATATGCTAAAGGCTAAAGAAGAAATTGAGATAGCTCTAAATCGCAATGAATCTCAGTATCTTCTCATATGGAAGCTAATTGAAAGAAGGATTGATAGTAAGTTGAGCACTCCCTTTCATATTGTTCGTCATTTTCTTAATCCATACTTTTATTTTGCAAATTGGGAAAAATGGAGAAAGACGGTAAATACATGGATGTGGTAATTGATTGTATGTCTAAGATGTATGAGAGGGATGTGGCTCTTCAAGATCGTATTGCTAACCAAATATGACTCTATCGAAATAAGAGAGGATTTTTTGGAAGAGAAATTGCAAAGAGACAGTCTCAATAGTTCTCTTGATATTGGTAAAAATAATTTTAAATTTCTTAAATTATTTACTTGTTTTACTCAATAGTTTTTTTATAATTTCATGTTGCTAATTTTTTTATTACTATTTTTGGTTTAAATATAATTAGTGAATTGGTGGAAGTTTAATGGGAATGACGCACCTGATTTGAGAGACATGACAGTACGTATTCTCAGATTGACTACTAGCTCTTCAGGTTGTGAAAGAAATAGGAGTACATTTGAGTTGGTAAGTTATTATTTATTTATAAGTTGTAATTAAATTTTTATATATTGATTGTCTCAAATTTTATATTAATTGGATTGATTGACTTCATAAATTACAGATTCATACAAAAAGAGAAAGACTGGATCATAAAAAATTGAATGATCTTGTCTTCGTAAAATTCAATTCTACTCTAAAAACAAGGTCAATGGATGCTAAAAGAGATCCAATAGCTGCAAAAAACTTTGAAGATGGAAAAGTGACAGAGTGGTTGGTGCGCTTCAATTCTTCAAAGAAATTAATTGATGATGAAGAAGATGAGGTCTTTCCTGGAGAGGGGTTGTGATATGAACTAGCAAGAGAAAAAGAGGAGAGATGGAGATTCTATAGAGAAGGAGAGAACTAGGGTTAGGGTTGAGGGGAAGAGAAGAGAAAAACCTGAGAGATCTTCAATCAATCCTTCCCAAAGCAGCCCCGGGTTATAAATACCCGGGGAAAGGAGGGGGCCGGCTGTCCCCCCCCCCCCCAATTGGGGCTGAACCACTCCTTCTGGCCGATTTAATGAGTGGGGGCTGAACCGGATGGTTCAGCCCCGTTGTCTTGCGCGCGCTCCTTGACCCGCCGCGAGTATTTATGCCCCGAGAACCCAAGCGGATGTGGGGGCATAACATTCCCCTCCCCATCAAGCACCAGCTTGTCCTCAAGGTGGAAGTCCGGAAACCGCTCGCGGAAGTCCAACAAGTCAACCCAGGAGTTATGCACTGTGTCCATCTGCTTCCATTTGACGAGCACTGCCGGCCGATATTCCGTGCCGGACTTCTTCCATTTGGTGAGCAAAATGGCCTCCGGTGACGGACGCAACTCACCCATGCTGGTCGCCTCGGGAAGTGAAGGGCTGGCCTGAACGGAAGCCCCAAGCTTCTTCTTCAAAACAGATACATGGAATGTCGGGTGGATGCGAGACCCCGCGGGGAGATCCAAGGTGTAGGCCACGGGGCCCACGCGACGAAGAATGCGGAATGGCCCGTAGTAACGTGGGGCTAGTTTCTGATTCGTCCGCCGAGAGACTGACAGCTGGCGGTAAGGTTGGAGCTTGAGGAAAACTTCATCGCCCACGGCAAACTCGCGCTCTGTCCGGTGCTTGTCGGCCTGTGCTTTCATGCGGTCCTGCGCGACCCGCAGGTTGTCCCGGAGCAAAGCTAAAGTGCGATCTCTGTCCTGAAGTGTCCTTTCTACAGCTGGAAGAGCGGTGCTGGAGGGTTCATACGAACTCAAAGTAGGAGGAGGGCGGCCGTAGACCACCTCGAAGGGGGTGAGCTTGCTGGCTGTGTGGAAGGACGTATTGTAACAGTACTCCGCCCAATGCAACCAACGCGTCCACGTGCGCGGCTCGTCCATCACAAAACACCGTAAATAGGTCTCCACCCCCCTGTTGAGGACCTCAGTCTGTCCGTCCGTCTGGGGATGGTGGGCGGTGCTCATGCGCAGTGTCGTGCCCTGGAGTCGAAAAAGCTCCCGCCAAAAACTGATGATAAAGACCGGGTCCCTGTCGGAAATGATGGAGCGTGGGAGACCATGGAGGCGCACAATCTCTCGCGCAAATAACTCTGCGACTGTCTCCCCCGTGTACGGATGGCTCAACGGAAGGAAATGACCATACTTGGAAAGCTTGTCTACCACCACCAGTATGACGGATTTGCCTTGGGACCTGGGCAATCCGTCAATGAAATCCATGGAAACGGTGTCCCAGACCTGGTTCGGAATCTCGAGCGGTGTAAGAAGCCCCGCCGGTGATGTAGTCTCATACTTCTGCCGCTGACAAATGTCACACTCCCGCACAAATTGTTGGACATCTCGTCGCATCCCCTTCCAGAATACATTTGCTCGGAGCCGCTGAAGCGTTCGTAGAATCCCTGCATGGCCTCCTGTGGGTGAAGCGTGAAACTCCTGCATCATCGCCGTCCGCCACGGCGACGCGGAAGGGATGACCACTCTGCCTTGAAAGTACAGCCGCTGACCCAGAAGATGGTAACCCGGCTCTGTAGCGTGACCCTGCTGTAGTGTCTCGATAATGGTGCGTAACTCGGGGTCCTGGAGTACCGCTGCCTGCATCTCGTCCAATGTGGTAACCACTGGTCCCGATACGTGAGAGAGGGAGCTCTCAGGGAGGCGGGAGAGAGCGTCGGCGACCACATTTTCTCTGCCCTGCTTGTTCACAATCTCGTAATCGTACCACATCAGCTTGGTCAACCACTTCTGCTGCAGTGGAGACGCCAAGCGCTGCTCGAGGAAGTGCTTCAAACTCTGGTGATCCGTACGGACCTGGAAGTGCTGGCCCAAGAGATAGGGTCGCCACATCTCGACTGCATGTATAATAGCCAACATCTCCTTCTCGTACGTGGAAAGCCCCAACGTCCGTGGGGCCAGAGCCTTGCTGAAATAAGCGAGCGGGCGGCCCTCCTGCATCAAGACTGCCCCAAGGCCGACGCCGGAGGCGTCAGTCTCCACCACAAAGTCCTTGCTAAAATCCGGTAGCGCCAACACCGGTGTAGTGGTCATGGCCTGCTTTAAGGCCCTGAAGGCCTCGTCCGCCTCAATACTCCACTGGAACGCATCCTTCTGCAGCAACTGTGTCAGAGGTCGAGCAATCTTGCCGTAGTCTTTGACAAAACGGCGGTAGTACCCCGTCAGCCCGAGGAAGCCACGCAAGGCTCGAACCGTCGTGGGCTGGGGCCACGACACCATACTCTCAATCTTTTGTGGGTCTGCCTGGACCCCCCGGGCGGACACGAGGTGCCCCAGGTACTCGACCTGACTCTGGCCGAAGGAGCACTTGGACTTTTTGGCGAATAACTGGTTCTCCCGCAGTATAGTAAGGACATGTCGCACGTGCTCCAAATGGTCGTCCCAAGTCCTGCTATAAATTAGTATATCATCAAAAAATACCAGGACATACCGGCGAAGAAGTGGGCGAAAGATCTCGTTCATAACAGCCTGGAAGGTGGAGGGAGCGTTGGCCAACCCAAACGGCATCACCAAGAACTCGTAGTGACCGTCGTGGGTCCGGAACGCCGTCTTGTGGACATCCTCCTCCTTCATCCGAATTTGATGATAACCGGACCGGAGATCCAGTTTGGTGAACAAACTCGCTCCATGCAGCTCATCCAGCAACTCCTCAATCATAGGAATGGGAAACTTGTCCTTGATGGTGGAGCTATTCAGCCCCCGGTAATCGACGCAGAAGCGCCAGGAGCCGTCCTTCTTCTTGACCAAGATGATCGGAGAAGAGAACGCGCTGGTGCTGGGCCGAATAATGCCCGTCACTAGCATCTCTCAGACGCTACGTTCGATTTCTGCCTTCTGCACGTACGGGTAGCGGTAGGGACGTATATTGGTAGGGTCTGTCCCTGTCTTTAACTGTATCTGATGATCCCGGAAGCGTGAGGGAGGCAGCGTGTGCGGCTCCTGAAAGACGTCCTCATACTGGGCTAAAAGAAACTGTATCGGGTCCGGCGCCCTCTGCGTGTCGGCCCCCTCCGCCGCCATCCCGAGTATCACGGCCATCATACTACCCTGCTCCTCCAACCTCTGCAGGCTCCGTAGGGAGATCTCCTTGAGAGGGGAGGATCGGATACCCTGCAAACAGTAATCTGTCCCCTGCTGCGTGAACTCCAGTGTCATGCGGTCCCAGTCCGTAGTTACCCGCCTCAGTTGGCGGAGCCACTGTACCCCCAGCACCATATCAGACCATTTAATCGGAAGGAGGTAGACGTCGGTGCGGCACACATAACCTGTAAGTTGTATCTCCATGCCCTTCAGTGCCCCTTCGCACCGCAGTTTGCTGCCGTCCGCGACCATCACCTGAAACGCCGCGTTCCTGTCAACTGGGTGTCCTGTCCTCAGTGTCACCTCAGGGTTGATGAAATTGTGGGTACTCCCACTATCAATGAGAATGGTGACCCGTTCCTTGCCAATCCTGCCCTTGATCCGCATGGTGGTGGGTGCCACACACCCCTCCATAGCCTGAATCGAAACACCAAACTCAGCCAGATCCAACTCCTCCTCTGCCTCGAGGCTCGGGTGGTCCTCCTCCTCGTCCTCCTCCCGCAGCATGAAGACCTGTACCTTCTGGCATCGATGCCCCGGTGCGTATTTCTCATCGCAGTTGAAGCACAATCCTTTCTCCTTCCTGGCCTGCAGCTCAGGCCACGTAAGTCGTGTCACCGTCGGCCGCGCTGCCGGTGCCTGTTCCCGTCGGCCCGTTGTAGGGGCGGGTGGAGCCTTTGGTGGGGCTCGAGTTCTTTGGCGGTTGAAGCGCTCCTCCTGGATGCGGGCCAGACTGATAGCATGGCTTAAACTGCGGGGCATATACGCGTGGACCTCATCCCTCAAATGGTCCCGCAGTCCGGATATGAAACAACTGAGGAGCGTCTTCTCCTCTCAATTAACCCGGTTTGCGAGCTTCTCGAAATCCGCTCGGTACTCCATTACTGTGCCCTTCTGACGGAGTTTCTGTAGCGTAGCCTCCACATCCTCGTACTCCAACGGTCCGAAACGAGCCACAAACCCTTCCACAAAATTTGCCCATGTTGCGTACCCGTAGGCCCGTATGAACCACTGAGCCCACTGATATGCATCTTCCTCCAGATGGAAAGAAGCCAGCTGCACCCACTGATCATTCGGTATCTCCTGGTAAGTGAAAAATAACTCCGCCTTTTGCACCCATTCCAAGGCATCCCCGCCGCGGAATTTCGGAAAATTCATGCGCGTTCTCTTCGGAGGCATGTAGAGCCGTTGTTGCATATCTCCATGCCTCCCGTTGTACTCCGGTCCATGCTGGGGTCGGCCGAATGGGTCGTGGAAATTAGCTCCCCCTGGCCGCCGCCCCATTGTTGTCCCCCACCGTGAAATCCCTGACGGCGTGGCTGCTCGGCCCATGTCTCGCCGTTTCCAAACCTCATTGGACCTCCCATGTGCTGCGGCGTCGGTAGAAGGCCCGTTCTCCCTCCGAAATTGGCGTCAACAGCCCCCGGTGGTCGCAGGGAGCCGCTGGTGCCTCCCGGTTCCTCCATAGGTCGGCCCCGGCCCCTTCCTGGGCAGCGGACGGGCCGCCTGCCCCGTTTCCGGCCGGAACGCCCGAGATCGGCGCTGGCTGGCCGATCCAGGTCGCAGGCGGGCGTGCGGCGTAGGCGCCTCCTGGCCGGCTTCCGCCGGTCCCGTCGGCAACGGTTGACCAGCCCTGGTGCGCGTGCGGTGCTCCCATCCATGCGGGGGCCGATCCGGTGCCCGCTGGTTCCGTGCGGCCCGGATCGGTTCCGATTCCGTCGGGACCGTAGTGTCCCGACCCCGTGCTTCCTCCATTGCCCGTAAATCGGGCATTTTGTGGTGCTTCGGCTTCCGAATCGCTTCCTTGAACCGCCTTGCCCTTCAATGATTGCATCAACAGCGCCTTGATCTCATCCATGCGTTCCTCCATGTTTTTTGTGGACGTGTCCAAGCGGCCTTCCATGGCCGTCACCGAATCCGCCAACCCCACGTAGTTCTCCTCTAGGGTAGCCAATCGTGCGGTCTCCGCCTCCGAACGTGTCACCATGGTCGCAGGAAGGATGCTCTGATACCAAATGATATGAACTAGCAAGAGAAAAAGAGGAGAGATGGAGATTCTATAGAGAAGGAGAGAACTAGGGTTAGGGTTGAGGGGAAGAGAAGAGAAAAACCTGAGAGATCTTCAATCAATCCTTCCCAAAGCAGCCCCGGGTTATAAATACTCGGGGAAAGGAGGGGGCCGGCTGTCCCCCCCCCCCCCCCAATTGGGGCTGAACCGGAGTGGTTCAGCCCCCTTCTGGCCGATTTAATGAGAACCCAAGCGGATGTGGGGGCATAACAGGTTGACTTGGCAGCAAGTGGCGGAGTGTATGAATGTTGATACAGAACCAAGAAAAAGCTCTCGTGAGTCTCATCAATCTTCAATGACTCCGAATACTAAATCATCAAAGAAGAAAGGCAAAAGAAAATTAGATTGTGTCGATGAAGAAGAGGAAGTAGAGTTATCCGCTTCATCAGAGGAGGACCTCATTGAAGAGGAGATTTCAGAAGGTGATTATGAGACAGATAACGATGAAACAAATCAAACAATGCGTTCGGAATAGATCGAGGATGACTGAGGTTAGTCAAATAGAAGTTGACTTGCAACTTGTGTACAATGTTGTTTAACATGTTTAATTTGTCTTTAATTTGTGTAATTAATATTTGTAACAGGTTCAGCTTTTGGAGGAGTCGAGGAGAGTATTTTACGAGTTTAACTTTTGCACAGAAGTATGATAACATGTTCAATTATTGTAATTTGTCACTATGATGGTTTAAATTTCAGAGTTTAAGTCTGTTTTGGGAGTTTAAGTCTTCAGACATGTTAGAAATGGTGCATCCGTGCATGATGTTTAATTTTGCAACAAAAATCTCTCTTGATAATCTTTGATATATGTTTGTGTATATCCCTTTTCATTAAACTTGCCTTAGTGGAACAATATTCAAATTTGAATTCTTATATAAAAAAATACGGCAATATTTTACATTTCAATCATTAACCACCTTTGGTGCAAGGTCAGAAAAATATACTACTCCTGGAAGGCTTCTGGATCATCTTCAGTATACTCAGGGGTTCATTTATAAAAATATGGTACAATATTCTTCATTTTTTCAAGAGATTCAGAGTATTCTTTTATTTATTGTACTTGAATATTTATTATTTTACTCAATCTGCTTGAAATATTTACTTGACGGTCAAACTAACCTGCAAATAAAAAAGGTGTTAAAGACATGTCATTTATCATTGTTTGCCAATATAAATAATAAAAAAAGAACTTATAAAACTATTAGAAAAGCCCATGTAAAAGGCCCATTTGATGGCCTATTTTTCTTCCTCCTTCTTTAGTCCCACATCATGTATAGGATTTATTCTTCTCTCTTCTCTCCTATATATTTGTATTCTCTCCTTGTATTTACATACTGAAATAATACATACAAGCTTTGGGCCCTTTCAACATGGTATCAGAGACAGGTTGCGTCTAGCCGCGGACTGCCCCTTCTCTGTCCGCCCGGTCTCCTGCGGACTGCCCCTCTGCTTCTGTCCGCCCGGTCTCGTGCGGACTGCCTTCCTGCATCCGCTCCGGTCTCGTGCGGACTGCCCTTCTGATTCCGCTCCTCTTCTCTCCCTCCGTGGTTCCACCCTCCCCAGGCTTCTTATAGTCATCTTCTGCTCTGACTCGTGGGGCCCACCTCTCTCCATCCGCTTCGGACGATCATTCCTGTCCGCTGCGGGCTCTGCTTGTATCCGCTCGAGCCTCTTTGCTCGCGGACTGCTCCCTCTAGCTTCTCTCTCTCTCGCTGCGGGCTCTGCTTGTATCCGCTCGAGCCTCCTTGCTCGCGGACTGCTCCCTCTTGTCCGCTGCGGGCTCCGCTCGTATCCGCTCGAGCCTCTTTGCTCGCGGACTGCTCCCTCTAGCTTCTCTCTCTCTTGCTGCGGGCTCTGCTTGTATCCGCTCGAGCCTCCTTGCTCGCGGACTGCTCCCTCTAGCTCGCTCCTTTTTTTGTCCGCTCGAGCCTCTGCTCGCGGACTCTCTCTCTCTCCGCCTTCCCTTGCGGACTGCTGCTGTCCGCTGCGGGCTCTGCTTGTATCCCCTGTGCTCCTCTTCCAGCGACCTGCCCATCGTTCGCCGCGACCTCTTGCGGACTGCTCCTGTCCGCTGCCACGACCTGCCCCCCAGTTCGCCGCGGCCTCTGTCGCGAACTGCTCCAGCTCTGCTCTCACCAGCTGCGATCTGCTCCACTGAGCTGCGACCTCTTCCAACTCGCCGCGCTCTCCTCTCGCGGACTGCTCCTGTTCGCCGCGGCCTCACTCAACTCGCCGCGACCTCCAGACCGCCGCGGCCTCCAGCCCGCCGCGACCTCCAGACCGCCGCGACCTCCAGACCGCCGCGGCCTCCAGCCCGCCGCGACCTCCAGACCGCCGCGACCTCCAGACCGCTGCGGGTTGTTCTCTCCGAGCCCTGCTGCTCTTCAGTCGCCATGTCCTCCAGCGACTCCACTACCGCTCAACCCCCTGCCGACCACGTGGCTCCTCTCGAACTCCGAGATGAGCTTCGGATTACTACTATTTCTCTCTCTGGCAAGGCTAATTTCATTCCCTGGGTCCACTCTGTCCGCCGGGTCTTACAGGCCAAGGGCCTTGCCCGTCACCTTACCCAGGGCCCACCAACTCCGTCTACTGATGATTGGCTCTGCAATGACGGCCGTGTCCAGACCTGGATCCTGAACTCGGTCGAGGGTGAGCCGTACCAGATGATCATGTATCATGAGACTGCTAAAGCCATGTGGGATGAACTTCATTCGCTGTACTCCGGGAAGGACAGCCTTCAACACCTTTTCGACATCCTCACTGATCTTCAAGCCTTGGATGTTGGCAAAGCTCTGGACATGACCTCCTTCGTGGCCCGTGCTAAAACTCTCACGGAAGCCTGGATTCAGCACCAGCCCGCGACTACTGATCTCGCTGCCCAACGCGCCCAGAAGGAGGCTGTTTGTATTGCTATGATTATGGCTCGCGTCCCGCCACACCTACATAGTATTCGGGCCCAGGTTCTGGCTTCACCCACTACCCCTTCTTTCTCTGATGTCTGCTCGATGTTACTTCGCGTACCACCTCCTCCGGAGGCTCCTGCACCACCCTTGCCGGCCCTTCTTCAGCAGGCCCTTCCTCCTTTACTCCCACAACCCTCCTTTCCTCGGGGTGGCCGTACGGGCTCCCGTGGGCGGGGCCGTGGTGGCCGCGGACGGCCCAAGTGCACCTACTGCGGCCGGGATGGCCATACTGAAGCCGTTTGTCACAAGAAACATGGCTACCCCCCTCGCCCGCCTACTGCTGCTGTTACCGATAGCTCTCCTCCGACTGGTACGGATCTTGAGGCTCTTCGCCTACAGCTGCAACAACTCCAGGGGCTCCTCAACCCCCCTTCTGCTTCCCATGCCTCCACCTCCCATGCAGGTATTGTCTCCACCTCCGCTGCAGGTACTGCCTGTCTCTCTTCCAGCTCTCGCTGGATCCTGGACTCGGGAGCCACCCACCACATCACTTCCATGCGGCCGCCCCAGTTCTCTGTTGCTGCTCACCCCCCGTCTATTACTGTGGCCAATGGTGCGCTTGTCCCGGTCTCCGGCTGCGCGGACCTCCTCCTTCCTCCCTCTCTCTCTCTTCGCTCCGTTCTTTATGTGCCGGCCTCGCCTTTTAATTTACTCTCTGTTGGTCGTCTTACTACTGATATGAATTGCTTTATCACCTTCACCTCTTCTGATTTTTTGATACAGGATCGGCAGACGCGGATTACCATTGGTAGGGGTCGGCTGCAGAACGGGCTTTACCTCCTCGATGTCTCTCCCACATCCCTTTCCTCCGTTTCCTCGTCTGATTGGCATTGTCGGCTTGGGCATGCCCCTCTACCTATCCTCCAGAAGGCGCTTCCCGACATTTCTCTTCCTGCTTTTCAATGTGATTCTTGTATTATTGGCAAACAGCCTCGCTCTTCTTTTTCAGCTCATTGTACTAGGAGCTCTGCTCCATTTGATTTAATTCATTCTGATATTTGGGGCCCCTATAAAGTTTCTAGCATTTCTGGTTATCGTTATTTTATAACATTTATTGATGATTACTCTCGTACTACTTGGTTGTATCTCCTGCATGATCGTTCTGAGCTTCCTCGTGTCTTTCAGGCGTTTGTGTTAGAGACTCGTACGCAATTCTCTACCACCATTAAAACTTTCCGCTCTGATAATGCTCGGGAATATACTAGCCACGAGTTTGCCACTCTCTGCGCAAACTTCGGTATTGTTCACCAGATCTCTTGTCCCTACACCCCTCAACAAAACGGGGTCGCTGAACGCAAGAACCGCCACTTGCTCGATGTGGCTCGCTCTCTCATGCTTCACATGCACGTTCCCAAAGTCTTCTGGAACTTTGCGGTGTCCACAGCATGTTTTCTTATCAACCGTCTCCCCTCTCCCGTTCTCCACAACGCTACCCCCTTCAGCCTTCTTTTTCCCTCCACACCCGCCTTTCCCCTCACCCCCCGGGTTTTCGGCTGTACCTGCTTTGTCCATAAACTGGGCCCCACTCTTGACAAACTGGATCCCCGTGCGGCCAAATACATTTTTGTCGGCTACTCACGTACCCAAAAGGGCTATGTTTGCTACTCTCCGCTCACCCGGAAGGTCTCTGTTTCGGCTAATGTTACTTTCCGGGAGGATCAACCCTTCTTCCCTTCTCCTTTGCCACCACTTCTACCACCACCTACTACAACACCCTCCCTTCCCCGGCCGGTGATCCACGTCCACTCACCTCCCACCATCCCTCCGCCTCCTCCCACCATTGACCCTCCTCGACCCCCAGTTATTCGGGTCTATGCTCGTCGCCCTCTTCCTCCCGTTGCTCCTCTGCAGTCGGCTTCGACCTCGGCTTCTCCGTGTTCTGCTGCTCCGGTGTCGGCCTCTACCGCTCATCCAATGGCGGACTATGTTTCTCTCCATCGCCTCTCTCCACCTCTTCAGGCCTTGGCTACTTCGCTCTCCTCGGTCTCTATTCCTACTTCTGTCCAGGACGCTCTTCAACATCCTGGGTGGCGTGCGGCCATGGAAGAAGAGATGGCTGCTCTTTGGGCCAACCAGACTTGGACCCCGGTGCCCCTTCCTCCCGGCCAGAAACCCGTTGGGTGCAAATGGGTTTTCGTCATTAAACATGCTCCTGATGGGACCATTGATCGCCTCAAAGCTCGGTTGGTTGCTCGTGGCTTCACCCAGCAACCGGGGCTGGACTATGACGAGACCTTCTCTCCGGTCGCTAAGCTCAACACGGTCCGCATTCTCCTCTCTGTGGCTGTCCATCGCCAGTGGCCCTTGTTTCAACTCGACCTCAAGAACGCTTTCCTGAACGGCGACCTTCAGGAAACGGTTTACATGCAACAACCTCCCGGGTTTGAGACCACGGGGGAGTCACGGGTTTGTCATCTTCTCAAATCTCTATATGGTCTCAAACAATCCCCTCGGGCATGGTTCGACAAGTTCAGCAAAGCTCTCCGGGACGTTGGCTTCACTCGCAGCTCGGCTGACTTCTCATTGTTTACTCGTCACCAGGCCACTGGTACGGTTCTCCTGTTGGTATATGTCGACGACATCATTATTACTGGCAGTGACTTGGACGGCATACAGGCCGTTAAGCTACATCTGAGCTCCGTCTTCCAAACTAAAGATCTGGGTCCTCTTCGGTACTTCCTCGGTCTGGAAGTGGCCAGACGGTCAGATGGGTTGGTTCTCTCTCAGCGCAAATATTGCCTGGATCTCCTTCATGATGCAGGCTACTCTGGTTGCAAACCTATTAACACTCCCATGGATGCAAATCACAAAATATGTGCTCAGGGCTCAGATTCTGATTCGCTTCTACCAAATCCAGAATATTACCGTCGTCTAGTTGTGAAGCTTATCTACCTAACAGTTACAAGACCTGATATATCTTTCGCTGTGGGACTTGTGAGTCGCTATATGCACTCTCCTCGAAGCTCTCATCTCCAGGCTGTGGAACGCATTCTCAGATATCTTAAGACAACTCCTGGCCAAGGACTTGTATACAAAACCTCATCCTCCATTCCTACACTAGTGGCATACTCTGATGCCGACTACGCTGGCTCCCTCGACGATCGACGATCTACTAGCGGGTTTTGTACCTATTTTGGAGGACATCTGATTACTTGGCGAAGCAAGAAACAAGCAGTGGTTGCTCGATCCTCAGCAGAAGCAGAATATCGGGCAATGGCTGTTGTGGTCTCTGAACTCACATGGATTGAGAGTCTCCTTACCGACCTTGGAGTTAAACTACCTTCACCAGCTCTCCTCCTTTGTGACAGTCAAGCTGCCATACATATTGCCAAAAACCCGGTCTTCCATGAAAGAACGAAGCATATTGAGGTAGATTGTCATTTCATCCGAGAGAAAGTCCACATGAAGAAGATCGAGCTCAAGCACGTTCCGGGTACTGAACAGGTTGCTGACATCCTCACCAAAGCTCTTCCTAGTACCCTCTTCTATCAGTGCCTATCCAAGCTTGGCGCATACGACTTGTACGCTCCAACTTGCGGGGGAGTATTAGAAAAGCCCATGTAAAAGGCACATTTGATGGCCTATTTTTCTTCCTCCTTCTTTAGTCCCACATCATGTATAGGATTTATTCTTCTCTCTTCTCTCCTATATATTTGTATTCTCTCCTTGTATTTACATACTGAAATAATACATACAAGCTTTGGGCCCTTTCAACAAAAACAAATAATAATATATTATGTTAGATACAGATACTAATAATTTTGAAATCCGACATTTTCAAATGTCTCTGACATGTCTCCGACATCCGACATCTGACATTTAAAAATCCAATCTGATATGTACCCGACATCCGACATTTAAAACATTGGTTATAATAATATGTAAATTCAATAGATCAATAGTTCTGACAGTAGTTTTGTTAAATGGATCATATACCTGAATGCCTGGATCGATCTAGAATATTTGGATGACATGGGATTTTGGTACTCTATGTTTTGTCTCAGTTTTTTTTTTGAATAAGCATTTGCATTTTATTACAGCTTAAAGGAAGTAAATGATGAGGCAGTGCAGTCTACCTTTATTTCTCAGCATGCATCCCATCAATTGAGCAAGAACTGGTTTTTCATCATACATGATGAGCATTTATAAATACATATATAACTAAATTAATCAATGAAAATTCTCTATAGATCATTTGTAAGGGTTTTTAAATTGTTTGATTGTTCACACTTGCTTAATCGATCGAGAAGATTTGAAAATTTCAGTATTCATTTCTTTCAGATTCGTGCTGATCTGGGTTTTCTTATTCCTGATGATCTGGGTTTTATCAAGTTTATGTGTTTCAGATTGTTGGAGACATTGCAGTTCAGCCTGATCAGAGTCTGTGAATTAAAGCCAAATCTTTCATCAACAAACCCACCCCTCTTTTGCTCACTCCCCTTCAAATAATTTGTGGATGAGTAGTTTCAAATTAATTCTGCAATTTGGTGTTATTTCAAATAGCCTTAATGTTGAATAATTAAAAATTGTTGCTTCACGATATTAATAATATTATTTTGGTTCATGCAGATAAACAATACTCCACTTTAAAATTTTGTTAGTGCATCTCATTATATTTATTTCCACTACAACTGAACACATGCAACTATTTAGAGGGACGAAATTGTGAATTCGTGTAGAATTCTTATTGTATTATCTCTCATATTTTTTTGGCACATCTCCATAGTTATGCTCCATTGATATGTAGAATTCTTATTGTATTACCTCTCAATGTGACATGTATTCGACTGGGGATTTGAGGCATTATATACAGTGACCTGCCTAACCATGACATTTTGAAATTAAAGATTGATTTATTGCAAACCTCTTCTGTAAACAATAAAAGAAAGCTGTTTAATTCAATCATGAACCAAAATGATTAGTTATTTCAGGGTTTTAGCATGTTATGCTTTTATCTAAACTCAGCTACACCTTCAGAATGTTAAGGGCAGACCAATACTTAGAGCTTAACTCGAGGGAACATAAGGATGGGTCAATCGTGACAAATGCAAGCAACTTACCAACCGAAACACGCCGCCGAAGAGAACAACCTCCTGCGCACGCATCAACTCAAGAGCAACGTGATGCAACTAATGCTCGAAGAAAGGAACTCCGCAGATTTCGACAAAGCATTGATGCGCACACGACGAGTAAATTACAACGAACCATATTTTTTAAACTACTCAAAATAAACGTAAACTCAACTCTCCATCCAATTAACGTCTAGAAAACAATGCAGAACCAGTGCCAAACACAACTTCCACTGCTAAAACCTTGGTTCCACCTTGGCTACCAGCTATACAAGGATTTATTACGCTTCAACTTGCACATGCAATTACGACTACAAAAAAAACTTCAAAAAAATTTTGTGCCCTTCATATTGTAGCTACTACGCAACATCAAACAACAGGGACTCAACGACGTCGACTAGAGCATAGTCAAACCAAATCCCCCCATCCAGGTATAAGCCACCTTATTCCAAAATATGATGCTCCTTTGCAGTTCCCAAAAAACTATCACTATGTGCACTACTTCCACCAACAACCACCCTCTACAAAACGGCATACATGCATTTCAAATACAAAAACTGAAGAAGACGGACAAAACACGGCCACCAATACATACATCGACTACAAGCTGACAAGATACAACACCGCAAACTTCTTAGCCTAGAGGAAGGTCGTCAATATACACATCAAATTTACACCGGCAAGATTCAAATACTGCCCGACGAAGGGATATCTGGAGAGGCCAACAAAGCAATCTCCAAAATAATAGTACAAGTGCAGCGAACTACGATGATGGAATGCCAACAGTACTTGATTCATCTAAAATACACAGTAAAACTCAACCTCTACACGTGCAAAGCAACCGTACAAACAAGAGCAATTATCCGTGTTATTCTCACAATCATCTCTTTCTACTACTATACAGGAAATGCTATTACTCAAGGTTCCACTCACCATTTGAGTGCAAGAAACTGTTATCCAACACTAAATGTTCCCGCGGCCACTCTATGTTCCCCAACTACTTGTCATAATTGTCGTGCTAAGATATTTCACAACGAAAATACTACTCTATGCTGCAAAGAAGGTTTGGTTTATGTGCCAGATATTCCAGCACCACTAGAACTACTAGAACTTTTCACATCACAAAGTACCACAACACACAACTTCAAATAAAATATGTGTGCATACAACCATATATTCTCCTTCAATTCAATGTGAGTGACATTTGATAAAATTAGGACATCATTCAATCAAGATATCTACACTTTCAGAGCACACGGTGCAATATATCATAAAATTGATTCTCTACTGGCTAAATACGAAACTAGACCAGATGCAGTAAATCCATTCGTCGAAACATTATGGCAGCCAGCTAGACATCCAAACCTCCACTAATGCAAACTTCTTATTATAGAAAGACCTTCAGTTGAGCGTCAGTACTCCCTTCCGACGATATCACAAGTTGAGGCTATATTAGTTGGTGCAGATGATTTCATGAAAGCAAATGAAAGAGACATAGTAGTTGAAACAACTTCTGAAACACTGTTATCTGTAAAAGAATACTCTGAATATTATGACCCTCTTTAATACCCTTTGTTACTTCCTCATGGCTCATATGGATGGTGCGACAACGAACTAATAGACCGTGCTCAGGGTCGGAGATGGTGAGGAGCCAACACTAGAAAATGACATGATTCGACTTCTTGACTCAATTGTTATGCCTTGTGAAGGAGAACAGTCAATCAATGATTTAATAAATTTTGTTTTGCCAAATATGCAAATTTATGATGTCAGTAGTACCAGTGTTGAGTATATGGAGACAAGGGCCTTAGTAACTCTATTAAATGAAGACATTAACAAGTTAGACGAAAAATACATGGACATGTTCCCGGAAGATGGCACAACTTACTAATCTTTTGACGCTGTCTCAGATGATAATCATAACTTATATCTCCCGAAATTTTTAAACTCTATTAATCCTAATAATCTAGCTACACACAAACTAACATTGAAGCGTGTCTATCCAATTAAGCTTCTCCGAAATATAGATCCAAAAATTGGATTATTTAACGACACGAGACAAATGTCGTATATTTGGAAAAATATCATTGAAACAACTATATTGGTAGAACATTTTAAGGGACTTAGATTTTTTATTCCACGCATAACGCTTAAGAGTGCATAAAATTAAAAGATGTGGTTTGAACTAACGAGGAAACAATTTTCAGTCAAATTGAGTTTTGCATTGATAATTAACAATTATCAAGGCCAGACAATTGGAAATGCTGGGATAGACCTTCCAAATCACATCTTCAGTCATGGCCAACTGTACGCCACTTTATCATGAGGAGTTTCAAGACAGTCAACAAGAGTTTTAGACAAAAACTACGATATCGATGGTCATGAGGGTGTCTACACCAAGAACGTGGTCTTCAAAGAAATTTTTGATCGGATTGATTTGACACCGACAAGAAGTACAATATGACATCAACTACAACTGAGCAAGATTTTAGTACATGTCTAATTATTTGTATCCTAACTTACATCAATAGTTTCTCAGGCTTGACATACTCAAAAGCTGAAAAACTATCCAATCGCAAATACCTTCGACAAAAATGAAGATAAAGAGACGCGGGTAACATACTACATTTTTCATTTTTATTGCATTTTACTTTTATTCGAAACATTTTTCATCTTCATTTAAGGCGAAATTCATTTATAACTTTCATATTATTCTGTTGTTACATTATTCTATTATTTTCCTTTTTCATAGGTAAATCTAAACAAAAGCAAAGTTCTGAGCGAATGGAAAGCTCAACGGAGAAGCACTCTGCGTTCTTGACTCTCTTAAATGGCTATGATATCAAAGTATGGTAATTTGGTTTATAAATGTTTAGTTTTTCTTTATTCATAGATGGTCATAGTAATAATTTTCATTCATTTTGCTCAGTTCAGAAATAGTATGTTTAGTCTGGATTGGTATGAATGGAGTTACAGGAACAATATCTTTAGGCAAGAACAAAATGAAGTATTAATATTTGTGTTTTGATAACCGCAGCCCTTCATATATATATAACCCTAGAGATCAGATTTGTTTTATCATCACTATTATTAGATATTTATGTACTTATTTGTTTTTAAGGGCTTATTTATAAAGTTGATCAGTGTTCCCCCACGACAAATGTCATTCTCACGACATATGTTGTCCTCACAACAAATGACGCTCCCTACGACCAATGTCGCCCCCGATGACCAATGTCGACCCCCATGACAAATGTTGACCCTTACGACAAATGTTGAACCCCACAATAAATGTCGCTCCAATGACAAATGTCGCCCTCATGGCAAATGTCGCTCCCACGGTAAATATTGCCCCCAACAAATGTCGCCCCCCCCCCCCCCCCCACGACAAATTTCACCCCCACAAAAAATGTCACCCTAACGACAAATATCAAGCCCACGACAAATGTCGCCCCCATGAAAAATGTCGTCTCCCTACGACAAATGTTTTTTCTTTCTTATTATAAAAACTATATAAAATAATAAATAAATATTATTTCAAGAAAACATTAATATAAGATACGCCTGATGCTAGCACAAGCTTCCCTCTGATGCCCGTCGGTGGCGGGTCAGGTACTGTCGTGCAGGGAACGGGGGGCCCTGTGCAGTGTCATGTTAAGAAAACATTAATATTCAAATACGTCGATGGGGGGGCTAAGCCTGCCGGGTGCGGGGGAATTCCGCTGATGGCGGGCGAATCCCGCCGGTGGCGGGTGAACGCGATCGGATACTGTCGAGCGGGGCACAGGGGCTAGAGACTCCGTGTCGGTCACTCGTATATATACATATATATATATATATATATATATATATATATACATACATACAGATGCATACATACAGATGCATACATACAGATGCATACATACAGATGCATACATACAGATGCATACATACAGATGCATACATACAGATGCATACATACAGATGCATACATACAGATGCATACATACAGATGCATACATACAGATGCATACATACAGATGCATACATACAGATGCATACATACAGATGCATACATACAGATGCATACATACAGATGCATACATACAGATGCATACATACAGATGCATACATACAGATGCATACATACAGATGCATACATACAGATGCATACATACAGATGCATACATACAGATGCATACATACAGATGCATACATACAGATGCATACATACAGATGCATACATACAGATGCATACATACAGATGCATACATACAGATGCATACATACAGATGCATACATACAGATGCATACATACAGATGCATACATACAGATGCATACATACAGATGCATACATACAGATGCATACATACAGATGCATACATACAGATGCATACATACAGATGCATATATACATATACATCTATACATATGCATATATACATATACATCTATACATATACATATATATATACATATATATATATATATATACATCTATATATATATATGTACATATATATATATATATACGAGTGCCCGACACGGGGCTCCGCCCCTACTGTCAATCGCGACAGTACACGGCCCGCCCCTACAGCCCCGCGCGATTGTACCCGGCCCGCCACTACGACCTCGCGCAACTGTACCCGGCCCGCCGCTACGGCCCCGCGCGACTGTACCCGGCCTGCCACTACGGCCTCACGCAACTGTACCCGGCTATAGTATATTTATATGTAATAATGAATTATATTATACCTATATTTATATATTTTTTTAATAAAAATACATAAAATATAACAATATAAGTATAAATTATTTGAATTGTTATCACAGTTGTCTGCATGCCTCATTGGATTGAGTTGTTCCTCCTGTACTTGAGGTTTTGGGTTCGAAACCGGATAGCCGCGTTTAAATTAAAATATAATTTTAACAGACAGCCGCCAGTTTTTTAAGAGTTATAGGGGCAAAATCGTAATTTCACATAGGTTTAGGACAACCTAGTTGTAGGTTTAGGAAACCTACTAAAATGTGGAGAGATGAAATAATTTTATTGTGCTTGATCATACGGTTGTTGAATTATGAACTCATGATCTGACGGCTTATGAAATTTTGAACTCATGATATTCGCAGACCACAGTATTTCTTTATATATGGTAGATATATATATATATCTTTATGATTCGCAGGAGCGCCGTCATGCAGGGGCAGTGTCGGAGGTCAGTGTCATTGCACCCACGTATGGTCGAAGGACCTTCCCGTTACACTCACATAAGGCCAGAGGTCATGCATGTCACTCTTTTATATATATATATATATATATACATATGTACATATACATATGTATATGTACATATGTACATATACATATGTACATATACATATGTACATATACATATGTACATATGTATATATATACATATGTATATACACACAAGTGACAGGCACGGGCCTTCGGCCCTCGTGCCCCGTGCGACAGTACCTAGTCGCGGCGGCGGGCTTCGCCCGCCCCCCGGCGGGCTTCGCGCCTATCTAATATAATCTAATATATATTTATATAATATATTATAAATATATATAATATATAAATATATCTTATATAATATATTTATATAATATATTTATAAATATTTAGCCAACCCCCCCCCCCCCCGTTTTTTTGTCGGCCCGCCGGTCGCCGGACAACCCCGGAGGGTTCGCCGGAGTCCGACGAACCCGCCGGTGGGCGCCGGTAAGGCCGGCGGCGGCTCCGCCGCCGTCGGCAGTGAAAAGAGGGGGGACGGCGGGGCATGACCAAAAAAAGAGGGGGAGGGAGGGGCTCAGGATTGAGGAGAGAGGGTTTTTTTGGGTAAATTTTATTTGCAGTCCAGATTTGATCGATCCGACGGCCCAAATTGTTTAAATGAATTTTTAATTCATGGTTATTTGCAGACCAACATATTTCTTTTTGAAATAGTATAGATATATATATATCTGTGTGTGTGTGTGTGGCGGTGCACAGCAGCCCCCCGTGCTGGCAACATTTGTCGTGGGGGTGATATTTGTCGTGAGGGGTGATATTTGTCGTGGGGGCGACATTGGTTGTGGGGGGACATTGGTCGTGGGGGGACATTGATTGTGGGTGGCGACATTGGTCGTGGGGGAGGTGACATTTGTCGTGGAAGGTCGCGGGCGGCGACATTTGTCGTGGAAGTTCGCGGGCGGCGACATTGTTCGCGGGCAGCGACATTGTTCGCGGGCGGAGACATTGGTCGCAGGCAGCGACATTGGTCGCGGGCACATCTATTTTTTTTGCATTTATAAAGTAATCATAAAGTCATATGTCAAATCCATTAATATTAACATTCAATAACAACAATAATAATTAAAAGAAGATAACGTAATGAAATGAAAACACATAACAAATACAACCATATATAGATATCCCAGTCCGACATCATTGTTGCGGTTTTAAATCGGTCAACTTTATTTTTTTGGGGAACACCTACAAAATATTATGAAGATGTTACTCATAAATCAAATTTGGAGCATGTTTAAAGTTTTATGAGAATTTTTACCTCATAATAATATCGAAAATAAAGTTTTGTTCTTCCATCTCATGTTTGCCTTTTGGAACTGTCGGTATAGTCATCTTAAATCCTTTAATTACAGTACGCGAAAGATCTGACTACCTGCTAGTACACACTACTTGACTAATACTTCTCATATTCGATGTCTTCTTTCGTCGTTGTCTCTGTTTTTTTATAGTACAGAACTGTAAGAAAAGCTATTCATTATCTATGTACCTAAAAAGTTTAAAAAATTTTATCTTCTTCACTTAACCCTCTACTGGCCAATACTACGTAGCAACACTATAAGTAATTATCACAGAGACTATTGTGCTTTGTTTATCCACTAATTGACTAATACTTCAAAGCACACCTATAGTACAAAAATGTAAAAAAAAACAATCATCATTTATGTAACGTTTTGAGACATTTCATATGACCTTTTTATAATATTTTATTGTAAACCTATAATTGTAATAAAATATTTTGTACTTACATCCATTTTCATCAAGAATCTATAATTCTTTTTGAGATCAGATCAAATATCTCCCTAAAAACCATGTTCCTGGTGTAAACTTCCTCATGTCATCAATCATATTATTTTTGACCAAAATCTTCATTGCCTCTGCGGAGATCCCCCACAATAGCGCAACGTATAGCTTACTATGACTGAACACGTTGTTTGGTAGGTAGATTCCTACAGTACCAATTGTCTGCTCTTGTGCCTCACCACTGTTGTGGATATCCTCCGACATGGCCGATATATCGGCCGATATAAAGGTTTTATGGACAAAACGACACGTTTCTGATTTTTTTTGCAAAATATCATTTTGGAATTTATCCTCTGATATGTCTGTAATTAACCGATATATTCGCCGATATATCGGCCGATATATCCCGTCATTTTATCGAATGATTTTTTTCAATTTATTCTAAATAGTGTCTATAGTCTAATAGAGAATAAACCAAAATTATTTCATTATTTATGTTGTTTTTTTCCCTTTCTCTGACTTTCTTCCTTGTTAAAGTCTGTCATCAACTTTAATTATGCATGATTTTTGAAATATGGACTAAATGTTACTTATCTTTCATTATCATCGACAAATTCCTAATATTTTGTTTACTCTTTTTTTATTTCACGTGTTATACCGTTATTACTAGCACAACACAAAATGTTTATATTATTTTCATAAATTTAGGAGTTCAATAAATATCAAATAATCAATATATTAATATATATAAATTAAAAAAGGAATAAATTTATAAATGATTACTCGTATAAATAATTAAATATTAAAACCCGATACATGAAATATCCCCGATATATCCCCCGACATATTAAAACCGACATGAAATACCTAAACCGACATGTCCCCGATATCCGACATCTACAACCTTGTGCCTCACTAATCGTAAGTGAAAAGCTTAATCTTACTGGAAACTGTTTCCTTGTTAGTTCGAAAGGCATTCTGACATTTTCTGCGCTCTTGAGTGAAATGTGTGGGGGGAAAACTCCAAGACCTTTGAATATACCTCATAATATGTCAGTCTCGATGATATTTCTTCAAAACCTTATACATATTAGCCAAGTTTCATTGCATAGTCCAATTGTTGCATCGGCGTTTCTGAGTAATATAATAGGGGAGCCTTCTTTTAAGGTCAATTTGTGTAGAGGTAGATTTCCTGGGTTAATAGAGTCCAAAAATTCCGGTAGGGTATAAATTTGCATGATCATCACCGACGGATTCGAAAAAATAGTAAGTGATATCCACCCTAGGAAATATATTAAAACAGATCATTTAGCTTGTTCACATCCTCATTCAATGCAGTAAAGAGAGCTCTTATTTCCAAATAACTGGCGTCATCAGAGTTAATATTATGGGTAGTAATGTTAGGGAATACAGTTTACCAAGTTGGTGACTGAGTATTCTCCTTCCCACGACATAGCTATATTATCAGGAATTCTGATCAAGTCGTCGTCAACAGTAGGCTCCTTCCCATCACCAATCTTCAGCAGAAAATCAATGAATTGAGTATCATTTTGAGCTTTCATATTTTCTGTTAGTTGTATCAACTTAACATTTGCCCATAAAAATGATTTAGCAACGCTAGCACAAATAATTTGCGCTTTGGTTCCATTTATCACCACTGGCAAGACCTGTTGAAAATCTCCACCCAAGATAACAACTTTCTCACCAAATGGCTTCTTGTTTCCCTGTACATCCCGAAATGAACGATTGATGACTTCAAATGCCTTTCGATGCGCCATCGGCTTCTCATCCCAAATGATTGCAGAAGTCTTTTTTATTAATAACCACATATCATATTGTTTGCTAGAGTTGCAAAATATATATTTTCAAGATTAATATGAATTTTTAATTTAAAATGGGCAGTGGCCCAGTAAGAAGTAAGGTTACTGCAATGCCTGATAAGGCAGCAGCTAGAACAATGTTTCCCTCGTATCAAAAAGTTGACAATATTGATCGGTTTAGAAATATTTTTCCAGTGCCACCGGGTCTATATACAATATTATTGCATCTTTCTTGGCTCTTATGTAAGCACTTATAATATTGAATGCAAACAATTGACCCTCATTAAGATTACTGATTTAGTTAAACTGGTGGCTGAGACAGGAATAGACAATTCGTCCACGATTAGGTTTGCAATGTTTTCAAAATCATAGATGTATCCATTTGGGCGAGGTATGTCAAAGTTTGTGATACGTTTATTATGTTGTTTGAATATTGTTTCTAAATCATGAAACAATCTGTTTGTTAAGAAAATGGTATTTGTCGCACTTGTACTTGGGTAATCTTCAATCATAGAATGCAAATTATCATCCCACAATTCGCGAACACTTGTTAGTTCACAATATAGCGAGATTGTTGCGAATGATTTGCGTAATGTCAGTGACATTTTGAAGCTTCTAGCCTCCTCTAGGCAAGTATGTTGTTATCTTCTTATAGAAGCCTCAAATGCTCAGCAGCTTCCTTGAATGTTGCGCAAAGGTGATCATTAACAGTGCGTAGATTATCAAATGATTTTGGTCTTGAAACATGATTCAATAGAAGACGAAGGTAAAATCTCTCACTCTTCGTAGGTGAGACAACATATAATCGGTCAACCACTTTTCGAGTTGTAGAGCATCTTATCCACCTTCGAGACAGAATCAAGCATCTATGATATTTAGCAAAATCCACGTACAAATATGTACTCTCATCAGAACTGTTATTATTTATTTTGAAAAATTATGTTAACATTGTTCTTGAATTTTGATTGTTAGCCAACACTTCAGAATATGTTCGATGTGACTGATACTGAATTTGATGTTGATTAGGTAAATGGATCTGCAATCGCACCACTGATGGATACATTTGGTCCATCGGAAACTTGAATAATTTTCATAGTGCTTCAGGCGCATAAATCCAACGACCATCCACGAATTTACTTTGTCGTAACTCGGGGCAGAGCGCACCTCAAAGCATCAGGACCTTTGTAGACATATTTATATAGATATTTTATGCTTTTAATGTTACTACACACCTCAACGTTGATGTGATAGTCATATTTCAGTAGAAGTTATGAGTTGTAAGGCACACCTCATCTATTATCAATGACAAAATATGCAGATTGGCCAAAAGTAATAAACCAGTTATCATTTCAGTGCCGATGTTGTGAGTGAATTTATGCCTTGAACAGTGCATTCAGAGAATTGCTTCGGGAAGCCCGTGTTGCAAATCTTGTTTCATACATTTTGCAGTAGGCGTAAAATGACTGCATAAGTCATGTATCATATGTTTTAAAACAACATTATACAGATCGAGTTCCTATGCTTGAATTGGTACTTCTGTCTAACGATAGAATCATAATCATCCGGAGTATTCAACTTGTCACTATCGTTAAATATAAAAAAACATGTGTGCATACAACAACGCTCGCTTCTGAAATTCAACAACATGCGTGTGTGTGATCACCCTGTCGAGTACACCTTTGTGGTAAAATGGAGGTTTGGAAGGGGCAGCAGACCTTCCACGATATTGGTGATATTGTGTTGCATTTGGCGTGGTTGTTACCTTTGTTTATTTTGTAGGTCTCTACGTTATTGGGGTGATAGTTGTCTTGGTCTTCTACCTCTAGGTAGAAATGATGTAGATTGACTGTTTGTAGGAGTGGGTGCACTAGTTGGCATTGTGGTTGATTGAGCTTGTGAATTGGTACTATGGTTACTGATGTTTGACTGACGACGCAAAGCATCCTAACATAGATAACATAGTTCACGTCTTTGTACATTTCTTGTGTCACGTTGGTCGGTAGACGACATTTTTTCAGTTGGGTGTCCCCTGTTTTAGGATGGACAAGTGAAAGAAGCAAAAATCAATTATAATATAAACAATTGAGTAAGCCATAAACAACAATCAGAATAAGAATTTTTTTAGTATTTTTGCTACAAAATGGGGCAGATAAATAGTGTCAATGGTAGGAATACCAATTTTTTTGTAGAAATCCAAATAGGAAGACGACTAATAAAACTCAAATTCCCAAACAGATGCATTAGGTGTACTTGAACAATAAAACTCATTATTGTACAATGCTTTCTAGCGTGAATTAAATTTTTCGAGCGAGAAGTCGCATTTCGAGTAACAAAGAAGTAGCAAAGAACTGAGACGGGAGATGGATATGGGTGTGTTACCCAACGTCGAAGAACTGAGATAAGAGATGGATGTGTGTGTGTTACGAGTCCAAATGTCATAGAACTACACGACGACGAGCCACCGCGACAAGTCTACACGCGTCGGGCGCGTATATCGCAAGGGCCCACAGAGACCGTGGAGAATATTTAATAATAAATAGGTTGTTATGTTTGTTGATGCATTTTTAGTATTTTCAGTATTTCCTAATTCAGAATTTCTTAATTTCCAGTATTTTCTTTTATACTCACTCCTCGCCACTATAAGAGGGTCGACAGACCTTGTAATCTTTATCTTGGAATGTATAAAGGTTTGTAGGATTGCTCACTAATTTCGTCACTTCTCGTCCTCATTCATTCTCACTTACCCCCGTCGTGCCTTCCCCTTGTTGGATTCCTCCTGGAATTTATCTGTGATCGTATCAATAGGTCCAACCTGCCGCACAGCACGCTCTCGCCGTCGGTGCTCGAGTTTGCCTAAGGAAGTCAGAAATCTCTCTCTCTGGTACACTGACCCGCACAGCACCCAATCCCCGTCGAACGGCATCATCGCGACACAACCTTGCTTCTGCGACACAACACCTGATCCCACGTCTCCATATGAAAGACGAACGACCTGATCGTTGTCGTTGTTCTGCATGACGTGCGACCCAGCCGACGCGCGGTTTGTTGGATCTTACGGCACCCTTAGAGGGGGGGTGAATAAGGGTTAATTAATTTTTCTTACGCTAAACAAACTTTACTTGGTGAATCAAACAATGCTAGTAGAGATTATGGAATGAAGACTAATTTTTCATAAGCAAACTTAAACACTTTGAAATATAGAAGAGCAAAAATATAACAATTTATTTCAAAAGTACTAAAGTGGATACAAGGTGTCTCTATAGAGCTAAAGACCAAAGCTTATGAAAAATACAATATACTTTTGTCTTCGTCGGTCCTTCTACCAATAACCGGCAGGCTAAAGCGTATCTCTTCCTAGATCTTGCTACTAGCCTTCCCTAGATCTACCTCGACCTAAACGCTGCACACAAGGCAACGATTTCTCCCGAAGTCACACAAGGACTTGTACGCCACGCACAAGGCGGTGATTTTCCCTAAGTCACACAAAAACTTAGACGTCACGCACAAGTCGGCGATTTCCCCTAAGCCACGCAAGGACTAAGACGGCACGCACAAGGCGGCGATTTATCCTCTCGATTACAATAGTTTTACAATAGGAATAAAAACAAGACAAATTCAAAACTTCTTAATAAAAACTCTCTTCAAACAAAGTGTTGATAATGACGACGAATCCTAGCCAGGGTTGCTTTGAATGTTGCGTGCGTGCCATCAAACTTTTGCGCTTCGGCCTTTTTGAGAATATGGAGTAAAATCTGGAATCTGAAGCTCTCTGGTTCGTCTTAACAGGAAGATGCACTCCAGGTAATGAAATTCGTGATCTCCTCAGAAAATTGAATGGCTTTTATACATTGGCGATATCGTTTGGAGGTGGCGATATCGATAAATGCTGTCACGTGTACCACGAACGCCTCATTTTCACATCGCAAATTCATCGATCGTCGAACGTGGACTGTCGCCTGGCGACACTGAGTATCGCCAACTGGCGATAGAGATAACTGTTGTCACGTGTCCCACGTACTGCTGATTTTCTCATAGCTGATTCGACGAACGTCGTTCGTCGATTGTCGATCGTCGAGCGCAGAATCGTCGATCGTCGCTGTCGCCGGTGGGCGATACTCAATATCGTCCGGCGATATCTTCTAAGCTCCAATGCAGATTCGTCAAACGGAAATCGTCGAACGCCGATCGTCGAGCGAAGATTCGTTGAACGGCGATCGTCAATCGTCGAGCGCCACTGTCGCCTGTGGGCGATACTCAATATCGTCTGGCGATATCTTCACTGGTCATCTGTGCTGACCTGAAACATCACCCAAAATCCATTAGAACTAGACCTGTGATATCTGCATATCATACTCAATATCGTCTGGCGATATCTTCACTGTTCATCTGTGCTGACCCGAAACATCACCCAAAATCCATTAGAGCTAGACTTGTGATATCTGCATATCATAAACACTCATAGATCAAATACAAACGAGATTTGTTATTAGCAAACCAAAGAAGCGTGAAACACATACTCCAACAATCTCCCCTTTTTGATAATAACAAATCAACTGAGAAAGAAATCATGAAGGAAATAAGAAGTGTTTGAAACGATGAGGACTATGTGTAACAAGACTAAGCATTTGTATGTACACAAATATCTCTTGGATGAAACACTCCTCTTGCAGGTGTACTCCCCCTAAATCTAAGCAAATTTGTTGATGTACGTAGTATGAATGATTTCCGAAGTAAATTCTCCCCATTTGGTATTGTCAAAAGTGATAGCAGAGTGGGGCGTAAGCTAAAGAGGAAAAACACAAATGAGAAATTAATAAGAAAACATGTGAACCAATGTATATGAAAGAAGTAAATGAGTAAACACGAACAGAAGGCAACGTTCATCCATCCATATCACATACACATACACCAGTGAAGACTATATTGGAAACAGTTTCGATCCAATTCTCATAAGAAGAAATTTTAGAGAAAATAATATTGTGGACATGTGATAAATTGAAGAAAAACACATATGAGAGGTCTTACAACTACATGAATACGTGGAATGTAAAAAAGCAGCATAATATAGAGGTGTGCATGATTAACTGTGCTTGTACCTAGAAATTCAGAGCACGGTTAAATTGAATATCCAGATATATAGTTGCACAAGACACTTTACAATTTTTTTCAAGGTGCTCAACCTCACAATGCTCATTAAGACTTATCAGGAGGATAAGTAGTGTTTGGTGGAGCTTCCTTGTCAGCCCCTTTTTATTGTAATTTTGAAAGACATCGACAAATGTGTTGAATTGTCGTTTTTGAACTGTTTTTTAATCTTTTTTTTGTTGAGAATGACAAAGGAGTCCGAATTCACTTGTGAACATACAGGATTAACAAATAGAAGTGGTTCAAGGAATAAACTATGATAAAGCACAAGTTGCAGCATGCAATTCTAGTGGTTATGGTAGAACATCCACAATTCATATATGCAGTGAGGTGAATACACATGAAGGTTTTCACAAGTGTAAGTGAAAAAACATTATCAGAACTAAAACATTTCTCATACTTAGAGACATGCGAAAACAATTTCACAAGTAGACAAACAATAGGACTTATGTATGTATAAAAGAAGATGTGATGGTCGAACAGTTGAACTATCCTGCTGGGAACTCAAAATCAAAGAATATACAGTAAATCATGTCTAATCCTAAGAAATAAAGGAAAATGGTGAAAAAGTGAAATATCACTGTCGCCCGGCGATACTGGGTATCGCTGATTGGCGACAGTGCGAAAATATAAAAAAGGGTCATATGAGGTCAAAGGCATCAGATCTATCATTCTTTCCTGAAGACTGGTCGCGGAAGACGAAGGGGATGACAGCAAAAACTTGGATCAAGGTAAGGATCATGGTTCTTTTTGTTGGATTCCTTAGATTTTGTAGATCTATTGTATGGTATGTCGTTAAGAATGTCAGATCTGATATTTAAAGGAGGGGAAAATCCAAATCTGGAGTCGGACATTGGATGAGAGCAATTTCCGATATCGCCCGACGACAACTGGTGTCGCCGTCTGGCGATACTGAAAAATATTCCTTAGATTTTGTAGATCTATTATATGGTATGTCGTTAAGAATGTCAGATCTGGTATCTTAAGGAGGGGAAAATCCAGATCTGGAGTCGGACATTGGATGAGATCAAATTCCGATATCGCTCGGCGACAACGGGTGTCGCTGTCTGGTGATACTGAAAAATTTTGCTGTTTGTTTTGTTTTTTTTAAAAAAAACTTTTATCTGCAGCAATGGCTTCCAGTTTGAAAGCTCGCAGAAGTACAAGCAGTGATTCATATTCCTCCTACCAAACATTTCATGGGATAGAAAATGCTAACATAGGGATTAGACGAGTGATCGAATTTGATCCCGTTCGTCATGCACACATTCACGACTTGTTAGCAATGGCTGGAATAATGTCTATCATTATCCTGGATACATTTTCATCTGTATTAATTAGGGAGTTCTACAATTATCTAAAAGATCTTCGGTTTACGGACTTAAATGGTGAAGTGCGATCAAAGATACTAGGTCAGATAGTAGAGATAACCCATTATGATCTCAGAGAGGAATTTGGGTTAATAGAACATGAAAATAGCATTGATGTAGTAGAGAATTATCGAAAAGATAGAGATTGGACACTCTTGAACTTGGTTTTGCATGGAAATTCCATCAAAACACGTATTCAATCTACGGCCTCTCTCACTGAGGATGCACGATTAGTGCAAGATATATTGAGGCACACTGTTTTACTCAAGTCCGGTGATACACGGAAGATAACGGCTTAATTGAGCTATGTTACATATATGATTATGGAGCGGGAGCCGTTTGATATGGCGGACTTTATCGTATCGATAATACGCTATGCATACAGGCTAAAGAGTCCTACTTGGAAGAAATTAAACACACTACCACTTGGAGCTGTTATCCAACGCATTTTATATAAGAAAAACACTAGGATAGATTCGGATTTGTATTTCAATTGTGTGCCTTTAATATTTGCTACGAGTGGAACACCTTTCATTGGCCGATCAACCCAAGGAGGGTCAACAAGGAGTAATGAACCTGTATTCACTATCTGTAACCCGCCAATCCAAAGAGGTGGATCGTTGCGGTAAGGGTTGAACGATTTGCAAGAGTCGTTTGAAGAACATAAGCAGGAAGTGAAGAAGAACTTTCAGGGGGTTCAGAAATTCTTCAAATTTCTGACCAAAAGACTCAAATTGAAGCCAACTCCAGCAGAAACGGCCGAATGGGAGAATCCGGTTATGGAGTCTCCCCGAACATCTATTCATCGGCCTCGCCGAACAAGAAGCAGCGAACATAGTTCAGCTGACGATCAAGGAGACACAAGTGCAGGTGATAGCAGAAATTTCTGAAGATTTTCAGGTGATCTGGACTGTTGGCGCTATAGCCCGGCGACAGTGACTGTCGCCAGCGATAGTGCGGTTATTTAAATTTTTATCTTATTTTATGTTGTAATATTGTGAGGTAGTGCAGCTGTAATATTATCATTGACTATAAACATTTGTGGTTTACTTGATACTTAATCATCACTTTCGTGTTAATTAAAATGTGTTTTTCGTTTATTTATTATGTCAATTCATTAGCTTGTAATGTCCAGAATTCTAGTTCTAATCTTAACAATGAAAAGCGGGAATCTGGAAGTGGTTTTGTGAAGATATCGGCAAGCTGTGAATCGGTGCCTATAAAACTGACTTTAATTGTATCTAGCTTTATGTGGTCTCTAATGAAGTGATGACGCACATCAATGTGTTTGGACCTAGAATGATGTACCGGATTATATGTTAAGTCAATTGCACTTTTATTATCACATTTTAATTCAATTGTGGCATGTACAATTCCAAAGTCCTCTAAAGTTTACTTCATCCAAAGAGCCTGTGCACAACAACTACCCAGTGCAATGTACTAGGCCTCAGTAGTGGATAAGGCAACAGAATTTTGTTTCCTACTCAACCATGAAATTAGTGAATGGCCTAGAAAGTGACAAGTGTCATTTGTGCTCTTACGGTCTAATGAACAGACAGCATAATCAGAATCAGAAAAATCATGTACAATAAAGAATCGTTGTGAGGATATCACTAACCTAACTTAGATGTGTCAATAAGATATTTAAATATACGTTTAACCGCTTTTAAATAAAATTCCTTGGGATTAACTTGAAATTTAGCACATAAACATACAGCAAACATAAAATTAGGTCTGGATGCAGTCAAATATAATAGTGATCCTATCATTCCTCTATATAATGTTTGATCTATAGAGATACCACTTTCATCCTTTCTTAATTTCAATGAGACACTCATTGGGGTATTTGCTTGTTTTAGATTTTCAAATTCAAACCTTTTTAACATATCATAAATATATTTAGATTGACAAATAAATATTTCATCATGTTTTTGAGTAATTTGAAAACTAAGAAAATAAGTGAGTTCGTCTACCATGCTCATTTCAAATTCATTTTCATAATTTTTATAACACTATCACACGATTGTTCATTCGTGAATTCAAAAATAATATCATCAACATATATTTGTAAAACTATAAGGTCATCATGAACATGTTTAATAAATAAAGTACAATCAGCACTATCTATTTTGTAATCATTCTTTAGTAAATAAACAGTCAATCTATCATACTATGCTCGGGGTGCTTGTTTCAAAACATAAATGGTTTTTTCTAATTTAAAAACATGATCAGAAAACTTAATATCAACAAAGCCTGGAGATTGTTCTACATAAATCTCTTCTTTGATATACTCGTTAAGAAAAGCAGTTTTAACATTCATTTGAAATAGTTTAAATCTTTTAAAACAAGCAAATACAAGAAATATTCTAACTGCTTTTAACTGTGCTACGGGTGCAAAGGTTTCATCAAAATCTATTCCTTCAACTTGTGAATAACCTTTTGCTACAAGTCTCGCTTTGTTCCTAGTGACCCTAGATTCACTATCCATTTTATTCTTGAAGATGCATTTAACACCTACAACAGGATGATTTGGCGGTCTTTCTATTAATTTTCAACCTTATTACGTTCAAATTGATTAAGTTTTTCAGTCATAGCTAAAATATATTTAGTTTGACAAATAAATATTTCATCATGCTTTTAAGTAATTTGAAAATCAAGAAAATAAGTGAGTTCGTCTACCATGCTCATTTCAAATTCATTTTTCATAATTTTTATAACACTATCACATGATTGTTCATTCGTAAATCCAAAAATAATACCAATATATATTTGTAAAACTATAAGATCATCATGAACACGTTTAATAAATAAAATACAATCAGCACTATCCATTTTGTAATCATTTTTTAGTAAATAAACAGTCAATCTATCATACTGTAGAGAAGGAGAAAGTCAACCTTATATATATGTTCACTTGTATAAAATATAAAGAATGAGTACAAATATATAGATGAGAGAAAGAGAGAAAAAGGTCCTATACAAGAAGTGGGACTAAAGAGAGGAGAGAAAAACAATAAATGTTACAAAATGGGCCTAGATTAAATGGGTCTTTTCTAACACTCCCCCGCAAGCTGGAGCGTATAGGTCATATGCACCCAGCTTGGACAAACACTGGTAGAACAGGGTACTTGATAAGGCCTTTGTGAAAATGTCAGCAACTTGATCAGTACCCGGAACATGCTTTAACTCAAGTTTCTTCAATTGAACTTTCTCTCGAATGAAGTGACAGTCAATTTCGATATGTTTTGTGCGCTCATGAAACACCGATTTTTTGCTATGTGTATGGCGGCTTGACTATCACAGAATAGAACAGCAGATGAGGGGAGTTTTACTCCCAGGTCAGTAAGGAGACTTTCAAGCCATGTGAGTTCTGAGACAACCGAGTCCATCGATCGGTATTCAGCTTCCGCAGAGGAACGAGCGACCACGGCTTGTTTATTACTTTTTCATGTAATGAGATGACCCCCAAAATAAGTACAGAACCCACTTGTTGACCTCCGATCGTCCAGGGAACCGGCATAATCGGCATCAGAATAAGCGACTAATGCGGGAGCCGAGTCGGAGGTTTTGTAAACCAGCCCTTGACTCGGAGCTCCCTTAAGGTATCGGAGAATCCGTTCAACCGCCTGGAGATGAGAAACCCGGGGGGGCATGCATGAATCGACTGACAACCCCAACGGCAAACGATATATCGGGCTTTGTGACCGTTAGATAGATCAACTTGCACACAAGGAGTCGATAGTATTCTGGGTTCTGAAGAAGCAAATCGTCATCAGAAGCATGAGCACACAGTTTGTGATTTGCCTTCATCGGGGTACAAGCTGGTTTGCAACCGGACTGACCAGCGTCTTTGAGAAGATCGAGACAGTACTTCCGTTGGGAGAGGACCAGCCCGCCCGGTCGTCGTGCGATCTCGAGACCAAGAAAGTAGCGAAGATGTCCCAGGTCTTTGGTCTGAAATACAGTGCTCAGATGTTGTTTGACCTCGTGAATCCCCTTTGAATCATCCCCAGTGAGTAGTATATCATCACCAGCAGAAGGACGGTTCCAATGGCCCGGTGTCGGGTGAATAGGGAGAAATCTGCAGAACTCCGAGTGAACCACATGTCCCGAACCACCTTGCTGAACTTGTCAAACCACGTCCGAGGGGACTGTTTGAGAGCATAAATGGATTTCTTGAGAAGACACACCCGAGACTCCCCTGTGGTCTCAACCCCGGGCGGTTGGCGCATGTAGACGGTTTCCTGAAGGTCGTCATTCAAAAAGGCGTTCTTGATATCGAGCTGATGAAGGGTCAAATGGCGGTGCACCACCACGGAGAAGAACACGGACGGTGTTGAGCTTAGCCACCGGAGAGAAGGTCTCCTCATAGTCAAGGCCCTCCTGTTGCGTGAAGCCACGGGCCACAAGACGGGCCTTCAGTCTGGCAATAGTGTCATCTGGAGCATGCTTAATGACAAAAAGCCATTTACACCCAACCGGGTGCTGACCTGGAGGTAAGGGAACCAAGACCCAGGTCTGGTTGGCCCAAAGGGCTGTCATTTCTTCGTCCATGCCCGCCCGCCAGCCTGGATGTTGAAGCGTCTCTTGCAAAGAGTTAGGGACAGAAACAGAGGATAAAGAAGTGGCAAAGTGAAGAAGAGGTGGAGAAAGGCGATGGAGAGAGACGTAATTTGCCATCGGATGAGCGGTGGATGCGGGAGCCGGAGCAGCAGGTAGCGGAGCACCAGAGGTCCAAGCCGACTGCAGAGGGGCAACGGGATGAGGAGAGCGACGAGAATAGACCCGGATAACTGGTGGTGGTGGATGGACCGGAGGTAGGGCCGGAGGAGTAGAGGATGAGGAGCAGGGAGCGGGGATGACAGGACGAACGATGGGGTCTGGACTAGGAGTGATATCCAGATCAGAGAAAAAGGGAAGATCTTCACGGAAAGTGACATCCACAGAGACAGTAACTTTGCGGGTAGCAGGCGAATAGCACATGTAGCCCTTTTGAGTGCGCGAGTAGCCCACAAAGATATGTTTGGCGGCACGTGGTTCCAACTTGTCGATGGAGGGACCAAGTCGGTGAACGTAGCAGGTACACCCAAAGACCCGAGGAGGAACGGGAAAAGGCGGAGTGGAGGGAAAGAGAAGGCTGAAGGGAGTGGCATGTTGGAGGACGGAAGAAGGGAGGCGATTGATGAGAAAACAAGCCGTCGAGAGCGCGTAGTTCCAGTACGGTTTGGGAACCTGCATTTGGAGCATAAGGGAACGGGCGACATCAAGAAGTTGATGATTCTTGCCCTCGTCGACACCATTCTGTTGTGGAGTATACGGCCACGAGGTTTGGTGAAGAATGCCAAACTCAGAGCTGAGAGTCGCGAAGGTATGACCGGTGTACTCACGCGCATTGTCAGTACGAATAGTACGAATGGAGGCAGAGAATTGAGTGTGAGTCTCAAGTATGAAGGCCCGGAAGACGCGGGGAAGCTCAGAGCGATCCCGGAGGAGATACAAGCACGTCACGCGAGAGTAGTCATCAATAAAAGTAAGAAAATACCGGTAGCCAGAAATACTAGTGATTTTGTACGGACCCCATATATCGGAGTGTACCAAAATAAAAGGAGCGGAGCTCCGACTACAATGAGAAGGAAAAGATAAACGGGGCTGTTTGCCCAAAATACATGTGTCACACTGAAATGCAGGAAGAGAAATATCTGGAAGAGCCTTCCGGAGGACTGGAAGAGGAGCATAACCCAGGCGGCGATGTCAATCCGAAGAGGAGAGAGACGCGAGGGTAGTAGGAGAGTCGTCAAGAAGATAGAGTTCATTCTGCATCCGCCCCCTACCAATGATAGTCCGCGTCTGCGGATCCTGTATGAGAAAAGAAGAGGAAGTAAACGTCACGGAGTAATTATAATCAGTAGTAAGACGACCAACAGAAAGTAAGTTGAAAGGAGAGCCCGGAACGTGAAGAGCCGAGCGCAGAAGGAGAGAAGAGGTGAGGGGAATATCAGCACATCCAGAGACAGGAACAGATGCCCCATTGGCCACAGTAATGTACTTCGGGTGAGGTGAAGACAAGTACTGAGGCGGCCGAACAGAGGTGATGTGATGAGTGGCACCAGAATCGAGGATCCATCGCGGGCCAGAGGAGAGGCAGGCGATGCCTTTATTGGAGATGGAGGCAGCGGAGGCAACCGAGGCAGGAGGGCGGCTAAGCAGTCCATGAAGATGTTGGAGCTGAAGACGAACCTCGTCGAGGTCAAGACGAGCGGAAGAGGAGTCGGTGGCAGCAACAGCGGCCTGCGGAAGAGGAGGGCGGCCATGTTTGCGGTAGCACGTGGCTTCAAGATGCCCATCTTTGCCGCAGAACGAGCACTTAGGGCGAGGTCGGCCACCCCGGCCCCGGCCGCAAGAGTCAGAGCGGCCTCCACGAGCAGAAGACAGAAGAGGCAATAAAGGAGCAGGGGCCTGCTGAACAAGGGCCGGAGAAGGTGGCCCGGGCACATCCGGAAGCGGGGAGACCTTGAGAAGCATAGAGCACACATCGGAGAAAGATGGGCTAACAGTAGAGGAGAGGATGTGAGCCCGTACACTGTGAAGATGATGCAGGACCCGAGCCATCATCATGGCGATACCCACAGCTTCCTTCTGGGCACGTTGGGCAGCAAGATCCAGAGTAGGAGGCTGATGGTGGATCCAAGCCTCGACCAGAGACCGAGCCTGAGCAACAAAGGACGTCAGATCGGTCGCGCCACTGCTATAAAGGACCTGGAGAGCAGTAATAATGTCATACAGATGGTGGAGACTATCCTTGCCAGAGTAGAGGGTGTGGAGCTCGTTCCACATGCCTTTGGCTGTCTCATGGTACATGGCCAGGCGATAAGATTTGTCATCAAGAGAATTAAGAAGCCAAGTCTACACCCGACCATCATTGTGTAACCATTCATCTGTAGGAGTACCGGTAACGGCCTGAGTCAAGTGATGAAGAAATCCCTTGGATTGCAAGACACGACGAACAGAATGTGCCCATTCTACAAAGTTTTTCTTGCCGGTCAGAGAGATTGTGGTAATACGAAGCTCATCGCGGACTTCCGGGAGAGAGGCCGGGCGGTCAGCAGGAGGAACCGCCGTGCCAACGGAATCAGCAGAGGAGGTCATGGAGAAGAGAGGCGGCTAGGAGAACAGACCGGGCAACAAAGAAGACCGCGCGACCTGAGCAGAAACCGCCAGCCACGACGGGAAGGAACCAACTGCGAGAGGAGCCCGCGACCAAAGGCGGAGACCGGGAGAGAGAACGGGCCGCAGCGGGCAGAGAGAGGCCGCAGCGGACAGAGAGAGAGGCCGCGAAGAAAGGAATGAGGAGAAGACTGCGACCAAAATGCGGGAAGGCCGGAGTCCGCACGGTCTGGCGGAGCACAGCAGCGGTCCAAGAAACAGGAGGCCGGCGGCGGTTAGAGAGAAGAGACCGCGAGTAGGGAGACTCGAGCGGAAAGAGAGAAGAGACCGCAACGCCCGGGACCAACCCACAGGAGAGGCAGGCCGCAGAAGAGGCAGGCCGCGGAAGAGACAGGTCGCAGCGAGCCGGAGCAGGCCGCACGAGAGGTAGTCCGCAGCGAGGAGCAGGCCGCTGCGAGCTAAGTCAAGCCACAGCGAGTTGAAGTAGGGCGGGAGAGAGGCAGGGCGCAGCGAGGGAGAATAAGCCGCAGTGAACCGGAGCGAACCGGAGCAGGTCGCGAGCGAGGCAGGCAGATCAGCAGGCCGCAGCGAGCTGTACCAGGCCGAAAGAAGGACAGGCCGCAGAGGGAGAGAGAACAGGCCGCAAGAGACAGCGGTCTGTAGGAGAGAGAGGGAAGGTGGACCCGACGAGAGAGAGAGAAGGGGAAGGCTATAAAATGCCGGAGGGGAGGGGTGGAGCCACGGAGAAGAAGAGGAAGCGGAAGAAGAGGAGCGGAGCGGTCAGGCTGGAAGGACGCAAGAAGCCGGGCGGGTAGCGGACAGAAAACAGACCGCGCGGGAAGAAAGGGAAGCCGCTCAAGGAGAATCGTTGGCTCTGATACCATGTAGAGAGGGAAAAAGCCAACCTTGTATATATGTTCACTTGTATAAAATACAAAGAATGAGTACAAATATATAGATGAGAGAAAGAGAGAAAAAGGTTCTATACAAGATGTGGGACTAAAGAGAGGAGAGAAAAACAATAAATGTTACAAAATGTGCCTAGATTAAATGGGCCTTTTCAAATTCATTTTTCATAATTTTTATAACACTATCACATGATTGTTCATTCGTGGATCCAAAAATAATAACAATATATATTTGTAAAACTATAAGATTATCATGAACATGTTTAATAAATAAAGTACAATCAGCACTATCCATTTTATAATCATTTTTTAGTAAATAAACAGTCAATCTATCATACCATGCTCGGGCTGCTTGTTTCAAATCATAAATGACTTTTTCTAATTTAAAAACATGATCAAGAAACTTAACATCAACAAAGTCTGGAGGTTGTTCTACATAAACCTCTTCTTTGATATACCCGTTAAGAAAAGCAGTTTTAACATCCATTTGAAATAGTTTAAATCTTTTAAAACACGTAAATATAAGAAATATTCTAACTGTTTCTAACCGTGCTACGGGTGCAAAGGTTTCATCAAAATCTACTCCAACTTGTGAATAACATTTTGCTACAAGTCTCGTTTTGTTCCTAGTGAGCCTAGATTCACTATCCATTTTATTCTTGAAGATCCATTTAACATCTACAACAGGATGATATGGCGGTCTTTCTACTAATTTTCAAATCTTATTACGTTCAAATTGATTAAGCTCTTCAGTCATAGCTAAAAACCAAGAATTATCATTCAAAACGGTTTCAACATTTTTAGCTTCTATATCAGAAATAAAGCACATATTTGAAAATAAATCATGTAATGATGAACGAGTACTTACCCCTCTTGATGTTTCTCCAATAACTAAATTTTGTGGATGATCTTTTGAGAATCTTAGCTCGCTTGGAGGCACATATTCTTCCATTTCTTCTTCTTGTTATTCATCTTCTTTTTCTCCTTCACTGTCTCCAAGGATTTCATCATCATCCGACCTTTGTAGGGGGAAAGGATCTTCATCTTGGCCTGTATTATTAGTTTTTACACAAGAAAAGCTCATCAAATTTAACATGAATATTTTCTTCAATCATTTTAGTCTGTTTGTTGTAAACTCTATAAGTCTTACTAGTTGAAAAATAGCCAATAAAAATGTATTCATCATATTTTCCATCAAATTTGTCTAAATTATCCTTGGTGTTCAAAATAAAACATTTACAACCAAAACTTTAAAATAAGACACATTCGGTTTCTTTTGGAAGTATAATTCATAAGGTGTTGATTTCAAGAAGAGTCGAAGCATTACACGATTAATAACATAACAAGTAGTACTAATGGCTTCTGCCCAAAATGATCTAGATAATTTGTATTTTGATAGCATAGTACGAGCTAGTTCTTGCAAAGTTCTATTTTTCCTCTCTACCACACCATTTTGTTGCGGTGTGCAAGGAGCGAAAAATTCATGTTTAATACCTAACTCATTGCAAAAGGATACAAATTTTTCATTTTTGAATTCACCTCCATGATCAGAACGAATGCATTTTATTTTTAAATATAGTTCATTTTGAACACGAAGACAAAATTTGGAAAATTCTAAAAATGCATCAGATTTGGATAATAAGAAAATTGTCCACAATAAACGAGAGTAATCATCAATTAAAACAAAAGTGTATTTTCTACCACCTAGACTTAGTGTATTAACTGAACCAAACAAATCCATATGAACCAACTGTAATGGCCTAGTAGTAAAACAACATTTTTGCTCTTAAATGAAGATTATGAAAATTTTCATTTTTGACATCGTAAACATAAAAAAGATAGATTTTCATGCAAAAAAGGTAAACTTTTAACTAGTTTATTTTGAGACAATTTTACAATTAGCTTGTGTTACGCCCCCGACCGCTGGCCGCTTCTCGGGGCGTTATTATGCTCGCAGGCACAAGGAGACGACGAGCAGCGAAGGGGCTAAACCATCCGGTTCAGCCCCCACTCAGTAGAACCGGTCGGCCAAGGGCTGAACCAACGGGTTCAGCCCTATGTGGAGGGGTCGGCCGGCTCCCTCCTTGGCCCGGGTATTTATACCCGGGGAGGTCATCTTTTGGAGGCAAGAAATTAACCCTAAGGTATTTCTCCTTCTTCCTCTAAACCCTAGCCTCCTTCCTTCTTCTCTCTAGTTTCCTTTCTCTCTCTCTCTCTAGTATTTCCTATCATTTGGTATCAGAGGCGGTCATTCTCCGACGATGGTCACCACTCGCACGCAAGAAGAGGTCACCCGTTTGGAGACCTTGGAGGAGAACTATGGCGGATTGATGGATTCGGTCGCCGCAATCGAGCAAGAGATGCATACATCTACACAGCGGTTGGAGGAGCGCATAGACGTGCGTATGGAGGAGCTTAAGGCGTTGTTGAAAGGAAAAAAGCCCGAGCGACGAAGAACCGATCGGCGAAAAACCCGATCGGTCCGCCAAAGCATCCGGAATGCCCGATCTGGGGCGTTTGGGCACGGGAGCACTGGGCTTTGGCGGAAACGGTGGCATCGGCCTCTCCCGACCCTGGGGGACCACCGGCGAAGGCCCCGGAGGGGCGGCGTGGTCGGCGGCTGCAGCAGGGGGCGTCGGCTCCAGTTTTGCTGGGTCGGCGAGCATTGGAGCACCGGGACTAGGCGGAAACACCTGCGTCGGGTTCTCCCGACCCTGGGGGACCACCGGCGAAGGCGGGGAAGCGGCGGAGTGGCCCGCGGCAGGAGGCGGCGGCCCCAGTTTTGCTGGGCCGGCTGAGTGTGGGTCGGCCAGACACCCAGGCGGCGGCTCCGGGATTGCTGGACAAGTGGATTACGGGCGGCAGCCGTGGCTACAAGCTAATGGAGGGCAGGGGGCTGCTGTGCGGGCTCCAGGAGGTGCAGCGGGAATTCTTCCTCACCAGCGTGGCGGCATTCTTCCCAGCGGGTTTGGAGGCCACATTCCGTGGGCCGAGCAATACATTCCTCATCAGGGTCAGCCACCTCAAGGCTACCCGGGTGGACACGATGGGCATGTGGGATGACAGAATGGGAAAGGACAGGGATGGCAATGGCAGGCCGGACCGCGGGCATACATGCCACCGAAGTTGACACGTATGAACTTCCCCAAATTCAAAGGGGGGATGCGTTGGAGTGGGTTCATAAGGTGGAGTTGTTCTTCAGCTATCAGGAGGTCCCGGAGGGGCAATGGGTGCAACTAGCGTTATTCCATCTGGAAGACGACGCGTTTAAGTGGAATCAGTGGTTCCTGAGAGGTAGAGATTATGTACCGTGGACTGATTTTGTGGAGGGGTTCACGACCCGGTTCGGGACACTAGAGTATGAGGACTTTGAGGCGTTGCTGCAGAAGTTACGATAGAAAGGGACAGTGACCGAGTACCGGACGGAGTTCGAGAAGTTGGCCAACCGGGTACACTGGGAAGAGAAGTCACTGCTGAGTTGTTTTGTGTCGGGCTTGAAGGAGCATTTGCGGGATGAGGTTCATGCATATATGCCACGGAGCTTGAATCACGCTATCACCCTAGCGCGCATTCAGGAGGAGCGATTCAACCGGCAGCGGTCACGGACCACGGGGAAACCTCTTGCCACACCCGTCATAGCCAGGAGAGAGCAACAGGCGGTTATCAAGCCTACGGTGACTCGTTTGTCGTGGGACGAACTCCAGGCCCGCAAGGAGAAAGGCCTCTGCTTCAACTATGATGAGAAGTTTGTGTCCGGGCATAAATGTCAGAAGCTACAGATTTTCATGCTGCATGAAGAGGTGGCCGACGAGTCTTCGCCCGAGGTAGCAGTCGAGGAGACGCTATTGGAAGAGGATGTGGATGTGACGGAGTTTGGGGTCTCCACCCAGGCCATGGAAGGATGCAATCCACCCCTCACGATGCGGCTTGTCGGACGGGTGGGACAGGAGAAAGTGATGATATTAGTGGACAGTGGGAGCACCCACAATTTCATTCATCCGGCCGTTGCTCAACGGGTTGGGCATGACATTGATAGGGGAGCTGCATTCCAGGTTATGGTGGCTGACGGCAGCAAGCTGCAGTGCGAAGGGGTCATGAAGGGAGTGGAGTTGCGGATTCAGGGATACATTGGGAGCACTGATGTATACCTTCTACCCATCTGGGGATCAGACATGGTACTCGGAGTTCAGTGGCTGCAGCAGCTGAAGCGGGTCACTTTTGATTGGGAGCTCATGGCGATGGAGTTCCTGCAGCGTGGCCGGCAGTTCTGTTTGAAGGGTCTCACAGTTTCGCCAGTAAAGGAAGTCTATCTTCGGAGCATGCAGCAGCTCGGAGAGGAAGGGAGCTTGATGGCAGTCATTTTGGGGGTGCGGTCTGATGAGGTCGGGTCGTCTGAGGTACCCATACAGTTGCAGTCCTTAGTCGAGCAGTATTCTGACGTCTTTCAGGAACCACGTACAATACCGCCATCGCGGTTTCGGGATCACCAGATTGTACTTAAGGCCGGAGCGGAGCCTACCAATATTCGGCCTTACCGATATCCACACATGCAGAAGGCAGAGATCGACCGCAGCGTCCGGGAGATGCTCGACGTCGGGATCATCCGACCCAACACGAGCTCCTTTTCGGCCCCGATTATTCTCGTCAAGAAAAAGGATGGCTCGTGGGGATTCTGTGTCGACTATCGGGCTTTGAACGGCATCACTTGGAAAGACAAGTTTTCAATTCCATTGGTTGAAGAGCTCTTGGATGAGCTACACGGGGCGACTCGATTCACAAAGCTTGACCTACGGTCGGGTTACTACCAGATCCTTATGTGGGAAGAGGACGTCCATAAGACGGCTTTCAGGACCCACGACGGCCACTACGAGTTCCTGGTGATGGTCAACGGGCTGACTGGCGGGCCATCCACCTTCGAAGCCAATATGAACGAGATCTTTCGCCCATTACTTCACCTTTTTGTGTTGATTTTCTTTGATGACATCTTGATATACAGTGCTAATTGGGAAAATCACTTATGTTATGTTGAACAGGTCTTTTCCATTCTACGCAAGCATCAGCTGTATGCTAAGCGCTCCAAGTGTTCTTTTGGGCAGGAGTAGGTCGAGTACTTTGGCCACTTGGTCTCGGCTGAATGGGTCAAAGCTGACCCTCGGAAGATTGAGAGCACGGTTTCTTGGCCGCGGCCCCAGACTGTTCGGGCTCTGCGGGGATTCTTGGGCCTCACCGGCTACTACCGACGGTTCGTGCGGGATTATGGGAAGATTGCTCGACCACTGACCCAGCTACTGTAGAAGGATGCCTTCTCGTGGCAGGATGATGCTGAGGCGGCTTTTCAGGCGCTCAAACAGGTGGTGACGACCACCCCAGTGTTATCCCTCCCGGATTTCACCAAGAAGTTCGTTGTGGAGACGGACGCCTCAGGGGTGGGGTTGGGCGCAGTATTGATGCAGGAGGGCCGCCCACTGGCTTTTTATAGTAAGGCATTGGCGCCTAAGACGTTGGGACTGTCCACGTATGAAAAAGAGCAATTGGCAGTGGTTCAGGCAGTGGGCCTTTGGCGGACATATCTTTTCGGGCGGCACTTCAAGATTCGTACGGATCACCAATGTTTGAAGCATTTGTTGGACCAGCGAGTCTCCTCTCCTCTTCAGCAAAAGTGGGTCACCAAACTTTTAGGCTACGATTATGAGATCGTTTACCACCGGGGCAAAGAGAATGTGGTGGTGGACGCCTTGTCCCGCCTACCTGATGGTGCACTCACCCAGATTTCGGGGCCGGTTCTCAACTCGTTCGATGACATACATGAGGGGGTCTTGCGGGATACATCTCTACGCGCCCTCGTGGAGGCCCTCCAGCGTGGGGAGACTGTGACGCCAGGTTATCATCTACAGAGTGGGCGACTAAATTACCACGGCAGAGTAGTCATACCTCCAGGCTCAGCATGGAAGACAGTTATGCTCCACGAGTTTCATTCCTCTCCAGTGGGGGGGTCATGCAGGAGTGCTCCGTACCCTCCAAAGGGCGAGAGCAAATGTATTTCGGCTGGGGATACGCCGGGATGTACAGCAGTTTGTACGACAGTGTGAGACATGTCAGCGACAGAAGTACGAGATCACTACACCTGCCGGGTTGCTCCACCCACTTGAGATTCCGCAGCACATCTGGGATACTGTGTCTATGGATTTTATTGATGGATTGCCCAAGTCTCAGGACAAGTCGATCATTCTGGTGGTGGTCGATAAGTTCTCCAAGTATGGTCACTTTCTCGCACTCAGTCACCCTTATACGGCGGAGTCGGTCGCTGAACTCTTCAGTCGGGAAGTCGTCTGATTGCACGGCCTCCCACGCGCCATCATTTCTGATCGTGATCCCACTTTTGTGAGCCAGTTCTGGCGAGAGCTTTTCATGCTTCAAGGGACTTGCTTGAGTTTCAGCACCGCAAATCACCCCCAGACCGACGGCCAAACGGAGGTTCTTAATCGCAGCGTGGAGACATACTGATGCGGGACAGGAGTCCACCTGCCCGCCACCTTGGCATCACCACCAAGGGGCCCACCTGGAGTCAGCATCAGGCGGCTTTATCAGGCCCGCGGGCCGTACACCCCAACCAGCTCTCCGCCACGGAATCATCACCGTGCGGCAGGTTGTTGAGGCCTGGGCTCGATCCCCAGACCTCCTAGATAAGAGGCCTTCAGCAGCACTCTCATAACCAACTGATCCGCGGCTCAGTTGGTTATGAGAGTGCTGCTGAAGGCCTCTTATCTAGGAGGTCTGGGGATCGAGCCCAGGCCTCAACAACCTGCCGCACGGTGATGATTCCGTGGCGGAGAGCTGGTTGGGGTGTACGGTGGACTCCTGCACTTTTATGATGCGGGACAGGAGTCCACCTGCCCGCCACCTTGGCATCACCACCAAGGGGCCCACCTGGAGTCAGCACCAGGCGGCTTTATCAGGCCCGCGGGCCGTACACCCCAACCAGCTCTCCGCCACGGAATCATCACCGTGCGGCAGGTTGTTGAGGTCTGGGCTCGATCCCCAGACCTCCTATATAAGAGGCCTTCAGCAGCACTCTCATAACCAACTGAGCCGCGGATCAATTGGTTATGAGAGTGCTGCTGAAGGCCTCTTATCTAAGAGGTCTGGGGATCGAGCCCAGGCCTCAACAACCTGCCGTACGGTGATGATTCCGTGGCGGAGAGCTGGTTGAGGTGTACGGCCCGCGGGCCTGATAAAGCCGTCTGGTGCTGACTCCAGGTGGGCCCCTTGGTGGTGATGCCAAGGTGGCGGGCAGGTGCACTTTTATGATGCGGGACAGGAGTCCACCTGCCCGCCACCTTGGCATCACCACCAAGGGGCCCACCTGGAGTCAGCACCAGGCGGCTTTATCAGGCCCGCAGGCCGTACACCCCAACCAGCTCTCCGCCACGGAATCATCACCGTGCGGCAGGTTGTTGAGGCCTGGGCTCGATCCCCAGACCTCCTAGATAAGAGGCCTTCAGCAGCACTCTCATAACCAACTGATCCGCGGCTCAGTTGGTTATGAGAGTGCTGCTGAAGGCCTCTTATCTAGGAGGTCTGGGGATCGAGCCCAGGCCTCAACAACCTGCCGCACGGTGATGATTCCGTGGCAGAGAGCTGATTGGGGTGTACGGCCCGCGGGCCTGATAAAGCCGCCTGGTGCTGACTCCAGGTGGGCCCCTTGGTGGTGATGCCAAGGTGGCGGATCAGTTGGTTATGAGAGTGCTGCTGAAGGCCTCTTATCTAGGAGGTCTGGGGATCGAGCCCAGGCCTCAACAACCTGCCGCACGGTGATGATTCCGTGGCGGAGAGCTGGTTGGGGTGTACGGCCCGCGGGCCTGATAAAGCCGTCTGGTGCTGACTCCAGGTGGGCCCCTTGGTGGTGATGCCAAGGTGGCGGGCAGGTGGACTCCTGTCCCGCATCACATACCTCTGGTGTTTCGTCATGGACGAGCCTCGGACTTGCACCAGTTGGCTACAATGGGCCGTGTATTGTTACAACACTGCTTACCACTCCGCCAGCAAAATGACGTCATTTGAGGTGGTCTACGACCGTCCACCACCTTCTTTAAGCAGTTATGAGTCAGGCAGCACGGCATTACCGGCGGTTGATCGGGCCCTCCGCGACCGCGACCGCACCTTTAGTGACATTGCGGGCGAGGCCTTGCCCAGAATCGCATGAAGACCCAGGCGGACAAGCACCGCAAGGAGAGGGAGTTTGTCGTGGGCGATGAAGTCTTCCTTAAGCTCCAACCCTACCGACAGCGTTCAGTGGCTCGTCGTACAAATCAGAAGCTGGCTCCTCGATATTATGGCCCCTTTCGTGTTCTCAAAAGGGCGGGGTCGGTCTCTTACACGTTAGAGCTTCTCGCGGGCTCCCGGATCCATCCGACAATTCATGTCTCTTTGCTCAAGAAGAAGATTGGTGACAGTGCCCAACCGAGCCTTTTCTTGTCGGAAACTACCGTGGCGGGCGAACTTCGGCCGATGCCGGAGAATGTACTCTTACTCGGGTGGAAGCAGCGTGGCGCCAAGTTTCGGGCGGAACTCTTGGTCAAGTGGAAGCACTTATCGGAAGCACATAACTCCTGGGTTGATCTGTTGGACTTCAAGGAGCTGTACCCAGATTTTCATCTTGATGACAAGCTGGGTTTTGATGGGGAGGGGAATGTTACGCCCCTGACCGCGGGCCGCTTCTCGAGGCGTTATTATGCTCGCAGGCGCTAGGAGACGACGAGCAGCGAAGGGGCTGAACCATCCAATTCAGCCCCCACTCAGTAGAACTGGCCGGCCAAGGGTTGAACGAACCGGTTCAGCCCTATGTGGAGGGGCCGGCCAGCTCCCTCCTTGGCCCGGGTATTTATACCCGGGAAGGTCATCTTTTGGAGGCAAGCAATTAACCCTAAGGTATTTCCCCTTCTTCCTCTAAACCCTAGTCTCCTTCCTTCTTCTCTCTAGTTCCCTTCCTCTCTCTCTAATAGTTCCTATCAGCTTGGAACTAGAATGTTCAAGACGCCTATGCCACAAATCTAATTCATCATTTTTAGAAATAAAACATTTTAAAGAAGAATGTGACAAGTCATTAAATCTAATCATGTAAACATTTTGAAATCTAGGAGCAGTAGAAACAGTATCGTTAGTTTTGGAATCAATAATTTTGCATAAGTTTGAAGATAAATCAAATAAGACATTTAAGCTAACATCACATAATTGGCTTATAGAAATTAAATTATGTTTCAAACCTTTGACATACAAAACATTTGAGATAGTAAATGATTTGTTACATACTACTTTGATGTCGATGATCTTCCCTTTTTCGTTATCACCAAATGTAACTACTCCTCGTTTCTTCATTTCTAGGCCAAGGAACTTTGATTTGTTATCCGTCATGTGCTTAGAACACCCTGAGTCCAAGTACCACATGTCTTCCTTGCCCTTAGCCTGCCAACACACCTAAAAAGAGGATGAGAGTAAAGATCTGGTTACTCAAGTGGTTCCTCCCATAGTATAGGTGGAAACCTTAGGTACCCAAATTTGTTTAACAGAACAATGTCCCGTCTTCTTACAAGTGTGCGTTGTGTGACCAAACTTATTACATTTGGCACACGTGATGAAAGAAGTCGGCGTGTTTTTCAAAATAAGATTTGAATTCTTTCTGGGTGCAACAGTGATAGTAAATTTATCATTTTTAATTTAAAAAAAAAAAGATTTTCTGGACTTTTTCTTATCGTCGGCGACAGTGTTCTGGAGAGTACCCAAGTCTGAATTTTGCAGATCCATAGCACTGGCTCCCCAAAATCATATTCAGTGATTTTTGTCACATTCCAAACTTGTTAGTGGTCATTTCTAGATCACGAACTGGTCCTCTCAACGCAGTGTTTTCGGCAACTATGGTGCCGCATCGGTTTGCGAAGGACTTTTTACTGTCTTCTACTTGAAATTGAGAAAACTTTAGAGATCTCACTAATGCCACTTTCTCTCTTGTAAGAGATTCAACCCGAGTCTGAGACTTAGAGAGATCTTTCTCAAGATCTTGTATCCTTGTCGAATAGGGGCAATCCTCTTGACAAATTGTTTTCTCTTTTCTAAGTATTTTTACTTCATTTTTAATTTTTTTATTTTCATATTTCAGTACCTGAATTTCATCCAATTTTTTATCTAAATATTTGCATATTCTTAAAAAATCAGAATATAAAGCATCATAAGATTCAGGAGTTACCTCAGTGTCGCTCTGGACACTGCTCTCTTCTTCATACACTGAAATGCTCTTTCCCATCAGGCACATGTTGGCCGCCTCCTCAGTTTCTGAACCTGAACCGCTTGACTTCTCAGAAGTGGTGTCATCCCACGTTTCTGTCTTCAAAACTATCTTCTTGTCTTTCTTCTTGTGTCGCTTCTCCTTTTGCTCTTTCAGATATTTTGGGCACTTGCTCTTAATGTGGCCAACTCTCCTGCAGTGATAGCACTCAGGTGGTGATCTCTCTTCATCATCCTCTCATTCAGCTTGGGATTTGCCTTTTTTATATCTTATAATGCTTGATACAAGTGGTTTTGGGTGGGATTGGGAATGACATGTGGTGCAAGTTGATAATAAAGAGGTATGGGTCAATTATAAAAGGTAATGAATTTTCTAGTGAGTTTATCACCTATGTTTCATAAAATTGATGGTTACACTTATTTTAATAATGTAGGCACATACATCTCTCAAGCACTACAACAACACTCAAGCCTTTATCCCACTATAATGGGGTCGGCTATATGGATCCTTTGTCGCCATTGTGCCCTATCTTTTGTCATAATCTCACTAATGCCAAAGTACATCATGTCTTTCCGTATAGTTTCATTTCAAATCTTTATTGGTCTACCCCTTCCTCGTTTAACATGCCTAGTGACTATACTTTCACAACGCTTAACAAATTTCATCTCTCAAGTACTACAAAGATAAATTTATCATAAATTGGGGTGACCTAGCAATGCTCTGTGGAACTAATTGAGCAACTTGTGCAAATGTGTCGACAGGATTGGAATCGACTAACTACTGATATTAAAGTGGTAGAGATTCCTAATGATGATGTTGTGGTGGAATCAAGTGGTCAAACGAAGAAGACGACGAAAAAAACATCAGCTATTAATATGATTGCATAGGTTGTTAGTCATATTGCAAAGAACGTGGATTATCCGGCTGAAATTACCATAGTGGCAGGGTGGCAGCAGCCCCGAAGACGAGGATTAAAAGAATGTATCAAGCACTATCTTTTATGTCAGAACTTTCATAGTATGATCTGATAAAAGCCAAAGTCATGCTTAGCGCTGGCGAGATAAACGAGGTATTCTTGGTTTTGTCAAAGCTTCTTAGAAGAAGATAGTTGGGTGTAGTTAGGTGATTAACTTGATGATTGATTGTTTTTTTTTTGCAGATATTAGGCATTAACATTACCACTTTTGATAGTTTTGTTCATGTGATGTTTATTTTTGTATGCTATTTTGTGTAATATCATTTTGCTATATGATTTATGTCAATTCTGCAGGTGGCTTTCTTTTTCATTATTTATACATTAATTCTTACATTTAAATTCCATCCTCAAACCGAATAATTGACAGATTCAATTCTTGTGTCTGAAAACTTTCCTTCAAACAAACAAAGGAATTGGTTTTATCCAAATTTCAAAACTTATGCGCTTTTGGTTTTCAGTCAAAATCAATTATGTTCTCTGAATTCCTATAAAACGAACGTAGCTAAAATGATATTGCAGCTCTCAATAAAGAATGGGATGGGCGTTGCTGCATAGCCTAACGGCCAAGCATTTTTCAACTTCTTCTAATTTTTAAAATCTATACTAGGGAAAGCATTTTCTTCTTGCTTAACGTAAATTATCTCATCAAAAGGCTATCAAACTCTTAATTAACCCCCATAAAATTTCCAAATTAAAACGATAAAATCAGGTAAACCTTACGAATGCAACAAAGAGCTGCGAAGAAAGAATAATCATCAACTAATGACAGATAAGAAAAACAGTACTTCATGAGAATGTCGTAGTACTCTGGATCCAGAGAAGAAAACATCCCATCCACGTCCCTAATGGCCATCATCGCCCGATGAACCACAATCCAGTTAGCTGACTGCGATCAAAGAAAGCTCTAATTAAGAAGATAGCAAAACCCCATCAAAAGCCAATAAAATCGAAAAACTAGAGGAGGAAGAGGTATTGCCAACCTTGCATCGCTGGTCCCGGGTGTTCGTCGGGGAGCCCTCCAACGCCTTCTGAAGCGCCTCAACCGGCTTTGATCTGCGGATATTCAAGAACATCCATGCGTTGAGTAGACACTGAGCAAGCGTTTGGAGAGAAACCAAACCTTTACTAAGGCATTGTGGTTAGGTCTTCGATCTACTCAACTGCTTCAGTAAGTTCTCGATTTTCTTCGATTTATGCTCGATCCTCAAGATCATGGCTTCGATATTCTCCTCCGCCGCTGCCATCGGCTACAGCTGTTGCACCCCCTCTGAGTGGAAACCTCTGAGTGGAGGAAATTTTCGGTCCACGAGCTCCGGAGTGGTCGGTCACGCAATACACGCTTTCTTTGGGTGCCTCTTTGATAGGTTTTGTGAGGCACGAATTAGTTTTGGCCAAAAACTAACTCATGAAGGTTTTGAAAATGAGCCAAAAACAACTTGTTTTGTTTGTTTGAAAATAGTTTTGAAAGCAAAGAATTTTAAATTTAATTTTTTGGGGGGAAGAGATCTATTGTTCATCTTCTTCTTCCTTGATTTCTTCTATTTATCATCTTCTTCGTGTGTCCGTCGGAGTAGCTTGTCGCTGGTTTTGCTCAGTTTCTTCGCTGGTTTTGCTTCTTCTTCGCTGATTTTGATTCTTCTTCACTGGTTTTGCCGCTGGTTTTGTTTCTTCTTCGCTGGTTTTGTCGCTTCTTCGGTGGTTTTGCTGCTGGTTTTGCCTCTTGTTTTGCTTCTTCGCCGGTTTTGCTCAGTTTCTTCCCAATTTTGCTCTGTTTCTTCCGGCAGAAATTTGGTGCTACTCCTGGGATTCGAAGACAACCGTTCATCTTCTTCTTCTCGGTTTTGCTCAGTACTAAAACCCAGTCAAAACCCACCTAGGGAGGTATTTTTTGGGGATAGAAGGATTTTTTAAGACCTAAAACTCATGGGTTTTGGGCCAAAGCCAATCTCATTAATAAAAAACACCAAACGAACACCGGAATTGGTTTTGGTCAAATACTTTCTCCCAAAACCCATGGGTTTTCAAGGAATTCCAATTCCAGGTTCAAACTTGACGAAACGAACAGTGGAATTGGTTTTGGTGTACCCAATTCTAATTCCTGGCCTTAATTCCGGTGAAAGGAACGCACCCTTGTGGTATCTGGGTGACCATCCGGGACTTTTGGCACTCTACACCCCCCCCCCACCAATTACATCATTTTGGCACTTTGCACACCGAATTATTAAATTTGGCACTTTGCACCCCCAATTACACCTCCTTTGGCACTTTGCACCCCAGGTCCATTATATTGAGGGTATTTTCGTCCGGCAACATTAATAATAGGATTTCTTCCCCAAAATCTTTTCATTTCTCGTTCCTGCAGGCCAGGTGTTCTCGCTAGGGTTCCAGTGCTTTCGTCCGTCACTTTGCATCCCAGCTACTGTAGCTTTCTTCTCATCGTCCTGCTGTGCGCCGAGCTTGATGGTCCTCATCTACTCTTCAGATCGCAGAGCTCTGTGGATCATTTCTTTTCGGTGAGCAGGATGATTTTGGTCTCAATGATCTTGTGGCAATCTCAGTAATGTAAGATTTTGGGAAAGAAATCCTATTATTAATGTTGTCGGACGAAAATACCCTCAATATAATGGACCTGAGGTGCAAAGTGATAGAGAAAGTATAAATGGGGGGTGCAAAGTGTCAAATTTAATAATTCGGGGTGCAAAGTGCCAAAATGGTGTAATTGGGGGTGCAAAATGCCAAAAGTCTTGACCATCTGACTCGAATCTGGCCGGTTTCTGGTTCATCCAAAGCTCTCATGGAGTGACAGGAAAAAGGACTTATTAATATTTAATAATGTTTATATGAATTAGCAATAGTGCTCAAAAATACCAGGTCCGGCCCAGAAAAGCCCGACTATGCCCGGTCCTGGCCTAGGCCGGGCTTTGGGGCCTTACATGTAACATCCCAATCCGCGCTAGGCCCCTCGTGCGCACTTTTAAGTCAGGAGACCTGACTGGAGCTCAGGGAGTGCTGGCAGTTAGGCCTGCACTCGAGTAAGGGAGGAGAAGTTGGTCGAGAGTAGGACACGAGTAGTGACACGGGCGTGTCAATACCCGTGTGGTACTCTGGTGTCTTTGCGTCTTCTTTGTGAGATTTCCAAAGAAAGACACGGGTAGTGACACTGGCATGTCCATACCCATGTGGTTCTCTGGAAACCCAGCGCATTCTTTGACGTGTTCCTCCCGAGCAGGACAAGGGTAGTGATACGGGCGTATCCCTACCCGTGTGTGTCCAAGCAATAGCTCGACGATTCGTCGAGCTGAGCTCGACGAACATCGTCGATCAGAGAATGTGTTCCTCCCGAGCAGGACACGGGTAGTGACACGGGCGTGTCCCTACCCGTGTGTCCAAGCAACAGCTCGACGATTCGTCGAGCAGAACTCGACGAACATCGTCGACCACGTTCCTCCCGAGTAGGACACGGGTAGTGACATGGGCGTGTCCCTACCCGTGTAGTTAAATTTCTAGTTTTGGCGAATTTTCCGGCCTCGTCGTTTTGAAGGGACTCATTTAATGAGTTGATTGGCGGTCCAATGACAGGCCGACACGTGGATATATGGTTACCCAACTTCTCACATGAAATGGGGAGAAAACCCTAGTCGTTTCTAGTCTTCCTTCCAAGTCGTGCTATAGGAAATTGTTGGAGAGGAAGAAGGTGTTGGAGCCGATCTTCTTCCTGTGAAGAACTAACACCGACCGAGGAGAAGAAGATGTCGCCAAGAAGGGTGACAAGATCCATGGCTGGAAATGCTGGAAGCGCTGGACACGTCGGAAACGCCGGAAACGAGGTGAGCTTCCTACTCTCTCCCTTGGTGCTAGATCTTTAGTTATTTCTAGGAGAGATATCGACTCAAAAGGGTCTTGATTTGGGAGAAGAAGATTTCTAGGAAAAGGCCATGCAAGGACTTGTGTCCTAGATATTAGATTCTTTAACCTTTCCCTCGCTTCAAATGCAGTTTGTGGACTGGTTTCGTGAAGATATGTGGCCTTATGAGGGTGAATAAGGGAGGAGAAATTCTGGATATTATTAGAAAGTTTGGTTGAGGGAATAAGACGAACCGATGTCGTCCAATCTGTTTAAGATGCGCACAGAAATCTGTTTTCTGCGCGTGACAACCTTCGAGGCCACTTTCAGACACGATGCGGCCAGATCTGAGCTTTCGACTAAACACGAAAGTCGCAGCCCTTGAAAATACCTTTCCAATGAGGGGTTAAATGCCTTCACCAGATTCATGTAACCTCAGGAATCCCTGTTTGAAATTGTTGTGCAGTAATCATACCTGCACATGTAATTCTCATGTTTGTTTTGTATCGGCTTTGGGTTTGATAGAGAGATTGTAGTACAATAACGTTAATATTTTGTTGAAATGTAGTCCATAAGTGGTTGTGATAAATCATGGTAATAACATTTGTTGGATAGATCCCTAATGAACAAAGGATGTAGAAAAGTGTACTTGATCGAGTTGATGTGGTGAGGTTAGAGAATGAATGGATTGACGAGTTGGCAGGATAGGAATGATTTACATATGTGAAATAATGAGGACGTACTTGACAGTGGTAATGTGTTGAATAATGATGAGTTTGGCTTGAACATGTTGTATATAATTGGTAATGACTGTTACAAACAAATGATTGTAGTCTTTAGATGATGGATGTGTGAAGTATCCTTACACTGATAATGAATCCTTAAGTACCTTGGGGCATGGGGTTGTGAAAGGGCGTAAGTGAGGGTATTTGCCCGCACTGGTTTGGTAATGCTGAGGAGAGACATAAGTGGACGCTTGGGCTTGGTCCTCGGCGTTCATTCCCGAGGCTCCTTCTGTGCCAAGTGGACGGTTGGGCTTGGTCCTCATGCTTTTTTTTTCAGAGGCTCCTTCCGTGCCACGATGATGTGAAATTTCATGCGATGTGAGTCGACACGCGGTGTCGTAATCCTGGGTTAAGGATAGTATGGCAGGTCTACGGGCTCGCCAGTCGTCACACCGACGGGAGATGACAGATAGACTTTGGGCGGTTGGGCTTGGTTCTCGGTGTTCATTCCCTGGGCTCCTTCCATGCCAAGTGGACGGTTGGGCTTGGTCCTCGTGCTTTTTCCGAGGCTCCTTCCGAGTCACAACATGGGCCATCTCGGGGCTTGGTTCTCGGTGCACATCTACCCGAGAGTCCCGCTGGGCCGTAGTACGCATGTGAGCTCCGATGTTATGTTCTTAGCGTTGAGGCGTACAGAGGCTTAGGCCAGGTAGTGTAGATGTCAGCCTAGTAGTGGAGATGCCCGCTCTACTATCACCGTCTGGCCACGACGGTTGACGCCTGAGAGGTTAGCTTCCTGCTCGAAAAGTGGGAACTATAATTCTGTGTCGACATAGCAGTTGCATGTGCATGATCATGGGTGAGTCATTGCATTGCATTCATGTCATTACTTTACATTGTATATACAAGATCCTCATCATATAAGTTTGTATGAGCACTCTTATACGATGAGTTACTTTACTGTTGAGCTAATCCTCAACTTATATGTCTGTATGAGCATTCATATAAGTTGAGTTACTTTCTGATGTTGCTTTACGTTTTACATATACTGTCGTAGATGATAGAACTGCTAGAGTAGAATGTTAACTCATTTATTATGCTGCTGATGTTCTTGACATTGCTCACTCTATACCACTTGCTTGTACTACTGTTTTACATTTATATATTATATCCTTGTTCTTCTCTCCACCAGGTGCCGAGGAGCCGCCGGGGGAGCGGATGTGAAGCCACTTAGTCTTTATGACTAACAGTTGCTACGTCTTCCTTTTTAGGAGGAAACCCCGCAGACAGGGCAGCAACAGGTCATGTAGCAGGGCAGCCAGGCCAGTATGACAGGGCCTGAAGGGACGGTATCTTTGTTACCGTCAGTGACCGATGTGAGTTGAGAGACTCATGATGTAGCCCTTTGGGCAAGTTGTACTCGTACTCTGATACTATAGAAGCTTGATGAAGCTTCTTATATTTGATGTTCTTTATTTGTACTTTTCTTGCTTATGTATGAATTTGACTTCTAATTCATGTTGTTGGTTGGGTTGGCTTTGGATGATAATGTTTATGGCCAGCAAAATAGGCATCTTGTGATACAGACCAACATGTGCATTGGTGCCACTGCAAGGTGGCTGTTCTGGGCATAGTATGCCCCTCGTGTCGTGTTTTGTGTTCTGGGTAGGGGGGTCTTACAAATGGTATCAAACTCGTGTCGATCCTGCAATGAAGAAGTCATCGAACCATGGTGCCACCCCCGTTTGGATAGTCAGTTTGGGGGCAAACTGACTTAGCGGAAGCAGTGATGTGCTCATATGTAATTCATACTAAGCATGTCCAACCCTTACCTTATGATTAGCCAACCTGACACTAGTTGTATACCCTACGTATAGGTCCCAGCGCAAGTAGAGACAATAGGGTGCACTCCCGCCCCTTCCGCACTTATTCAGTTCCAACAATTAGAATTGGGACAAACGATCACGACCATCCTAGATGTCTTTAAGTCACAGCAGACCCCAGTGCAGCAACAGGCTCCAGGCTCAAACTGGTTGAGCACTTTTTGGGCTCTCTCCCCTCCTGCCTACCTCGGGACAGAGTCGGTCGTGCGCACAGAAGAATGGCTCAATACGGTGCAAGAGCTATTGGTAGGAATCCGCTGCCCAGCCAGCATGGCTGTAACATTGGCAGTGTCTGTCCTGGAACTGCATGCCAAGAGGTGGTGGAAGTCCCTCATGGGCTCCACCTTTCAAGGGCAAGTTTATACGGAGATTAGCTGGAGCGAGTTCTCAGGAGTCTTTTTAGAGCACTTCATTCCCTCGTCTGCTCGAGTTGAACTCAAAGAGATATTTTTACAGCTGAAGCAAAGATCGAAGTCAGTTACGGAGTGTCAATGAGAGTTCCAACATCTCGCGAGATTTACTGACTCATATGACCCTGAGGCAGACCCTTTTGTTTATAGTGGACTCTAGCTTGGCGGAAATAATTGACATGGCGAAGAGGCTATAAGCAGACCACTTGGGAAGTGGTAAGAGACATACTGAGGGTGTGATGGAAGTTAGCCCTAGCAACAGAAGGAGACATGACTATAGAGGAGGAAAAGGACATCAGAGAGGTGGCGGGCGTTTCCACCGGAATTTTAGAATGGAGCACCCTGTTCCACAGCCGCCAGCATTGCCTCCACCTCCACAGCTTCAACAGTTTCAGTAACACGAGGGGCGATATGAGTGAGTGTGCTTCCAATACAACCAACCATGCCACATCCTACGTTACTGCCCGCAGCTATTTGGGAATGCTCCTCCTGCTCTCCCTCTGACAGCTCCACGAGGATGGGGACATATGTGTGGTCGAGGACGAGGACCACGAGGAGGAAACCCCGGTCCTGCTCGGAATCAGGTGTTCGTGCTGGACATGGCGCAAGAGCGGAACCCTCAGGAGGTGATTGCAGGTATGTTATAGTTAATTAACACATTTTAGTAATCATCTTAAGTTGCTAAGAGGTCTAGCTTTGAGTTTTGCTATTGGTACTTAGTTACCGTAATGGTTGGTGGGAAACCGGCCTATACGTTATTCTATACCGGTGCATCACACTCGTTTGTTTTGATAGACTTTGTGAAAGACTTAGAAGGAGTGCAATACTTCACTGGTATTGCTCGTAGAGTACGCCTCCCAGATGTCTCTAAGATGACCGCAACCGCCAAGTGCGACTTGGAGGTTCTCCTTGGAGGAAAGACCTTTGAAAGCCCGGCCACAGTTTTGAGGATGCTGGAATTCGACCTTATTCTGGGGATGACATAGGTGGATTGACACTATGCAAGAATTGACTGTGCGGAGAAGCAAATTTACTTGAGACATGGGGACACTGATGTCATCTTTCAAGGTATAAATTTCGTAACTCATTCGTTATTAACTTCGATTCAGGCCTTGAAAGCTCACATGAGGGGGGAAGAAGTGTAGTACCCCCCCCCCCAACCTTTTGCCCGGGTCAGGCCGGAGGGGTACTACTGGCCCAAGACGTCTACCCAGGGCTCATAGGGGAAACAATCCACCCTATTCAAGCACTAGATGGCCGTCTTGAGTGGTTCGAATCATAACATTCACAACCTATCAGAATATAGCGGAAGCATTAACAGGAAACCACTATATATATATATATATATATATATATAACATGTCATATTAATACAGAGGTTCTAGGGCCGAAGCCTTATGCGTTTATAAAAGCCCGTGGGCTATACATGTACTACATAAGTCTCTCACACACTCTCTCTTCTAAACTGCTCGGCGGTACTCACGTCTCTAAACACCGGAGATGGCGGGGGTGCATCTGCTCGAGTAGGCCTAGCTGCTGGCGTAATCTCCTGCGGCAGCGGGTCACTACGGTGCTCCACCTCCTGTGAATGGTTAATCAAATAACCGTTAGTCACAGAGCTAAGTGGAAACAAATCTCCTCCCCGGATCCACATCCTGGGGACGAGCACGCACCCACCCAACAAAAGTAGATAGCCGAAGCAAGAGAGGGTTATCACAACATTTCATATATGAACAACTAGGAGCAATTATAAAAGAGTGCAGTATAACCGGAAAAAGCAGCAATAACATAAAACGGTTATAGCAAGGCTCTACTAGCTCATCAGCACAACAAGTTTTCATATCTTGAAATCTATCGCAGGCATTCACAGCCGCGCACACAATCCGCAGGAATTCATAGCCGCGCACACAAACCGCAGGCATTCATAGCCGCGCACACAAACCGCATGCATTCATAGCCGCGCACACAAACCCTATGTCGACATAGTTTGGACCGCTTCTGTTCCAGCAGGGTAGCGAGCCCCGCGGGCCTCACCGATGTGGCCGTCGGTGACAGTGGCCAGTCCTGCCACTTCTAGGGGTGATCGTACCGCACAACCCCAGGCCCTCACGTACAACCTTGTGTAGTCTTGGATGTGAGCGACATCCGGCGAATCATTTTGGCCGACCAGCGGAGGAAAACCCGACGGGGAATATAACGGCTGGTCACCTGTGGTACTCATCTCCCTGTCGCCTTGAGTCGTCAACCTTGTCGCACCGGTATGAACGGTCTGCGGAAGGGACTGACCCGCCACTATTTCACCGCAAGCAATTTACAATCAATCAAACAATTGCAAACAATATAACATCGGGTCTACGACGGCCTGCCTTACTAGGCTTACACTTCGGGCATCGGCATTTTGCTCTACTTTCGACAAGGAGCGTGAGAGCTCTTTATTTGGGGCTAGACCTAGAGGACTACCTCAACTCTGGTTATCCCCAACTAAGGCTCAACCTAAACAACAACTGCTCGTCAGAGCAGGACCCGGGAATATAAAAGTAAATTGCGATAAGATCAAGTGCGGTGGTTATGCTGCTTATTTAAAGTGCTGGAAAGAAATGTGACCAGTACAAGACTGGAGTAGTATTGAAATAAGCTTGACCAGTACGAGACTGGAGTAGTACTGAAATGAAAGTAATGAAATAATCTTGACCAGTACGAGACTGGAGTAGTACTGAATTGAAAGTACTGAACTGAAAAAAATAAAGGAACTGGAGCAGTGCAAAACTGGAATAATCATAAAGAAAATGGTTAGTAGTCCAATCACTCCATACAGGAGGCTTCAGTTCCATCTCCGTTCTCAGGAGAGATTTTTCAGTTCCATCCCAGTTTTTAATAAGGTTTCCTTGGGTTACACCTTTATTAAGATCCGATTATGAGTTGGTTGCGTCTTATTAACCACGGCTTAATCGGATTGGGGCTTATCAGGAGTTATACTTTCATTATTCGTCAAGAATAATTCCTAACTCACCACTCGTACTCTCATCTTCCGAGCGTGCCCAAATCACCCGAGAGTCGAGGCGCTCGGCGGTTTCTCGAAATCTCGAAACACCCGGAGCTTGATCACTTGCCTCAGCCACTCTCGTCGATAAGACAATTTGAATTTATTATTCAAATTAGAGAGATTGGTCGCGCGCTCTAATTTTCACTTTCGAGGAAAATGAGCGTAATAAATTCCGAGCGCGACCCTAGACTTCCATAATTTGGGAAAAATATCAAAACTTATCCACATGAGCTCAAATTTTGATAAAACCCTTATATAGATATAAACAGAGCATAGAAAAATTTTCATAATTTTTCAAAGAGTTTTGGCCCTTTAATTTGGCCAAATAAAGTTTAATTGGGCTTTTAAAAATACCAAATCAACACCAAAAATTCTCACAATTTTTGTGGAAGAAGCCCTTAACAAAGGGGACATTTTTCATGTTCAAACCTTTCTCCCTAGGAGCATAGTTTAGTCTCTTAAAAATCTAACCCATTATTATTATTATTATATTTATTATAAATATTATAATAATATATATATATATAATATATTATATATATATATAAACCTTTTCCTATACATCATCCCCCACCCCGCTGCTACGATTTCCTGGAGCCCTTACGGGGTCCTCCGCCGCCGGCCGGCCACCGGCCGGCCGTGACTCCACCACCTGCCAACCCGCCGGTGGTGGGCGCTCCCTCCGGCGGTGGTCCGGCGACCTGCCGCCGCCGGCCGCCGCCGGAGCATTTTTTTTTTAAAAAATGGACGGAAGGGGAGGGGGTGACGGCGGCGGCGCTCCGGCCATCGGGAGCGCCATGCAAGACGTCCAAAATGGAGAAGGAGGAGGGAGAAAGCTTCCACCTGAGTTTGGTGGGCTCGGGAGGGGCCGGCTTGGTCGGACATGGCTCAAGGTGGTGGTGGAGGGGGAGGAGCTCCTTGGGTTGGCTTTTTCCGGCCACCAGAGCTCCGGCAGAGGGGAAAGCAGGGGGAGGGGGTTGATCTGAGAGCTGTGAGGGAAGGTGAGGGGGGTGGGGTCATTTTATAGGGAGGGGGAGGGGGAGCTCCCCTCCCTTTGGCAATGTGGGATTAATCCCTCCCTAGGGAGGGATTAATCACCACCCTCCAGCTGTCCAAGGACAGCTGGAGGTGCCACATATTCCCCATATGAGGGATAGGGGAAAGCTTCATGGGCTTGGGCCTCCATGGTGGAGAAAGAGAGGGGGAGAGTGGGAGAAGAAGTATGTGGGCCTCCATTGCTTTAGGTTAGGAGCTTGCTGGTTGGGGGCCCAAGGAGAGTGAGGGGAAGTATGGGTCATCCCCTTTGGAGAGGAGGTGAGCCCCTCATTTGGAGAAAAAAATCCAAAAAGTGGATTTTTAGGAGGGTTTGACCAAGTAACCCCTAGGGTGGGTCCCCATTGCTGGTCAAAGTCAAAGTGGGTCAAAGTCGTCGGGGTCGGGTCAAAGTTCGGGTGTCGTGTCATAATTGGTGTGCGCACGCTTTTCGGTGCACAACTATGCTTGATTTGACCACGAGTTGACCAATCGTCATCGAAATTGACTGGGACAACTTCCGTTGACTTCGTATTGACCACACGAGTCTAACGCCACTGACTGGGGTTGAATCGGAGTCCGTTTGACGAAAGTCCGAAATTTGCGCGTCGAAGCGTGCTAAAATGGTCGAAATGTGTAAAATTGTCGTTAGACCTCGGAGTCCAACTGAACGAGTTCCGATGCGCTCGTATTGACTATACGAGGCCACAAGAACTGACAGAACTCAATTCAGAGTTCTCTAGCTCTATTTCCCGCTTAGGGTTATTTCCCACCGGGTCATGGGTAGGGTTCGGGCCACTTTTATTGGGCCCACTAAGGCTCTGGTGGCCCAATAAAACTCGGGATGTTACAATCCAATAAAAATAAAAGGATTTTCGTCCCCGAAAATTTGCTTGAAGTAGGGGGAAAAAGTAACATACCTGGGGAAAAAGCTCTGAGTGCTTTTCTCGGAGGAGTGCTTCAGGTTCCCATGTGAACTCTTCTCGTCCACAGTTTGACCATAGCACCTTAACCATCGGAATGGTTTTGTTCCGTAGTGTCTTCACCTTGTAATCTATTACTCTGACGGGTTCGAGCCGGACGGATCTATCTGACAGTAGTTGCGCCGGAGGGGTAGGAAGGTACTGCTCTGGTTGCCGGAGGACTCGTCTCAAGGAAGTGACATGAAACACATTATGAAGATTCCCCAACTCTGGGGGTAAGGCTAAACGATAGGCGACGGGGCCAACACGCTCTATCACCGGATAGGGGCCCAAGAAGCGGGGATCTAACTTTTTCTGCTTCCTCAACCGGGAGACACCATGCATGGGTTTTATTTTCAGAAACACCATTTCCCCCACGCTGAACTCCACCGGTCGGTGTCGCGCATCATAGTACTTAGCCTGCCGGCTCTGCGCTTCCCGCATTCGCTCCTGAATCAGTCGTATCGCTGCCGTAGCATCATCGATGTAAGTCACTCCCAAGGCTTCCGGGTCCTCTTCCTGAGCCCAAGTCAACGGTGTTCGGCAACGCCTTCCATACAATGCCTCATACGGAGCCATCTTAATACTAGCCTGGTAGCTATTATTGTACGAAAATTTGACTAACGACAACAGCTGCTCCCACGGCTCATTGTGCTCCACTATGCACAGTCGAAGAAGATCCTCCATTGTCCGGTTCGTCCTCTCCGTCTGTCCGTCTGTCTGCGGGTGGAAGGCAGTGCTGAAGGCCAACTTGGTTACCAAATATGCCTGCACCCGCCTCCATTCCTTAGATGTGAAACGACCGTCACAATCAGACACGATGGACTTTGGTACTCCGTGAAATCGTACCACTTGTTCTAGGAACATCCTGGCCAGGATATCTACTCCGTCACCCTGTCGGTTTGGAATGAACCGCGCTACCTTGGTGAGTCGATCTACGACCACCCATATTGAGTCATTCCCAGCACGGGATCGAGGTAGGTCATGGACGAAGTCCATGGAGATGTCTTCGAACTTCCATTCTGGTATCGGCAGTGGCTGCAATAGGCCTCCTGGACTGCAGCATTCAGCTTTGACCTTCTGACAGGTCTGGCACCGGGCCACGAAGTCGGTGACATCTCTCTTCATTCCGGGCCAGTAAATGGTCCTACGCAAGTCCACGTACATCTTAACTACACCAGGGTGAATCGAGTACCTCGACTGATGGGCCTCTTGCAGAATTTCCCCACGAATCCCTCCAGTAGCAGGAATAAATATGTGATGCTTGAATTGTAGAATCCCATCATGCAAGTTATAATCCTCCTGTGCCCCTCCTTGCAGAGATCGGATGATCGACATTACCTCTGGGTCGATCTTCTGGGCTTCTCGTATCCGGTCCCAGATATCGCATTGGATCTCCATCCAATACAGCTGAGAATAGTACTCTTCCGGATTTCTTCGGGCAATCAGGGTAATCTCCAAGTCTATCAAAGACTGGAAAAGTTCCTTAGGGATCTGCTCCATCCAACTCCCGACTATCGCAGGCTGGCGGCTCAAGGCGTCAGCGACTCTATTAGCCTTCCCGGGGTGATATTGGAGAGTGAAGTCGTAATCACATAAGAATTCCAACCATCGGCGCTGCCGGAGATTCAGCTTTTCTGCGTGAAAATATACTTGAGGCTCTTGTGATCGAAGAAGATCTCACATTTTACTCCGTACAGATAATGCCTCCAAATTTTAAGGGCGAAGACGACGGCGCCCAACTCTAAATCGTGTGCTGCGTAGTTTAATTCATGCGGCTTTAATTGCCGCGAAGCGTAGTCCACTACCTTACCATGCTGCATTAGGACTGCTCCCAATCCTTTCAGGGAGGCATCAGTGTAGATTTGAAATCCCTCGGTCCCTGAAGGAATCGTAAGGATTGGCGCGGAAGTCAGACGCTTCTTCAGTTCGTTGAACGCAGCCTCGCACTCCGGCGTCCATCGAAATACGGCGTCCTTCTTGGTGAGAACAGTCAGGGGTAGGGCAATATTGGAAAATCCCTCGACAAACTTCCTGTAGTATCCGGCAAGGCCGAGGAAACTCTGGATATCCGCAGCCGTCCTGAGTGGCGGTCAATTCTGTACTGCCTGGATCTTGGCTTGGTTCACTTCCACTCCTTCCTTGTTTATCGTGTGGCCCAAGAATCCAACTTCTTCTAGCCAAAATTTGCACTTACTGAATTTGGCAAAGAGAGAGTGCTCCCGGAGCTTTAATAGAACCATCTACAGGTGTCGGGTATGGTCCGTCTTGGTCTTCGAGTAGATTAGGATATCGTCTATAAAGACGATGACAAAGTGATCCAAGAAGGGTTCGAAGACTCTATTCATCAGGGTCATGAAGGCGGAGGGAGCGTTGGTGAGCCCGAAGGGCATCACTAGGAACTCGTAAAGACCGTATCGGGAGCTGAAGGCAGTCTTAGGAATATCTTCCTCTCGGATCCGAAGCTGATAATAGCCGGACCTCAGGTCCATTTTGGAGAATACCGAAGCACCTTGTAACTGATCGAACAGTTCGTCGATCCTAGGAAGGGGATACGTGTTGCGTACAGTAAGCTTATTTAGCTCCCTATAGTCGATGCACAGTCGCAGAGTCCCGTCCTTCTTCTTGACGAAAAGTACCGGGGCTCCCCAGGGCGAGGAACTTGGACGGACGAATCCAGCATATATTAGTTCTTGTAGCTGGATCTTTAGTTCAGTCAGCTCCCTTGGGGCCATCCGGTAGGGGGCTCGCGATACTGGCCGTGCTCCGGATACGAGCTCGATCTGGAAGTCGACCTCTCGCTGAGGTGGCAATCCCGGGAGGGACTCAGGGAAGATATCTGGAAAGTCTCGGACTACTGGGACCTTGGCGAGCGCCTGGGTCTTATATTCCATCTCGAAATAAATAAGGAATGCTTCATCCTTCTGACGGACTGACTTCACCATCTGTGTAGAAGTCAAGATAATACGAGAGACAGATGGCACACCTGTCAACGCGACGCTCTGGCCATTTGGATTCTGTAGCCGGACTTCTCGCGTGGAACAGTTTATCTGGGCTTGGTGCTCAGCCAGCCAGTCCATTCCCAGAATTATGTCAAACCCAGTTATAGCTAGGATGGTTGCGTAGACTTCAAACTCTACCTCTCCCAGCGTAGCCTGGAACGAACACTTTTCGGTGGATGTCATATCCGACCCGTCTGGTAAACGGATTCGTATAGACAGTCCGGTTGAGCGAATAACATTTCCCTTTGTTGCGATAAAATCGTGGGAGACGAAAGAATGAGTCGCTCCTGTGTCAAAAAGGGTTTTGGCAGGGTGACCTTCTACCAACAAGATTCCTGACGTCATAGGAAAACATATAGATATATATCATCCAACTAATATACATATATATATATATATATATATATATATATATATATATATATATATATATATATATGAAATATACAACAATAGTGGAAGATCTGATATCTTCTATCGCCTAAGATATATACCTATGACTACGTCAGGGGCTGGTCCATGCTGCAGGTCCAGTGCATAGGCCTCTTGGGGAGCTGCTCGGCCCTGCTGGCCTCTCCTGCCAGCTCGGCCTCTACGACCTCTTTGACCATGTCCCTGTGCCGGCTGTCCACCCTGGACTGCTCCTAGTCCTGGTCTCCCTATCGCCTGAGGGCAGAAGGCCCTCATATGTCCCGGCTGTTGACACAAGAAGCAGTTCCCTGCGAAGGGAACATCTTGTCGGGCCACTAGTGGGGGCTGTGGAGCTGGAGCTGGTCTACTGTCTTGCTGTGCAGCTGGGGGTGCTGGGGGTGCTGGTGGGCGCCTATAAGGCAGCCTGCGGCGTCGCTGTCTGCTCTCTCTATCCTGTCTATGGGGAGCGACTCCAACGTCTCGCCTCTGGTCTCGAGGAAGCTCTACTAGACCTCTGCGCCGCTGAGCCACCATCTGCTGGTCCAACTCTAGAGCTGCCGCATGGGTGGCTATGGTGTGGAAGGTGGCCTGAGAGAGCATAATCAAGGCCTGCCTCAGGTCGTCTCGTAGTCCTCGGTAGAACCGAGAAGCCCTATCCCTGTCGGAGGCAGTCAGGTTCTCGGCGAAGCATGCCAGGTGTATGAACTCTCTCTCATACTCTGCCACAGTGCGGTTGCCCTGTCGAATGAGCAGGAACCTCTCTTGCAGCGCGGCTCGGTCTGCATCTGTGATGAAAAATTCTAGCATAGCCACGGAGAACTCCCCCCAAAGGATCGTGCTCATCGGCCGACCTCGGAAGGTAGAGCGACTAGACGCTCTCCACCAATCCCTCGCATATCCCTCCAAGAGGGTCACCACCAAAGAGACTGCTGCCACAGCTGGGCACATCATCCCTACCAACAGCTCCTCCACTCGCTCCACCCACTCCTCTACCTGAATGGCCATCTCTGTACCCCTGAAAGGGGGAGGCCTCAGTCCTCGAAAAGTCGTCAGCAGATCTGTGGGTGCGGTCATCTCCCGCGGTGGCTGTGCCAGGGCATCTCGGAAAGTCGCTAGTATAGCCGTCAGTGTCTGCCCTATATCTGACTCGGCAAACGGTACGGCTGCGGGAGCAACCGGGTCTGGTGGTGGGGTAGCTAGAACGTATCCTCTGGACGAGGATCCCCCGTTACTGTACTCCGGTATCTGGAGAAGTAACATGAAAGAGTGTCAGTATTTTGCAAAAGTAAGGGAATTTGCAAAAGCGACAACCCAAGCGGAAAACAATGGTGTATGGGCGTACTAACGCACAGTCTAGAATCCCTAAGCCTCTACACTAGGGTCCACCAGGCTTCCACTGCAAGGTTCGTCCCGAACCTAGAACGAAGCGAGGGACGGAGGGATCCTGAGACTGCTCCACAAGGACGAATCGTGATCGCTCTGGTCCATTTGTAGTACCCCCCCAACCTTTTGCCCGGGTCAGGCCGGAGGGGTACTACTGGCCCAAGACGTCTACCCAGGGCTCATAGGGGAAACAATCCACCCTATTCAAGCACTAGATGGCCGTCTTGAGTGGTTTGAATCATAACATTCACAACCTATCAGAATATATCAGAAGCATTAACAGGAAACCACTACATATATATATAACATGTCATATTAATACAGAGGTTCTAGGGCCGAAGCCTTATGCGTTTATAAAAGCCCGTGGGCTATACATGTACTACATAAGTCTCTCACACACTCTCTCTTCTAAACTGCTCGGCGGTACTCACGTCTCTAAACATCGGAGACGGCGGGGGTGCATCTGCTCGAGTAGGCCTAGCTGCTGGCGTAATCTCCTACGGCAGCGGGTCACTACGGTGCTCCACCTCCTGTGAATGGTTAATCAAATAACCGTTAGTCACAGAGCTAAGTGGAAACAAATCTCCTCCCCGGATCCACATCCTGGGGACGAGCACGCACCCACCCAACAAAAGTAGATAGTGTTGGGTACATTGGTCAAATGTACCTGATTTGAAGAAGCCTCACCTAACTCAATGATATACATCATAGTGTATTTGATGTTTGTTTGAGTTACTTGTGCAGGTTAGGAATACACTGGACTGAAGCTAAAAATTTCTAAGTCCATGTGTCGACACCCAGAGGGAAAGTGTCGACACTTGAGAAATCTTGTGTCGACACCCAGACAAGCAGTGTCGACACTTGGAGTCATTGTGTCGACACCTGGGAAGAAGAGTCGACACCAGTCAGAAAGTGTCGACACTTGGAGCTGTGTCGACACTCAGTGTAGAAGAATGCAGAAAAGCTGTGTCGACACTTAGCAGAAGTGTCGACACCTAGAAGAGCTGAGTCAACACCAGAAAGTGTCGACACTTGGAGTTGTGTCGACACTCAGCAAAAGTCTGCAGAATCTAAGTACAAGTGTCGACACTCAACACAATGTGTCGACACTATGCAGAAGAGTCAACACTTAAAGAAAGTGTCGACACCCAGCACAATGTGTCGACACTTAGCTAAAGACTCAGTATTTGAAGTAAGTGTCGACACTCAACACAATGTGTCGACACTATGCTGAAGAGTCAGTAGTTGAAGAAAGTGTCGACACTCAGCACAATGTGTCAACACTTAGTTGAAGACTCTACACTTGAAGAAAGTGTCGACACAAGGAGCTGTGTCGACACTTAGCAAAGAACAGAAAAGTTACAAAATATTCTAAGTACAAGTGTCGACACTAAAGGAATGTGTCGACACTCAGCTGAAGAAACAAAAGTGAAGACTTGTGTCGACACCAAGAAGCAGTGTCGACACTTGACAGTTTCAACACATGAAGTTGTGTCGACACAAAGGAGTTGTGTCGACACTTAGAAGAATACAGTTGAAGAATGAAGAACAAGTACTTGTGTCGACACTCAATTTCAGTGTCGACACATACAGAAGAATCTGTGTCGAGACATACAAGGAATTGTGTCGACACCTTGTAGACTTGTGTCGACACTTACACAACATGTGTCGACACTTGGCCTATAAGTGTCGACACTTAAGAACAGAAAGTCTCGACACTATCTGACAGTTAGGGAATTTCAAGAAGTGACTGGTTGACATGACAGCTGCCGATCCAGCCGGTCTACATCAACTGTCAGAGATATCAGAAGTCTGTTATAAACCGGACCAGCCGGTTACCATGAAGGAAGCCTATAAATAGGCACCCATAGTTTACAGACTAAGATTGATCGTGTGATTAAGATTGATGAAGTAATATAGAAGTGGTTGAAAAAGTTTTTGATAGAGAGGTTTCAGATCTTTGAAAAAGTGATATCAACACAAGAAGATCTTGCTGTGCATCGGCAGATCTAAGAAGTTGGAGAGAGAGAGCTCCAACCAAGATTTCAGTCTTTGGAACTAAGGCTGAGAAGAAGAATTCAGAGTCATCTGGATTTCAAGAAGCAGAGGTCAAGGAACAACTGCAGAAGATTCAGACTAATTCAGTTCTAATCAAGAAGCTTTGAAGGAAGCTAAGTCAGTTTGGATCTAACTGAGTTCTTCCAAGAACTCTTCAAGAATCTCTCAACTCCTCTCTTATTTTCTGAGTTGTAGAGTTATCTATTGTATTTTCTATTTTAACTTGTAGGATCCATTGGATCTGAGAGAATTGTAAGCCTATATTATAAAGGCTGAGGGTAGGGCTTGGTTGGCTGAGTGTAGGAGTTGAAGAACTCTGAGTGTAAGCCTTGATTGGCTGAGTGTAGGCCTGGGTGGCTGAGTGTAGGCCTTTTGGCTGAGTGTAAGGCTTTGGGCCTGAGGTAGGAACCTAGTTGGGTTCTGAGTTAGTGGAGAAGTTTGGCCGAATCTAGTACACTGCTAGATAGGCGAAGGGGGAAAGTGGATGTACCCAAAGATTGGGGAACCACTATAAATTAGTGTGTCTTCTGTGCTGTGCTGTGCTGTGGAATTATTGTTTATATGCTGTAATTGCAGTTAGCTGTAGTAATCTGTGAAATAACTGTTGTGCTGCCAAACAAAAGTCAAAAAGGTTTAAGTCACCTATTCACCCCCCCTGTAGGTGTTTAGGTACCATATCTTTCAGATAGCCGAAGCAAGAGAGGGTTATCACAACATTTCATATATGAACAACTAGGAGCAATTATAAAAGAGTGCAGTATAACCGGAAAAAGCAGCAATAACATAAAACGGTTATAGCAAGGCTCTACTAGCTCATCAGCACAACAGGTTTTCATATCTTGAATTCTATCGCAGGCATTCACAGCCGCGCACACAATCCGCGGGCATTCATAGCCGCGCACACAAACCGCAGGCATTCATAGCCGCGCACACAAACCACAGGCATTCATAGCCGCGCACACAAACCCTATGTCGACATAATTTGGACCGCTTCTGTTCCAGCAGGGTAGCGAGCCCCGCGGGCCTCACCGATGTGGCCGTCGGTGACAGTGGCCAGTCCTTCCACTTCTGGGGGTGATCGTACCGCACAACCCCAGGCCCTCACGTACAACCTTGTGTAGTCTTGGATGTGAGCGACATCCGGCGAATCATTTTGGCCGACCAGCGGAGGAAAACCCGACGGGGAATATAACGGCCGGTCACCCGTGGTACTCATCTCCCTGTCGCCTTGAGTCGTCAACCTTGCCGCACCGGTACGAACGGTTTGCGGAAGGGACTGACCCGCCACTATTTCACCGCAAGCAATTTACAATCAATCAAACAATTGCAAACAATATAACATCGGGTCTACGACGGCCTGCCTTACTAGGCTTACACTTCAGGCATCGGTATTTTGCTCTACTTTCGACAAGGAGCGTGGGAGCTCTTTATTTGGGGCTAGACCTGGAGGACTACCTCAACTCCGGTTATCCCCAACTAAGGCTCAACCTAAACAACAACTGCTCGTCAGAGCAGGACCCGGGAATATAAAAGTAAATTGCGATAAGATTAAGTGCGGTGGTTATGCTGCTTATTTAAAGTGTTGTAAAGAAATGTGACCAGTATAAGACTGGAGTAGTATTGAAATAAGCTTGACCAGTACGAGACTGGAGTAGTACTGAAATGAAAGTAATGAAATAATCTTGACCAGTATGAGACTGGAGTAGTACTGAATTGAAAGTACTGAACTGAAAAAAATAAAGGAACTGGACCAGTGCAAAACTGGAATAATCATAAAGAAAATGGTTAGTAGTCCAATCACTCCATACAGGAGGCTTCAGTTTCATCTCCGTTCTCAGGAGAGATTTTTCAGTTCCATCCCAGTTTTTAATAAGGTTTCCTTGGGTTACACCTTTATTAAGATCCGATTATGAGTTGGTTGCGCCTTATTAACCACGGCTTAATCGGATTGGGGCTTATCAGGAGTTATACTTTCATTATTCGTCAAGAATAATTCCTAACTCACCACTCGTACTCTCATCTTCCGAGCGTGCCCAAATCACCCGAGAGTCGAGGCGCTCGACGGTTTCTCGAAATCTCGAAACACCCGGAGCTTGATCACTTGCCTCAGCCACTCTCGTCGATAAGACAATTTGAATTTATTATTCAAATTAGAGAGATTGGTCGCGTGCTCTAATTTTCACTTTCGAGGAAAATGAGCGTAATAAATTCCGAGCGCGACCCTAGACTTCCATAATTTGGGAAAAATATCAAAACTTATCCACATGAGCTCAAATATTGATAAAACCCTTATATGGATATAAAATGAGCATAAAAATTTTTTCATAATTTTTCAAAGAGTTTTGGCCCTTTAATTTGGCCAAATAAAGTTTAATTGGGCTTTTAAAAATACCAAATCAACACCAAAAATTCTCAAAATTTTTGTGGAAGAAGCCCTTAACAAAGGGGACATTTTTCATATTTAAACCTTTCTCCCTAGGAGCATAGTTTAGTCTCTTAAAAATCTAACCCATTATTATTATTATTATATTTATTATAAATATTATAATAATAATATATATATATAATATATTATATATATATATAAACTTTTTCCTGTACATCATCCCCCCACCCCGCTGCTACGATTTCCTGGAGCCCTTACGGGGCTCCTCCGCCGCCGGCCGGCCACCGGCCGGCCGTGACTCCACCACCTGCCAACCCGCCGGTGGTGGGCGCTCCCTCCGGCGGTGGTCCGGCGACCTGCCGCCGCCGGCCGCCGCCGGAGCATTTTTTTTTAAAAAAATGGACGGAAGGGGAGGGGGGGTGACGGCGGCGGCGCTCCGGCCGCCGGGAGCGCCATGCAAGACGTCCAAAATGGAGAAGGAGGAGGGAGAAAGCTTCCACCTGAGTTTGGTGGGCTCGGGAGGGGCCGGCTTGGTCGAACATGGCTCAAGGTGGTGGTGGAGGGGGAGGAGCTCCTTGGGTTGGCTTTTTCCGGCCACCAGAGCTCCGGTAGAGGGGAAAGTAGGGGGAGGGGGTTGATCTGAGAGCTGTGAGGGAAGGTGAGGGGGGTGGGGTCATTTTATAGGGAGGGGGAGGGGGAGCTCCCCTCCCTTTGGCAATGTGGGATTAATCCCTCCCTAGGGAGGGATTAATCACCACCCTCCAGCTGTCCAAGGACAGCTGGAGGTGCCACATATTCCCCATATGGGGGATAGGGGAAAGCTTCATGGGCTTGGGCCTCCATGGTGGAGAAAGAGAGGGGGAGAGTGGGAGAAGAAGTATGTGGGCCTCCATTGCTTTAGGTTAGGAGCTTGCTGGTTGGGGGCCCAAGGAGAGTGAGGGGAAGTATGGGTCATCCCCTTTGGAGAGGAGGTGAGCCCCTCATTTGGAGAAAAAAATCCAAAAAGTGGATTTTTAGGAGGGTTTGACCAAGTCAACCCTAGGGTGGGTCCCCATTGCTGGTCAAAGTCAAAGTGGGTCCAAGTCGTCGGGGTCGGGTCAAAGTTCGGGTGTCGTGTCATAATTGGTGTGCGCACGCTTTTCGGTGCACAACTATGCTTGATTTGACCACGGGTTGACCAATCGTCATCGAAATTGACTGGGACGACTTCCGTTGACTTCGTATTGACCACACGAGTCTAACGCCACTGACTGGGGTTGAATCGGAGTCCGTTTGACGAAAGTCCGAAATTTGCGCGTCGCAGCGTGCTAAAATGGTCGAAATGTGTAAAATTGTCGTTAGACCTCGGAGTCCAACTGAACGAGTTCCGATGCGCTCGTATTGACTATACGAGGCCACAGGAACTGACAGAACTCAATTCAGAGTTCTCTAGCTCTATTTCCCGCTTAGGATTATTTCCCACCGGGTCATGGGTAGGGTTCGGGCCACTTTTATTGGGCCCACTAAGGCTCTGGTGGCCCAATAAAAGGCGGGATGTTACAAGAAGTCTGCATGATATGTTTTGAACTGAAAGAGATGACAATAAATATGAAGGATGTACGAGTAGTGCGAGACTTTCCCGAGGTATTTCCTGAGAAATTGTCGGGATTACCCCCACATAGAGAGGTGGATTTTCAAATTAAGCTAGTACCGGGTGCTAAGCCCATCTCCAGGACACCTTACCGAATGGCCCCGAAGGAACTCGCAGAGTTTAGAGTTTAGTTGCACGAACTGGTGGAATCAGGGTTTGTTTGCCCCAGCTCATCACCTTGGGGAGCCCCTGTTCTGTTCGTTAAGAAGAAGGATGTAACCTTACAATTATGCATAGACTAACAGGAACTCAACCGGCTGATGGTACGGAATACCTATCCGCTACCCCAGATCGATGAGTTGTTCGACCAATTGGTTGGAGCGCATTGGTTTTCCAAGTTGGATTTGCGCTCGGGGTACTATCAGTTGAGGATACAGGAGGAGGACATTCAGAAAACAGCTTTTAGCTCAAGGTACGGTTTGTACGAGTTCACCGTGATGCCGTTTGGGCTCACAAATGCCCCTTCAGCTTTTATGAATTTGATGGACAAAGTGTTCGAGCCTTAACTAGATATCTTCATCATCGTTTTCATTGATGACATTTTGGTCCACTCAAAGACAGAGGAAGAGCATGTCAAGCATCTGACCTTGGTACTGAGGAAGCTAAAATAGCATGCCCTGTTTGCCAAGTTCAGCAAGTGCGAATTCTGGCTCCAAGAAGTTGCCTTCTTGGGCCATGTGATCAGTGGGGCTGGACTAGTGGTGGATCCGGCCAAAGTACGTGTCGTGAATGAATGGTCGCCCTTGAATTCAGCGGTCGATGTGCAAAGTTTCCTTGGACTTGCCGGGTATTATCGCAAGTTTGTAAAAGGGTTCTCAAAGATTGCCCTTACTCTTAGATGAAGAAAGGTGTGTCATACGAATGGACACCCCAGTATGAAGTTGCGTTACAAGAACTGAAAGATAGACTTACCTCTGCCCCCATCCTAGCACTTTCGTCTGGGAAGGAAGGATTTCAAGTTTACACGGATGCATCTTATCAAGGGATGGGAGCGGTACTGATGCAGCACAGTCATATGATTGCTTATGCCTCATGGCAACTAAAGAAGCATGAACTCAACTATCCAGTTACCGCCCCAATCTAGTAAATTCATGCAGGTACGTATCAATATCTGTCTCACCCTGCAGCATACGTAAAAACGCATTCTCCATTGCAATCTGCTGGGACATTGTCAAGTACTTGCTAAAAACAAGCGGGAGAATTCTTCCATGGACACCTCCGCTAACCCTCGACCGGCCAAGTAATGCACCTCCATCTCATCCCACCATAATCTTGCATCTCCTTCCAACAGAAAAGTGGCGAAAGTCACTTTCTGCTCCTCCACTGTCCTGATTACAGTCATGATTCGTTTTACTCTCGCAAGTCAATCTTTCGCCTGCATTGGAGAAACCGTTACGCCAAACGTGGGTGGATGAAACTCCATAAATATTTTCAACTGCTCATCAACAAACTCTTGTCGAACACCAAGCTGCACAGGTACCACTGCAGGCCTTGCAGGTTGTGTCTGCAATACTGCGAGCGATCTTTAAGGGTAACGATCTCCTTCTTGGACATCGAAGTCCTTTCTTTATGCATATGCGTGGAATCCTCCACCAAAAGGTGGATTCGCGAAGTGATTCCGTGGTTGAGTCTGCATCTAGAGCCGGAATTGTGGAGTACGACATAGGCATGCTGTGTGAAGCCCATCTAGACCATTAGTCTGGATTGGTGATGATCATGGTAAACCGGAGAAGACTTCGTGGGTTTTGCAAAGATGAGCTATATGCTTTGTGTCTTGGAAGAATGAATGTTATGTGTGGATGGTATGCTCATGCGTGAGCTAGCCATGGATATGATCTTAGATGCTTTGCGTAAGCTCCTTGTGATGTGAGCACTGCGTGTGCTCGTTTGCTCTGCGAGAGCGGAAAGCTGCAGCTACCCAGGAAGGGAAGGCCGACCCGCGTCACGGTGCGCCAGTGACGATTTGAGCACGGGCAAGGCTAACCTGTACCTGGGCATGTGGAGAGTTTGATTGGTGGCAGTGTTCGGGAGCGTCCGATAGCCCGACTTGCTACACCGAAATAAAAGCGGGTCGATCTGATGGATTAATGCTCATGTTTTCCATGCGGTACCTACCTCTGCTTGGTTTGGGCGGAATGCAACCAGCATGCGTGTTGGGGTGACTAGGACCGGCCAGTCAACAAGTTAATTACCGTTCGTTGGTGGTGTTACCACGGGTTTCCGGTACACCGTAAGGTGCCCTGAGTGCATGAAGCGTCTGGCTGCAGTCGGCGTTTGTGATTTGATGTGTGTGATTGTGCTTGTTTAGCTATTCTACTTGCAAATGCATACAGGGAAGGAACCGCTGCCCCGGGCATGGGGTAGGGTCGTTATAATTGGTCAGCTGTAGCTGACCGTTACTTTGTTTGCCTCTCTTTGGTGGATGTCTACTTGCAGGTGCTGCAGCTTGAAATGAAATGAGCGGATTGAAAGCTTACTGCGAAGGCCCTTGAAGGCCAAGTGAATCGTGGTTGGATTTCATGTATGGCCGGCCTGCGTGCCGATGTACGAACCTGTATATGTGTAAAAAGAGAAATCTGAAAGGCCTTAAGGCCATGTGTGTGTGGGTTGTATACATTCCTGGTTTGGATATATAAATGTGGAATTTATGTATTAGTGGACATTCCTGGAGTTGAGTTCATACAACTTACAACTGCTGCGCTAGAATGGATTGGGTTAAGGATACGAATAGAATTTGATCACCACAAGTAATTCCGCCACTTGTCTGTGACCTATGGCGTGGGGCCCCGGCCGGACCCACCGTTATATGCTATGTGACGAGTGGGGGCGTTACAAAGTGGTATCAAAGCCAGGTTGAGATTGTTTGGGAGGAGAGAACATACTTGAACTCACGAATGTCCACTAGGAATGTATGTTATGCACGTGACGTGCGTGAGTGTGTAGTCAATGTATACGTACCGTTATGATATGAATGATTAATGGTGTTCTGTATATTGATAGGTGGCGAGGAGTGGAGCTGGGCCATCGTAGCCCCAGCGGTCTGATGAGAGTGTAACACCGGTTGAAGCGCCTACGCCTCCCTTGGCGGAGACCATTCGGGTGGTGACGAAAACAGTACTTGAACGCATGCTGGTTGCATTCCGCCCAAACCAAGCAGAGGTAGGTACCGCACGACAAACATGATCATTAATCCATCAGATCGACCCGCTTTTCTTTCGGTGTAGCAAGTCGGGCTATTGCACGCTCCCGAACACTGCCACCAATCGATCTCTCCACATGCCCAGGTACAGGTTAGCCTTGCCCATGCTCAAATCGTCACTAGTGCACCGTGATGCGGGTCGGCCTTCCCTTCCTGGGTAGCCGCAGCTTTCCGCTCTCGCAGAAAAAACGAGCACACGCAGCGCTCACATCACAAGGAGCTTACGCAAAGCATCCAAGATCATATCCATGGCTAGCTCATGCATGAGCATACCATCCACACATAACATTCATTCATCCAAGACACAAAGCATATAACTCATCTTTGCAAAACCCACGGAATCTTCTCCGGTTTACCCATGATCATCACCAATCCAGACTAACGGTCCAGATGGGCTTCACACAGCATGCCTATGCCGTACTCCACAATTCCGGCTCTAGATGCAGACTCAACTACAGAATCACTTCGCGAATCCACCTTTTGGTGGAGGATTCTACGCATATGCATAAAGAAAGGACTTCGATGTCCAAGAAGGAGATCGTTACCCTTGAAGATCGCTTCGGTGCCATGAAGTAGCCGGACGGAAGTCACCGCCTTGACTTAGCCTTCACGAATCCGCTCTCGGATCTTCGCTCCGCACTCCGCAGCTCCTCCAGCAGCTGGCTTCTCGTCCTCCTTCCTTCCCTTGCACTCCCCTCTTCTTTCTCTCTCTTGAAATGAGAAGAAGAAGAAGAAGATGAAGAGGAAGTGTTTAAATCCCCTTTTCCCCGGCCTTAATAACACATGGACAGAGTCGATCCATTGGATATAGGAATAGGGAATCAAACGGCTCAGAATTGTCCAGAAAAGCATGAACATGGCCTGACACGCCCTGTGACACGCCCGTGTCATAGGCCGTGTCCCTTAAGCGGTAGTCAACCGACTTAAAGCCAGCCAGTACACGGCCGTGGGACACGCCCGTGTCGTGGGCCGTGTCCCCTGACACGCCTTCAGACACGCCCGTGTCTGTGGTCGTGTTCATCAGGCTGCACAACCTCAAAATCACCCGAGACTCACACGGCCCAGGGACACGCCCGTGTCCCAAGCCATGTGCACCTAGACACACCCGTGTCCTGCAAACACGCCCCAGCTCCAAATCGTCGGGCTGAGACACTCCCGTGTCACAGGCCGTGTCCCTTACTCGACGATCGACGCTCAACGATTGATAAGCAAAATCGTCGAACCGAGGGGACACGCCCCCTGTCACATCCGTGTTACAAGGCGTGACCACCCAAACACTTCGTCGACCGAAAATTCGTCGACCAGACACCCAATTCCTCACTCCAGACACGACACGCCCTGGGACACGCCCGTGTCCCAGGCTGTGTCACCCCACCTAAAACCCAAATCTCTTTTTGGGGTGTTACACCAGTTCACGATTTAGAATTGGGCGCAGTGGTATTCGCCTTGAAAGTTTGGAGACGAGACCTATATGGAGTCCATTGCGAGATATTTTTGGACCACAAAAATTTTAAGTATGTTCACACTCAGAATGAACTGAATTTGAGGCAGCGACGCTGGTTGGAGTTTTGTGCGATTATGAGTTCACTTTGAGCTACCACCCCGGAAAAGCAAACTCGGTGGCTGATGAATTGAGCATAAAAGTACCGAACTCGAGCTCTGAGTCTCGGTTGATGAGTATGGAATTAGCTCGAATGCTCAAGGAAATGGATATCACTTTGGTGTATAAAGTTCCTTTGGAAAAATATACGGAGTACTTGGCGACCATGAGTATAGTCTGTGATATTCGGGACCGAATCCGGGCGGAGCAAGGAAAAGATGCTTCTCTGGCCCACGTGATTAAGTCAGTTGAGGGTGGATCCACCGAAGAGTATACATTAAAAGACGGCCTCGTTTATTTCCGTGGCCGGCTCTACATTCCCAAAGGCAGTAAAATTCAGGAAGATATCTTGAGGGAGGCACATTGCACTCAGTATTCAGTGCATCTTGGGATTGCCAAGATGTACGCCGACTTACGGAAGACCATGTGTTGGCCGGGAATGAAGAAAGGCGTCAGATATTTTGCTACACATTGCGAGGCCTGTCAAAGGGTGAAGGCAGAATGCAAGAGCCCCGGTGGATTATTATAGTCATTGTCCATCCCTGAGTGGAAGTTCGAGGATATCTCCATGAACTTCGTCCACGGGTTACCTCGCTCACGCTCAGGGAATGATTCGGTTTGGGTAAACATTGATTGCCTGACAAAAGTAGCCAGGTTCATCCCTATGAAGAAAGAGGCTCATGTGGATGTTTTGGTACGCCTCTTTGTGGAGCAGTTTGTACGGTACCATGGTGTGCCAAAGATAATCGTTTTTGACCGGGATGGTCGTTTTACCTCTAAAGAAAGGAAGACCGTACAAGCGTATTTGGGTTCACGCCTTACCTTTAACACATCATTTTATCCTCAGACGGGCGGGCAGTCGGAGAGGACCATTAGAACTTTGGAAGATCTATTGAGACTGTGTGTGTTGGATAAAGGGGAGCCATGAGAAAGACTCTTACTCCTGGTGAAATTCTCCTATAACAACAGTCACCATGCTAGCATTGGGATAACACCCCATGAAGCCCTTTACGGAAGAAGGTGTAGAACCCCCTTGTCATGGGTGCAAGATAAAGACCCGAAGATTTTAGGAATTGAGTACATCGATGATACTTATGCGGTTGTTAGACTAATACGAGACCACATGCTTGGAGCTCAAAGTTGGAAGGCTAAATATTTTAATGCAAAGCACCGAATGATAGAATTCCAAGTGGGTGACAAAGTGTTCCCGAAGATCCGACCGATGCATGGAGTGTCACGAGTATGTTGTAACGCCCCAGGTTTTTCTGGTATTATTCTTTTGCCTGCTGACGTCATAATGACGGAAGGGCGTTACATGTCCGTGAGCTGACGACGCGACGCCGTTTGTGTGTTTTTTTGGCGTTCGTTAGATTTGACCGGCTAGATTTTGGGATATGCGTCGGAATAGAAATTTTTTACATCCGGAAGCTGAGTTATATAATTTCTAACTTGCTCATCGAGTTTCGTCGCGATCCGAGCATTTTTGGAGCCTCGACGCACATTTGAAATTCGGATAATTATAAATTATCGTAACTTCGTTAGACCATAACTCGAGATCGGTGCATCGGATTTTGATTCCGACTTCTCCGTTGGGTTCGTAGCGTCGACATTCGCCTCCGATGCGAATTTCGTCTGTTTCGACGCACGTTTGGGTCTTCGTAATAGCATATCAAATATAAATAAATTTAATCTTAAGAGTTTTTCTGCGCTCAGAGATCTCTGCGCTCAGAGATCTCCGCTCAGAGATCTTCGAGCGGAGCTCCGAGATCTCTGCGCTCAGAGTTCTCTAAGCGGAGCTCAGAGATCTCTGCTCTCACAGATCTCCGCTCAAAGATCTCCCCCCTCCCTGTATAAGTTTTAGACAGAGTAAAATTTATAATAAAATAAAATTATATATATATATATATATAAATAATTGTTAGGAATATATATAACTTAGAATATATATATAAAGGTAAAAATCTTACTCCCTGTACCTCATCTTCTCCCGACTGAAACAAGAAACGACAGACCCCTTCCATTCGTGGACCTTCTGACCACCGCCGACGGAGCACCGGTGCTCGGAATCGCGAGCCGAACATAGATTCGAAAAGCTCTTGCCGAGATCTACGCGATCATGGTGAGTATTTCTACTTTCATGGAATTTCTCCGTTAGGGTTTTCGGCCCTAAGTTCTGTTTCGACCTTGTCGATGTAGATTTCTGTTTCTCGCCTTCGCTAGGGCCGATCTGCGTCGTGGTGCCTTCTGAAGTGCGGTTTCAGGTGGTTTGAGGCAAGTGTTGATCTTGCACTTTTTCTCTTTGCTACGCTTCTTCTCCTTTATGCATCTAGCAGGTTTTAAAATGTTAAGTTCATTTTTTGCTTAGCTCTTTTGCTCATTACAATATCATTAACTTGTTTCTTGAAATCTTAAATTATGATCTGGTGGACCTTGTATCTTGCCTTTGATTGAGTCAGAAAAATGATAAATTTATTGGCGGTCGTACACGATGTTGGCGGTGCCACCAGTGCGATGCTCTTTTAAAATGATAAATCTGTTGGAGGTCGTACACGATGTTGGCGGTGCCACCGGTGCGATGCTCTTTTAAAATGATAAATCTGTTGGACGTCGTACACGATGTTGTTAGTGCCACTGGTGCGATGCTTTGAGGTGCCACCAAAACACCTCCAACCACCAGTGAGCCTACAGCCCTGCCAGCTAGATGAGAGCCTGGTCAGCGGGTCTGCTCGGGGTCTCCTCTTCAAAGCACCTCCAACCACCGAGTGAGCCTACAACCCTGCCAGCTAGATGAGAGCCTAGTCAGCGGGTCTGCTCGGGGTCTCCTCTCCAAAGCACCTCCAACCACCGAGTGAGCCTACAACCCTGCCAGTTAGATGAGAGTCTGGTCAGCGAGTCTGCTCAGGGTCTCCTCTCCAAAGCACCTCCAACCACCGAGTGAGCCTACAACCCTGCTAGCTAGATGAGAGCCTGTTCAGCGGGTCTGCTCGGGGTCTCCTCTCCAAAGCACCTCCAACCACCGAGTGAGCCTATAGCCCTTCCAGCTAGAAGATAGCCTGGACAGCGGGTCTGCTCGGGGTCTCATCTCCAAAGCACCTCCAACCACCGAGTGAGCCTACAACCCTGCCAGCTCGATGAGAGCCTGGTCAGTGGGTCTGCTCGGGGTCTCCTCTCCAAAACACCTCCAACCATCGAGTGAGCCTACATCCCTACCAGCTAAATGAGAGCCTGGTCAGAGGGTCTGCTCGGGGTCTCCTCTCCAAAGTACCTTCAACCACTAAGTGAGCCTACATCCCTACCAGCTAGATGAGAGCCTGGTCAGTGGGTCTGCTCGGGGTCTCCTCTCCAAAGCACCTCCAACCACCGAGTGAGCCTACAACCCTGCCAGCTAGATGAGAGCCTGGTCAGCGGGTCTGCTCGGGGTCTCCTCTCCAAAGCACCTCCAACCATCGAGTGAGCCTACAACCCTGCCAGCTAGATGAGAGTCTGGTCAGCGGGTCTGCTCGGGGTCTCCCTGCAGTTGCTTTCACACTTCACCTTTAATGTCTTGAAAAGAGACACCTGGGATTTCATCATACGGTTACATCCAAATTGCAAGTATCGAACAATAAAAACGCAGTGTACAACATGTGTTATAGATAAAATCTTTTCAAGTCATCGCCACTTCGGGCGCGATCAAGGAGTACCCCGTCCACATCCTGGAGGTGGTGTCGAAGTATCTCGCCATCCGGCGCTTGACCTCCTCCTGCCGGATCACCGCCAGATCCCTGAGCTCCTCCACGAGATCAAGGGAGAGTTTTTGTTCCTCCATGTTTTCTGTCATCCATCTTTGGGTCTCCCTCTCTTGCAATAGTTACCCTCGGCGACGTGACCTCGAACTGTATTGGTAGGACAGCCTCCGAGTCGTGGGAGAGATTAAAGGGGGTATCTCCTACGGCGGTGTTTGGTGTGGTTCTCAAGGCCCATAGGATTGAAGGGAGCTGTTCCACCTAGCTCCCCCTCAGGTTCTCCACTTTCTTCTTCAAAAGGTTAACAATGATCTTATTTACTGCTTCCACTTGTCCATTGCTCCGCGGGTGATGAACGGAGGCAAAGCGGAGATCTATACCTAGACGGATGCAGAAGTCCATGAATTCTCTACTAGCAAATTGCGGCCCATTATCAATCACAATGGCCATCGGTAGCCCATGCCAACAGATGATCTCCCCCCATACAAAATTTTTGACCACCTGTGAAGTCACCTTGGCCAACGCCTTCAGCTCCAGGCATTTTGAAAAATATTCTACCATGACTAGTAGAAACTTCCTTTAGCCACTTGCCTGGGGAAAAGGACCCACTAGGTCTAGCCCCCATATTGCGAAGGGCCAGGGATCCGTGATGGTTCGTAGCCTCTGGACTGGAAGGAGTTGGAGGGGGGAGAACTCCTGACACTTTTGACATCTTTTTGCAAACTCCTCTACATCTTTCCTGAGGGTGGGTCAGAAGTACCCCTGTCTCAGCACTCTCCCCTCCAGAGTTTGGCTCCCTGAATGACTGCCACATTCTCCCGAGTGAATTTCCTCCAGGACCCTTGGAACCTCCTCCTCTGACAGACATCGAGCCAACAGACCAGACAGTGTCTTACAATATAATGCTCCATCTTTTAATAGGTAGTACGCCGATTTGTACCTGGTGCGCTTCTTATCAAGATCGTCCGCGGGTAGTTGCCCCGAGGTCAAAAAGGTTGAAGGGGTCCATCCAAGACCCCTGCTGGTTTATCTTCATGAGCTCTCCCTCTTCTATGGATAGCCTGAAAAAATCTGTCATCGTTCCTCCCGCTCGAGGGCCATACTTAGCGAGCTGGTTCGCCTGAGCGCTCTCCTCCCTCGGGACGTACCGAATTGAAAAGCTTTGGAACTGCCCGATGATGTCTTTGACCTTCCCTAGGTACAACTGGAGGGTGGGATCCCTTGCTTAGAACTCCCCTTTGATCTGACCCGCGACCACCATGGAGTCTGTCGTGACTTCAGTATCTAATACGCCCAGCTCCTGAGCTAACCGGAGCCCTGCGATGATTGCCTCATATTCTGCTTGATTGTTGGTGATCGAGAAGTGGATCTTCAAGGCCTGCTCAATCCTGGTCCCCTTCGGACTTACCAAGATTATTCCCCCTCCAAAGGAATTTCTTCCTGATGCCCCATCTATCATCATCTTCCAAGCCACTCGAGGGGATGCTTAAACCTCTAGGACTTCAACTAGGTAGTCCACCAGGAAGTCGGCCACTGCTTGTTCCTTGATGGCAAGTCGAGGGATGAAAGCGAGGTCGAATTCACTGAGCTCTATCGACCACTTGGCCAGTCTTCCGGAGTGCTCCACCCCCTCCAAGATACAACGGAGGGGGTGATCCGTCACCACCTGAATAGAGTGAGCCTGAAAATATGGCCTGAGCTTCCTGGCCGAGACGATGACGACAAATGCTAATTTTTCAAGAATGGGGTACCCGAGCTCCGCCTTCTTTAGGACCCTACTCACGTAATAGATCAGAAACTGCTTCCTCCCCTCCTCTCGCACCAGAACCGAGCTCACGGCCCCCGTCCCTACTCCCAAGTATAAGAACAAGACCTCTCCTTCCCTCAGCCCCTGGAGTAAAGGCGTCTGGGTGAGCTGTTGCTTTAGAGCCTGAAAAGCCTTCTCACATTCGGGGGTCCACTCGAATTTCTTACCCCCTCTTAACGTCCAGAAGAAAGGCAAGCATTTCTCCCCAGCTCGAGAGAGAAACCTGCTTAGCCCGGCCAGCCTGCCGGTGAGACGTTGGACTTCCTTAGCATTTTTGGGACACTCCAGTTCTAGAACTGCCTTCACTTTATCAGGATTGGGCTCCACTCCGGATGGGGTGAGGAGGTGTCCTAGGAACTTCCCCCTATTGGCTCCAAAAACACATTTGAGGGGGTTGAGCCTCATCTTATATTTTCTTAAAGTTCCAAAGATTTCCTCAAGGTCCGAGACATGAGATCTGAGGTCCTGACTTTTGATCATCAAGTCATCCATATAAACCTTGAGGTTCCTTCCTTTCTGTTCTCGGAAGATCCGATCCATTATTCTTTGGTAGGTTGCCCCCGCATTTTCAACCCGAAGGGAATCATATTAAAACAGAAGCACCCATCCTCCATGATGAAGGTGACGTCCTTAATGTCCGGAGGATGCATGTATATTTGATGATATCCTGAAAACGCATCTAAAAAACTCATAAGAGAGAAACCGACGGCTGAGTCAACCAGTGCGTCGATTCAAGGCAGCGGGTAACAATCCTTAGGGCATGCTTTATTCAAAAGAGAGAAGTCTACATGCATTCTCCACTTTCCGTCCCCATTTTTAACCATTACAACATTACTCACCCATCCCGGATACTTATAGGCGGACACAAACCCCGCCTTAAGTAGCTTTTCTACTTCCTCTCTAATGGGTCCGGTCGTCCTGGAGGCGATGACCCTTTTCTTCTGCTACACTGGGCGGGTGTTGGGGTCGAGGTTGAGACGGTGTCAGGCCACGTCCGCGTCGACCCCTGGCATGTCGGCCGCACTCCAAGCGAAGACTTCAATGTTCCTTTGCACGCATGCCCTGATCGTCTCCTGGTCTTCCGGGCTGAGCTCGCCACTAACCTTGATCTTCTCCTTCCTTCATTCTCCGGTGAGGATCTCCACCTCTAGCACTTCCACAGCCGCCTTTAGCCTTGATGGTTCCTCCTCTCCCTCCAGCTCTCCCAGTGCATCATGCTCTCCAGTCTTGTCCTCCGTGATAGCCACCACCATTTCCTCCTCAAGCTCCTCCATCTCCTGCCTACTAGTGTACTCTCCCTCCAGTAGCGAGATTCTTCTTTTTTCCAGCCGCGCTCCCCTCCCGTGTGACCCTCCTGCATCCCCCCTTTTCCTCTTTTCTTTTATCCTTCCTTCTCCTTCCTTAGACCACCTCTCCTCTTCTACCTCCATCTCACCTTCCTTTCCGCCTGCCGTTTCTGGCTCCCTTGCAATGCCTCCTACCACTTCTACTTCCTCATCTCCTCCGACTTCTTCTTCTTTTTCCTCTTCCACCCCGTCTCTCCATCCTTGTCTCCTGCCATTTCCGGCTCCCCCGCAATGCCTCCTACCATCACCACTTCTCCCTCTCCTCCAGCCTCCCTTTCAAACTTCTGCCGCCATTGCTCCATCCTCTTCTCCATCTCTTCAGCCTCTTCTTACCACGAGATAGTGTTCACCGCCGCCACATAGCATTCCCTGGCTGCCTTCGTGTCTCCTCACACTTTGATTTGGGTACCTCCGGAGTTGAGCTTCAAGCACTGGTGAAAAGATGACGACACACATCTGAAAGCGCTGATCAAGGGGCGCCCAAAAATGGCATTGTAACTGATGGGGGAGTCTACTATGACGAAGCGACAGTTCCTGGATAGTCCCCGCTAGGGTTACCTGGAGCCCTACTCCCCCTCGACCTCCTTCCTCTTTCATGAGAATCCAAATAATGGTCCGTCAGCTGCCAGCACCTTCCGGGCCTCCACCCTCATCTCGTTGAATGCCTTCTTGAAAATAATGTTCACTGAGCTCCCGTTGTCCACCAGGATCCGCGATACCGTGAAATTTTCAATGGCAGTCCGAATCACTAGTGCGTCGCAGAAAGGGTCTTCATGGTCCGACATGTCCTTCTTTGAAAAGGTGGTTTTATCATCCGGGGGAGGGGACTGCGATGTCGAGGCTACGCTTCGACGATATATAATGTGAAGGCTCGCATTTCGAGTAGCCTCGATCCCCACCCCCATGGATTACTCCAATTCCCCCGGTCTCCAACATCTGCTCGATCCACACATCGATATTCCTCTCCAGTTCATGTAACCTCTTCTATCCGCACCGGCCTCTGCTGCTCTCCTACTCCTCTAGCTCTTCTAATTTCCAGGAATTCTGGACAGGTAGCCGTTTCGTGGCCCTCCTCCTCGTGGAAGTCACAGTACGGCAAGGTTACCTCCCCCCTGTCTCCCCTCTTGTGGGTTCCTCCTCCTTCCTGCTCCTGCTCCTCTTCCTCTTTCTCGGCCTCTGCCCCTCCCTTGCCGATTGCCATAGCTTGCTGCGGTGGGGGTAGGGGCAGTCTATGACCGTACTCCCACCCTTGCTGGTGAAATCTTCCAGGTCATCCCGGTTGGTTCCTTCCTCCCTAGGGAAATCCTCTCCCTTGCCCTGGGGCTGGGCCCTCCTGCTGCCTCCATCCCAACTCCTGGCATGTCGGGCCCCTCGACTCTTCCCTTCTCCTCACCTCCTGCTGTTTTCCTCCTGATTCCCTCGACTCTACCTCCGTCAGCCTCGCTAGCTTTTTGGCAAAGGCTGGATTCGCCGCCTCCATAGCTATTTCCTTTGTGGCCTTCTCCATTAGTCCTTCGAACGACAGCGACGCCTTTCGAGTGAGGCTCATCTTGAAGAAGCCTTCCCGTAGCCCCACGGTAAAGGCCATCTGGAGTGCGAATCCAGGCACCTCCTAGATATCTAGGATCTCCTCCTGGAACCTGTCCACATACCGAGCTAAAGACTCATCCTCCCTCTACTTCATTAAGAAGATAGACTCCAGGTTCTTCTTCCTCTTCTTCGAAGTTTAGAAACGTAACTGGAAACTCCTGCTCATGTCCTCAAATCAGTATATCGAGCCTGTCGGGAGCTGGTGAAATCAATCCCTAGCCTTGTCCTTTAGAGTGATGGCAAAAAGACGGCATTTAAACGCGTCCGTCATGTGCCTGATCAAAACCGCGTCCTCAAACCACTACAAGTGATGAAGGGGGTCATCTTTCCCCACGTAGTAGTTCATCTTGGGTTCCCGGAACCCCTCCGGGACGGGAGCCGACAAGTTCAACTCGCAAAAAGGCGACCCTCTCGCCACCGGTCTCGCCCCTTACTCGCGCGACTACCTCCCCCGGCGAGACGACGCTTGTCGGGCTAGGGAACAGCTCCCTTCCAGCCATGTCTCGCCCGTCTCCTTCCACCATCACTTCCTTCCCCGATTGCCTTCCCGGGGCATCTTCTCCCACTTGCATCGAGACGAGCTCTTCTTGCGGCGCGAGAGCAGGCACCTGAGTTAGCAGGGTTGAACAGTCCCCCTGTCGCGAGATCCCTTGCAGCAGGTCCATGATACCTTTAATTGATACCATGAACTCTTCTATTCCAACAAATCCTCCCGGGTTATCAGACCCCTCTCCTTCTCCTTCTGCGTGGCCTCCCGCCATGTAGTTGCTCAAGCTTCTTCTCTGAGGGATGCAGTCCACGCTCACCGAACCAAAAATGCTGGAACCAGCTTTCTGATCCTACCTAGAGTTCAGACCTGAGGTTGCAGCCCACACCTACTCTTCCTGAACCACCCACCTGACGAGAGTCGCAGGCCTAAAAATAGACCGTGGGGTCTCAGCTCGGAGGTCCCACCTCTTACCCTGAAGAAACTGAAGTCCTTCCCCTCCCTAGCCAATTGCTGAGCTAGGTACCTGTGAGGAAGAATACGGAAGGGTTCAACAACCATTCAAGGCACCCTGTCGGTCTATTTATAGGCCTCTGAGTTTGATCTGCAAATATCCATACTGAACCGACCTGAAATTACAAAAATACCCCGGATCGGGTCTGCCAACAGCCAAACTCCGCTGTCCTGAAGAACTATATACAGACCACCAGGGGTAGAAGTGTAAAATTACCTGGGGTAGAAGAGTAAAATCCCACTTGGAGGTAAAAGGGTAAAAACAGCTTTCCTCTCAGGCGGCGAGTGGAGGAAGTGACTGGCGGGCGAGACGGTCCCACTTGTCCGTCTCGCCGGCCTCTCGCCCTACTGGCCACTCGCCTTCTAAGGCCAGCTCGCGCCCAAAGGACGTCTCGCCTACAGAAGAGAACCCCCCGTCTCGCTACCTGTGAGTGGACCACCCGGTCCCGCTCGCCAACCAAGTTCCTCTTTCCAGCTTCTCTGGTCACAACTGCGGGAAAGACCTCCTGCGAGCAATAGGTTGTACACCAAGTATCGATCTCTTCAAGGAACACAGTAAGGGGGGAGTTAATATCGAGGAGGACTTGAGATTGAAGTCCTTAGGTCAGATTTAACTATGGGGGGTTTTTGATGGTTGCAGAAACATAAAATAAAACACTAACAACTACTCCTATGCAACGCCGCTATGCGATGCTTCACCAGGCGGGATGGAAGGCTACACGGGCCGCTATGCACCGAATTGCTGGGCGGATGGACGAGTAGGCAAGCGTAAGAACCAAACGAACCGAGGAATATGAAGGTCGTAAGCACCTCTTTGCTACACACGCCACTAACAATCGCTAGTGCGGCAAGAATAAATGGATGGCGGATGGAAAATAAGGGCGCACCTCAAGCAAATAACAAAAACATACAATCACATAGACATGATTACACATAAACGTATATTATAATAAGCATACTTCATCAAATATAAGAGATCAACTATACTATCAACAACAAGAGAAGAAAAGTGTGCGAAATCAACCGAATCTGAAGTCTTGCTGAGAGTTCACGTAAGGAATCGCCGGGTTGTCAGTCCACACCCTAGCTTGGTCCTCAACTGCGTCCGGGGTAGAGGAGGCTGTCACTCACTCCCAATGGGCCCGTCTTCTTGGTGTCACGAGCCAGCGGAGGATGGCACAACTTCTCCTAGCTTGATGTAGAAAGCTAGATCAAACTCTCCTTGACGCTCAAGGATGAAGGAGGAGGCCGAGAGGAAGCTCCGGCTTGGATTTGGCGTTGAATGCTTGCCCGGATCTTCTCCCGTTGGTAGAACGACGGATTCTGCCCGAAAAATACAGAGGAGTTGGCTGGAATACGAATCTCCTCAAATGGTGAGAAATCTGCACTTTAAATAGAAGCATGTCAGAAAATTAGGCACACACGATTCTGCGCACGACCGTGTGCTAGCCGTACGTTATTAACTTGCAGGCCAAGCTTGCAGAAGATGAAGCGATGACCAGTGCGCTTTACTTCGCGTACGAGCGATTTTGCCCTTGCGTGAAGAAAATCGTACGGGTAGCGACAAAAAGCAGGAAAGAAGGGAAAACATGGGGAACTGTGCGTTTTACTCGCGCACGGGCGCTTCCGCCAGCGCGTGAACAAATCGCACGATTAACCACAGAATGCAATAACAAGAAGCTACAGGAAAACCATACATTTCCTTCGCACACGGTTCTGAAGAAACCATGCGTTAACCGTGCGTTAAGATCGTCGAGCTCAGTTCGTCGAGCTCAACTCAACGTTTCTCCTGCACAAACAAAACGCACGATCACGGAGAATCGTGTGCTAAGAAAACGCACGACCGTGCGTTTTCCTCAAACCTGCATTCCAGACTTGGGGAAAATGCACCACCTGCATACAATCCAATAAAACTAAAGAGAGCCCTCCAACATCACAGAAATGCAATGAAAAACAAATGGAAAGAGCCCTTGGGGAGCACCATGTGCTTACCCCCAACAACATAATGCGCAATTGCACACCCTTGGGCCAAAATAGTGCACAATATGGTCAATGACCGAACGACGCAAATATAACCGATAACCGGTTGAAATGTGGTGCACGAGTGAGAAAACAAGCCCAGATGAGTCCGAAAAACTCTATATAAACCAGACTCATCACACCCCCAGACTTACCTGTTTGCGTGTCCCGAGCAAACAAAATCTATGTAGATAAGAAAAATAAAATAACTAACACAGAAATTTAGATACGGAGTACCATGCGAAGTCGCATGCTCGTACGCGTAAAAATATAAATATAGGAAATTTCTAAGTATGCGAAGTAATTTACACTTTTCACAATGCATATCAACATTTTATTATTACTCAAAAATGGAATCACGGTGAATCTTCCGGTCAAGCGTAGGGAGAAAGTAGACTAATCGCTAGGCGAGAATTGCCAAAGATTGAGGCTCTGGTTAACCTCCAAAGGAATCCACCAATGTCGGTGACCATATGCTTGCCCGTTTGCACTCTCTCCATGGTACTGGCTTGGTTCACACGTGAATCAGTAGGACTTTAGGTGAAGAGATGTGGCTTGGGTTATGGTGAGGTAATTAAAGATAAACAGGAAGGCTACACACCAAACCCAAATATGCTATCAAAAAGGAGTCCCTCAGCTAAGCAAAATACACACGGGTACACCACACACCAAGACGTAATTTTTTACAATATGGGTGTGTGCACCGCCTACTCCATATACATTTTCATCTCAAATGAAATTTTCAATTATACCTTTTCTTTTCACTTTTTTTTACAATTCATTTTTATACATTTTTTTTCAAATCATTTTCTTTTCTTAAAACAGGTTCAGCAAATAGAAGCTTTGGAGCACATCCACATAGTCATATGTAATATCACCACATCAACACCCCAACATGAAAATGTAAAACACTAAAGCATCGACTTGGGTGTGCGACTAGGATCGACTATGAGGCTTTGGTGAAATAATTGTGGGGCTGAATCAAAAGAAGGGTAGGCATAACGGGGCTAGCGAGGATATGACGTTAGGAATGGTACAAAGCTCAACCGGGCCAAAATGATGGTCTACATCACACTCATGCATGACTAACTTATACACATGCTTCAAGAATATCTTGGGGAAAATTCTTAGCCAACGAGAAAGACAATCCATCCACCTGACTCAAGCAATACGAATCTAACGGCCGTCTACACACATCCCTAAGCTACCGTCAGAATCACACCGGATTCACCAATTTTTGAGTCGAATAAAAAGTATTTACGCAATTAGAAAAATATAAAACTATAAGCATACAGAAAAATTAAATCTACTCAAATTTCTACACGAGACGAGAGCACTTGACTAGGAGCAAAACAAGGTCAACATTTTACTCCGTCTCACAATCCTATGTCAGCACAATAATTTTCACAAATCATACAAAATAAATGAGTTTAACTCGCAGCACGCTAACAGCTAAGCACGCGCTCATGTGGGTGCAGTGATGTGTGATGCGATGAACTAATTAAAATAAAATAATAAAATCTTCTAGTATGCACATGAAATGTGCGCGTGTAAAAGGTAACACATACTGGCTCTCCCCCAGACTTAAACTAAGCTACACAGCATATGATATGGAAATTTAAATCAAATAGAGACAAGGGAAGAGGTTACCCAATTGCTCAGCCAGTGAGCATACTAGAAGACGCTTGAAAAACATAGAAGCAGTTCTGTCATACGAAGAATCACAACCCCGCCAATACGAAGTAGCCAAGAATACCTACAGGGGTGAGCTCCGCAAAAATAAAAGAAAAATATACAAAATACAAAGGAATACTAAACTAAGATAGACATGAAAAATAAAAATGTAGGAAATGAAAGATAAATACTGGGGTTATTGTCATCCTAGCACGAATTATTCGACTAAGGAAGAGTTCTAGCTAATGCACCTATGAAATAAAAAGTGCACATGTCACTGTTCCATTATCCGTTTCGGTAACGGGTACCGATACGACGACAAAGCAGTTACCCATCTGCCTAAATAATCATACCTGCTCCTCGCAGGCAGGGGAAATAGAAAGTAAGAAGAGGAGGTGCACTGGTCCTCACTCATCTCACCACAAAACATATCGTCGCCTAGCAAGGCATCATTAACCACAGATGTGTAGGAGGCGATGGCAACGACATGAACACCATGCTCATCATCATCCTAGCGTACCCACGGAGACTCAGCCTACACAGGCTCAGATAAAGAAGGGGGATCAAGTACTAAAAGAGAAGAAGAACTAAAATAATCCAAAATAGGGGGAGTGGTCCCGGTCTCACTCCCAACAAGATCCAAGCAACGATCATCGTCGGTGTCATACGAATCATATCGTGGGGAATCCGAGAGCTCGAGGTCCTCGGTGGTGGTTTGGACCTCCTCATCCAATAAGGAAGTGAAAACTTCCTCATCAGAAAGGATCTCCTCATCATCCCACTTCGGCGCGTCATTTTGTTCCGAGCTGTCACACTCTCCATTGGAGAAAATAACGTCCTCGTCCCACATTGGCGCAACCTCAGGCTCTGAATCCCTATCCGGCGTAACATCATCAACCGACTCACACAAAAATGGCATAACACCATCAGGCAAAATTGCGGAGGGGTGAAGCTGCTCTCAAAATCAAGCACTGAATGAGCAGGCCCCATTGCAAAATCAGTCGCAGACGCCACCACGTCGACCAGAACAATCTCTTCGTCCCATATATGAGCGTCCATGGATTCCTGATCCTCTTCTAGTTGGCTAACACAAGAGTGATCGGCATCACTCAAGGGAAGCTCGTAAAAAGGGAGCAAGGGACCCATGAAGGATCTGTATGTAGCGAGAGATTCTTCCTTAATCTCAATGGGTAAAGAGCGAGCAAGGTGCGTGATGGCAGTGTATGGGCCAGGCAACACCCTGGTAGGCCTGTCCACAACAGTCTTCCACGAACGGGAGGCTGTTGAGCGCATGCCCTCAGAGGGGGAAGGCTCGCACAAGCGAGGGCAATCCTTTACCATGTGGCCTAAACCTTGACATAGCAAACACCTAATACATTGCTCGGCTTTCAAATCAGCCATGACATCGATGCATCGATGCAAAGCGTCATAAAGATGGCACTCGGCTGAATACATTGCGAACAAGAAAATTTACCAAAGAGCGCTACACAACTAAAATAAAAATAGCACGGATCTGCTATCTAAAACCAAAAATCAGAAAAGGGAAAAAAGAAATAAGCAAAATAAAGTCGAACAACTAAAACTAAAAAAAAAACAATGCAATACACAAATGAAAAGGGCTTCGATCTACTATCTCCCTCTCCAAAAACTCACAAGACTGTGTTCCTCGGCAACGATGCCAAAAACTTGATGTGTTGAACAACAAGTGTACCAGTCGCACAAGTAATATAAAATGGATGGCTTTCCCAAGTATCGATCTCTTCAAGGAACACAGTAAGGGGGGAGTTAATATCGAGGAGGACTTGAGATTAAAGTCCTTAGGTCGGAGTTAACTATGGGGTTTTTTGGATGGTTGCGGAAACAAAAAAAACACTAACAACTACTCCTATGCAACGCCGCTATGCGATGCTTCACCAGGCGGGATGGAAGGCTACACGGGCCGCTATGCACCGAATCGCTGGGCGGATGGACGAGTAGGCAAGCGTAAGAATCAAACGAACCGAGGATATATGCGGGTCGTAAGCACCTCTTCGCTAGGCACGCCACTAACAATCGCTAGTGCGGCAAGGACAAATGGATGGCGGATGGAAAATAAGGGCGCACCTCAAACAAATAACAAAAACATACAATCACATATACATGATTACACATAAACGTATATTACAATAAGAATACTTCATCAAATATAAGAGATCAACTATACTATCAACAACAAGAGAAGAAAAGTTGTGAAATCGACCGAATCTGAAGTCTTCTGAGAGTTTACGGAAGGAATCGCCAGGTTGTCAATCCGCATCCTAGCTTGGTCCTCAACTGCATCCGGGGTAGAGGAGGCTGTCACTCACTCCCAATGGACCCGTCTTCTTCGTGTCACGATCCGGTGGAGGATGGCACAACTTATCCTAGCTTGATGGAGAATGCTAGATCAAACTCTCCTTGAAGCTCAAGGATGAAGGAGGAGGCCGAGAGGAAGCTTCGACTTGGATTTGGCGTTGAATGCTTGCCCGGATCTTCACCCCTTGGTGGAATGGTGGATTTTGCCCTAAAAATGCGGAGGAGTTGGCTGGAATACGGATGTCCTCAAATGGTGAGAAATCTGCACTTTAAATAGAAGCAGGTCAGAAAATTAGGCACGCACGGTTCTGCGCACGATCGTGTGCTAACCGTGCGTATTAACTTGCAGTCCAAGCTTGCAGAAGATGAAGCGATGACCCATGCGTTTTACTTTGTGCACGGGCGATTCCTCCCTTGTGTGAAGGAAGTCGCACAGGTAGCGACAGAAAGCAGGAAAGCAGGGAAAACAGGTGGACCATGCATTTTACTCGCGCACGGGAGCTTCCGCCGGTGCGTGAACAAATCACACGATTAACCACAGAATGCAATAACAAAAGCCACATGAAAACCGTGTGTTTCCATCGCGCACGGTTCTGAATAAACCGTGCGTTAACCATGCTTTAAGATCATCGAGCTCAGCTTGACGTTTCTCCTGCACAAACAAAACGCACGATCACGGAGAACCGTGTGCTAAGAAAACACATGACCGTGCATTTTCCTCAAACCTGTATTCCAGACTTGGGGAAAACGCACCACCTGCATACAATCCAATAAAACAAAAGAGAGCCCTCCAGCGTCACAGAAATACAATGACAAATAACTGGAAAGAGCTCTTGGGGAGCACCAAGTGCTTACCCCCAACAAAAGAATGCACAATTGCACACCCTTGGGCAAAAATAGTGCATAATATGGTCAATGACCGAACGATGTAAATATAACCGATAACCGGTTGAAATGTGGTGCACGAGTGAGAAAACATGTCCAGATGAGTCCGAAAAACTCTATATAAATCGGACTCATCAGAAGCCGAAGCGGTGGAGAGGGAGCAGCCTAGGTAGGAGGCGCCAGCAGGACCGGTAACGTTATAAGCTCCGGGGTGGAGGAGGAACGAGGATCGGGTCAACCTGGGAGGTCGTAGGGAAGTGGTTGAAATATAGGGGATATATCTTATTTTACTTTAGTTAAATATATATGTTATATAAAAGAGTGAGCACAACACAAAAGTAAAGAAAAAGAGCAAGCAACACAGATGACACAAGGATTATAGTGGTTCCCCAAATCTGGGTACATCCACTCTTCTACCACCCAGGTAAGAATCCACTAGCAGGTTTTTGATCAGGTGACTTCCACCACAAGATCTATTTCTAGGGAGATCTCACAACCATTTGAGCTTTTGATCAGGTGTCCAAAAACCAAATCAAGTCTTTTGATCAGGAGACTTTTCAACCAAAGGGGTTAACTTTTGAAGGGAGTTATAACCTTGTACACAGGAAAAGGAAAAGAAGTGATGTTGTCTTCTCTGTCAAAGATCTGAGACAATACTATTGGATGTTGATGATGTCAAAACTCCCCCTGAAATGTTGAATGGTTCAAGGGAGAGGGAAGCTTTACTTCAGGGTGTAGGCCTTCAGATTGATGTTGATCTCCAGCAAGCCTTTTTAGACTGATATAGATTTGTGTCTCTTGAAAAGCCTGGAGCAGATGAAGAACTCTATGAATATCTTGATTGATGCAGAGTTCCTCCTTCTCTGTAAAAGGAAAGTCTTGTATATTTTTGTACTGCTTTCTGTCTTTTCTGTTATACTCTGTATCGAATTCAAACATTTGAATTCATTTATCTTGAAAATGGCTGAAGCATTCCCGAGAGAGTAGAAGATGCCTTGGGAATTATTTCAGAATTAACTTCTGAAACAACCCACATTCAATGTTGCCTTTGAACGGTTATTTCCATTAAATATGAGAGTTATAATCCCTCAATTAATTCTTCCAGCTGTAAATAATTCTGTCTGAATACTGCAAAGAAATCGTCAAACTGAATTTTAAAGCTTTCTTCAAACTGGGCTCGGAGTTCGTTGAGCTCAGCTCGGAGTTCGTCGAGCTGAGCTCAGAGATTTTGAACTGCATAATCTTTGAGCTGAGTTTTACAGCTTTCTTTGAGCTGAGCTCAGAGTTCGTTGAATTGAGCTCAGGGATCGTTGAACTGAGCTCGGAGAATTTCTTTGAGCTGAATTTCTGAACTTCAAATCTGAACTTCTCTGGAATTTTTCTGAAGGAGCAAACCTGGAGATAATCCTATGACACTTGACTATACATATTGGGTCAATCTAATCATCCTAATAATGATGCTTGCCCAAATCAGAACTAGGGTTTCAACAGTGGTCCACGATCTAGGAGGTGTGCAAGTTGGATTGATCAATAGAGGAGTAGGCTTGGAGCTTCCCGCAAGGAGAGTCTCCATTATATTTATCGCAAGAGAGTTTCCTCGACCTCTCAAGTTCCACCACCATTGGACGAGATCACTTTTTCTGAGGAGGACATGCCGGGGAATGAGAACCACTTTCACGACGCCTGTGTCATCCAAGCCGCCGTCGAAGACTTCACAGTCATTTTCAAGAGAACCTTCGTTGGGTTGCAGGTGGAAGTGTTCAGGATCCGAGCTGCAGACAGACCCCTCTTTGGCTTCTCTAGAGAGAAGAAAGAGGTGGAGGGATGTGTGGATCTTCTTGTCACCCTTGGTGGTACTTCGATCTGATGTCAGTTCGTCATCGTCGATGCCCCAACCTATTACAACGCCAAATTTGGGCGACCCCTCATCAACTACTTCAAGGTGGTTCCATCGTCATATCATTAGTGCCTGAAGTACTGCTGGGGAGATGTCCAAGTACGGATTAGGGGCGATCCGAAGGCTACCAGAGAGTGCTATCTGAACTCCATCAACACCATCAGCTAGATGGAGGATGCAGAGAGGCTAGAGAAGGTTCTGGAGAAGGAGGAAGGGCTAAGAGCTACCGAAGAGCTGGAAGAGCTGGAGGTAATCTCCCGGAGAGTAGAGCTGGGGCTGTTGAAGATTGGAGGATCTCCGACGCTGGAGAGGAAGTTGGAGATGGCCGCATGCCTGAAAGATAATGTGAACATCTTCGCTTATAGTGTCACAAAGATGCAAGGGATCGATGCAGAGGTTGCTTGCCATTGCCTCAATATGGATCCCAAAGTTTCCCCCTCCTGTTAGAAGTAGAGGGAGAGCGCCGTCGTGCTGGCCGAGCTAATCCAGGAGGAGGTGAAGAAGCTACTGTAGGCAGGTTTTGTTTCAAAGATCCATTATCCTGGCTGGGACTCCAATGTTGTAATGATTAAGAATGCTAGAGGGGGTTGGATACTTTGTATTGACTTTTCAAAGTTAAATAAAGCTTGCCTAAAGGATTGCTACCACTTGCCTCTAATCGATACGCTGGTTAATTCAGCCGTCTGGTTTCCTGTGATGAGTTTCCTTGATGCTTTTTCAGGGTATCGCCAGATCCAGATGCATCCCCCTGACTACCGTGACATCTCTATCATCACTAGTGATGCCTGCTATAACTACAAGATGATACCCTTTGGGCTTAAGAATGTGGGTATGACCTGCCAAAGCATGATGGATCAAGTATTCAAAGAGAAAAAGAGGCAGAGTCTAGAAGTGTACGTGGATGACCTCCTAGTTAAGAGTAGGAGCATCACAGAGCACACTATGGATCTGGTGGAGACCTTTGCAACCCTACAAAAGTACAAGATGCAGCTCAACCCAACAAAGTGCATTTTCGGAGCTGTAAGAGGGAAGTTATTAGGTCACCTACTCACTCTGAGAGGAGTGGAGCCCAATCCTGACAAAGTCAAGGCCATTTTGGAGATGGCGTCCCCGAAGAATCCAAAAGAAGTCCAAATGCTGATAGGAAGGCTGGTAGGTCTTAGCCACTTCCTGTTCAAGGTAGGGGAGAAGTGCTATCCTTTTTTCAAAACTCTTCTGGGCAACCAGAAGTTTCAGTGGTCCGCGAAGTGTGATGAGGCTTTTGGAAAGCTCAAGCAGCAGCTAACTCAAGCTCCTCTACTCCAAGACCCACATGGAAGCAAAGATCTCCTCCTCTATTTGGGAGTGGAAGCGGAGGCTGTAACACCCCTATCCGTCGCATAGCATATAGCAGTAGGTCCGGCCGGGGCCCGACGCCATATACCACATACAGACCGGGTGGTTACTCAGTGGAAACCATCCAACCAATCCAACGACCTACATAGAGCATTCTAGCGGAAGCAGTTTATAAAAGTTGCAATTAAGAATCCAGCACAAAGAGCACGAATGTCCACTAATACACCAAATAGGAATGTAGTACATACACAAGTACTGGCCTTAAAGCCTTACACAATTGTCTTTCCTTTATATAATTTCGTGGACGAAATTCTTTTAAGAGGGGGGAGAGTTGTAACGCCCCGAAACGCAAAAGAGCGACGGGAGGCATTTTGGGCCAAAATTGGATTCTGGCAGGGGGCACACGGCCTGGGACACGGACATGTCCCAGGGCGTGTTAGGCTAAAGTCGACAATTTGGTCGAGAGGTCGACGATTTTGGAGTCGACGATCATCGAGCAGAGAACACGGCCTGAGATACGGGCATGTCTCAGGGCATGTCGAGCTCGTGTCGACGATCAGCACGGGGAGTCGACGAATTTCGCTCGACGATGTGTCGAGACAAGACACACGGCCTCAGACACGGGCGTGTCCAAGGGTGTGTCAGGCAGTCGACGAACTTCGCTCGATGAAGTGTCGAGACCGTGAACACGGCCTGGAGCCCAGGCGTGTTCGAGTGGACACGGGTTAGGACACGGGCGTGTCCAAGAACCTGTGTGAGTCTCGGGTTATTTTCGGGCTGTGTCGATGGCACATGTATAATGCCCCGGCTCCCAATAGTTGAAACATGCGCCCGGGGTTTGGCATGTAGTTGCCCCCGAAGCACCGAAAGGAGGGACTAGACCCACCTTGAAGCTGTGGAGAAATTATTTGTACGGTGTGAAGATGGATATCTACACCGGTCACAAGAGCGTGAAGTATCTGATTGATCAGAAAGATCTGACTATGCGGTAGCGTAGATGGATGAAGTTCCTGAGCGACTATATGTTCAAGATCCACTACATGCCTGGTAATGGTAATGCGGTTGCGGACGCGTTGATCGGGGCGTTACAGAGGCAGTCAGCTCTGTGCTAGTCAGAGAAGAAGGAAGGAAGTGCTGGATCTAGTGGCCAACCTTAGAGGGAGGGGGGGGGTGAATAAGATTTTACGTGTTAATTAAAAATTCAAATTATTTTGAACAAGAAAAACTAGTTATGGAAGCTACCGCGAGGCGCTAACTTGCTATCACGTGGCGGTAGGTCATATACCTCATTTTCCTAGGCAAATTTCTCCTTGGGGAAATACACACCCTTCAGAGATCCATCGGCTTACACCCTTGACTTTACAAGAAGAATGAATAACAACAAATAATTTTATTCAAATAGAATCAAAAGAGTTTTACAATTACAAGTGCTTGATCTCCATGATGCTAGAGATCCGAGGCAGTGAAAGTCGAATCTATTTTGGTTTTCTATATCTACCAACTACCTAAACCGGTTGGCTCTCTCCCTTTCTCTCAAAGAAAGTTCTTTGAGCCGACTCTTCACCTCCATAGAAGGAAGTGTCTTAAAGCCCCGCTAGATCCCCTGATCTAGACGTCCCTTAACCAGGATGATTTCTCACGGAATGCTCCCCGGATTCCGACGGCCTTCACCGATCGATTTTGCTCACCACAATCACACAAAAAAGAGAAAAGTACAAAAAGATTAAAGAAGAATTAAGATTGAATCTCCCTGAAGATGATTTCTTCGTTGAGCGATGTGTGACCGGTGCTAACGATCTTTGTTTGGTTGCACTCGATCGACTTCTCGTAGTCATTGTAGTCCTTGGCTCGCTGGAGAATTTTGGGTGCGAACGGGAGGGAGGCGACTTTCTCTTCCTTTGACGGATATGGCAGAACCGTGCTCAGAGGCGGCTCCTGAATCCTAGAAAGAATTCCTGTATGTCTCAATTCGTACAAGGAATGAGAAAACGAAAGCCTTTTATATGTCTTTGAAAAATAGACTACCTCTGGCGGTAAGGCTAGCGCCCGACGGTAGGTCATTGCATGTCGATGTGACAGCTGTCCCGCGTATTTGTAAAAATATTCCAAAAAGATTATTTCCCACTTTTTCGTGCTAGCGCGGCGCGGTACCCATCTATCGCCTGGCGGTATCCCGTTATTGCCTATATTAGCATAAGCATCTTGACGAATCCAACTTGACGATCATTGAGAGAGCTAGCGTTGCGTGGTGGTTCCAAAGCATCTATTTAGGTTGAATCTAGAAGCTAGCGCAGGCGGTAGTGCTAATGCCATGCGGTAGGATCCATAGTGCTTATTTGGATTAAAACCGGGCTAGCGCTCGACGGTAGTGCTAGCGCGCGATGGTAGGTCACAGATTAGAGTTCTTTGCTTCGCTTGAACCTATAAACCTACACACTATACCAAACACACGATGTGATCAAATACAACATGAGAATTGATATTGTCAAACTAAGGATATGTGAACCGTCGGCTCCAACAAACTCCCCCTTTTGATAATATCAAATCCTGTTCATGAGATATAATAGTTGAGATTCATGATACAGTGCCAATAAGAAATAAGCTTTAAATAGTCAGGTTTCAGGTTACTTGTAACTCCCCAACACAGGCGCTCCCCCTATATACGTGCTCTACGCGCTCCCCCTATCTTTGTGCATATAGTTCAACAAGCTCCCCCTATATGTGATATTCCCTAGCTCATAACTCATGAACATTCTATTCTCCCCCTTTTGATATTATCGAAAGGGGTGGGCTAGATCAAAAAGCAACTATACACATGTACGGGAAAAATTGTAGTCTAAATAAGCATGATAAAGATCAAACAATGCATGCTATAAAGTGAATCTAAAAGCATACACAATAGGGGTGACCAAGCATAAATCATAGAATATAATGCGCACGAGTCAAATATATGAGCAGAGTATACATAAGCAAATCAAATGAGTTTTCAGAGTAAAAAGAATTGGATAACACATGCAAAACTAAGTACACACTAAGTTAAAGTACAATTCTAAAAGATTTATAGAGTTAAAACATGGTAACATTGCAAAAGTCAGGAATAGAAATCGTGTACTAATACCTATGTGCTATAGACATATAATACAGTTTCAGTCCAATTCTTATGCATGAAAGTGTTAGATATAACAATGACATGTGTACGTGGAGCATCAAAGGAAAAAAACATCAAGTAGAACTAACATTTAGTACATGTTTTATCTCAGTAATTCAATATGCTATCACGAGAGAAAAAAGTGAAAAATCACGTCACAGTTCTATCTTCTTCATACCAAGACTAGAACAAGGGGCACTACACTTAAGGTTTAGTCTTTGCACAAGATCGAAACGATTCTTTTAACCAATATACTTATCCTCATAACCTCATAATTCTCATGAAGACTTATTAAGAGTAGTGAGTAATGATTGGGGGAGGGGGGGGGGGTATCCTTGGCATATGATTTGATAGCATGCAAAGGTTTTTCATTTATTTTTCGTACTATCATTATTATAGCATTCATTTCAAAGTCCCCGAATCAATCAAAATCTACCCACATAGATAGATGCACTTTAACTTTTATACAAAAGACATGATCACTAGAGATTTGGCCCAAAATTCTAACCTTTATATAAGCACATGTATTGTAAGACCCCCCTCCTGGAACACAAAACACGGCACAAGGGAAGTCTTATGCCCAGAACAGCCGTCTTGCGGTAACGTTAGCACACGGACTAATCTATACTACAAGATGACTATCCTGTAGGCTAAACATATCATCCATGCCAACCCAACGTAAAGAATATAAAACAGAAGTCATAATGCACGCTAGTATAAAAGTCCAGAAGTACAATAGAAATAAGAAACAACCAAGACATCTATAATATCAGAGTACATGCCCAAAAGGCTACAAAAGAGTCTCTCTAAAAACAATCACATCAGTCACCGATGGAAATGATGATACCATCACATCAGACCCTGTCATCGTAGCTTGGCTGCCCTCCTGCGTAACCTGCTGCTGCTCTGTCTGCGGGTTTCCTCCTAAATAGGAAGACATAGCAACCGTTAGTCATAAACACTAAGTGTCTATCACATCCGCTCCCCCCGATGACTCCTCGGCACCGGGCGAAGAAAGGAACAAGGGTACAATATATATAAGTGAACGAAAGTATAAGCAGGTGGTATAAAAGTAAACAATATCAGTATATATCAGCAATTGCAACAAACGAGTACAATAATTATCATTAGCAGTTCTACCATCTATAGCAATATATAATATGAAAGTATGACAGAAAGTAAAATAACTTATATGAATGCCCATACAGACATATAAGTTAAGGATCAACTCAACATTAAAGTAACTCATCGTATACGAGTGCCCATACAAACTTATACGATAAGGATCTTGTGTATGTAGTGTAATGGAATGATATTAATACAATGGAATGAATCACTCATGCTCATGCACATGTAACTGTTATGTCGACAAAGACTTGTAGTTCCCACTTTTCGAGCAGGTAGTAAACCTCTCAGGCATTAGCCATCGTGGCTAGACGGTGACAGTGGAACGAGCTTTCCACTACTAGGCGGGCATCTACACTACCTGGCCTAGAAATCCGTATGCCTCAATGCTAAGGACACAACAATGGAGCTCGCATGCGTACTATGGCTCAGAAGGAGCCACGGGTAGGTATGCACCGAGGGACAAGCCCAACTGGTCTATTGTTGTGTCATGAAAGGAGCTTATGGGAGCGTATCACCAAAGGACCAAGCCCAACCATCCACTTGGCAAGGAAGGAGCCCCGGGAATGAGCATCGAGGACCAAGCCCAACCGCCCAAGGTCTATCTGTCAACTCCCGTCGGTGTGACGACTAGCGAGTCCGTAGACTTACCACACTATCCTTAACCCATGATTACGACACCACATGTCAACTCATAGCGCATGCAATTTCACATCATCATAGCATGAAAGGAGCCTATGAGAGCGTATCACCACAGGACCAAGCCCAACCATCCACTCGGCGCCGAAGGAGCCTTGGGAATGAGCACCGAAGACCAAGCCCAACAGCCCAAAGTCTCTTTTCATCATTACCAATCCAGTGCGGTCAATCACACACACTTACACATTTTCACATTCTCATGTTCCAAGGCACTTAAGGATTCATCATCAACACAGGTGGCAAGCCACCTCATACAACATATAATCCCACACTACTACCTGTAGGGAGACACACTCTAAGCAGTGGACTATACAACTTATCCCATCAAATACTTGAGATCACAATTCAACATATTTCATGGCCATGAGATTTACCTCGTCTCATTCCTTCTTTTGATCAAGCATTCACAACAATTATATTAGTTCATCATGTATTCAACAAGCATAATATTATAAGTGTAGATTACATATTCAATTATCGGACATCACACCTTCTTTCAAAACCTGTTTCATTCACCGGATTATAATCACACACATCCTTATCGGACTTAACAAGTGCTTCATTTGTACAATCAAACCTTATCAAATCATTTTTTCACCAAACCTCCCCAAACAATTTGCTTATTAAACTACTCTAAACCATTTGTTTATCACATGCACATCAGACCAAGTTTGCTAAAACCTCAACATTCTTTCTTCAATCTCTTTCTCAAACCAAGCTCAATACTTCGTTAACCCTAGAATATTAAGTTCATAGGGCTTGACTGTACAACCACTTTGACTGGACATTCTCGAGTCTATGAGACTCGTATGAATACAGTAACCATCTATTGGAAAGGTATTTCCAAGGACTATAACTTTTCTATTTGGTCCATCACCCAGATCAGGCCGTAACGTACCTGAAATTAGCCTCAAAGCCTGCTGCGTACAGAAACAGATTTCTGCACGAATAAAGTATCAGACCAACAAGTTCGATTGGGCTTTCCCATGGCTATTGTCCTCACATGAAGACATTTAGACACCTGTTTGAAAGGTATTTTAAAGGGCCACGACTCTCGTGTTTAGCCGAAAACCCAGATCTGGTTGTTTCATGCCCGAAAGCGGCCTCGAAGTTCGCTGCGCGCAGAAAACAAATTTTTGCGCGTATCTTAAAGCGAAATGAACGACATCGATTCGTCTCCCTCCTCTATCCAATATTTCAGAACTTCATCCAGCATTCCTCCTCCCTTATTCACTCTCATAGGATCGTTCTCCTTCACAAAACCAAGTCCACCATCTCCTCTTAGAAGGGTGGAGAGGATGAAGTCAACTAGTCTCTAGGGCGAAGCCCTAACACGATCCATTCCTAGGAAATCTTCATCTTGCAAATCGAACTCCTTTGAGTCGACATCTCTCCTAGAAATTAACTATAGATCTAGCACCAAGGGAGAGGGTAGGAAGCTCACATCATTTACGACAGTTCCAAGATTTCTGACCATGAATCTTGTCGTCCTCCTTCGCGGCATCCATCATCTTCGTTGGTATCGTGTTTCACGGAAAAAGGGATGGCTCTTCCCCTGACTCTGACGACTTTGTTCCTCCTGATGGTTTCACACAGTAGCGGCTTCGGCAAGAATGGCAAAGTGACATCTAGGGTTTTCGATTTATTCTCTTTTATAATATGTTATTAGGTTTAACTTTACTTGCCATGTGTCACCGTATTAGTGGACTGCCCATAATTACCCATATTAAGTCCTAATGAAACGATCGGTCCAAAGAAATCCCAGCCGTATGCATCTCGAAATCCGTTTCAACATGCCTACACATGCCAACAAATTCTTCCTGGGTCAAAAAATGCACAAGTAAAATTTGGCGAGTATCAGGCTTCATACTCGACGAATCGACGAATATAGCTGGGTATACTCGACGAATTCTTCATGTTCTTGCCGAATCGCCTAAGTGATAATCGACCAATTCATCGAATATCCTTAGTGATATTCGACGAATTCCCCTTGGCCAAAAATCCAACTTCTATCCCGTCTAATTCCTTCAACGATATTCGACGAATTCGTCGAATATCCGTAGTGATATTCGATGAATTCCACGTAGCTATTTCTCCAAATCCTGGTGTTGAGTGCGTCGAGTATCATACGATGATACTCGACGAATAACCCCCTCACTCGACGAATTCGTCGGATATCATTGGCGATATCTGACGAATTTCCCTTGGACTTTTTCTTCCAACGATATTCAACGAATTCGTCAGATATCTCTAACGATATCCGACTAATTTCCCTTGGTCATTTTCTCCTAGGCCATCCCACTTCGATCTGTTGGGTGTCACTCAACTCAACACTTCACCCAACACACTCAACACCTTTTGCTAGTGCACCCAGAGCCTGAGTCAAGTTTCTTGACTCAACGCGTGCGAGGGGCCTAGCGCAAAACGGGACGTTACAAATCCTACAAACAAAATAAAAGATTTTGTTCCCAAAATCAGGCTAATGCTATGGGGAAGTAAAACAAGAAAGTAAAAAAAAATATGCTTTTAAACTTACCTTGGGGAAACAACTCCGGGTAGCGCTTTTGCATCAAGTCCACCGGCTCCCAAGTATACTCCTCATTCTCATGATTCGACCACAAAACTTTTACCAATGGGACTCTTTTCCTCATGAAGCTCCTCGTCTCGCTATCCACTATTCGCACCGGCTCTAGTCCGACGGATCTATCAGTTGCTACTGCACCATCTATGGTGAGGACATATTGATCGGGCACAACAAAGCCTTCCGAAGTGACGACACATGGAACACGTAGTGTAAATTCTCTAGCTCTGGTGGCAGCTCCAACCGATAGGCCAAATAACTAATTCTTGAAAGATATGGTACCTAAACACCTAGAGGGGGGGGGGGGGGTGAATAGGTGACCTAATCCTTTTCTAACTTTATTGGCAGCACTCAGTTATATCACAGCAATCTTACTAGTTTATCACAGCAAACACAGCATACACAGCAACAATTTCAGCACAGTTCAGCACACAGTGATTTATAGTGGTTCCCCAAGATATGGGTACATCCACTTTCCCCCTTCGCCTATCTAGCAGTGTACTAGATTCGGCCAAACTCCTGCACTGTCTCAGAACCCAAATTGGTTCCTACACCTCAGGCCCAAAGCCTTACAACTCAGCTTTATCCCCAAAGCCTACACTCAGCCAATCAAGGCCTACACTCAGCCAACCAAGGCCTACACTCAGCCAACCAAGGCCTACACTCAGCCAACAAGGCCTACACTCAGAGATCTCTATCTCCTACACTCAGGCAAACAAGCCCTACCCTCAGCCTTTATAAATATAGGCTTACAATCACTCAGATCCAATGGATACTACAAGTTAAAAATATAATACAGATAATAACTCTACAACTCAGAATTAAAGGAGGGGAGTTGAGAGATTCTTGATGAGTTCTTGGAAGAACTCAGCTGGATTCACCCTGACTTAACTTTCTTCAAAGCTTCTTGAGTAGAACTGAATAAGGCTGAATCCTCTGCAGTTGTTCCTTGACCTCTGCCACTTAAGATCCAGAATTGATTCTGAATCCTTCTTCTCAGCCTAGTTCCAGAGGCTGATTTCTTGGAAGGAGCCCTCTCTCTCTCTAACTTCTTAGATCTGCAGTTGGACTGCAAGATCTTCTTGTGTTGATACCCTTGGTACCACTTCAATAATTTGATCAACCTTGACAACAATCTGATCAATTACTTCAATTACTCTAACCACTGTTTCTGTAAACTGTGGGTGCCTATTTATAGGCATTCTTCATGGTAACCGGCTGGTCCGGTTCATAACTGACTTCTGACATCTCTGACAGTTGCTGTAGACCGGCTGGATCGGCAGCTATCATGTCAACCAGTCACTTCTTGAAAATCTCTATCTGTCTGATAGTGTCGAGACTTTCTGTCTTTAAGTGTCGACACTTATAGTCCAAGTGTCGACACATGTTGTGTAAGTGTCGACACAAGTCTACAAGGTGTCGACACAACTCCTTGTATGTCTCAACACAGATTCTTCTGCATGTGTCAACACTGAAATTGAGTGTCGACACAAGTACTTGTTCCTCTAGCTTTTGCTGAATTCTTCTATGTGTCGACACATCTCCTTTGTGTCGACACATCTTCTTGTGTTGTATCTGTTAAGTGTCGACACTGCTTCTTGGTGTCGACACATAGTCTCCAATGTCAATACTTGCTGAGTGTCGACACAGCTCCTTGTGTCGACACATCTTCTTGTTGTTGAGACTTCAGCTGAGTGTCGACACATTCCCTTAGTGTCGACACTTGTACTTAGAATAATTTGTTGTTCTTTCTGTTCTTTGCTAAGTGTCGACACAGCTCCTTGTGTCGACACTTTCTTCAAGTGTTGAGTCTTTAGCTGTGTGTCGACACATTGTTCTGGGTGTCGACACATACTTCAAATGTTGACTCTTCTATTGAGTGTCGACACATTGTGTTGGGTGTCGACACTTACTTCAAATGCTGACTCTTTTGCATAGTGTCGACACATTGTGTTGAGTGTCGACACTTGTACTTAGAATCTGCAGACTTTTACTGAGTGTCGACACAGCTCCAAGTGTCGACACTTTCTGGTGTAGACACTGCTTCACTGGGTGTCGACACAGCTCCTTGTGTCGACACTTTCTGTCTGCACTTTTCTTCACTGAGTGTCGACACAGCTCCAAGTGTCGACACTTTCTGTCTGGTGTCGACTCTACATCCCAGATGTCGACACAATGACTCCAAGTGTCGACACTGCTTGTCTGGGTGTCGACACAAGCTTTCTCAAGTGTCGATACTTTCCCTCTGGGTGTCGACACATGGACTTAGAAACTTTTTGCTTCAGTCCAGTGCTTTCTTAACCTGCACAAGTAACTCAAACATACATCAAATACATTATGATGTATATCATTGAGTTGGGTGAGGCTTCTTCAAATCAGGTACATTTGACCAATATACCCAACAATCTCCCCCTATTTGGAGAAGTCATAACCCTTAGTCAATGATATACACCATCCATAATTAAAATTACAAAATGATGTACAACAGATTATATTCAACAGGGTAAACATAAACATGTAATAATTCACACATGTATACATATTCAACATTGCAGAACAAGCAACAAATAGACATATTCTCAGAACAATCATGAAATATATTTATCATATATTGTTCTGACATTTTTCTATTACATCTTCAATGATTTTCAAAAATATTTTTCATTCAACAGATTACAACAATCTTCAAGTTAATTCCTAATCTATTTCTGATCAGGTTCTTTGATAACTATTCCCTTTCCAGCTTGAACGTGAGCTTTGACAGGGGCTTCAGCAGTTGCAGCATCAGCAGGCTTCTTGCCTTTTAAGTCCTTCTTCTTCAGCTCTTCTGTTTTGATTTTCTGCCTTTTAAAGTAGTGATATGGCTTGGGGAAGTACTTGCTAGGCTCCACAGCAGTAGGAGGTAGCTTTCCCATCTTAGCCTTCCTTCTGAATTGCACTATTGCCTCCTGCCTTATTTCATGTTTTCTCCATTCTGCCTCAGAGAACCATTTGTTCCTGTCATTCATGTTGTCTTTGGCAGCTTTCCAGGCAGTTAGAATTATATTTCTAGAGGTAGGGCTCCATTGTTCAAAATCTGGCTTTTGTTCTGCTTGTTCCCTAAACCTCTTCTTTGACAACCTTGTCTCTTCTTATTTGTTCATAGCCTCTTGCAGAGCTTCAGAAATAGGTTGAACAACCTTTTCAATATGAACTTTGGCCTTGCCCTCAGTTGGGCTATACATAGTGCTGACATCTGCTTGAACCATATCAAAATCTGGAGGTGGATATATTACTTGAGCTTCTTCTGCTTGCTCACCTCCAAGATATGCAGTTTGAATTCCTGATTCAGCAACATTGTCATCATCACAGAGTGGAGGATAGCCCAGTGTAGCTTTGATGGAGTTAGATATCCATTTGGCATGGTCAGAGCTAGCTTTGACTAATACTCTCTCCCCCTTTATGACTTCTCTGGCCATATGGTCTCTGACATCATCTTTTTGAAACCTTATCTGACTGTCCAAATACCTGATTCCCTCTTTAAAGAATGGTTTCAGCTTTGTAAGTTGTTCAGAGATGACTTTCTGGGAATCTTTAATAGCAGACTTAACAGCAGTAATCTCAGCTTGAAAGATTTTATCAAAGTCAGCCTTAACTACAGCAGCAGATGTAGAAGGTTCAGCAGTCTTAGTCTTCATTTCAGTGACTATAGCATTGTGTGAAGCAGTCAAGTTGTCATTCATCCTTAACTGATTTTCCAGTACATACCCTTGCTTCAATGCTATATCATCGACCTGTGCTTTGATCTTTTCTTGGTGTGTAGCCAGATACACAACAGCATTACCACCCTTGTGGAAGCATTCATTCATCTCCTTCTTATTAAGGTTCATCTCAAACCTTATAGACTTTATTTCTTGGGCCAGGTCAAACTGTAGGGTCTTGTGCCCTTCATCCACATAAGCCTCTATGGCTTTCCTCTGTTCATCCATTTTTATCTGCAGTGCAATCAGTAAAGCACTATAGTCAACAGTTGGAGCTTGTTGGACTATAGGCTGTGGGGCAATGGATTGCAAGGCTTTCTTATAACTCTGGCTTCTCCTCTTGAAGACATAGAGTTTCTTCTTCTTGGCCCTAGCACTCTCCTCATCCTCATAGGCAGAAGTACTGGCAATATCAACCCTGTCCTTAGGAATTTGAGGCTTCTCAGTTTGCACATCAGGTGCTTGCTCAGTTTCCAGCCTAATAGGCTCTTCCAGAACTTCCATGTGCTCCCCCTCAGTAGCAGCACTCTTATCTTCAGCAGCATCAATTTCTTTGTCAAAATCTGCCTGATCCAGATTTAGGAACAAGTCTTCCATTGTGAATTCTTGTGATGAAGGAGCTGGAGAAGTGCTTGGTTCTTTAACTACTTGATCTGGAACTACTTCCAGTACAGCAGATGTGTCTTGGATAACAACATCTGGTACTTGACTGGGCAGCTGAGTTTGCTGAGGAACATCAGACAAATCAGCATCTTCTATAAGATATTCTAAAGTTTTTAGGTCAGTAAGTACCTCTTGGATGATGACTGTGGCTTGCTCACTGTCCAGAGTAGATGGTTCTTCTACTACTGGAAGCTCCCCCTGGCTGTGATCCCTATGAATGGGGCTAGCTTGAGGCAGCTCCACCTGGATCTCAGCTACATCTTCAGCAGCAGGGGTCTTCTCTGCAGCCACTTCCTCTTGATCATCTGGAGTGAAAATAACTTGTTCTTCACTATCAGAATCACTAGAGGACTCTTGTACCACTTGTACAGTCTTTCTCTTCTTCTTTGGAGGAATTTCTTTTTCAGATACTGGCTTCTCAGTGGTTGCCACTTCCTTGGACAACACCCTGTCCCATCTGGAAAATATCCTTTGATCCATCTTTCTCATGTGATTGATCTTACTTCCAGCAGCATTGCTCATTACCTCTGGTATTGTACCAGCTAGGTAAAGACTTAGTATTCTGCCCAGGTTGGGCTTCTTCAAGCTCTCCTTAATCTTCTCATAGACTATCATAGACCAGTCTGTTTTTAGAGTAAAGATTATCCTTGTCATGATTCCAAACTTTGAGGCAGACACCCTGTCATGCCCTCCAGGCTTACTGAGAATAAACTTTCCTACAATTTCAGACATGAACTTCCCTTGATTATTCATGCCTTTCCTGTTGAAGACAGATCCTATCTTCATCTTAGGATCAAGACCACACCAGGTAAGAGCTTCCCTGGTCTTAGTTGCAGTTACTTCTTCTTCATCTTGTGTTTTAAGTAGCTGGAGTACCTTCCTTAGAGTTTTTGGTGAAATCTTGACCTTAGATCCATGAACTCTGGATTTGATCCTGTATCCAGATTCATCTACAGCAGCTCCATGCAGGAATTCAAGAACTTCCTTGTTCCAAATCTTAGTTGGTTCTGAAACTAAGTATTCCAATCCAGAATCGGCGACTAGGGTTACTACCGCCTTGAGTTCTTGATCAGCTTCATCGAACGCACCTCGCACTAGCTCATAGCCCTCGTTGACGTTCTCCTCAAGTTTAGGAGCCATTAGGGTTTGGAGAATTTGTCTTTAGAAAAGAGAAATGTCGACACAATAGTTTTGGTCTCGAAACTTTGAAAGCGTGTCGACAAACAGAGACAGAACCCTATTTATACCTTTCTGATTTTGAAGATGAACAGGCGGGATAGCTAGCTTAACATGTGTCGACACTAGCAATAAGTGTCGACACTGACTTATAATGTCTCGACACATATGTGTCGACACAAGTTTAGTCAACAGATTTTATGTGTCGACACTTGTTTATGTGTCGACACAACATATCTCGACACATAGTCGAGACTTTACTTAGAAAAATTCTGAGTAAAACATAAGTGTCGACACCACTTTGGGTGTGTCGACACCTACTTGACTTGTGTCGACACTAACATTCTGAAGTGTCGACACCACATTCCTAGATGTGTCGACACCTTTTTCCTGAAGTGTCGACACCACTATTCTGGGTCGACATAGACTTGTCTATGTGTCGACACCTTTTTACTTAGTCAATTTTCTATTCTGTAAACTTAGTCTAAGTTTATCATTCCTAGTTCAATTTTGAATCTATTGAACTTAGCTTCTTCTAGGGGCTTAGTAAACATATCAGCTATTTGTTCATCTGTTTTAACATATTCAAGTACAATATCATTTCTTTCTACATGCTCCCTAAGAAAGTGATATTTAATTTCAATATGTTTTGTTCTACTATGAGATACAGGGTTGTTAGCTATTGAAATAACACTTGTAGAATCACAGAAAAGTGGAGTTCTACTTACCTGAAATCCATAGTCCTCTAGCTGATGTTGAATCCACAGAAGTTGAGCACAACAACTTCCTGCAGCCACATACTCTGACTCAGCTGTGGAGATAGCCACACTGGTTTGCTTCTTGCTGCTCCATGAAATTAGTCTTCCTCCTAGGAATTGACAGGTTCCAGTAGTACTCTTTCTATCCTCTTTGTATCCTGCAAAGTCTGCATCTGAATAACCTGTTAGATCAAAGTCTCCATTCCTAGGGTACCAGAGGCCTAGATAGGGAGTGCCCTTTAGATATCTCAAAATTCTCTTGACTGCAGTCAAGTGAGACTCTTTAGGGCAGGCTTGATACCTGGCACAAACACATGTAGCATACATGATGTCTGGTCTACTAGCAGTCAAGTATAATAGGGAGCCAACTATCCCTCTATACAAGGTTTCATCTACAGGTTTCCCTGCATCATCCTTGCTAAGAGACATACTTGACCCCATAGGAGTCTTCATGGTACTGGATGAATCCATACCATACTTCCTTATGAGTTATAGGGTGAACTTGGACTGACATATGGATAAACCATTTTCAGTCTGTTTAACTTGGAGACCCAAGAAAAACTTCAGCTCTCCCATACTACTCATTTCAAAATGACTTTGCATAAGCTTTGCAAACTTTCTGCAAAGGCTACTTTCAGTAGACCCAAATATAATGTCATCTACATATATTTGGACAAGTATGACTTGGCCTCTAGATTCCCTAAGGAATAGAGTCTTATCTATTTTCCCCCTTGAAAACTTTTTCTCAATGAGGAAACTAGATAGGGTTTCATACCAAGCTCTAGGTGCTTGCTTTAACCCATATAATGCTTTCCTAAGTCTATAGACATGATGAGGTAGAGTTGGATCAACAAAACCTGAAGGCTGCTCCACATAGACTTCTTCTTTCAAATTACCATTTAAGAATGCTGACTTGACATCCATCTGGTAAACCTTGAATCCTTGATAGGTTGCATAGGCCAAGAACATCCTTATGGCTTCCAGTCTGGCTACTGGAGCAAAGGTTTGATCAAAATCAATACCTTCTTCTTGCCTATATCCTTTTGCAACCAGTCTTGCTTTATTCTTTATGATGACCCCTTGTTCATCCATCTTATTTCTATAGATCCACTTAGTTCCTATTACATTGTGGTCTTTAGGTTTTGGAACCAGTTCCCAAACCTTGCACCTCTTAAACTGATTAAGCTCTTCTTGCATTGCTTCAGTCCATTGTGGATCTTGTATTGCTTCTTCAAATTTCTTAGGTTCAACTTGAGACAAAAAGCTGGAGTAGATTGCTGCATTGTATCTGCTCCTGGTTTGAACTCCTTGTCTTGGATCTCCAATAATCTGCTCTACTGGATGATCTCTAAGATGCCTATTGGCTGGAGGCATCCTAACTTCAGGTTGAACCTCTTCAGCATCTGCATTATGCTGTACTCCTTGTATTTATTCAGCTATTGGCACATGTAGTTCTCCCCCTGGACAGCAGCTACTCTCCTCTCCTTGCTGTCTTGCAGCAGGCAGCTCTTCTATAGTAAGCTTGTCCATTGTCTTTGTCAAACCTGTGGGGCTGCATACATTGCTAGACAACTCATTATTAATAAGTTTTGTCTCATCAAAAACTACATGCACTGATTCTTATACAACTTGTGTAGTCAAGTTGTAGACTCTATAACCCTTACTATTATTGCTGTACCCAACAAAGATTCCCTCTTGGGATTTGGCAGCAAACTTAGTCAAGTAAGACTTCCCATTGTTAAGTATGAAGCATTTACAACCAAAGATCCTAAAATAGGATAGGTTTGGTTTCCTGCCTTTCACAACTTCATAGGGGGTCTTGTTAAGCCTTTTAGTGATGGTATCCCTATTTATAACATGACATGCAGTGTTAACTGCTTCAGCCCAGAAATATTCTGGTAGTGATGTGTCACTTAATAGGGTCCTACCAGCCTCTATCAAGGTTCTATTCTTCCTCTCAACAATGCCATTCTGCTGAGGTGTTCTTGGTGAAGAGAATTCTTGAAATATCCCAAAGTCTTCACATAGTTTTGTCATGCTTTCAGACTGAAACTCAGTACCATGGTCACTTCTAATTTTGACCACAGTACTATTTAGTTCATTCTGAATTTGCTTGACAAAGCTGTAGAAGACACTAGGTGTTTCAGATTTCTGTCTTAAGAAGAACACCGAGGAAAACCTTGAGTAGTCATCAACAACTACAAAGGTATAGACCTTCCTACCTAAGCTGTGAACTGACATTGGACCAAATAGATCCATATGCAAGAGGTATAAACACCTCACAGCATCTTTGTTGTCTATGCTTCTAAAGGTGGATTTAGTCTGCTTGCCCTTTTGACAAGCTGAGCAAATATCATCTTTGACACACTTAACTTGAGGACCATTCCTCACTAACTCTTTGCTAAAGAGTTTGCTAATAGTCTTGTAGTTAAGATGAGCTAGCCTCTTGTGCCATTTAACACAATGAGAGACTGTCTCATCAGCTATAAGACAAACTGGAGAACCATTGTTCTCAATCATAATGTCTAGACAGTAGATATTCCTCTTCCTATATCCTGTCAAAATGATCTCTTGATCACTTGACCTCTTGATATGACAACCATTTTTAACAAATGAGATGTCATACCCAACATCACTTAACTGACTTATACTTATTAGGTTGTGTTTCAACCTTTTAACATAAGCCACTTGAGTAATGGTAACTAAGTTTGAAGAAATGTTACCAAACCCTTTGATGATTCCTTTTTCAGAACCACCAAAGGTCACTTTAGGACCATTTTTGATTGGAATATAGTCCTTCAGTAGTCCCCTTGTTCCAGTCATATGTCTGGAACATCCACTATCCAAGTACCATGTTGGGGTATGGCTACTTGGATTCACCTGCAAAACAAATTAAAGAACCTTAGAACCCAAAGTATTCTTGGGTCCTTGGTGATTGTTAGTTTGCAATTTGACAAACCTACCTACTGGCATTCCAACAGGTAGTTTGGAACTCACTTTGGCATTCACATTATGCCAACAGTCCACTGCAAAATGGTCAACTTTGCCACAACACCAACATTCAAATTTATTGTACCTTTGCATAGGTACTGCCTTGGCTGTCTTGACTACAGCAGACTTGTTGAATGTTGGGGCTTTGCCCTTGGACTTAAACTTGGTCTGCTTAGTCCCTGCAGGTCTAACAAAACCCAGTCCAGCCTCCCCTTTATGATGAACAAATTCATCAATTAAAGGTAGCACTGATTTAGGTTTTGAAAACCTAGCAACAAGTTCTCTCTCTTTCTGAAGATTGATCTCCAGATTCTTAATTTGATCATTCTTATAGGTGATAGTTCCCATCTGAATCACTGTAATGTGTTTCAGCCTGGCTACCTCATTCAGTTTTTGATCAAATTGTTTCTCAAAATCTGTTGCAACAGCCTTGAGATCAGCAATCTCCTTTGCCTGACTTTTGGCTAGGGTATTGCTTTTCTTATAGGCTTGCAACAGTACCTTATATTCATCTATAAGCTGATGAATATCTTCCTCAGACTCAGATATATTCTCATCACTTGATGAAGAAGAATTTGATTCTGAACTAGAATAAGAAACTGAATTTAAACTTGAACTTTGTACCTGACTGGGTCCTGGCTGCTCCAGGATTTTGGCACTCTCTGTCAAAGCCATTAGCCCTTGGCAATGACTGTCTTCTTTTTCATAAATTGACTCCAAGATCTCCATAAATTCTTCCTCTTCTTCTTCTGCAAACAGCCCTATGTAGGCTTCAGCCTCAGACTCAATTTCTGAAGAAGATATATCTGATAGAGTCTTCTCCTTCTTAGCAACAAAAGACTTTTCTTTCTTCCCTTTGAAGTGAGTCTTTTTCCTGTCACCAGATTCCTTCCTCTTCTCTGGACAATCTGCAATAACATGGCCCTGTCTATTACAGCAATAGCAAACAATCTTTGAACCAGTTGCCTTGCTTGATTTTGTCCTTTTCTTGTCATTCTTTGAAGACCTCTTTTTCTGATAAGAGTCTTCCTTTCCTTGTGATGTAGAAGGCCTTGACCTCCACTGTTTCTTTTTCAAAAACTTCTGAAAGTGTCTAGTGAAAGCAGCAAAGTCTTCATCACTTTCACTGCTCTTAGACTTTGTGCTGACAGACTCATCAGATTCTGATTTAACTATCTCTGGAGGTGGAGTTGAAGACCTATTCCTGTACTTTCTGGGAACTTCTGTCTTGAAAGCAACAGTTCTTTCTTTGTGCTCAGTCCTTGTTGACTTCTCCTCCTCTTTTCTCACTGTTAACTGCATTTCATAAGACAATAGCTTGCCAAACAGTGTGGGAGGAGGAATTTCCCCCAACTTAGCCATTTCTCTTATGACACAGATCTTGGTGTCCCAATCTTTGGTTAGGGACCTTAAGAACTTGTCATTTAGTTCATAGTTAGTGAGCTCTCTTCCATAAGACATGAGTTCATTAACTATTCTGTAAAATTTCTTATAGAACTCAGTGATGCTGTCACCCTTTCCTTGCCTAAAGCTTTCATACTACTGATTTAGCAAGGACTTCCTATCTTGCCTAACTTCTTCAGAACCTTCCATATAGACAATGAGAGTATCCCACATCTCTTTTGCTGTCTTACAGTGAATTAAGTTCTGAAAAGTGGCATCATCAATGGCACTCACTATTATGTTCTGTGCCCTCTTGTCCATGGTAGCTAGGACAATCTCATCCTTAGTCATCTCAGAGAAATCCTTTGGAGTCCTCTGATTTGCATCCAATACTGAAATCTTCATTGGCACATAAGGCCCTTCCTTTACTGTGATGTAGATTCTAGGGTCAGAGGCTTCCATAAATAGCCTTACCCTCTCTTTCCAGATCCCAAAGATCTCCTTCCTGCATATGGGTAATTTCATGGAACCCAATTCCTTGTGATTCTCATAAGAACCCATGTTTCTTGATGTTCTTGAATTTCTTGAATCTGTGAATTGCCTTACATTGATTCTGCCAAACAGGATCTCCTCAGACTGTTAGTCCTTGTTTTGAGGAACCTGGCTCTGATACCACTTGAAAGATATGGTACCTAAACACCTAGAGGGGGGGGGGGGGTGAATAGGTGACCTAATCCTTTTCTAACTTTATTGGCAGCACTCAGTTATATCACAGCAATCTTACTAGTTTATCACAGCAAACACAGCATACACAGCAACAATTTCAGCACAGTTCAGCACACAGTGATTTATAGTGGTTCCCCAAGATATGGGTACATCCACTTTCCCCCTTCGCCTATCTAGCAGTGTACTAGATTCGGCCAAACTCCTGCACTGTCTCAGAACACAAATTGGTTCCTACACCTCAGGCCCAAAGCCTTACAACTCAGCTTTATCCCCAAAGCCTACACTCAGCCAATCAAGGCCTACACTCAGCCAACCAAGGCCTACACTCAGCCAACCAAGGCCTACACTCAGCCAACAAGGCCTACACTCAGAGATCTCTATCTCCTACACTCAGGCAAACAAGCCCTACCCTCAGCCTTTATAAATATAGGCTTACAATCACTCAGATCCAATGGATCCTACAAGTTAAAAATGTAATACAGATAATAACTCTACAACTCAGAATTAAAGGAGGGGAGTTGAGAGATTCTTGATGAGTTCTTGGAAGAACTCAGCTGGATTCACCCTGACTTAGCTTTCTTCAAAGCTTCTTGAGTAGAACTGAATAAGGCTGAATCCTCTGCAGTTGTTCCTTGACCTCTGCCACTTAAGATCCAGAATTGATTCTGAATCCTTCTTCTCAGCCTAGTTCCAGAGGCTGATTTCTTGGAAGGAGCCCTCTCTCTCCAACTTCTTAGATCTGTAGTTGGACTGCAAGATCTTCTTGTGTTGATACCCTTGGTACCACTTCAATAATTTGATCAACCTTGACAACAATCTGATCAATTACTTCAATTACTCTAACCACTGTTTCTGTAAACTGTGGGTGCCTATTTATAGGCATTCTTCATGGTAACCGGCTAGTCCGGTTCATAACTGACTTCTGACATCTCTGACAGTTGCTGTAGACCGGCTGGATCGGCAGCTGTCATGTCAACCAGTCACTTCTTGAAAATCTCTATCTGTCTGATAGTGTCGAGACTTTCTGTCTTTAAGTGTCGACACTTATAGTCCAAGTGTCGACACATGTTGTGTAAGTGTCGACACAAGTCTACAAGGTGTCGACACAACTCCTTGTATGTCTCGACACAGATTCTTCTGCATGTGTCGACACTGAAATTGAGTGTCGACACAAGTACTTGTTCCTCTAGCTTTTGCTGAATTCTTCTATGTGTCGACACATCTCCTTTGTGTCGACACATCTTCTTGTGTTGTATCTGTTAAGTGTCGACACTGCTTCTTGGTGTCGACACATAGTCTCCAATGTCAATACTTGCTGAGTGTCGACACAGCTCCTTGTGTCGACACATCTTCTTGTTGTTGAGACTTCAGCTGAGTGTCGACACATTCCCTTAGTGTCGACACTTGTACTTAGAATAATTTGTTGTTCTTTCTGTTCTTTGCTAAGTGTCGACACAGCTCCTTGTGTCGACACTTTCTTCAAGTGTTGAGTCTTTAGCTGTGTGTCGACACATTGTTCTGGGTGTCGACACATACTTCAAATGTTGACTCTTCTATTGAGTGTCGACACATTGTGCTGGGTGTCGACACTTACTTCAAATGCTGACTCTTCTGCATAGTGTCGACACATTGTGTTGAGTGTCGACACTTGTACTTAGAATCTGCAGACTTTTGCTGAGTGTCGACACAGCTCCAAGTGTCGACACTTTCTGGTGTAGACACTGCTTCACTGGGTGTCGACACAGCTCCTTGTGTCGACACTTTCTGTCTGCACTTTTCTTCACTGAGTGTCGACACAGCTCCAAGTGTCGACACTTTCTGTCTGGTGTCGACTCTGCATCCCAGGTGTCGACACAATGACTCCAAGTGTCGACACTGCTTGTCTGGGTGTCGACACAAGCTTTCTCAAGTGTCGACACTTTCCCTCTGGGTGTCGACACATGGACTTAGAAACTTTTTGCTTCAGTCCAGTGCTTTCTTAACCTGCACAAGTAACTCAAACATACATCAAATACATTATGATGTATATCATTGAGTTGGGTGAGGCTTCTTCAAATCAGGTACATTTGACCAATGTACCCAACAATTCTTTCCAATATAACATAAGGCCCAACATATCTTGGGTTAAGCTTCTTCATACCACGCACTCGAGACACTCTATACATCGACCGGATATTCAGGAACACCTTATCAACCACTTGAAATTCCACTATCCGGTGCTTTGCATTATAATACTTTGCCTGCCGACTTTGAGCCTCTTGCATGCGGTCCCATATTACTCTAATGACATCATCAGTATCATCAATGTACTCTATTCCCAACACCTTCGGGTCTTCCTCTTTCACCCATGACAAGGGATTCCTACACCTCCTCCCATAAAGGGCTTCATGGGGTGTCATCCTGATGCTGGCCTGATGACTGTTGTTATAAGAAAATTCTACCAGGCGTAAGAGCCTTTTCCACGGATCTCCTCTATCTAGCACACACAATCTTAATAGATATTCTCAGGTTCTGATGGTCCTCTCAGACTGACCATCCTTTTGAGGATGAAAGGCTGTGCTAAAGGTAAGGTGTGAACCCAAATATGCATGTACTGCCTTCCATTCTTTAGAGGTTAAATGACCATCCCGGTCATAAACAATTGTCTTTGGTACACCATGGTACCGTACAAATTGTTCCACAAAGAGGTGCACCAAAACGTCCACATGTGCCTCCTTCTTTATTGGAATAAACCTGGCTACCTTCGTCAGGCGATCCATGATTACCCAAACAGAATCATTCCTAGAGCGTGAGCGAGGCAATCCCTGAGCAAAGTCCATGGAGATATCCTCGAACTTCCATTCGAGGATGAGCAATGACTGTAATAATCTCATAGGGCTCTTATATTCTGCCTTCACCCTCTGACAAGTCTCACAGTGTGTAACAAAATATCTGACGTCACTCTTCATTCTTGGCCAACACATGGTCTTTTGCAAGTTAGCGTATATTTTGGCAATCCCAGGTTGCACTGAATACTTAGTGCAATGTGCCTCTCTTAACATATCTTCCCGAATTTTACCGCCTTCAGGAATGTAGAGACGACCACAGAAATGAACGAGGCCATCCTTTAGGGAATATTCGTAGTAGTCACATCTTCAATTGACCTAAACACTAGGGCCAAAGCAGCATCCTTCCCTTGCTCTGCCCGGATTCGGTCCCGAATATCACAGACTATGCTCATTGCTATTAGGTACTCTATATACCGTTCAGAATGGACTTTATACACCTGGGTGATCTCCATCTCTTCAAGCATCTGAGCTAACTTCATACTCATCAACCGATACTCAGGGTTTGATTCTGGTACTTTCTGCTCAAAGCATCGGTGATGAGTCCGATTTATATAGGGTTTTTCGGACTCATCTGGGCTAGTTTTCACGCACTTGCACTTCAATTTTTGTATATTTTCGTTGATATTTCATTTATATAGTATTTCACGCTAAGTGCACTATTTTGTCCCTTATGGTGTGCAATTGCGCATTCTTTTGTTGGAGCTAAGCACGTGGGGCTCCCCATGTCCCTTTCCGACTATTTTCATTGCATTTTTGTGATGCTGGAGGGCTCTCTTTAGTTTTTTTGGTTTGTTTGTAGGTGGTGCATTTTACCCAAGTCTGGAATGCAGGTTTGAGAAAACGCACGGTCGTGCGTTTTCTTAGTACACGGTCCTTTGTGATCGTGTGTTTTGTTTGTACAGGAAAATCATCGAACTGAGCTCGACGAATTGAGCTTGACGATCTTAACGCACAGTTTCGGCACGGTTTCTTGGAAACCATGCACGAAGCAAACACACGGTTTTCCTGTAGCTTCTTATTTTTGCATTCTGTGGTTAATCGTGCGCTTTGTTCACGCACTGGAGGAAGTGCCCGTGCGCGCGTAAAACGCACGGTTCCACTATTTTCTCCTACATTCCTACGCTATGTGTTTACCCGTGTGATTTCCTTCACGCACGGGCAGAATCGCCCGTGCGTAAGTAAAACATACGGGTCAACGCTTCTTATTCCGCGATCCATATCTGGAAGTTAATAACGCATGGTTAGCGCACAGTCGTGCGCTTGACCATGCGTGACCAATTTTCTAATCTTTTTCGATTTAAGCGCAGGTTTTTAGCCATTTGAAGGGGGACCAGATTTCAGCCATTTCCTCCCCCGTTTTAGGGTAACGTTCCGCCCTTCCACCTCCGCCCTTCATCTTCCACCAAGGGGAGAAGCTCCGGCCATGCTCGCGAAGCCTATACCTTGCCGGTGCTTGCTCTCGGCCTTCTCCTTCATCTTCTAAGCTCTATTTCATGGTTTTATGCCACAACCAACAAGCAAAGGGAAGCTTGCAACCTTCTTCCGGATTGTGACACAAAGAAGATGGGTACCCTGGTGGGTCGTGACAGCCTTCTCTACCCCAGACGCAGTTGAGGACCGAGCTTGGACGCGGATTGACAACCCGACGATTCCTTTCGCAACCCCTCAATGAGCCTTCGGATTCGATTGATCTCTTTCCTTGTTCTTCCTTTATTGGTGTATATGTGTTGTTAAATATTTCTATGTAGATGATTTGCACTTTGGTTGTATATGTTATGTGTTTCATGTTTATGTGATTCCTATTTCATTTTACTGCTTGAGTTGCGCCTTATTTTCCATCCACCATCCATCCGTTCTTGTTGTTCTAGCAATTGCTAGAAGCGTGCACAGCGAAGAGGTGCTTATGACCCTCAAATCCTGGTTCTTACGCTTGCCTACTCGTCCATTCGCCCAACAATTTGGTGCATAGCGGCCGATGTAATCTTCCATCCTGCCTGGCGAAGCTTCGTATAACGGCGTTGCATAGGAGTAGTTCTTAGTATTTTATTTTCCTTTTCCGCAACCATAAAAACCCCCTTAGTTAACTCCGACCAAAGGACTTCAATCTCAAGTCCTCCTCGATATTAACTCCCCCCTTACTGTGTTCCTTGAAGAGATCGATACTTGGGAAAGCCACCCATTTTATATTACTTTTGCGACCGATACACTTGTCGGTCAACGAAACAAGTTTTTGGCGCCGTTGCCGGGGAGTGCAACTGTTGCGTGGATTTTGTTTCTTTTGGGAAAAGTTTGCGAGTGTTTTGGTGTTTTCTTAGTGTTTTCTTTTTGTGGGTGTTATATGACAGATCTGAACCCTGGTGGAAGGGGAAAAGATTTGGGTGTTGATCCTGAGACTGCACGAGCGAGGAGAGCTCGCTTGCGTGCTGTTACAGCTGAGGGAAGGATGGAGGACTTGGGCCTTTTGGGAAATGGCCAAGGGGAACGAATTGTTGAGAACCAGGATGTGGCCCAGCCTCGCATTAGGACAATGCGGGATTTCACTACCCCTACTGTGGGGAGTGTTTATCCGGGGTTCAGGCCAGCAATAGCCAATAATCATTTCGAGATCAAGCCTGCGATTTTGAATATGATTTGGAATAATACTCAGTACTCGGGTCTGCCGAGCAAGGATCCTTAGCTACATTTGGCTGAGTTTTCTGAGATATGCGGTACTTTCCGCTATGCGGGCATTGCGGATGAAGTTGTGAAACTAAAGTTGTTCCCTTTTTCACTGAGGGATAGGGCCAAGACGTGGCTGCATACGATCGCGCCTGGCACCGCTACCACATGGGAAGCTTTATCTTCTATGTTTTTGGCTAAGTTTAATCCTGTTGATAAAATTGTTAATGCTCGCAGGGAAATAGCCATGTTCAGACAGCTGGATCAAGAAACTCTTTCTAAGGCATGAGAGAGATTTGCCGACCTGCAGCGCCATTGTCCTCAACACGGCTGTGAGCCTTAGAATTTGGTGGAGATATTATATTTCTCCATTGAGCCAAATTTCAGGGCAATGATCGATGCGGCGGCGGGTGGCATGATCATGAACTTATCTCCTGAGGAAGCGTTGAGACTCCTTAAAGACACGACCTCCCACGACACATACTGGATAGCGGGCAGAAAGCTCCTAGGAGGGCGAGAAATTTGTTTGATGCAAATGCGGTGGGGCTGCACGCCGAATCAAGCCATCCTGCTTTGGATGGGAAGATGATGTTGACCCGATCTACTACACCGCCTGCCCCTATGATGAGCATATCGTGCCAGGGTTGTGGAAACTCTGGCCACCATGCTTATGAGTGCCCTGCGGGTGAACTATTTGCTGAACAGGCAGGTATGGCTTGCAAAGAAAATGTTAATTTTATAAATAATCAAAATCGTGTCGTGCCTTACAATAATACTTATAACCCTAACGTGAGAAACCATCCCAATTTCTCGTGGAACCAAAACGCGCCTTGTCAAAGATGGCAGGGGGCCAGCATCAATTCGATGCTCAGGCTTCTAGTAGCCAGCCGCGACCGTCTCAGCCGGGTTATAATCAGAATTTGCAAGGGTCGCGAAAGAGCGCGTTAGAGGAGATGATGGAACAGTTTGTTGAAATGGCCCAGTCGAATATGGCTACTCAGACTGCTTCCATGAGGAATTTGGAAACGCAATTGGGACAATTGGCCCACGTATTTTCTGAGCGCACCCGAGGCACACTTCCTAGCGTCATGAAGAAGAATCCCCGTGAGCAGGGTAAGAGTGTTGAGGATGTGGGGGAATGTAATGCCCATGAAACGACTGTTAAATGTGAGATAAATGCCGTAGAAACTCTAGCGCTTTATGATTCCGATTCATCTTGCAACATTCTTGCTTTGCAATATGTTGAAAAGATGAATTTGAATATCGAATCTGATGGAAGGAAATCCTTAATGCTTGCTGATGGATCTGTGGTTGAGACCAATGGAGAGGTGAAGGATGTAGAAGTGGTTTTGAATGGGGCGGCAGTCATCACAGACTTTCAGGTGCTTGGACCCCGGGGTAACACGTCAAAACCCATCCTTGGGGTCCCATTACTTAAAGCCAGTGAGGTGACGTTGCATTTTGATGCTAGTGGCGTTGCTGTTGCTCCCAAAGTTATTGCACCTTTACCACCTTCGCCTCCTCAATTAACTTCTATTGACCTCATAGAACCAGTGAACTTAACTATCATGTCATCTAATGATGTTTCTAGTGGTACTAAGGCAGATTTTCAATCGACGAGACAATAACAAGTTGAGGAAGATGTTGAAATGCCAATGACAACTAAAGGGAAAGAGGTGACACAGGTCCTTGATGTGATGCATGATGCTGCTGCGAAGATGGATGTGTTGTGCACGCCGGATGTGGGCGTGCAGAATTTCGATTTAAAAACTGCAAGTTGTTTAGCCAAAGTCTGTAAAACTATGAAACAGGTATCGTGGGTTGATCATTCACCCTCAGCGGGTGAAGAAAGGATGCCCCCGGATTTGGATGTTAATCTAGCCGCTAAAGAGTCGGGTGTGACCTTACTGCTCTGGCGCTCCTCTTCTGTGGAATTAAAACGAAAGGAGTTGCTTCAGCGCAAAGCACATAGTTTTGCCCGCAAGCACAGGATGGACGAGGGTAGGGGCAGGGGAGACTTGTCTTCCTTGGGCCCTAAAGCTTTCCCCTCTTCCTCATCCCGCGTGTCTGGGTGGATCTCCGGGGCCGTTTCCTTTTGTCTTGTTACTGCCAGAGTTTTATTTGCCTAATGCTGTGTGAGACTTTGAATTCTCTTTATCTGCATATTAAACTTTTGGTTACCTGAACATTATATAAAATTGTTAATACAAGTATTTGGTCCACCTTAAGGACGGTAAATAAAAGGGATTCTTGGAGACAACCCAATTTTGCTGCGTTTAATTTGTTTGTTTAGCTTTTTGAGTGTGCATGCCTATTATTTGCTTGGTTGGAGATGAGCTTCTTGCAGGCGGTTTTTTCTGGGCCGTGGGTTTATCGATCAAGTTTAAAGCCAATCTTCTGGTATGCTCATCTTCTGAGCATTGGGTAACGTCTCCCCTTTTCTCATTTTAATTTTAACTTCAACATATTTTGCTATGCTTCTTAGCTTAAGTCTGGGGGGAGAGCTTGTCGATGTTACCTTTGAACGTGTACTTCATTTGCATACCAGTAGCTGTTTTCTAATTTATTTGTTTAGTTCATTGCATTCCGCATCGTTGCACCCACATGAGCGCGTACTTAACTTTTTGCGTACAGCGAGTCAAACTTGTTTCTTTCGTTAGATTTAGGAAAATTACCTTGCTAACATAGGATTGTGAGACGGGGTAAAATGTTGACCTTGTTATGCTCCTAGTCGAGTGCTCCCGTGTCGTGTAGAAATTAGAGTAGAATTAATTTTTCTGCATGTTTTTAGTTTTTTTTTTCTAATTGCATAAATTCTTTTTATTCTACTCAAAAAATTGCTGAATCCGGTGTGAATCCGATGGTATCTTAGGGATGTATGTAGACATCCGTTAGATTCGTATTGCTCGAGTCGGGAGGATGGATAGTCTTTCTTGTTGGCTAAGAACTTGCCCCAAGCTACTCTCGAAGCATTGGTACATGGTTAGTCTAGCGTGAGTATGATGTAGGCCATCATTTTGGCCCGGTTGGCTTTGTACCGTTCCTAACGTCGTATCCTCTCTAAGCCTCGATGTGCCTACCCATTCTTTTGATTCAACTGCACCATTATTTCACCAAAGCCTCATAGCCGATCCTAGTCGCACACCCAAGTCGAGCTTTAGTGTTTTATATTATCATTTTGGGGTGTTGATGTGGTGATATTACATGTGAATATGTGGATGTGCTCTAATGTTTATATTTGCTGAAATTGTAGAAAAAAGATAAAAAGAATATGTAAAAAAGAAGAGTGAAAAGAAAAAGTTTAATTGAAAATCCTTTTGGAGGTGTGATTATATTTAGAGTAGGCGGTGCACATTCCCATATGTTAAAAGTTAAGTCTGGGGGTGTGGTGTACCCACATGTATTTTGGATTAACGGATGGATTCTCTTTTTATGATAGCTCATTTGGGTTAGGTGCATAGCCTTCCTGTTTATCTTTGTTTACCTCACTGTAACCCAAGCCCCACGATTATCCTAAAGTCCTACGGATTCACGCTTGGGTCAAACTAGTGCCGCGAAGAGAGTGTGAACGGGCAAGCGTATGGTCCCCGATATTGATGGATTCCTTTGGAGGTGATCCTGAGCCCTGGTCTTTGGCAAAGCTCAGCTTAGTAGCCTGCCTACTTTCTTCCTATGCGTGGCCGAATGATTCACCGTGATTCCATTTTTGAGTAATAATAAAATTTTGATACACATTGTGAAAAGTATAAACTATTTTGTATACTTAGAAATTTCTTCTATTATATTTGTACGTGTATGAGCATGCGACTTCGCATGATACTCCGTATCGCAATTTCCTTGTTAGCTAACTTCATACTCATCAACCGAGACTCAGGGTTCGATTCTGGTACTTTCAGCTCAAAGCATCAACTATGGAGTTTGCTTTTCCGAGGTGGTAGTTCAAGGTAAATTCGTAATCACATAAAAATTCTAACCACTGCTGCTGTCTCAGGTTAAATTCCTTCTGAGTAAGAACATACTTTAAATTCTTATGATACAAAAATATCTCACAGTGGACGATGTATAGATAGTATCTCCAAACCTTCAAGGCGAATACCACTACCCCCAACTCCAAATTATGAATTGAGTAATTAGCTTCATGCTTCTTCAGTTGCCTCAAAGCATAAACGATCAAATGCCCGTGTTGCATCAGTACCGCTCCCATCCCTTAGTATGATGCATCAGTGTAAAATTGAAATCCTTCCTTCCCAGACGGAAGGGCTAGGATGGGTGCGGAGCTAAATATATCCTTTAGCTCCTGGAATGCGGCTTCGCACTGGGGTGTCCACTCGTATGACACACCTTTCTTTGTCAGAGCGGTGAGAGGGAGGGATAAATTTGAGAATCCCTTCACGAAGTTACGATAATACCCAGCAAGTCCAAGGAAACTCCGCACATCGGCCGCTGACTTCAGAGGTGACCATTACTTCATAGCACTTGATGTGCCCGCGAACAGACTCTTACTGTGGTTGGTTCGATGAGTCGATCGCCGCGGGCTTTCTCGGGTAGGCAAGTGCACCTATCGCAAGTAGTACTCGATATTCGGGGGAATACCGAGGTCGTATTGTTCTCGGGGTCGCGTTGACTATTCTTACTCCTCCGGGAGGACTATTATTTTACTGAAAGTAAGGTTGATTTTTTTACTTAATAAAAAGGCGGAAAAGCAAAGGAGCGAAAAAACGATTTATAAAATATTCGATGAAGGGTTAACGCTCGGCATCGAATCGGATTAAGACTAAAATAATTTTTAATAATAAAAAGACTTAGTTTTCAAATTAAAAATAAGACAACTTGGCCGTGGAGGTTCCACAAATGTGAGCGCACTTATCTCTAGGAATATTGCTCACCTGAACGTTAAGACTATTCGACCGAACGTTAGTCCGACGAAGGATTCCTCTTAACGCCCGCTTTACGCTAAGAACCCCGCTATTGGGTGGGGAACCCAATCCGGTAGAATTACGCTAGTCCTCTCTCGAGGGTATGCACGCAACTCTATTTACCCAGGGGTGATCGGTCCATATGCACGGCCTCTCGGCTAGCTAGCATATGGACTACGGAAATAGGGCCCACACATCGATTATGTGGTCCTACGCGTCGTAAACCCGGGGTAAACCCTAAGTGCTTAAATTAAAATGAAAAAAAGAACTTTAATTATTATAAATCATTTTAAATGTCCCAATGCTCTTCGATGCCGAGGCTAATAGCGATTAGCCACACATCGGTATGGGGACGGCTTATAATTTAGTGAGGCGCGAGTTCGAAATTAAATGCTAAACGATTATAAGAAAGAGACAAAAGAAAAATAACAATATTTAGAGAGCTAAAAAGTTAACTAAATGAGAACTCACGCACACTCCAAATTATAAATTAAACAAAAGCTAAGTTACACATAAAAGAAAATTGCATATTCAAATTTGCGAGTCCCACTCAAACGAGTGGGGGCGGTAAATAAAGGATGAAAATTGCAAGTCCTACTCAAACGAGTAGGACTGAAATGAAAGCGAGTCCTACTCAAACGAGTAGGAGAAAATAAATGCGATTACAGGGCTAAAAAGTCCGGCCATTTAACTCAAGTGAGTAGGCGGAAAAAATAAAGAAAGTAAAATTGCAAGTCCTACTCAAACGAGTAGGACTGAAATAAAGTCCGGCCATTTAAACTCAAGTGAGTAGGCGGAAAAATAAAGAAAGAGAAATTGCAAGTCCTACTCGAACGAGTAGGACTGAAAATGAAAACGATGCGCCATTTAACTCTTAACGAGTAGGCGGAAATAAATGCACACGAACACACACACCCCATATGAAATTCAAGAAAGCAATAAAGCTAACACCTACACTCACACACTCTACATAATTTGAATCAAAGCATTAAAAGGAAAGCATTAAAAGAAAGCATGAAAAGCTAACACCTACACTCACACACTCTACACAATTTAAATCAAAGCATAAAAGTTAATACACCTACACTCACACACACTTCATGATTTGAACAAAGCATTAAAAATTATACACCTACACTCACACACACTTCATGAAAAATCAAAGTTACCTAAAAATTAAAACTTTAACTATTTCAAGCATAGGTTTTGCCAAAAACAAATAAAAAGAAGAAATTAAAATTTTTGAAGACAAAAGTTTTTCAAAATAAATTAAAAACCAAAGTTTTTGAAAAATAAAAATTTCAACATTTTCATTCCTAGGATTTCATAAAAGAGCAAAAAAGGTTGAAATAAAAGTGAAAGAAGAAAAAAAGTTTTCATTCCAAAATGAAGCTAAGTAAAAAAAAATCAAAGGAAACTATAGCTCTTTTACACACTCATAAGAGTGAAGATGTTGAAGAAGATAAGAAAACAAGGAAAACCTAATTCATCATTTCATGAGTTTCTAACAAAACCTATTTTGAAAAATCAAAGGCATATAAAGAGGAAAACATAACATTCCTAAGCATGAAAACAAATAAAAAAAGCATGTAAAGTAAGCAAATTACACTCATACACACACACACACTTTTCATAAATGAAGAACAAGTGAAGAACAAAGAATAAAAAGGGAAAGAGGTGAGCCATCCAAATGAACTTTTCATGCCAAATAAAGAGAGAAAATCTAACATTTTTATTAAAATTTTCAAGCTATTACAAAGCTAAAAGGTAAATCCAAAACAAAACATGAAATAAGAAGGGAGAAATCTCCTTACATAGCACTAGAATCCACGGGTTAGCCCACAAAAAGACACTAACTTGGCCCAAAAATCTGAACCCTTGGACCTTACAGAACTGGGCTATTTATAGGAAAAAATTTCTAAGTACACGCCCTCGGTCACGGGCGTGACATGGGGGCGTGACAGTACTATTCATGAAGGCGGCTGGCGATTGGACAGCAAAGTTGACTTCGGGCTGAGTTCGCAGCAGTCACGCCCCAGGTCACGGGCGTGACCTAGGGCGTGTCGGGGAGGTAGAACCGGGCGCGGGTCGCGTCAAATGTCTTCGGCAGCATCTTGTCGGGCCAGCTGGAAAGGTCACGCCCCATGTCACGGGCGTGACTATGGGCGTGACAGTCGGGTCGACACTCGACGAATGTCGAGCGGAAAGTGTCGAGTCGAAATCGTTGAGCTGAAATTGGGTCACGCCCCATGTCACGGGCGTGACTATGGGCGTGACAGTTGGTGTCGACACTCGACGATCGTCGAGTGGAATTCGTCGAGAGGAGAGGACACGGGCTTGGGTCACGCCCCGTGTCGGGTGACACGGGCGTGTCGCCAGGCGTGTCAAGCCTTTTCTTCAGAAATTTTCCGATTTCACGGGAAATGCACGGTCACGGCTCGGTCACGGGCGTGACCCATGTGTCACGGGCGTGTACTTCCCAAATTTTGGCAGATTTTGAACTTTTTCTGAAAAATCAAATAAAACAAGTTAGGAGAAAATTTACAAGAATAGGAACATTTTATTGAACAAAAATAAGTAAAAACGACGAAAATAAATGAAAATGACTAAATTAATGTGCATAAAAATACGCATATTTACAGTTTATCAAATACTCCCATACTTAGGCTTTTGCTATTCCAGAGCAAAAGTTTGAGGTGAATCTATAAGGAATAAAAAAAACTCTAAGTTTTGGCTATCGCTTAATCAATTATATGAGAGATCGAAATAAATATACGGGGTGTAAGAGTTAAGTCCTAAAATTATGTAGATGATTTAAATAGCGCAAAAGTTTTGGCCAAAAGACTTCTTGATGTAATCAAATAGAAGACAACATTTGTAATGGTTAGATTAACGAAAATAGTTTGGAATTATAAGAATTCTAGCTTATACGAGTGCTATCGGAAATAATACAATTTACTAATTATGCTCTCAAAAAGATTTTTGAATTAATTCTAGAATCGTGTAATTGGCTAAGGGGGTAGTGTGGTTTATGAAGAGGGTTTTGATTTTTGAGGTGAGGTAATTTTTTCTCGAACCTCCATTTTTTTTCTCTTTTGGATTATTAGGAAAACGAAATCTTATTTTCCTAATATGATTTTTGTTTTTCAACTTCATAATAATAAAAATTAACCCAATGTATATTTGCAGGAGTAATGAATTTTATCCTCTTACTCCCTATATAATCTTTTTAAAAATATTGGGTGCCTATGTTTACGGAACGAAATCTTGTTCCCATTGACATAAGATCTTTTAAGGATAAAATTTTTCATGCCAAGTAGGTCATGAAAAGTGAGGGGAGAAAGGAAAACTAGATTGTAATCCTAAAAAATTTTTGAGAGCAACCTTAATAATTTGTACGTTCCAATGTTTCAGAAAGCTAAAAGTAAGTATAATTGAATTCTATAGTCGTTATTTCCTAACATAATATACGTGCTCCTATTAATGAAAAATTAGAAGTAGTGCCTAAAACGAGTCCACTAGTTTTTTACAAAGCATAAAGAATTCTTTAAAACTTAACCCCGGGTATTTAAATGTTTCAATCGATAATTAACAAACGGGTAGTAAACAGAGAATTAATAGTATTCACATATAAATAAACTCAAAACAGAATTTTTGGATAGCAGAAAAGTTAAGTATGGAATATTTGATTTATTTGTTTCAAAACATTTTTTGATTTGATTTTTATAGTTTTTGTTATCATTTTTTTTTTTGTTTTTCATTTATTATCTTTTTTTTTGTGTATTTTTGTTTTTCTCAATTTTTTTGAAACTTTTTTGAACTATTATTTAATTTTTTGTATTATTTTTAAGAGATTTTTCATAATATGTACAAAAATAAGGGAGAAAAAGAAAAGTTTGTACAAGAAGGAGAGAGAAAAGAGTATGTACGAAAAAAAATATGTACAAAGTGAAAATAAAATTTTTTTTGTTGTTTTTGAGTTTTTTGGAAAAAAGAAACAAAAAAAAATTTTTTGGAATAATCTTTTTTTTTTTTCATTTAAAATTTTTTTTTTTGTGTTTCATTTTAAGATGTGTTTTAATTTTTTTTTTTGTGTTTTTGTTTTGTTGTTATATGTATTTTTTGTATTTTTCTTTTTGAAATGCAGAAAAAAAAGAAATGCAGAAAATAAAGCACGAAAATACCCCCATACTTAAGTCCAACATTGTCCCCAATGTTGTATCGTAAGTATGCGGAACAGAAATGAAAAACAATATGTACAACGAAAAGAAAGGGAAGGGGGGTAGAAGCTTCCCTGAAACGCGGAGTGGGAGGCCGATCAGAAACCCTGCGTTTATTAGAAAAAATAACAAAGATAATAAGGGAAGGGCGAGAAAGATAAGCGAGGGGTGCCTCCCAGGAGCGCTTTGTTTATAGTCGTGTAGCTTGACTTATTTGGGCGGATTTATAAATCTAGTAGGGTTATGGTTTCGTAATGCTCGATCACTGGGTCGCCCGCGATGTATAACTTAAGCCGATGACCGTTTACTTTAAACGAACCTCTTTCCGGGTGGGAGACGAGTACGGTCCCATATGGAAAGACTTCTTCAACTAAGAAGGGACCGGACCATCTAGATTTTAGTTTACCTGGAAAAAGCTTAAGGCGTGAATTATAAAGAAGGACAAGATCGCCCGGAGAAAATATTTTTGGGGACTTTAAATGTCGATCGTGATATAACTTAGAGCGCTCCTTATAGAATTTATTGCTCTCGTAAGCGTTCGCACGCCATTCATCGAGCTCGTTTAGTTGCAGTTTTCTATTTTGAGCGGCTAAGTTGGAGTCGAGGTTTAAGAGTTTTAAAGCCCAAAGTGCGCGATGTTCTAATTCTACGGGTAAATGGCACGCTTTGCCGTAGACTAACCGGAACGGCGTACATCCGATAGCGGTTTTGTATGCCGTCCGATACGCCCACAACGCATCGTCGAGTTTAACGGACCAATCTTTCCTATTTAGCGAAACGGTTTTTTCTAAAATTCGCTTAATCTCTCGATTTACTACCTCGACTTGGCCACTTGTTTGCGGGTGGTAGGGGGTGGCAAGCTTGTGCGTGACTCCATATTTAGCTAACGTCTTAGCCATAAGAGCGTTACAGAAATGCGTTCCCCTATCACTAACAATTGCGCGAGGCGTGCCGAAGCGAGAAAATAATTTTTTAAGAAATGTAACGACGACTCGCGCATCGTTGGTGGGGAGAGCTTGCGCTTCCGCCCACCTCGATACGTAGTCAACCGCCACTAAAATATACATATTTTTGAAAGACGGAGGTAGGGGGCCAACAAAATCTATGCCCCACAAATCGAAGACTTCGCATTCTAAAAACATGTTTTGGGGCATCTCGTCACGACGAGAGATGTTACCCGACCGCTGACAGCTATCGCATGCGCGCACAAAATTATGCGCGTCTTTGAAGAGAGTGGGCCAAAAGTAGCCCGCCTCTAGCGCCTTCCGAGCGGTCCGGTTGGCTTGATAATGCCCACCGGCTGGACCCTCGTGGCAGTGCTTAAGAATTTGTAAGCACTCCACACCCGCAACGCATCTTCGGACCGCTTGGTCCGCGCAGATACGAAAAAGAAATGGGTCCTCCCAAAAGAAATTTTTCAAGTCAGAAAAGAATTTCTTCTTTTGATGACTGGAAAATTCTTTTGGAAGGACCCGCGCTACTAAGAAATTTGCAAAATCTGCGAACCAAGGCGAAGATGACGAAGATATATTAATTGCAAGAAGGCGTTCCTCGGGGAATCTGTCATTTATTTCAGATTCGACGAGCGCTCCCGCACCCGGATTTTCTAAACGGGAGAGGTGGTCTGCCGCTAGATTCTCCGCTCCCCGCTTATCTCGGATCTCCAAGTCAAACTCTTGTAGGAGGAGAATCCATCGAAGAAGGCGGGGCTTCGCATCATTTTTAGCTAATAAATATTTAAGCGCGGAGTGATCGGTAAAAACGATAACTTTAGATAGCGTTATATACGAGCGAAACTTATCGAAAGCGAAAACGACGGCTAAGAGTTCCTTTTCCGTTGTCGTGTAATTTACTTGTGCGGAAGTGAGCGTCTTGCTAGCGTAATAAATAGGATGAAAATGTTTTTCTACGCGTTGGCCAAGAACGGCACCTAAGGCAATATCACTAGCGTCGCACATTATTTCGAACGGAAGGGACCAATTAGGGGCCACTAATATTGGGGAAGAGATAAGTTTTTGTTTTATCAAATTAAAGGCGGACTCGCATTCGCTACTAAAGATGAAGCGTGATTCCTTTTCCAAGAGGTGAGTTAGCGGCTTTGTTATTTTTGAAAAATCTTGAATAAAGCGTCGATAAAAGCCCGCATGGCCTAAGAAACTTCTAATAGATTTTACGTTTGTTGGATGTGGAAGTTTTTCTATAATTTCTATCTTGGCCTTATCCACCTCTATCCCCTTAGACGAAATCATATGGCCGAGGACCAAACCTCCTCGAACCATAAAGTTGCATTTTTCCCAATTTAGAACAAGGCTTGTGTCCTCGCACCGTTGAAGGACACGATCTAAATTATGAAGGCAATCGGGAAAAGAGCGTCCGAAAACAGAAAAGTCATCCATAAAGACTTCCATAATGTCTTCTACTAGCTCGCCAAAGATCGCTAGCATACATCTTTGGAATGTAGCTGGCGCGTTGCAGAGTCCAAATGGCATTCTTCGATAGGCGAAGGTGCCAAACGGGCAAGTAAAAGTTGTTTTCTCTTGATCATCGGGGGAAATGGGGATTTGGAAAAACCCCGATAAACCATCAAGAAAACAATAATACGGATGACCGGATAAACGCTCTAAAATCTGGTCTAGAAATGGCAGAGGGAAATGGTCCTTGCGGGTGGCGTCGTTAAGTTTCCTATAGTCGATGCACACTCGCCAACCCGTAACAGTACGAGTAGGGACAAGCTCGTTATGCTCATTCGCCACTACGGTAAGACCGCCCTTCTTGGGCACGACATGCACGGGACTAACCCATGCACTGTCCGAAATAGGGTAGATAATCCCCGCATCTAATAACTTAATGATTTCGGCTTTAACGACGTCTTTCATGTTTGGGTTAAGACGACGTTGCGGCTGTATCGTTTTGCGGCAATTATCGTTAAGGAAAATCTTATGGGTGCAAAAGGAGGGGCTAATCCCCTTTAGGTCAGAGATTTGCCACGCAATTGCGTGGCGATGTTTAAATAAAACTTCCAATAAATCGGAAGTCTCCGAATCACTCAAGTCCGAAGAAATGATAACGGGGAGCGTATCACCTTTTCCCAAAAAAGCGTACTTGAGCGAGGCGGGTAAGGGTTTGAGGTCTAGGATGGGCGGTTCTTCTAGGGAGGTTTTAATTCCTATGTCTTTCTTACCAATTGGTTCGAAAGGCAAGTCTATAGACGTATCCTCATCGCAGTTAAAATTTTCAAGCGCATAAATATCGTCATTTAAAAATACGGACTCGAAAATGGGAGAAGAACGATCTCCAAAAAAGGTATTTAAAGAATAGCAGAAATCGTCGCTCGATGACAAATTGTCCATCGAGGGATTAATAGAGAAAGTAACTTGGTCATCGCCTACTCGGAGGAGAAGGCTACCATTACTAACATCTATTAGTGCGCGGGAGGTGGCGAGAAAAGGGCGACCGAGTATTATTGGTACCTCGGCGTCCTCCTCGATATCCAAGATGACGAAGTCTACCGGGAAGGTAAACTTGTCGACTCGGACAAGGACGTCCTCCACTACCCCGATAGGGAACTTAACCGAGCGATCCGCTAATTGGATGCGCATATTCGTAGGACTAGGAGTACCCAAACCTAAACGCGAAAAGAGCGAGAACGGCATCAGATTAATGCTAGCCCCTAAATCAGCTAAGGCGTACTTTACTAATATATCGCCAAAAAGGCACGGGATGGAAAACCGTCCCGGGTCGTTTTGTTTTGCGGGCAATTTATTAGTAAGGGCCGCCGAGCAGACAGCGTTGAGAGATACATGCGAAATATCCTCTAATTTGCGTTTATTAGAAAGTAGTTCTTTTAAAAATTTCGCATATTTGGGCATTTGCGAGATAGCCTCGCAAAAAGGAACATTAATGTGAATTTGTTTTAATAATAAAATAAATTTTTCATATTGCGCGTCCTTACGCTCGTTTTCTAACTTATGCGGATACGGGAGAGCCTTGTTTAAAATAATTTTTTCTTTTATAATAGGTAAAGGTGGCGTGAGCGAAGAAAGGGGAAGAGGGGTCGGAGGTGAAATATGTACCTGAGGGTCGGTCCGTTTTGGATCGACCACCTCCTTTCCGCTACGGAGGGTTATAGCGTTGGCGTTCTCCCGCGGATTGGGCTCCGTGTTTCCCGGCAGTGCCCCGAGCGCGCGCTCGGACATCATCCTCGCCAGCTGTCCAACCTGTTGTTCGAGTGTTTTTAGCGATCCGGTGATGTTCCGGATATTTGACTCGTTGGACGCAATATACTTCGAAAAATTTTCCTCCATCGGGGAGGGTTTCGGAAGAGGAGGAGGAGGAAGAAATCCGGGCGCATAAGAAATAGGGGGACGCTGAGCATTATTCGGGTTGCTCCACGAGAAGTTAGGGTGATTCCTCCAACCCGGATTATAGTTATTACTATAAGGGTTGTTGTTGGGGTTGAAGGGAGGACGACCCGAATTTCCCATGAAGTCCACGAACTCTTCAGCTACGCAGACATTAGGGGGAATAAAACAAGGCGGAGTGGAGGAGGCAGCAGACATCTCCGCCACCTGCTTTGTTAACCTTTCAACTTGAAGGGTTAAGAGAGCAGTGGCATCCACTTCAAAAAGACCAGCCGCCGGCTTTGGCCGTCCCCGCGGGACGTTCCATTGATAGGCGTTCATAGCCATCTCTTCGAATAAAGCCTGGGCGGCCTCGGGGGTTTTGTTGTTAAGCGTTCCCCCGGCAGCCGCGTCAATCATTTGACGCGTCTGAAAATTCAGCCCATTATAAAAAATTTGAACTTGCAACCACGTTGGCAGCGCGTGGTGCGGGCAACGGCGGAGGAATTCCTTAAATCGTTCCCAAGTCTCGTATAGAGACTCGGGATCGTTCTGCACAAACGAAGAAATGTCCGCCCGCAACTTTGCAGTTTTGGCGGGCGGAAAGTACTTCGTTAGGAACCGTTCCGTCAACTCAGCCCACGTGGTGATACATCCTCGCGGGAGGGCATTCAACCACGCCTTGGCTTTGGACTTAAGGGAAAAAGGAAATAAGCGCAAACGAATGGCGTCATCAGTGACGCCATTGATCTTGAAGGTGTCGCATATCTCCAAGAAATTGGACAAGTGGACATTCGGGTCCTCATCCGGCAGTCCATCGAACTGCACGGCGTTTTGGACCATTTGAATGACACTTGACTTTATTTCAAAATTATTATTGGCCACCGCAGGGCGGACAATACTCGACCCAGAATCATCCAGGTTAGGCCGGGCGTAATAAGACATAGTACGCTCGGCCGCCGGGGGAATGTTAGGGGCGGCCATAACTACAACAGTGGGTTCTCCGATAGATTCCTCGGGATCTAAAGAAGGATTTCGGCGATGAGATCGGATACGCGCAAGAGAGCGTTCGATCTCAGGGTCGAAGTCTAAATCTTCAGACTCTGAGGGTTGTCCTCGGGTCATACACCCAAACAAAAATAAAACAAAAATAAAATTTTTTTTGTGTTTTTAAAATAAAGTTTTTAGTTTTTTTTTTTTAAAGAAAATAAGTAAAATTAATAGACTCCGGAATTCGAAATAGCAACTCGAAAAGAGAGTCCCCGGCAACGGCGCCAAAAACTTGGTGTGCCCGCGAACAGACTCTTACTGTGGTTGGTTCGATGAGTCGATCGCCGCGGGCTTTCTCGGGTAGGCAAGTGCACCTATCGCAAGTAGTACTCGATATTCGGGGGAATACCGAGGTCGTATTGTTCTCGGGGTCGCGTTGACTATTCTTACTCCTCCGGGAGGACTATTATTTTACTGAAAGTAAGGTTGATTTTTTTACTTAATAAAAAGGCGGAAAAGCAAAGGAGCGAAAAAACGATTTATAAAATATTCGATGAAGGGTTAACGCTCGGCATCGAATCGGATTAAGACTAAAATAATTTTTAATAATAAAAAGACTTAGTTTTCAAATTAAAAATAAGACAACTTGGCCGTGGAGGTTCCACAAATGTGAGCGCACTTATCTCTAGGAATATTGCTCACCTGAACGTTAAGACTATTCGACCGAACGTTAGTCCGACGAAGGATTCCTCTTAACGCCCGCTTTACGCTAAGAACCCCGCTATTGGGTGGGGAACCCAATCCGGTAGAATTACGCTAGTCCTCTCTCGAGGGTATGCACGCAACTCTATTTACCCAGGGGTGATCGGTCCATATGCACGGCCTCTCGGCTAGCTAGCATATGGACTACGGAAATAGGGCCCACACATCGATTATGTGGTCCTACGCGTCGTAAACCCGGGGTAAACCCTAAGTGCTTAAATTAAAATGAAAAAAAGAACTTTAATTATTTTAAATCATTTTAAATGTCCCAATGCTCTTCGATGCCGAGGCTAATAGCGATTAGCCACACATCGGTATGGGGACGGCTTATAATTTAGTGAGGCGCGAGTTCGAAATTAAATGCTAAACGATTATAAGAAAGAGACAAAAGAAAAATAACAATATTTAGAGAGCTAAAAAGTTAACTAAATGAGAACTCACGCACACTCCAAATTATAAATTAAACAAAAGCTAAGTTACACATAAAAGAAAATTGCATATTCAAATTTGCGAGTCCCACTCAAACGAGTGGGGGCGGTAAATAAAGGCTGAAAATTGCAAGTCCTACTCAAACGAGTAGGACTGAAATGAAAGCGAGTCCTACTCAAACGAGTAGGAGAAAATAAATGCGATTACAGGGCTAAAAAGTCCGGCCATTTAACTCAAGTGAGTAGGCGGAAAAAATAAAGAAAGTAAAATTGCAAGTCCTACTCAAATGAGTAGGACTGAAATAAAGTCCGGCCATTTAAACTCAAGTGAGTAGGCGGAAAAATAAAGAAAGAGAAATTGCAAGTCCTACTCGAACGAGTAGGACTGAAAATGAAAACGATGCGCCATTTAACTCTTAACGAGTAGGCGGAAATAAATGCACACGAACACACACACCCCATATGAAATTCAAGAAAGCAATAAAGCTAACACCTACACTCACACACTCTACATAATTTGAATCAAAGCATTAAAAGGAAAGCATTAAAAGAAAGCATGAAAAGCTAACACCTACACTCACACACTCTACACAATTTAAATCAAAGCATAAAAGTTAATACACCTACACTCACACACACTTCATGATTTGAACAAAGCATTAAAAATTATACACCTACACTCACACACACTTCATGAAAAATCAAAGTTACCTAAAAATTAAAACTTTAACTATTTCAAGCATAGGTTTTGCCAAAAACAAATAAAAAGAAGAAATTAAAATTTTTGAAGACAAAAGTTTTTCAAAATAAATTAAAAACCAAAGTTTTTGAAAAATAAAAATTTCAACATTTTCATTCCTAGGATTTCATAAAAGAGCAAAAAAGGTTGAAATAAAAGTGAAAGAAGAAAAAAAGTTTTCATTCCAAAATGAAGCTAAGTAAAAAAAAATCAAAGGAAACTATAGCTCTTTTACACACTCATAAGAGTGAAGATGTTGAAGAAGATAAGAAAACAAGGAAAACCTAATTCATCATTTCATGAGTTTCTAACAAAACCTATTTTGAAAAATCAAAGGCATATAAAGAGGAAAACATAACATTCCTAAGCATGAAAACAAATAAAAAAAGCATGTAAAGTAAGCAAATTACACTCATACACACACACACACTTTTCATAAATGAAGAACAAGTGAAGAACAAAGAATAAAAAGGGAAAGAGGTGAGCCATCCAAATGAACTTTTCATGCCAAATAAAGAGAGAAAATCTAACATTTTTATTAAAATTTTCAAGCTATTACAAAGCTAAAAGGTAAATCCAAAACAAAACATGAAATAAGAAGGGAGAAATCTCCTTACATAGCACTAGAATCCACGGGTTAGCCCACAAAAAGACACTAACTTGGCCCAAAAATCTGAACCCTTGGACCTTACAGAACTGGGCTATTTATAGGAAAAAATTTCTAAGTACACGCCCTCGGTCACGGGCGTGACATGGGGGCGTGACAGTACTATTCATGAAGGCGGCTGGCGATTGGACAGCAAAGTTGACTTCGGGCTGAGTTCGCAGCAGTCACGCCCCAGGTCACGGGCGTGACCTAGGGCGTGTCGGGGAGGTAGAACCGGGCGCGGGTCGCGTCAAATGTCTTCGGCAGCATCTTGTCGGGCCAGCTGGAAAGGTCACGCCCCATGTCACGGGCGTGACTATGGGCGTGACAGTCGGGTCGACACTCGACGAATGTCGAGCGGAAAGTGTCGAGTCGAAATCGTTGAGCTGAAATTGGGTCACGCCCCATGTCACGGGCGTGACTATGGGCGTGACAGTTGGTGTCGACACTCGACGATCGTCGAGTGGAATTCGTCGAGAGGAGAGGACACGGGCTTGGGTCACGCCCCGTGTCGGGTGACACGGGCGTGTCGCCAGGCGTGTCAAGCCTTTTCTTCAGAAATTTTCCGATTTCACGGGAAATGCACGGTCACGGCTCGGTCACGGGCGTGACCCATGTGTCACGGGCGTGTACTTCCCAAATTTTGGCAGATTTTGAACTTTTTCTGAAAAATCAAATAAAACAAGTTAGGAGAAAATTTACAAGAATAGGAACATTTTATTGAACAAAAATAAGTAAAAACGACGAAAATAAATGAAAATGACTAAATTAATGTGCATAAAAATACGCATATTTACAGTTTATCAGCACGCACCTTGGTCAGATCCACAGCTAGTCCAGCACCACTGATCATATGGCCTAAGAAGGCAACTTCTTAGAGCCAAAATTCACACTTGCTTAATTTGGCAAACAAGGTATGCTCCTTTAGCTTCTTCAGCACCAAGGTCAAGTGTTCTATATGATCTTCTTCTGTCTTCGAATAGACTAAAATGTCATCAATAAAGATGATGACGAAGACATCTAGGTATCGATCAAACACTATGTTCATCAGACTCATGAATGCTGAATGGGCGTTCGTGAGTCCAAAAGGCATCACAGTGAACTCATATAGCTCATACCTTGAGCTAAATGCCATTTTCTGGATGTCCTCCTCTTGTATCCTCAATTGGTAATACCCCGAGCGCAGATCTAACTTGGAAAACCAGTACGCTACTACTAGTTGATCAAATAAGTCATCTATTCGGGGTAGAGGGTAGGTGTTACACACCGTTAAACGGTTGAGTTCCCGGTAATCTATACATAACCGCAGCGTTCCATCCTTCTTCTTAACGAATAGAACTGGGGCTCCCCAAGGTGATGAACTCGGGCGAACAAACCCTGATTCTACTAGTTCCTGTGACTAAACTCTAAATTCCGTGAGTTCCTTCGGGGCCATTCGGTAAGGGGTCCTAGAGATGGGCTTGGCACTAGGTACTGACTTAATCTGAAAGTCCACCTCTCGATGCGGGGGTAATCCTGGTAGCTTCTTGGGAAATACCTTGGGGAAATTTCGCATGACTCGCACATCTTTCATATCTATTGCCATCTCTTTCAACTTGAAACAAATCATGTAGACTTCTCCCCCCTTCATGTGGGCATTTATGACCTGAATTGAGGATAGTAACATTTAAGGTGCGAGTCTAATACCTTGAAAGATGACTTCAGAGTCCCCATATCTCAAAAAAATTCATTTCTCCGCACAATCAATTCTGGCGCGGTGCCAATCCAACCATGTCATGCCCAAAATGAGGTCGAATTCTGGCATTCTCAATATTGTGGTAGGGGTTTCAAAGACCTTCCCTTCAAAGAGTACCTCCAATTCACACTTGGAGGGTGCAGTCATCTCAGAGCCATCCGGGAGGCGTACTCTCCGAGAAATACCAGTGAAGTATTGCACTCCTTCCAAGTCTCTAACGAAGTCTGTTGACACAAACAATTGTGTGGCACCAGTATTGAATAAAGTATAAGCTAGTTTCCCACCAACCATCACGATGCCTGGGTATCAATTACAAAAACTCAAAGATAGACTCCTAGCATATCCTAGGCAATCAAAAAGAAATGCTTATAACATATTAATCGGATCACGACATACCTGCAATCACCTCCTGGGGATTTCTCTTCTGCTCAATGTCCAACGCAAACACCTGATCACGGGCAGGTCCGGGATTCCTTCCTCGTGGTCCTCATCCTCGACCATGCACAAGTCCCCGTCGTCGTGGAGCTGCCAGAGGAAGGGCAGGAGGAGCATTCGCACCTAACTGTGGGCAATAGTGTAACGCCCCCACCTGTCACATGACATATAACGGTGGGTCCGGCCGGGGCCCCACGCCATATAGCACAGATAAGCGAAGGAATTACGTGTGGAAATCAAACTCTACATGTATCCTAAACTCATTCCATTCTAGCACAGCATTTTTATGTTAGCATGAACTCAAATCAGAATGTCCACCAATACATAAATACCACATTTATATATAAGTACACTAGGAATGTATAAAACCCACACACCCTGGCATTATGACCTTACAGGTTCCTCTTTACACATCAACAATTTCGTACATCAGCACGCAGGCCGGCTACACATGAAATCCAAACACAACTCTTCGCATGGCCTTCAAGGGCCTATAGCAGCAAGCTAGCCATTCCACTTATTCATTTCAAGCCGCAACACCTGCAATTAAACATCCAAGCCAACACAAAAAACAAAGTAACGGTCAGCATTTGGCTGACCCATTATAACGACCCTACCCCCTGCCCGGGGTAGTGGTTCCTTCCCTGTATACAGTGCTATCATCTATCATCAAGTATCATCAAGCATCATATGTTTATCATTTTCTTATCCCACTAGCAAACACATCACATCACAAATGCTGGAATCCACCAGACGTTCCGTGCACTCAGGGCACCTTCTTGGCGTACCGGAATCCACCAGTCATACACCGCTGATCAGAGGTTTTAACTTGTTGGTTGACCGGCCCTAATCCACCAGTCTCGCAAGCTGGCGACATCCCGGCCAAACCACTCAGAGGTACAACCTCACAGCATCCAATAACAACCAGAGCAGATCGACCCACACCATGTGGTGTGGCAAGCCGGGTTTATCCAAGCTCCCCAGGCATTACCACCCATCGACCCCCCTCCTAATCCGATCGACCCACCCATGTGGTACAGCAAGCCGGGTTTAACTCGGCTCCCCAGGCATTGCCACCCATCGATCCCTACCTAGCTAGATCAACCCACCTTAGTAGTGTAACAGGCCGGGTTTATCTCAAGCTCCCCAGGCGTGCTACCAATTGATCATATCATAACCAGGAGCTTTGCCAAAACCTCCTCACATTCAGCATCACATCCATACATTCATCACAATAGAAATCCATTTACATCGTATCAAATCCACGGAGTCTTCTCCAGTTTACCCATGAACATCACCAATCCAGACTACCGGTCCAGATGGGCTTCACACAGCATGCCTATGCCGTACTTCATATTTCCGGCTCTACATGCAGACTCAACAAAGGAATCACTTCCACAAATCCACCTCTTGGTGGAGGATTCCAAGCACATGCATAAAGGAAGGACTTCGATGTCCAAGAAGGAGATCGTTACCCTTGAAGATCGCTTCGGCGCCATGAAGTAGCCGGATGGAAATCACCGCCTCGGCTCTGCATTCACGAATCCGCTCTCGGATCTTTGCTCTGCACTCCGTAGCTCCTACAGCAGCTGGTAGTCTCCTCCCTTCCCTCTTGCCTTAGGCCTTTATTCCTCCCTTTCTTAGAATAAAATGAATAAGAAGAAGAAGAAGAAGAAGAAAAGAGGAGTATATCCCCTTTTTCTCGGCCTTCACAATACCTGGACAAAGCCCAACCACTGGATCCAGGAAGTGGGAAACAAATGGCTCATATTTGACTAGACAAGCTTGAACACGGCCTGACACGCCTTGTGACACGCCCGTGTCACAGGCCGTGTCCCCCTAAGCGGCAGTCAACCGACTCAAAACCAACAGTACACGACCATGGGACACGCCCGTGTTACAGGCCGTGTCACTTGACACGCCTTCCGACACACCCGTGTCGCTGGCCGTGTCACCTGAAACGCCTTTCGACACACCCGTATCGCTGGCCATGTCACTCACACAGCCCAATCTCCACTTCACCCGAGACTCACACGGCCCTGGACACGCCCGTGTTCCAGGCCGTGTGCACCTGGACACACCCGTGTCCCGCAAACACGACTTGGCTCAAGACGTCGAGCTGAGTTCGATGACCACTGACACGCCCTGTGACACCCCCGTGTCACAGGCCGTGTCCTCACTCGACACTCGACACTCGACGATCGTCGAGCAAAATTCGTCGACCTGACGACTCGACACAACCCAGGCCTGACATGCCCGTGTCCCAGGCCGTGTCACCCATTCCTGAACACAAATTGACCCAAATTGACCCAGAACTTCGGGGTGTTACAATCCTCCCCTCCTTCAAATAATTTCTTCCTCGAAATTTGTCTCCAATCAGCCAATCATCCACAAAACAATTGATTACACACATTTGTGAGCCGTATTTGACGTTACTGCTTGTCTCATACCAAGCCATCGCAAAAACTACAAACATACAGCACAAACATACATCCCTAACTTCCACTTGTGCACATTCAGCCACAAATTACATCATGATCAAACTATCTCAAGTGCACCAAACTTTGATAGATATGTAGTTTATTCATCACAACTATATAGAAGCATAGTATGCATACACAGTAATGGGACTATTCAGTCATAGCATTCAAGGGAGTTAATTCATGAGTCACCTCCGCTCAGCCTCCCGATTTTGGAATTCTCGGTTAAGAGACAAATTAAACACCCGAGGCTGAATTTCACCAACGGAGCTTTGCGGCTCTTGCACTTCCATAGCATGCAATCGAGGTTGCGTCCGGGGTGCAGATGACTCAGCCACTACTTTACCTTTTTCTTCATATGATGCACCTGTCTTTTTCTCACTCTCTGGAGGGGCATTCCAACAGAGTTTTGCGATGTGTCCTTGCTGCCCACATTTATAGCATATACGTGTATCAACACGTCCTGGCCCATAAGTCGCCCCCGAAGAAACAGTCGACGGAGCTGATTCCGCCGGCCTAAATCTTTTCTTCTCTCGTCGTCTAAACTCCGATTGATCCGATGACGACACTTTAAACTCTGACTGTTCCGCTGACAGTCTCTTATTCTCTTGTACTCGCTTCATATCCTTCTCCAAGGCACGGGCTGTATCGACCAACGCTTGGAAGCCTTGGCTCACTGAACTCGGAAGTGCCAACCTCAATTCATCCCGCAATCCGTCATAAAATCGATTCGTCTTTCGCGCTTCCTCCGCAAAGGTAGATCCCGCATATCTCCCCAATCTCATAAACTTATGCAGGTAGGTATCAATATCTCGCTCACCCTGCACCAAACGGAGAAACTCATTTTCCATCGCAATCCTCTACGACACCGGCACATACTTGGCTAAAAATAATCGGGAGAATTCATCCATGGAAACTTCTGTTAAACCTCAACCTACCAAGTGATGCACTTCAATCTCATCCCACCACAATCTCGCATCGCCTTCCAACAGAAAAGTGGCCAACATCACTTTCTGCTCCTCTACCGTCCGGATTGCAGTTAGGATTCTTTTTACCCTTGCCAACCAATCTTCCGCCTGCGTTGGGGAAAGCGCTCCACCAAACGTTGGTGGATGAAAGTGCATAAAACGTGTCAATGACTCGTCACTGGCTTGCGCCTCCACCACCACTGCAGCATGCTCTTGCCTTCCACCAGGTCTTGCCTGTCCAGTAGGTTGTGCTTGTAACACTGCAAGCACTATCTCTATCACCACCCGTATGGCTTCTACCGAGGGAGGCATAAGCGCTTCCATGGGTGCTGCACTCTCATCAGACCGCTGGGGCTCAGACGGCCCAGCTCCATCCCTCGCCACCTATCAATGTACAGAACACCATTAATACTGCAAAGACTACACACTCACGCACATCATGTGCATGACATACATTCCTAGTGGACATTCATGAGTTCATTTATGTTCTCTCCTCCCAAACAATCTCAACCTCGCTCTGATACCACTTTGTAACGCCCCCACCTGTCACATGACATATAACGGTGGGTCCGGCCGGGGCCCCATGCCATATAACATAGACAAGCAAAGGAATTACGTGTGGAAATCAAACTCTACACGTATCCTTAACTCATTCCATTCTAGCGCAGCATTTTTATGTTAGCATGAACTCAAATCAGAATGTCCACCAATACATAAATACCACATTTATATATAAGTACACTAGGAATGTATAAAACCCACACACCCTGGCCTTATGGCCTTACAGGTTCCTCTTTACACATCAACAATTTCGTACATCGGCACGCAGGCCGGCCACACATGAAATCCAAACACAACTCTTCGCATGGTCTTCAAGGGCCTATAGCAGCAAGCTAGCCATTCCACTTATTCATTTCAAGCCGCAACACCTGCAATTAAACATCCAAGCCAACACAGAAAACAAAGTAACGGTCAGCATTTGGCTGACCCATTATAACGACCCTACCCCCTACCCGGGGTAGTGGTTCCTTCCCTGTATACAGTGCTATCATCTATCAACAAGTATCATCAAGCATCATATGTATATCATTTTCTTATCCCGCTAGCAAACACATCACATCACAAATGCTGAAATCCACCAGACGTTCCGTGCACTCAGGGCACCTTCTTGGCGTACCGGAATCCACCAGTCATACACTACTGATCAGAGGTTTTAACTTGTTGGTTGACTGGCCCTAGTCCACCAGTCTCACAAGCTGGTGACATCCCGGCCAAACCACTCAGAGGTACAACCTCACAGCATCCAATAACAACCAGAGCAGATCGACCCACACCATGTGGTGTGGCAAGCCGGGTTTATCCAAGCTCCCCAGGCATTACCACCCATCGACCCCCCACATAATCCGATCGACCCACCCATATGGTGCAGCAAGCCAGGTTTAACTCGGCTCCCCAGGCATTGCCACCAATCGATCCCTACCTAACTAAATCAACCCATCTTAGTGGTGTAACAGGCCGGGTTTATCTCGAGCTCCCCAGGCGTACTACCAATTGATCATATCATAACCAGGAGCTTTGCCAAAACCTCCTCACATTCAGCATCACATCCATACATTCATCACAATATAAATCCATTTACATCGTATCAAATCCACGGAGTCTTCTCCGGCTTACCCATGAACATCACCAATCCAGACTATCGGTCCAGATGGGCTTCACATAGCATGCCTATGCCGTACTTCATATTTCCGGCTCTACATGCAGACTCAATAAAGGAATCACTTCCGCAAATCCACCTCTTGGTGGAGGATTCCAAGCACATGCATAAAGGAAGGACTTCGATGTCCAAGAAGGAGATCGTTACCCTTGAAGATCGCTTCGGCGCCATGAAGTAGCCAGATGGAAATCACCGCCTCGGCTCTGCCTTCACGAATCCGCTCTTGGATCTTTGCTCCGCACTCCGCAGCTCCTACAGCAGCTGGTAGTCTCCTCCCTTCCCTCTTGCCTTAGGACTTTCTTCCTCCCTTTTTTGGAATAAAATGAAGAAGAAGAAGAAGAAGAAGAAGAAAAGAGGAGTATATCCCCTTTTTCTCGGCCTTCACAATACCTGGACAAAGCCCAACCACTGGATCCAGGAAGAGGGAAACAAACGGCTCAGATTTGGCCAAACAAGCTTGAACACGGCCTGACACGCCCGTGTCACAGGCCGTGTCCCCCTAAGCGGTAGTCAACCGACTCAAAAACAACAGTACATGGCCATGGGACACGCCCGTGTTACAGACCGTGTCACTTGACACGCCTTCCGACACACCCGTGTCGCTGGCCGTGTCACCTGACACGCCTTCCGACACACCGTGTCGCTGGCCGTATCACTCATACAGCCCAATCTCCACTTCACCCGAGACTCACATGGCCCTGGACACGCCCGTGTTCCAGGCCGTGTGCACCTGGACACACCAGTGTCCCGCAAACACGCCCTGGCTCAAGACGTCGAGCTGAGTTCGACGACCACTGACACGCCCGTGTCACAGGCTATGTCCTCACTCGACATTCGACACTTGACGATCGTCGAGCAAAATTCGTCGACCTGACGACTCGACACAACCCAGGCCTGACACGCCCTGGGACACGCCCGTGTCCCAGGCCGTGTCACCCATTCCTGAACACAAATTGGCCCAAATTAACCCAGAACTTCGGGGTGTTACAAATAGTGACAGATATGACCCGGCTGGTTGCACTGGAAACGGACTCGGTCGTATTGCTCCCTAGGCTGCATGTATTGTGGTTGCGGTGGAGGTAGTGCTGGCTGCAGTGCCAGATGCTCCATTCTGAAATTCTGACGGAAGCGACCTCTGCCCCTATTATTTCATCTTACTCGGTTGTCCTGCCTCTTTCTGTAACTAGGACCGACCTCCATCACACCCTCAGTGGGTCTCTTATTACTCCCCAAATGATCTGTGTTGAAGCCAGGAAAATTCGCAGCCTCGAATTTGGACCAAATCCGCCTAAGGTTACTGGCTCAGAGGTTAAATCAGACGGCTAGGATGACTAGGATGAAGAACCAAGTCAAACAGGACCCCAGATATTGCGACATGAAGGTCCCACCACGTACCAAGATGCTCAAAAGGAGTAGCCCCTTCTCAACCAAAGATGGTCAAACTGGGTACGAGGGAGACTAGCTGATCACAAAGTCGCAAGGTCGCGACTTGATATCTAAGGAAATGGAATCCCAAGACCCGGCTAGTATCTCAAAAGTGAAGCTCGTGAGTATCCTGTAGAGGATTTTAAGTGCCTCGCCTCATACCCCTGGGGTCCTATTTATAGGCAAATCCAAGGAGGGGGGGGGGGGGGTCATATGTATACCCCACCCCCTAGCGACTAGGAGACTTCCAGAGGAACTCGCATGGGCTGGGCGAGTATCTCGCATAATCGCCTACTTGGCGAGTATGCGAGGGGAGCTCGTCATACTCTCCCAGTCCTTTAGTGATCATGCATGCTGACTTTGACTCCTGTCTTGACTTGTTGACCTTGACTTCTGCTGACCTGGCCGTAGTAGGACCCATCCTCGACGAATACTGGTTGTATAGAATCCCCACTCTTTCTGAGCGACGTAGGAGCTCAAAAAGAATCATCCAATACTTATTCGGTGAGTTGCTATGCTGAGTATCAGACTTGCTCGTAACTGATGTCTGCCTGCCGATCTCTATAAATAGGGGGGGGGGGCCTGGCTCTTCAAACAGATCACCAGAGCTCGCGCATAATGTCGGATGCCGAGAAACTTCTTCAAGATAGCCTCGCTGCTCTCACCGACATTCTCAGCATCGCTAAGTACAAAAGGCCGCGTGAAGAGGACGCCGCCGACGACTTACCCCCTCCTAAGAAGAAGAAAACCAAGAAGGCCAAGAAGAAACCCGCCTCCGATGCTGTTGACCCGCCGCCACCTCCTGCGTAAGTCGCGGCTTCCACCAGCAATCCCATGCGCTCTGCTAGCACTCTGAAGCTACTCATCGATCTCGGGCTTACCGAGATACTCTTTTCTACATATGTTGGCCATTGTTACACTTCTCGCTGACTCAGTTTCCATATTCGCAGATTCTCCATCAGCGGGCGCCGACGTGGTTTTGAATGTCGCCCCGCTGAATTCCGTGCCGCTGCTCGCCCTCTTAGCCGAGAGACCAGTTAGGACCGCGCACACGGTCCGGATTCATGTTGGTGCCAAGAGGGTATCTGAGGCCTCGGTTCCCGCGACAAGCAAGGAGCCATCGCTGAAGGATCCTCCGCCAAAGAAAGTTGCACCGGCCAGTAAGGATCTTCTGGCGAGTAAGGCCCCGCCCGCCCCTGCGCGAGATCCCGCGCCGCCAGCGGCGAGCTCCCTACTGCCGCCGCCGCCGAACGTTGCTGCTATCCCGGCGGTGAGTGTATCTTTGCCGCCGCCGCCTCTGGTCGCGCCTCCACAAACTTCTATGCTGCGACTTCCTTCGCCTCCTCCGCTGAAGACCCCGCCTCAGCCGGCGAGCTCGCTGCAGCCTCCGCCGCCTCTGTCGAAGCCTGTGGTCGGGAAGCCGGTCAAGCCGCAGCCGAGATATTTCCCGCCGAGAGTGGGAGATTCCGGCCATGGAGGTCGCGGGCAGGGCAAGGCAGCCGAGCATACCAGTGGCCCATCCTCTGACCGGCGAGATGCTCCAACTCGCGGCCCTTCTTCTCGCCGATCAAGATCTCCTCGTTGCGGTAAGTGTCGTAACTGGTGCTGTATTTGGCGACTAAGTGTCCTATTCCTAATCTGGCGACTTTCTTGTTCTGATGGATCACCCGGCGACTCCAGGAGTGGCCTTCATCGACGCCATCGGGTTGTCAGGCATCGAGTACCGCCACGCCGGTGCTCGCCCCTACTTGGAGCTGGAGAGCAATTTCGACCATCCGGAGATCTGCGAACCACATCGACGGATATCATCTCTGGAAGTGTAGGTGGCGAAGATCGAATAGCTCCTGTCTAGCCTGGAGAGCTATGAAGCTCGCTTCCACATGGTGAAGGAGAATGATCGCCAGCTGGTGATTAACAATCACCGCCTCCATCTCATCCTCGACGAGTTGGCTGGCATCCACACGAGTATGGGCTTCGTCAGGCGGCTGACAAGGATGGAGGAGCAACTGCGACTTGGCAACGATGCGATATCACTGACGATAGAGAATTATCGGCGGGCGCGAGAGATGGGCTGGGCTGGGCTGGGCGACATCCTCATCCACCGGAGAGGCCTCCTAGGACTTAAAATTTTTCTTTCTTTTATTTGAAGCTCGTCCCGTGCGACTATTGTAATAAACAATTTATTTGCTGTAATAAGCGAGTTTGTATCTCGCATCTTATTCTTCTCTTGTTGTCTTCTTTGTTGACGTTTTGCGATGTTTGTTGTTATGCGATGTGCCGAGTTTATCGCGCAGGTTCTGATAATCGTCGCGATATTCTTTTTCTATGCCACGCGATGTGGATGTCGAGATCCACCTGCTTGCCCCAATCACGACTTAGGACGATACTCGCCAGGGCGGAGATATACCCCCCCTTGCCTTCGCCTATAAATAGAGGGGGTAAGTAGGACATAAGTTTGCTGTTGCGCTTTTCGATCCCTCGCTCGCGAGTATCTTTCTCTACTCGCGCGCTTCGATCTCTCTTCCTTTCTTGCCTCACTTCCTTCTTTCAGCTCGCCAAACTCGCGAAGATGGTGGGAGATGATGCCAGTGCTCGCCGACTAGCCCATGCCACTAACTTCGCAGATGCGGCTTTCAAGAAGTCAATAGCCACGAAGCGAGATCTTGAGAATTTCAAGGAGAGGCTCCTTCCCGACGGATACTCGACAAGGCTTCCTAGTCGCAGCGAGCGACTTATCACCCACATCGAGGGTGCGTTGGTCCTACCGCTCCATCACTTTGACGCCGACCTGCGACTTCCTCTATTGCCGAAGTATTGTGAGATCTTGCGATACTTCGGCATCGTCCCCGCACAGATCAACCCCAACAGCGTGGCTATTATCAGGGGTTCCTATGCTACTTGCGGGAGGAGAGGGTTGCCTTCGACCTTTCTGTCTTCCGCAAGATCTTCGCCTTCGCCGCGACCGCCGAGGGGGTCGTATACTTCAGCAGCCATGTCTATACCCTGGTGGGGATGGCGAACAAATTCCACCGCTGGAGCGAGCTACTAATCGTCGTCAAAGGCGACTTTACGGGCATCCTGGGAAGGCCGCACCAACCCGCAGATGTCGCCTTCCTCCCACAAATATTGGAGAGCGTCTGCGAGCAGTTGGTTGAGTCGTTCCATGGTCGCCGGTTCCACGTCATCTTTTGGCGACCAAACGTCAACACCCTTCTGGAGATCCACCCCAACGAGGGTAAGATTTGAGCGAGATCACCTCCTGTATACCCGCCTCACTGGCTGTACCTTGATACTGATATTTGTTTGGCATTTTGCAGTGGCGTGTGAGCTCCCGGAGTAGCCACTGCCTCCGGCGAAGGAAGTCGCCACCTCCCTCCATGAGTCCAACCCTCCGCTCGATGTCGGTGAGAAAAGGAAGCTCGCCAAGGGGAAGGCAAAGGTCAAGTCGCCTGACCCTTCGACCAAGAAGGCGAAGGTGCCATCACCGCGACCTGACGACCGAGAATCGCCGCTGGATGCTCGGCCTCCCCACTTCCACCCCAACTTCAATCTGGGGCGAGGGGCGGTGGATGCCTATGGCCGCCCGCTGGTGTCTTGGTCGGAGGATGACCACCTGGTGACGCTGAGCACCAACCTCCCCTCCTGGTCGGTGGACTGGGAGGACAAGGGAGAGGCCTTCGCTGTCCTCCATGCGATATATGGGCGAGCTGATGCCGAGTCGACGGAGGAGCTCAGCTCGGAGGACCTCGCCCATCCGGCCTCATGCTCGCTCGCGCGAGCTGTCGAGCTGGGACACTACTCAGCGAGGAAGTTGCTGGAGATGACCGCGACACTGAAGGTCATCACTAAAAATGCCATTGACCTCGACATGCAATCAGTCCGCTAGCGAGAGTATGAGGTAAGTCGCTTCCTACGCGCGACTTTGTTGGCGTTGGACTTGAATTCATTTATTGACTTTTCTGTTCTTTATCGCAGGCTGCCGAGATTGAGGCCGCCAAGAAGCTCTCTGAGTGCGAGGTGAAACTCACCAAGTCTCAGGTGGTGTTGGAGGCGGCCCAAGTCCGCGCCGCTAAGATGGAGAGTCGCCTAACTGACCTCGAGGGCGGCGCGAGTTCTTCAGCTCCTCGGCAAGAAGCGCAGCGACCGAAGGACAACCCTTATTATGCGATCAAGAGACCTCACACTCTTTGGAAGGAGAGGTCGTCCATCCGCCGCGAGATAGCTCGCGCTGCAGGAAATGTCATACTCGTGAGGCTGAGGCTCAACAGCCAGCTCTCCGAGGGGGAGAAGCAGCTCACTATTAACGAGCTCCTCGCCGAACTGCTCGCCGATGAGTCGACCTCGCCAGATCGCCTACCTTCTCCATCATCGGGCTCCAGCAGCAGTGGCAGCGGTAGCAGCAGCAGCGACAACAAAAACAGTGGTGAGGAGGAGAGCAAGGATGGCAGCGAGGAAGAGGAGGATGCTGATATTGGAGATGAAGAATATCAGCCTGATACTGGCAACGATGACTCCTAGTTGCTCGCCGATATTTGTCATGCTCGCACGTAGCAGTTAGCGAAATTTTGTAACAGCCAACTTTTGTAACTTGTAAATTTTTTGAAATATATATTTATAAAAGTTTGTATTACCGCATTGTCTCTCTTTACTTTCATGCTTGTTGGTTGATGATGCTTGCTAGGCTCTTAGGCTAGGTTAGGATGAGTGCTCATGACGCTTTACCCGCGCGTTGACGTCATTCATAATCGTGTAGTCATTACTCTCACGACCATAGTCGTTCCAACAACTTGCTTCCCGATACTCGCTCGTGTCCTGCGCTTATACTCGCCATAACATACTCGCACATTCGCTGAATCATACTCGCGTACTCGCCAAGACCTGCTCGCATACTCGCCAAAGTGTTCTTGCACCTGCACAATTATTTATTTTGTTGGAGTTAATCTTGACTGGCTCGCAGACCAGAGTCGACACCCTATGAGGTGCTGAGCTTGGTTGGTGGTTGGGAGTAGTTGACACCCAACATGAGCCAAGCTCAACTGGGGGTGGGAATCAGTCGACACCCAGCAAGAGCCAAGCACAACTGGGGGTGGGAATTGAAAGATATTGTACCTAATCACCTAGAGGGGGGGGGGGGTAAATATGTGACTTAAATCTTTTTTACTTTTTAGGCAGAATTCAGATAATTTCACATAATTATAACTACTTTTTCCAAGCAATCAAACAACAATCACAGCAAACCACATACACACAGTGAACACACAGGTTTATAGTGGTTCCCCAAGGTTTGGGTATATCCACTTTCCCCCTTCGCCTATCTAGTAGTGTACTAGATTCGGCCAAACTCCTCCACTATCTCAGATCCTCAGATCTTACACTCAGAACCTCAACCAGGTTCCTACAGCTCAGGCCCAAGGCCCTACAACTCAGTCTTCTTCAAAGACCTACAGTCAGCTTCTACACAAAGCCTACACTCAGCCACAGCAGGCCTACACTCAGCCACAACAGGCCTACACTCAGAGATACAAATCTCATACACTCAGGCACACATGACCTACCACTCAGCCTTTATAATTACAGGCTTACAAACTCAGATCCCTAAGGATCCTACAAGATAATATGAATATAAAAAGTAAACCCTACAACTCAGAGAATAGAGAGAAGAGTTGTGAGTTTCTTGATGAGTTTTTGGAAGAACTCAGCTGAAATCAACCTGACTTGGCTTTCTTCAAAACTTCTTGAATGTAGAACACAATAAGATTGATCTCCTCTGCAGTTGATCCTTGATCTCTGCTACTTAAGATTCAGAACAAAATCTGAACCCTTCTTCTCAGCCTAGTTCCAACGGCTGTCTTCTTGGATGGAGCTCTCTCTCTCCAACTACTTAGATCTTCACTGGATTCTTCAATGAATAGCTAGATCTTCTTTGTATTACTTGATGTGTTGATCTTGTGTTAAAATCTTCTCATCAATCATCTCCTTCTGTAGACAGTATAAGCCTATTTATAGGCCTTCTTCATGGTAACCGGCTGGTCCGGTTCATAACTGATTTCTGACAACTCTGACAGGTGCAGTAGACCGGCTGGAATGGCAGCTGTCAAGTCATCCAGTCAGTTCTTGAAAAATCTGTAACTGTCTGAAAGTGTCGAGACTGTCTGTCTTTAAGTGTCAACACTTATAGACTAAGTGTCGACACAAGTTGACTCAGTGTCGACACTAGCCTTCAAGGTGTCGACACAACTCCCTGTGTTGTAGATTTTATATCTCGACAGTGCTTCTTCTTCATGTGTCGACACTGATAATGTGTGTCGACACAAGTCTTTGTTCTTCAGTACTTTGTTGAATTCTTGTAAGTGTCGACACAACTCCTTTGTGTCGACACATCTTCATGTGTTGAACTTGTTCAGTGTCGACACTTCTTCTTGGTGTCGACACATGCCTTTAGTGTTGATACTTGCTGAGTGTCGACACAGCTCCTTGTGTCGACACATTCTTCTTGTGTTGATACTTTAGCTGAGTGTCGACATATCTCCTTTGTGTCGACACTTATACTTAGAATATTGTTGAACTTTGCTAAGTGTCGAGTCTTCAGCTGAGTGTCGACACATTCTTTCTTGTGTCGACACTTTCTTCAAGTGTTGACTCTTCTGCTGTGTGTCAACACATTGCTCTGGGTGTCGACACTTGTACTTAGACTCTGCTGACTTTTGCTGAGTGTCGACACAGCCTCCAAGTGTCGACACTTTCTGATGTAGACACAGTTTCTCTGGGTGTCGACACAACTGCTAAGTGTCGACACTGCTTCACTGCACTTTTCTTCATTGAGTGTCGACACAGCTCCTTGTGTCAACACTTTCTGTCTGGTGTCGACTCTGCATCCCAGGTGTCGATACAACTACTCCAAGTGTCGACACTGCTTGTTTGGGTGTCGACACAAGTCTTCTTAAGTGTCGACACTTTCCCTCTGGGTGTCGACACATGGACTTAGAATCTTTTCTGCTTTCCCTGCAAATACTTGACCTGCACAACTAAACTCAAAACACATCAAATACATTTTGATGTATATCATTGAGTAGGGTGAGGCTTCTTCAAATCAGGTACATTATAACCAATGTACCCAATAATCTCCCCATATTTGGAGAAGTCATAACCCTTAGTCAATGATATACACCATACAGAATAAAATCATAGCTTGATGTAAAGTAGGATTATATAACAGGGCAAACATAAACATGTATCAAACAAAACATGTATACTCAGATATCATTTCAGAACAATTATGAAATAGATTAAACATATAACACATTGTTTTAATCAACTTGTCATATTCATTTTACAAAAGTTTACAAGGTGTTTAAAATCAAAAGATTACAACTGTAAACTTAAGATGAATCTATTCTAATTCTGATCAGCCTCCTTAAACACAATTCCTTTTCCTGATTGTACTTTGGCTTGTATAGGGGCTTCAACATCTTCAGTATCAGCAGGCTTTTTCCCTTTCAGCTCTTTCTTCTTTAGCTCTTCAGCTTTGATCTTTTGCCTCTCAAAATAATGATAGGGCTTAGGAAAGTACTTGCTAGGCTCCTGGGCAGTAGGAGGTAGCTTTACCATCTTTGCCTTTCTCCTGTATTGCACTATGGCTTCTTGCCTTGTCTTATGCTTCCTCCATTCTAGTTCAGAAAACCACTTGTTTCTGTCTTGCACATTATCTTTGGCAGCCTTTCATGCAGTTAAGATAATGTTTCTTGAAGTGGGGCTCCACTGCTCAAAGTCTGGTCTCTGTTCAGCTTGCTCCCTGAACCTTTTATTAGACAATCTAGCTTCTTGTTCAGCTTGTTCCTTCAGTATAGCTTCCTATAAAGCCTCAGATACTAGATGAACCACCTTTTCTATCACCACATTGTGCTTACCCTCAGATGGGCTATACATAGTCTGGATCTCAGCTTGTACCATATCAAAATCTGGTGGAGGATAGATAACTTGGGCTACTTCAGGTTGCTCACCTCCAAGATATGCAGGGTTAATTCCAGATTCTACTACATTATCATCATCACATAAAGGAGGATAACCAAGAGTTGCTCTGATAGAATTAGAAATCCACTTAGCATGATCAGAGCTGGCTTTGACTAACACCCTCTCCCCCTTTATGACTTCTCTTTCCATGTGATCCCTTAGATCATCCTTTTGAAATCTGATTTGGTTATCCAAATAGTTGACTCCATCTTTAAAGAAAGGTTTCAACCTTTGGAGCTTTTCAGTTATCAGCTTCTGAGAGTCTTGAATTGCAGAAGTAACATCAGTTAAACTCTTTTGCAATTCCTTATCAAATTCCTCTTTGGCAGTAGTCAGGGCAGCATTCTGTGCAGTTGCTATTTTCTTAAGCTCAGTGACAATAGCATTGTGAGATGTTGTCAAGTTATCATTCATTCTGATTTGATTTTCCAGTACATAGCCTTGCTTGACTTTAAGTTCATCCACTTGAGTTTTTATCTTCTCTTGATGAGTAACCAAGTAAACTACTGCATTCCCTCCCTTGTGGAAGCAGTCAGTCATCTCCTTCTTATTGAGATTCATCTCAAATCTTATGGACTTTATGTCCTGTGCCAGATCAAATTGTAGAGATTTTTGACTCTCATCCATATATGTTTCTATAGCTTTCCTGTGCTCATCAAGTTTAATTTGCATAACAACCATCAAAGCACTATAATCTACAGTTGGTGCTGGCTGTAGTGCAGGCTGTGGTGCTATAGTTTGCTAGGCCTTCTTGTAATTCTGACTCCTTCTCTTGAATACTTGAAATTTCCTTTTCTTAGCTCTTGCAGCCTCCTCATCTTCAGAAGCAGAGGTGCTGGCTATCTCTACCCTCTCCCTGGGAAGCTCCTCAACAGCTTGTTGTTTCTCAGGCTCTTGCCTTGGAGGTTCTTCAACAAGTATTACTGTCTCCCCCTCAACTTGGGACTTATCCCCCTCAGCAGCAGTTTCCTTGTCAAAATCTGTTTGATCCAGATTGAGGAAAAGATCTTCCATTGTATATTCTTGTGGAGAATGGGCTGAAGAAACTCTTGGTTCATCTACCACTGGATCAGATTCTACTTGAACTGTAACAGATGTGTCCTTCATGACAACATCTGGGGGTAGACTATCAATCTGTGGTTGCTGATTAACATCAGATAAGTTGTCAATTATAACTTCACTCTCAATAAGGAAATCTAATTGATTGATTTCTGAGATTACCTCAAGAATAGTGTTTGTAGCTTGTTTACTTTCCAGTGGAGTTGGCTCTTCCACAACTAGAGGCTCCCCCTGGATTTGATCCTGGTGTAAGGGGCTAGCTTGTGGTAGCTCCCCCTGCCTCTCTGCAGCATCTTGTTGAGCTGGAGACTTCTCAGCATTTCCTTCTTCATCCTCATCAGGTGTAAAGACAACTTGCTCCTCGGAGCTGCTAGATGATTCTGGAGCCACAGGGGCTGTTTTCTTTTTCTTCTTTTGGGGTGTTACTTTCTCAGGAGTAGGCATCTCCTTAGACAAAACTCTGTCCCACCTAGAGAATATCCTCATGTCCATCTTCCTCATATGATTTATTTTAGTGCCTGCAGCTTGACTCATAACTGCTGGTATACTACCAGCCAAGTATAGACTTAAGATCCTACCCAAATTGGGTTTCTTCATACTCTCCTTGATCTTTTCAAAGACTACTACAGACCAATCTGTTTTCAGTGTGAAGATAATCCTTGTCATAAGATTAAACATATGGGCAGATACCCTGTCATGCCCTCCTAGCTTACTCAAAATCACTTTTCCAACAATTTCAGAGAGGAATTTTCCTTGGCTGTTCATGCCTTTCCTATTGAATACTGATCTAATTTTCAGCTTGGAATCTAGTCCACACCAAGTTAAAGCTTCTCTGGTCTTTGAAGTAGTAACTTCTTCCTCTTCTTTTGTCCTTGGTAGATTTAGGACCTTTCTCAAACTTTTAGGTGATACCTTCACCTTTTCACCATGAACCCTAGACTTGATCTTGAGTCCAGATTCATCTACTTTAGCTTCATTCAGGAATTCCAATATCTCTTTCTTCCAGATCTTTGTGGGCTCTGAAACAAGAAATTCTAACCCTCAGTTTGTGACTAGGGTTACCACATTCTTGATTTTGGATTCTGCGTCATCAAACGCGTCTCGCAACAGTTCATAGCCTTCATTGACGTTCTCCTCGAGCTTTGGCGCCATTAGGGTTTGAAGAATTTGAACTGAGAGAAGAGAGGTGTCGACACACAAGTTTGGTCTCGAAACTTTTGTGAGCGTGTCGACAGACAAAGGCAAAATCCTATTTATATCTTTCTAGGTTTGAAGATGAAAGGGCGGGTCAGCTAACTTAAATTGTGTCGACACTGTTGAAAAGTGTCGACACAGACTCATAATGTCTCGACACACTGTGTCGACACAAGTTTAGTCAATAGATAATATGTGTCGACACCACTTAACTCGACACATAGTCGAGTCTTTACTTAGATAATTCTGAGTAAATACTAAGTGTCGACACCACCTTGGTTGTGTCGACACTGACTCTGTATGTGTCAACACTAATATTCTGAAGTGTCGACACCAACTTCCTAGATGTGTCAACACCTTTTCCCTGAAGTGTCGACACCACTTTTCTGTGTCGACACAGATAACTCTGTGTGTCGACACTATTTTACTTAGCCATATCTATAAACTTATTCTAAGTTTATCATATCTAGTTCAATTTTAAACTTATTGAACTTAGTTTCTTCTAAAGGCTTAGTATACATATTAGCTAGTTGATTATCTGTTTTAACATATTCCAGTAAAATATCTTCTTTTTCTACATGTTCCCTAAGAAAATGATATTTTATTTCAATATGTTTGGTTCTACTATGGGAAACAGGATTGTTTGCAATTGATATAGCACTAGTAGAATCACAAAACAGTGGTGTTCTACTTACCTGAATTCCATAATCCTCAAGCTGATGTTGTATCCATAGAAGTTGAGCACAGCAACTTCCTGCAGCCACATATTCTGATTCTGCAGTGGAGATAGCCACACTTGTTTGCTTCTTTCTACTCCATGAAATCAGTCTTCCACCTAGGAATTGACAGGTTCCAGTTGTACTTTTTCTGTCTTCTTTGCATCCTAATGGCTGTTCCACATAGACTTCCTCTTTCAGATTACCATTCAAAAAGGCTGACTTAACATCCATTTGGTAAACTTTAAATCCTTGATAGGTTGCATAGGCCAGGAACATCCTTATGGCTTCTAGTCTGGCTATTGGAGCAAAGGTTTGATCAAAATCAATACCTTCTTCCTACCTATATCCTTTAGCAACCAATCTTGCTTTGTTCTTGACAATTACTCCACGTTCATCCATCTTATTCCTACAGATCCACTTGGTCCCAATTATGTTGTGGTCTTTTGGTTTAGGAATAAGCTCCCAGACCTTGCATCTCTTGAACTGATTTAACTCTTCTTGCATTGCCTCAATCCAATGAGGGTCTAGGATGGCTTCTTCAAACTTCTTTGGCTCTACTTGGGATAAAAAACTGGAGTAGAGTGCTGCATTCAGATTTCTGCTCCTTGTTTGTACCCCTTGTCTTAGATCACCAATGATTTGATCTGCTGGATGATCTCTAAGATGCCTATTAGCTGGAGGCATCCTGGCTTCAGGTTGAACTTCCTCAGTTTCTTCATCTTGCTGCACTCCTTGAATTTCTTCTGCATTAGGTACATGTAGCACTCCCCCTGGACATCAGCCACTATCTTCTACTTGTTGTCTTGTAGTAGGTTCTTCTTCAATAGTAAGCTTGTCCATCTTCTTAGTTATACCTATGGAGCTGCATTTACTACTAGACAACTCATTGTTAATAAGTCTAGTTTCATCAAATACTACATGTACAAATTCTTCTACAACTTAAGTAGACAAGTTGTAGACTCTATAAGCCTTACTATTGTTGCTGTACCCAACAAAGATCCCCTCTTGGGACTTAGCAGCAAACTTAGTCAAGTAAGACTTTCCATTGTTAAGTATAAAACACTTACAACCAAAGATCCTGAAGTAGGATAGGTTTGGTTTTCTGCCTTTCACAACCTCATAGGGGGTCTTGTTGTGGCTTTTAGTAATGGTAGCCCTATTAATAACATGACATGCAGTATTAACTGCCTCAGCCCAGAAATATTCTGGTAGAGATGTATCACTTAATAGGGTTCTACCAGCCTCAATCAAGGTTCTATTTTTCCTCTCAGCAATGCCATTTTGCTGAGGTGTTCTTGGTGAAGAAAACTCTTGAAATATACCAAATTCTTCACATAGTTTTGACATACTATCAGACTGAAATTCAGTACCATGGTCACTTCTTATCTTGACCACAGTACTGTCTAGTTCATTCTGAATTTGTTTGACAAAGCTATGGAAGATACTAGGTGTTTCAGATTTCTGTATAAGAAAGAACACCCAGGAAAACCTTGAGTAGTCATCTACAACTACAAAGGTATAGACCTTCCTACCTAGGCTGTGAACTAGCATAGGACCAAAGAGATCCATATGCAAGAGGTATAAACACCTCACAATATCTTTGTTTTCAATGCAACTAAAGGTGGATCTAGTCTGCTTGCCCTTTTGACAAGCTGAGCATATTCCATCTTTAATACACTTAACTTGAGGACCATTCCTCACTAACTCTTTGCTAAAGAGTTGGCTAATTGTTTTGTAGTTGAGATGGGCTAGTCTCTTGTGCCATTTGACACAATGAGAGACTTTCTCATTAGCTACAAGACACACTGGAGAACCATTGTTCTCACACATAATGTCTAGACAGTAGACATTTCTTTTTCTATAACCTGTCAAAATGATCTGTTGATCAATTGACCTCCTGGTATGACAACCATCTTTGACAAATGAGATGTCATATCCTACATCACTCAATTGACTTATACTAATAAGGTTATATTTCAAACCTTTAACATAAGCCACTTGAGTAATAATTATATGGGTGCTAGAAATGTTACCAAAATCCTTGATGATTCCTTTTTCAGAACCACCAAAGGTGACTTTTGGACCATCCTTGATGGGTGTGTAGTTCTTTAGCAATCCCCTTGTTCCAGTCATGTGTCTGGAATATCCACTGTCCAAGTACCATATTGGGGCATGGCCACTTGGACTCACCTGCAAAACAGATTAGTGAACCTTAGAACCTAAAGAATTCTTGGGTCCTTGGTACTGGTTAGTTTGCTTCCTAATAAAGCTACCTGCAGGTTTTCCAACAGGCAGTTTGCTACTCACTTTAGCACTTGCATTGTACCAACAGTCCATGGCAAAGTGGCCTACCTTGCCACAGCACCAACACTCAAACCTATTGTACCTTTGCTTAGGTACATTCTTAGCTGTTTTATCTACAGCTGGCTTGTTGAGAGCTAGGTCTTTGCCCTTGGACTTGGACTTGACAATCGTAGCTGGTTTAGTAAACCCCAGTCCAGCTTTACCTTTTTGATGAACAAATTCATCAATTAAGGGTAGAACTGACTTTGGTTTAGAAAACCTAGCAACTAAATCTCTCTCCTTCTGAAGACTAATCTCCAGACTTTTGATTTGATCATTCTTAAAAGTTATAGTCCCCATCTGAATCACAGTTATGTGCTTCAGTCTGGCTATTTCATTTAGCTTATGATCAATCATCTTCTCAAAATCAGTTGCAGCAACTTTGAGACTAGTAATTTCCTTTGCCTGACTCTTGGCTAGGGACGTGCTCTTCTTAAAAGCTTGCAACAGAACTTTATATTCATCTATCAATTGATGAATATCCTCTTTAGACTCAGATGCACTCTCATCACTTGATGATGATGAATCTGATTCTGAACTAGCACATGAAATTAAACTTAAAGAATAATTTTGTACCTTACTAGGTCCTGGCTGCTCCAGGATTTTGTCACTTTCTGTCAATGCCATCAGTCCTTGGCACTGACTGTCCTCTTGTTCATAAATAGAGTTCATGATCTGGATGAACTCTTCTTCCTCTTCCTCAGCAAACAGTCCTATGTATGCTTCAGCATCTGACTCAGTTTCTGATGAAGATATGTCTGACAGGCTCTTATCCTTTTTGGCAACAAAAGATCTTTCCTTCTTGCTCTTGAATTGAGTCTTTTTCTTATCATTAGACTCCTTTCTTTTCTCTGGACAGTCTGCAACAACATGTCCTTGTCTATTACAGCAATAACATACTATTTTTGATAGAGTTGCTTTGCTTGACTTGGTCTTTTTCCTGTCTTTCTTTGATGACTTCTTGTTCTGATAATATTCATCTTTACCCTGTGAAGTAGATGGCTTTGTCCTCCACTGTTTCTTCTTTAAGAACTTCTGAAAGTGTCTTGTGAATGCTGCAAAATCCTCATCACTTTCACTGCTTTCAGACTTTCTACTTGCTGACTCATCTGATTCAGTCTCAGCTACTTTAGGAGGTGGAGTTGGTGACTTACTTCTGTATTTTTTGGGGGGCTTCTATTTTAAATGCCACTGTCCTTTCCTTATGTTCACTTCTTGTAGTCTTCTCCTCTTCTTTCCTTACCATCAATTTCATTTCATAGGATAACAATTTTCCAAACAGAGTTGGAGGAGGAATTTCTGCTAACTTTGCCATTTCTCTTATGACACAGATCTTGGTGTCCCAATCTTTTGTTAGGGACCTTAAAAACTTATCATTAAGCTCATAATTACTGAACTCTCTGCCATAGGACATTAGCTCATTCACAATCCTATAGAACTTCTTATAGCATTCAGTTATGCTATCAGATCTACCTTGCCTGAAGCTTTCATATTCTTGGTTTAATAAAGACTTTCTGTCCTGCCTCACTTCTTCAGAACCCTCCATATACACAATAAGAGTATCCCACATCTCCTTGGATGTCTTACAGTGTATCAAATTCTGAAAGGTAGCATCATCTATAGCACTCATAATGATATTCTGAGCTCTCTTGTCCATTATGGCTAGAACTATCTCATCCTTTGTTATTTCAGAGAAATCCTTAGGTATTCTCTGATTGGCATCTAAGACTGAAACCTTCATGGGCACATATGACCCTTCTTTAACTGTGATGTATATTCTAGGGTCTGAGGCTTCCATAAATAGTCTCACCCTTTCCTTCCAAATGCCAAATATTTCTTTTCTGCAAATGGGTAGCTTCATGGATCCCAATTCCTTATGATTCTCAGTGGAACCCATGGTTCTTGATTTTCTTGATTCTGTAATGTACTTAGACTGAATCTGCCAATAGGATCTACTCAGACAGTTATGTCCCTTTTTGAGTAACCTCACTCTGATACCACTTGAAAGATATTGTACCTAATCACCTAGAGGGGGGGGGGGGGGGTGAATAGGTGACTTAAATTTTTTTAACTTTTTAGGCAGAATTCAGATAATTTCACAGAATTATAACTACTTTTTCCAAGCAATCAAACAACAATCATAGCAAACCATATACACACAGTGAACACACAGGTTTATAGTGGTTCTCCAAGGTTTGGGTACATCCACTTTCCCCCTTCGCCTATCTAGTAGTGTACTAGATTCGGCCAAACTCCTCCACTATCTCAGATCCTCAGATCTTACACTCAGAACCACAACCAGGTTCCTACAGCTCAGGCCCAAGGCCCTACAACTCAGTCTTCTTCAAAGACCTACACTCAGCTTCTACACAAAGCCTACACTCAGCCATAACAGGCCTACACTCAGCCACAACATGCCTACACTCAGAGATACAAATCTCCTACACTCAGGCACACAGGCCCTACCACTCAGCCTTTATAATTACAGGCTTAAAAACTCAGATCCCTAAGGATCCTACAAGATAATATGAATACAAAAAATAAATCCTACAACTCAGAGAAAAGAGAGAAGAGTTGTGAGTTTCTTGATGAGTTCTTGGAAGAACTCAGTTGAAATCAACCTGACTTGGCTTTCTTCAAAGCTTCTTGAATGAAGAACACAATAAGATTGATCTCCTCTGCAGTTGATCCTTTATCTCTGCTACTTAAGATTCAGAACAAAATCTGAACCCTTCTTCTCAGCCTGGTTCCAACGGCTGTCTTCTTGGATGGAGCTCTCTCTCTCTCTCCAACTACTTAGATCTTCACTGGATTCTTCAATGAATAGCTAGATCTTCTTTGTATTACTTGATGTGTTGATCTTGTGTTAAAATCTTCTCATCAATCATCTCCTTCTGTAGACAGTATAAGCCTATTTATAGGCCTTCTTCATGGTAACCGGCTGGTCCGGTTCATAACTGATTTTTGACAACTCTGACAGGTGCAGTAGACCGGTTGGAATGACAGCTGTCAAGTCATCCAGTCAGTTCTTGAAAAATCTGTAACTGTCTGAAAGTGTCGAGACTGTCTGTCTTTAAGTGTCGACACTTATAGACTAAGTGTCGACACAAGTTGACTAAGTGTCGACACTAGCCTTCAAGGTGTCGACACAACTCCTTGTGTTATAGATTTTATATCTCGACACTGCTTCTTCTTCATGTGTCGACACTGATAATGTGTATCGACACAAGTCTTTGTTCTTCAGTACTTTGTTGAATTCTTGTAAGTGTCGACACAACTCCTTTGTGTCGACACATCTTCATGTGTTGAACTTATTCAGTGTCAACACTTCTTCTTGGTGTCGACACATGCCTTTAGTGTTGATACTTGCTGAGTGTCAACACAACTCCTTGTGTCGACACATTCTTCTTGTGTTGATACTTTAGCTGAGTGTCGACACATCTCCTTTGTGTCGACACTTGTACTTAGAATATTGTTGAACTTTGCTAAGTATCGAGTCTTCAGCTGAGTGTCGACACATTCTTTCTTGTGTCGACACTTTCTTCAAGTGTTGACTCTTCTGCTGTGTGTCGACACATTGCTCTGGGTGTCGACACTTGTACTTAGACTCTGCTGACTTTTGCTAAGTGTCGACACAGCCTCCAAGTGTCGACACTTTCTGATGTAGACACAGTTTCTCTGGGTGTCGACACAACTGCTAAGTGTCGACACTGCTTCACTACACTTTTCTTCATTGAGTGTCGACACAGCTCCTTGTGTCGACACTTTCTGTCTGGTGTCGAATCTGCATCACAGGTGTCTACACAACTACTCCAAGTGTCGACACTGCTTATCTGGGTGTCGACACAAGTCTTCTTAAGTGTCGACACTTTCCCTCTGGGTGTCGACACATGGACTTAGAATCTTTTCTGCTTTCCCTGCACAACTAAACTCAAAACACATCAAATACATTTTGATGTATATCATTGAGTAGGGTGAGGCTTCTTCAAATCAGGTACATTAGAACCAATGTACCCAACAGGAATCAGTCCACTCGGGGAGGCAAGTAGTCGGTCTGCAGGAGAGGAACTCGTACAGAGATCTCAGACAACGACATCACTCCAACGAGGAACTTGATATCACTCGAGGAGGTCCTTGGCCAATATGCAGGAGTGGAGCTCGTGCAGGGAATTGGACTTACGAAGACACTACCACTCGAGGACTTGAAACATTGTTGGAGTCGACAGCTCTCAGGAGCCTTGCTCAACTGGAGTGGTGTAAGTCGACTTGGGGAGGCAAATAGTCGGTCTGCAGGAGAGGAGCTCGTACAGAGATCTCAGACTATGACATCACTTCAACGGGGATCTGGATCTCACTCGAGGAGGTCCTTGGCCAATATGCAGGTGAGGAGCTCATGTAAGGACTTGGACTTATGACGACACTACCACTCGAGGACTTGGAACGTTGTCAGTGTCATTTTTCCTGCTGCTTTAAGAGATTGACAATGAATCAAGTGCACCAATATCTTTGAGGATGAAGAAATTATAAAGAGAACGATGATCTCGCCGCTGTCGAGTTGGGAGGTTGGAGTCCAACCCTGTTCCTGATAGTTCCTCCAGTCAGAGGAGAGATGCAATCGGGGGTAGCTAGGATGACATGCAAGGGGGGAGCTGATCTCGGCCGTCAATGCAAGGGTCCGGTCTTACAAGGGCACTTATATCCCGAGGCATCGTCCTATCATCCGCACTGGGCTATCTAGGATAAATAGGTCGAAGGCACATTCCCCAATCCAAATGTGGAGATAATACCAGCTCTGCGATCTGGCTACGAGCATACATGCATGAGCGAGGGGTAATGTTTTTCCGAGGGTCCTCCAAGACACACTCGCAGCTAACATATTCCCTTGGGCCTATCCCTGCTCTTTGGTCGGTTATACTGCCTTTGAAAATAATGAGGGGCTGCTGCCCAAATGAGAGCTCAAAAAGGTCGATCCTTCCTCGAATCCAAGAGGTTGGAGTCCAAACCTATTCCTGCTAGTTCCTCCAGTCGGAGGAGAGATGCAATCGGGGGTAGCTAGGAAGACATGCAAGGGGGGAGCTGATCTCGGCCGTCAATGCAGGGGTCCGGTCTTACAAGGGCGCTTATATCCCGAGGCATCGTCCTATCATCCGCACTGGGCTATCTAGGAGGAACGAGTCGACAGTCGGCTTCTCGGATCAATCTCGGAGCAGAACCTTAAGGCCTCGGAAATCTTGAGGTGAAATGGCACAAAAGAGAAGCCAAACAGTTGCCACTATCTGTATATATATATATATGAAAACATGTACAAGTAAAATACAACATTAACCGCCAGGGATAGAACCTTTTCAGGTCATCCCCGCTTCAAGTACCTCCCAGTTGCTCTCCAACAGTTGCTCCTCATCCTGTGGCGTCCACCTTTTTCATGACCAGATCCCCAACAAGGAAATGTTTTAGGCGGACATTCTTGCTGAAGTGCTTCACCATGCGCCACTTGATCTCCTCTTGGCGGATGGATGCCATGTCACGAAGCTCTTCAACAAAATCCAGCGAAAGCCTTTGATCGTCTTCATTCTCCAAGCGCCATTCCTCATTGCCATCCCCGGCTGCTATGACTCTCGAGCTCCGAACCTCAAACTCCACTGGGATGAGTGCCTCAGACCCGTGGGACAACTTGAAGGGAGTTTCCCCCGTGGCTGAGCTCGGAGTTGTTCTCAGAGCCCAGAGGATTGAGGGGAGCTGCTCTGCCCAATTGCCTTTTAAGTTGGTGACTTTATTCTTTAGGAGGTTGATGATCAACTTGTTGGCAGCTTCCACTTGTTTGTTGCTGCGAGGATGATGCACAGAGGCGAATCAAAGATCTGTCCCTAGCTGCTTGCAAAAGTCCTCTAACTCCAGGCTGACGAACTGTGGCCTATTATCGGTGGCATTGGCAAGAGGAATCCCAAATCTGCATGCAATCTCTCTCCAAATAAAATTCTTTACAATTTGCGAAGTGTTATTGGCCAGAGCTTTTGCCTCGATCCATTTGGAGAAGTAATCGATCATGACGAGGACGAACTTCCTCTGTCCATTGGCCAGAGGAAAAGGGCCGATCAAGTCCATCCCCCAGATGGCGAAGGGCCATGGAGCAGTGATCGAGCACAGATGCTGAGCTAGTTGTAGTTGAAGAGGCGCGAAGAGCTGACATTGGAGACATTTTTTGGAGAAGGCTTCTGCATCTTTCCAAATGGTGGACCAAAAATACCCGTGCCTTAGGATTCTTTGTTCAAGAGTGCGAGTCCCTCAGTGGCTGCCACACTCTCCCGAGTGGATCTCCTCCAGGACATGTGGGACTTCGATCTCCGACAAACACCAAGCCAGAGGACCTGATATGGTTTTACAATAGAGCTCTCCTTCCAATAGCAATTAATACGCGGCTTTGTAACAAAACTTCATCTGATCCCCCGCACTGGCAGGAATCTGTCCAGTTGTTAGGAAAGAGATAATCGGATCCCTCCAGGATGTTCTCTGCTCGATCTCCATCATCTCCCCTTCTTCGATGGACGGTCGGAACAGTTCAGTCATGGTCCCCCCAGCCCGGGGACCGTACTTGGCAAGGTAGTCGGCTTCTGAATTCTCTTCTCGGGGTACATGCTTGACGAAGAAAGATTGAAATCCCCCGATCAGACATTTCACTTTGATTAAGTACCTCTGCAGGATCAGATCATTCACCTCGAACTCGCCTTTGATCGGAGACGCGACTACCATCGAGTTGATGAAGTCCCTGATATCTAAAATTTCTAACTCCTTGGCGAGACGCAAGCCAGGGACCATGGCTTCGTACTCCGCCTGATTATTTGTAACGGGGAAGAGGATCTCGACTGCTTGCTCGATCCTGGTTCCCTGGGGGCTCACCAGCACGACTCCAGCTCCCGCGGACTATCTGCCCGAATCCCCATCCACAAACATCTTCCACGAAATTGGGCTAGAAGCGCCTTCCTCTCCTTCCACCTTGGCTGAGAAGTCGGCAATGAAATCCGCCACTGCCTGTGCCTTGATCGCTACTCTTGGAGAATAAGAAATATCAAACTCGCTAAGCTCCACTGCCCACTTTGCCAGCCTGCCAAAATGCTCCACTCCATCTAGGATACTGCGTAAAGGGTGATCGGAGATGACCCTGATGGAGTGAGCCTGAAAATATGGACGGAGCCTCTGAGCTGAAACTACTAAATCAAACACCAATTTCTCCAAGATATGATATCTCGTTTCCGCCTGTCGCAGCACTCTACTCACATAGTAGACAGGGAGCTGCTTCTTGCCTTCCTCTCGGACCAACACCGAGCTAACTACCTCTACTCCCACTCCCAAGTATAGAAAGGGATCTTCGTTACCCCGTGGGCCTTGGAGGAGAGGAGCTTGGGTTAGCTGTTGCTTGAGCTTTTCGAAAGTCTCCTCACACTCCGCGGTCCACTCGAACTTCTGATTCCCCCAAAGGGTTTTGAAGAATGGAGAGCACTTCTCCCCTGCCTTGGACAAGAAACGACTAAGGCCTGCCAGCTTTCCGATCAACCTTTGAACTTCCTTTGGATCCCTCGGGGATGCCATCTCCAGAATGACCTTTACTTTATCTGGATTAGGTTCCACCCCCTAAGAGTGAGGAGGTGACCTAAAAACTTCCCTCTTCCTGCACCGAAGATGCACTTGGCTGGGTTGAGTCGCATCTTATACTTCCTCAGGGTAGCGAAAGTCTCCACCAGATCCGTTATGTGCTCCGCAACACTTTTTCTCTTGACGAGAAGATCGTCCACATAGACTTCCAGGTTCCGCCCCTTCTTCCCCTTGAAGATTTGATCCATCATCCTTTGATATGTCGCGCCCGCATTCTTGAGCCCGAAGGGCATCATCTTGTAGCTATAACATCCATCGCTAGTTATGAAGGAGACGTCGCGATAGTCGGGGGGAGGCATCCGGATCTTGTGATACCCTGAAAAAGCATCAAGAAAACTCATCACAGGAAACCCAACGACGGAATCAACCAGCACATCGATTTGAGGCAAGGGGTAGAAATCATTCGGGAAAGCTTTATTCAACATGGAAAAATTGATACATAGATGCCAGCCCCCTCCGGGATTCTTCAACATTACAACTTTGGAGACCCAGCCTGGATACTGGATCTCCGAGATAAAACCTGCTTCCAACAGCTTCTCTACCTCCTCCCTGATTGGCCCGACCAACATGGCAGTACTCTTCCTCTGCTTCTGACAAATAGGAGCCACCGCGGGATCCAGGTTGAGGTGATGGCAGGCAACATCGGCGTCGGCCCCTGGCATCTCGGCGGCACTCCATGCGAAGACGTCGACATTGTCTTGCAGGCAAGCGACCATATCTATCTTCCCTTCCAGCGGCAGGGATCCTCCAGCCTTTAGCAGTCCCGACTCTCCTCCCTGAGAGATTACTTCCACCTTCTCCACCTCTTCCACAACATATAACCCCTTCTCCTTCTCCAGGAGCTCCTCTAGCTTCTCTGCGTCACCCATCCAGCTGATGGTGCTGACACATTCAGGTAGCACTCCTTGGAGGCCTTAGCATCTCCCCTGGTCCTGATCTGAACATCTCCCCGGCAGTACTTCAAGAACTAGTGATATGACGACGAAACGACCTTGAAATAGTTGATGAGGGGTCGCCCAAAGATAGCGTTGTATCTGCTCGGTGCGTCGACAATGATGAAGCGACATCGGATCGACGTCCCGCCGAGTGTAACCAAAAGTTCCACCGCCCCTTCCACCTCTTTCTTCTCTCCTGAGAAGCCAAAGAGGGATCCATCTGCAGCCTGGACCCGGTATGCTTCCACCAGAAGCCCAACAAAGGTTCTCTTGAAAATGACATTCACCGAGCTACCGTTGTCCGCGAGGATTTGGTTGACTGTGAAGTCTTCAATTGTAGCTTGAATCACCAAGGTGTCGTGGAAGGGGTTCTCATTCCCCAGCATATCCTCCTCCAAAAAGGTGATTTCTTCGAATGACGGCGGGTTCTGTGACGTCGAGGTGATGTTCTTCCGATAGATCTGGTGGAGACTTCCCTTATGGGAAGCTTCGAGCCCGGCCCCTCCATTGATCACCCCTACATGCCCACCTCCCGGGCCATGTATCACCTCTCCATGACCTCTCAGTTTGATGCGATCTTCATTCCTCCTCCTCACTGAAGCTTTTAATGACACCTGCCCCACCAGGGCCTCCTGCCTCTACTGCTCTCTCTGCTGCTCCTGCTTCCAACCTCCTCCTTGCTTCCCAGAACTCCGGGCAAGCCAAGGTCCTGTGCCCCTCTACTCGAAGAGCTGCCTCATTGGTGGTCTCCACTGCCGGCGATTCTCGGGATATTGGAATCGTCTATCCTCCCTCTTCATGCCTGGGCCTCTGCTAGCCTCCTCTCTTCTTGTCTTCGAGGCCTCTCCTACCTCCTATCTTCAACACTCCCGGGCTGTTCTCTCGTCATCCTCTCCTCTCTTCTCGAATCTTCCTTCCTCCTCCCATCCTGCCACTCCGACATCCTTCTCGTCTTCGCTCCTGAAAGTCCTGCTCTCCCCTTCTCCCTAGAATCCTCTCCATCCAACCTCGCCAAGAAGTCCTTGTTCTTCTCATCTCTGCGAACAAAGGTGTTCGCCCTCTCTATCATCTCTTCAAAAGATCTCGGGGGATTAGACCCCATCTCCATGCTGAACAAACCTTGCTTCAGACCGAACTTCAGGGCTACCATCAAGGTAAAGCTGTCCACCTCCTCTACCTCCAGGATCTCCTCTTGGAAACGGTCAATGTAGTGGTCCAAGCTCTCGTGCTGCCCCTGCATAACCTTGAAGAGAGCCGTCGCCTCCTTCTTCCTCTTCTTCGATGTCGTGAACCTCGCCATGAGGCCCCGACGCAGATAAAAGAAACAATACACGGACCCTGCTGGCAGTTGATGTAACAAATCTCTGGCATTCCCCTTGAGGGTGATGGAGAAGAACAAGCACTTGAAGGAATCAGACATGTTGTGGATGGAGACAACATCATCAAACCATTGAAGTTGTCTGATAGGGTCGTCCCTGCCAGAGTAGTAGGTGAGGACGAGCTCTCTGAACCCTTCGGGAACGGGGGCAGAGGGGATCTCGTCATAGAAGGGGCTCCTCCCTCCCTGGCGGTGGCGAGTTTCATCCTCGCTGGAGACGTCATACTCACTGTAGTGCCGAGTATCTCAGTATCTCACCGGTGACATCGGGTCCCGAAAGAGGACCCCTTGGCTACCCGCCAGATGATATCGCGACTGCATCAGTCGCTCTTCTCTCGCCAAAGCGGGCTCCTTTCTAGCTCTCCTCGGCGACGCTTCCTCCTCCAACGGTGTCACACGATGGGGAGAAGTCGCCGTGACATCAGGGCGATGAGCAAACCCGACAAGAATGGTCTGCTCGATCCTCTTCGCAAACTCTTCAAACGCGGCAACAGTCACATACTCAACACCTTGTGCGGCTTCTCCTCCTACTAAGTTGCCGACCAACTCTCCATGCTCGCCACCATTGGCTATCTTACTCAACCACTAAACTTTCCTCCTTGGCTGCGATCCATGCTCACCGCACCAAGTGTTGAAGCCAGGAAAATTCCCAGCCTCGAATTCGGACTAAAGCCGCCTAAGGTTACCGACTCAGAGGTTAAATCAGATGGATAGTATGACTAGGATGAAGAACCAGGTCAAACAGGACCCCAGATGTTGTGGTAGGAAGGTCCCACCACGTACCCGTATGCTCAAAAGGAGCAGCCCATTCTCAACCAAAGATGGTCGAATGGGTACGTGGGAGACTAGCTGATGACAAAGTTGCAAGGTCGCGACTTGATCTCTAAGGAAATGGAATCCAAATACTCGGCTAGTATCTCAAAAGTGAAGATCGCGAGTATCCTACAGAGGATTTCAAGTGCCTCGCCTCATACCCCTGAGGTGCTATTTGCAGGAAAATCCAAGGGGGGGGGGGGGGGGGGGGAGGGGTCATATTTATACCCCACCCCCTGGCGACTAGGCGACTTCCAGAGGAATTCACATGGGCTGGGCGAGTATCTCGCCTAGTCGCCTACCTGGCGAGTATGTGAGTGGAGCTCGCCATACTCGCCCAGGCCTTCCGCGATCTTGCATGCTGACTTTGACTCCTGTCTTGACTTGTTGACCTTGACTTCTGCTAATCTGGCCGTGGTAGGCCCATCCTCGACGAATATAGGTTGTACAATCTGCTTCCAGCCTTTTTATCATGTCGATGATATCAACTAAACTCTAGTTCGTTATAAACAAAAGGGCTTGCCTCAGGGGATCCCGCAAGCCTTTGTAGAATCGTTTAGCATAACCTCGGTCATCCAACTCGTAGGAGTCAGCAATACTTGCCAAATGCTAAAACTCCCTCTGGTATTCTGTAACCGACTTAGATCCCTATTTTAACTGCATTAATCTTTTCTCAAGCTCATCTATAGCGGTCGATGGGATGAAATGTTCAAAGAAAGCTCCAGAGAACTCAATGCAACTGATCTTCGTATATACTCGGCCCTGGAAGGTGGAGCCCATGAGGGACTTCCACCACCTCTCGGCGTGCAGTTCCAGGACAGACACTGCTAAAGTTACCACGATGCTGGCTGGACAACAGATTCCTGCCAACAACTCATGCACTGTGTCGAGCCATTCTTTCATATGCACGGCCGACTCTGTCCCAATGTACGCAGGAGGGGAGAGAGCTCAGAAGGTGCTCAACCAGTTTGAGCCCGGAGCCTGTTGCTGCATTGGGGATTTTTTAGACCAAAAGGCGTCTAGAATAGCCGTGAACGTCTGTCCCAGCTCTGGTTGTTGAAACTGTGTGGGTTTTGAAGGGGCAGGAGCGCCCCTACTGACTCTACTTGTGCTGGAATCTACACGTAAGGTGCAAACCTATTGTCAGGTTGGCTAAACGTAGTGTTAAAATTGGACGTACTTAGTGTGAATTACATATGGGCACACCACTGCTTCCACTAAGTCAATTTGTCCCCAAACAGACTAATCGAATGAGAGTGGCCCATTGTTCGATGACTTCTTTAGTTCAGAATCGTAGCAAGCTGATACCATTTGTAAGACCCCCCTCCCGGAACACAAAACACGACACGAGGGAAGTATTATGCCCATAACAGCCGCCTTGCGGTAACGTTAGCACACAAGATAATCTATACTACAAGACGCCTATCCTGCATGCTAAACATATCATCCTTGCCAACCCAACGTAAAGAATATAAAATAGAAGTCATAATGAACACTAGTATAAAAGTCCAGAAGTACAATAAAAATGAGAAGCAACCAAGGCTTATATAATATCAGAGTACATGCCCAAAAGGCTACAAAAGAGTCTCTCTAAAAACACTCACATCAGTCACCAATGGCAATGATGGTACCGTCACATCAAGCCCTGTCGTCCTGGACTGGCTGCTCTCCTGCATAACCTGCTGCTGCTCTGTCTGTGGTGTTTCCTCCTAAAAAGGAAGACATAGCAACCATTAGTCATAAACACTAAGTGACAATCACATCCGCTCCCTCGGAGACTCCTCAGCACCAGACGAAGAAAGGAACAAAGGTACAATATATATAAGTGAACGAAAGTATAAGCAGGTGGTATAGAAGTAAATAATATAAGTGTATATCAACAATTGCAACAAATGAGTTCAACAATTTTCATTAGCAGTTCTACCATCTACATCAGTATATAATATGAAAGTACGATAGAAAGTAACTTAACTTATATGAATGCCCATACAGACATATAAGTTAAGGATTGGCTCAACAGTAAAGCAACTCATCGTATAAGAGTGTCCATACAAACTTATACGACAATGATCTTATGTATGTAATGTAATGTAATGATATGAATGCAATGCAATGACTCACCCATGATCATGCACATGTAACTGCTATGTTGACACAAACTTATAATTCCCACTTTTCGAGCAGGTAGCTAACCTCTCGGGCATCAGCCATCGTGGCCAGACGGTGATAGTGGAACAAGCTTTCCACTACTAGGCGAGCATCGATACTACCTGGCCTAGGCCTCTGTATGCCTCAATACTAAGGAAACAACAACAGAGCTCACATGCATACTACGACTCAGAAGGAGCCTCGGGTAGGTGTACACCGAGGACCAAGCCCAACTGGCCTATCGTCATGGAACAGAAGGAACCTATGGGAGCGTATCACCAAAGGAACAAGCCTAACCGTCCACTTGGCATGGAAGGAGCCCTAGGAATGAGCACCGAGGACCAAGACCAACAGCCCAAGGTCTATCTGTCAACTCCCGTCGGTGTGACAACTAGCGAGTTTGTAGACCTGCCACACTATCCTTAACCCAAGATTACGACACCACATGTCGACTCACACCGCATGCAATTTCACATCATCATGGCATAAAAGGAGCCTATGGGAGCGTATCACCAGAGGACCAAGCCCAACTGTCCACTCGGCGCGGAAGGAGCCTCGAGAATGAGCATCAAAGACCAAGCCCAACTGCCCAAAGTCTCTTTTCATCATTACCAATCCAAAGTGGTCAAACACACGCACTGACACCCTTTCACATACTCGTGTTCCAAGGAACTTAAGGGTTCATCATCAACACAGGTGGCAAGACACCTCGTACAACATACAATCTCACACTGCTACCTGTAAGGAGACACACTCTATGTAGGGGGACTATATAACTTATCCCATCAAATACTTGAGATCAAAATTCAACATATTTCATAGCCATGAGATTTACCTCATCTGATTCCTTCTTTTGATCAAGAATTCACAACAATTATATTAGTTCATCATGTATCCATCAAGCATAATATCATAAGTGTAGATTACACATTCAATTATTTGGCATCACACTCTCTTTCAAAACCTGTTTCATTCACCGGATTATAATCACACACATCCTTACCGGACTTCATAAGTGCATCATTTGTACAATCAAACCTTATCAAATCATTTGTTCACCAAACCTCCCCAAACCATTTGCTTATTAAACTCCTCTAAACCATTTGTTTATCACATGCACATCGGGCCAAGTTCGCTAAAACCTCAACATTCATTCTTCAATCTCTCTCTCAAACCAAGCCCAATACTTGGCTAACCCGAGAATATTAAGTTCATAGGGCTTGACTGTACAACCACTTTGACTGGACATTCCCGAGTGTACGAGACTTGTATGAAGACGTTTAACCATCCGTTGGAAAGGAATTTCCAAGGACTACAACTTTGGTATTTTATCCATCAACCAGATCTGGCCGTAACGTACTTGAAATCAACCTCGAAGTCATCTGCGTACAAAAACAAATTTCTGCATGAATAAAGTATCAGACCAACAAGTTTGATTGGACTTTCATATGGCTACAGGCTCGTATGAAGACGTGTAACCACCCATTGGAAAGGTATTTCAAAGGGCTATGACTCTCGTGTTTAGCCAAAAACCCAGATCTGGCTGTTTCATGCCCGAAAGCGCCTCGAAGTTCGCTGCATACAAAAAACAGATTTCTGCGCGCATCTTAAAGTGAAACAAACGACATCGGTTCATCTTCCTCCTCTAGCCAATATTTCTGAACTTCATCCAGCATTCCTCCTCCCTTATTCTCCCTCACAGTATCATTCTCCTTTACGAAACCAAGTCCACAGTCTCCTCTTAGAAGGGCGGAGAGGTTGAAGTCAACTAGCCTCTAGGGCGAAGCTCGAGCACGATCCCTTCCTAGGAAATCTTCATCTTGCAAATCGAACTCCTTTGAGTTGACATCTCTCCTAGGAATTAACTATAGATCCAGCACCAAGGGAGAGGGTAGGAAGCTCACATCGTTTCTGGCGGTTTCGAGATTTCTGGCCATGGATCTTATCGTCCTCCTCCGCGACATCCTTCCTCTTCGTTGGTATCGTGTTTCACGAAAAAAGGGACGACTCTTCCTCTGACTCCGGTGACTTTGTTCCTCCTGACAGTTTTGCACAGCAGTGGATTTGGTAAGAACGGCAAAGTGACGTCCGGGGTTTTTGATTTGTTCTCTTTTATAATATGTTATTAGGTTTAACTTTACTTGCCACGTGTCATCGTATTAGTGGACCACCCATAATTTCCCATATTAAGTCCTAATGAAATGATCGTTCCAAGGAAATCTAAGATGCACGCATCCCGAAATCCAGTTCAACCCGTCTACACAAGCCAGCGAATTCTGCCTGGGCCGAAAAACGCACCAGTCAAATTCGGCGAGTATCAGGCTTCATAATCGACGAATCGACGAATATAGCTAGGTATACTCGACGAATTCTTCACTGTTTTCGCCGAATCGCCTAAGTGATAATCGACGAATTCGTCGAATATCCTTAGTGATTTTTGACGAATTCCCCTTGGCCGAAAATCCAACTTCTATTCCGTCGAATTCCTTCAATGATATTTGATGAATTCGTCGAATATACTTAGTGATAATCGACGAATTCGTCGAATATCCTTAGTGATAATCGACGAATTCCACTTAGCTATTTATCCAAATCCTGGTGTCGAGTGCATCGAGTATCATACAATATTACTCAACGAATAACCCCCTTACATGACGAATTCGTCGGATATCATTGGCGATATCCGATGAATTTTCCTTGGAATTTTTCTTCCAACGATATTCGATGAATTCGTCGGATATCACTGACGATATCCGACAAATTTCCCTTGGCTATTTTCTCCTAGGCCATCCCACTTCGATCCGTTGGGTATCACTCAACTCAACACTTCACCCAACGCACTCGACACATTTTGCCAGTACACCTCGATCCTGAGTCAAGTTTCTTGACTCAGAATGCGCGCGAGGGGCCTAGTGCGAAACGAGACGTTACATGTATATCGTGACGTTGTTTATTCAAGTTATTTTTAATATATTAGACATAATATCACGAGTTATAACATGTACGCATAGAGTTTCTACATGACTGCTTCGTCTAGGGATGTGTGAATAGTATAAAGTCATTACGCTACCTAAATCCTCACACATACCTAGAGGCATATTCAACATACACTCGCATGTCTAGTCGCACTTAGTAGCTAAGCACCTATAGATTCGACGCATCTTGACAAAAGTAGACAACGTTCCCAAAAATTAACAATCATAAATCAAACATTGTACATAATCATTATGCCCTAGGTTCTAGCCATGTGTGTCCTAAGAATGAACAATCCACAGTTTTTTGTTTATTTTGGGTTATATATATATATATATATATATATATATATATATATATATATATCTTTATTATATATAACAATATAGATATCTACCAAGCACACAAATGATTTGATTTGGACCGTTTGATCAAACTGCTACAAGAATTTTCCATCGTCTGATTTAGCAGTTTGACAACTCATCCACTAATATTCTCCTTCAAATGTATAGTTTTTTATATTATTTATTCTTCTTCAAATTTATAGCATATTATATTATAAATTTTGATAGCGGAAAAAGTCAACAAAGACTTATATTCTTCCAACTCCTCACATCCCCATAAATATTTATGCATTATTATAATATCAAATTCTGCCACATTGTATTGACAATACAACGGATTTATGCTTTATTTATCAAATCAATATAAGTCTGATAGTAGTAAAAGCAAATCCCACCAACTACCCACGCTGCCACGCCCCATGCTCCCCTGCCCTGCTCTCCTCCTGCACGGAAGGACTGCTTTCTCCTCCCCTACATGCTACTGTCACGACAAGCCTATATATTTCATTCCTGGACCAAACCACCATTCATTTCATTCCCTACCACAGCTGCTCTTCTCCTCCTGCAAAATCCCTTCCCCCTCATCATGGGCATCGCAGGCTGCCTCCTCTGTGAGCGAATCACCATTGGCGCACCTCCTCTCTGCGCGAAGCTCCATTAGCAACTTGCAACAACCAAACTCCTCTCTACGGGAAGCTCCATCCTCTGCTGGCTTACCACTGCGTCGACTGCCAACACCTCTGCTGGCTTACCACTTTTCCCGTATCTTACGTTTCTGCGCTCTACAGTTTTCGGGGATCATATGCGATCATCTCCACGATATCCACTGCGACCATCTCTGTGATCTTCAACGACTTCGGTGACGTCTGTTTCAGATCTCATATCAGGTCCCTGTTTTCTTCTTCCCACTTACTTTAACACCTCAACAAAGTGGTAAGCCAGCAGAGGTGTTGGCAGTCGACAACAAAATATTCCTGATTTCTTTGTTTCAAAAATGCTCTGTTATTTGCTACAAGTTATTCACATCTTCGTACATTTGGAAGGAAGTTATGGAAACATGTTTTGATAATTCAAAAATATTTTGTTAAATAAGTTCAAAAATGCTCTGTTATTTAGAAACATGTTTTGATAAATTGAAGTTTCAAAAATGCTCTATTTTTATTCCTTGAGTACGGGTGTGTTTTTGAATTTTTTTGGTGATCTCAAATGATTTAGGATTATATGTACTTAAGAATAATTCAAAAATGCTTTGTTAAATAAGTTCAAAAATGCTATGTTATTTGGAAGCATGTCTTGATAATTTCATGTTCAAAAATGCTTTATTTCTATTCCTTGAGTATTAGCGTGTCTTTGAATTTTTTGATGATTTAGGATTATGTATACCTCACTATCATTTTGTAATTTTGTAGTTATTATCCAAGTTGAATATCTCTTAATTAACACATATTTCAACAATCAGAACACATTAACGCATATTTCATTTTTGAAATACTGGTGTGCCCTGTTCGCTCGTCGCTGGATAACCCCCGGCGGGTTCACCGGAGGCCGGCAAAACCCACGGTGGGCGCCATCGGCATAAGGAACCCGCGCCACCCTTGGCGGGTTTATTTTATTTGTTTTTTATTCTTACTGTTAATATTGCACCAAACAATTATTTAATTTCATTTAAAGAAATTGATTCCAAACATGTTCTGTTTTTGAAGCGGTGTTTTATAATTCCATGTTTTATAAGTCAGGTTTTATAATTCCTGATTTTTTATCAAACAATCAGGTTTTTAATTTTTAAAACATATTTTATAAATTAATTCAAGTTTTTATAAATCAGTTTTCTTCGATTTAATTGCCATTTTTTGAATGTAGTTAGTTTCAACAATGATGTTTTTATAAATCAGGCTTGCTATTCTTAAACATGTTTTAACAATCAAGTTCGCGACAACAGTTTCGAGAATTATAATTTTCAATGCAGTTTTGCACTTTATTGTGATTTCTTCACACTTTGAGATATTGCGGTAAACATATGATTTTCTCAGCTTATTAGTACTTGAGTTTAATACAAAAATATAGATGCAATTTGTTGCTTACCGCCTCAAGGCCTGTTGTATAATGTTGAAATATTTAGTTGCCATGGAGGGGAATATTTATGAGTGCATCAGGGAGGGGTTTTGTGAAGATATCATCTAGTTGATCGTCGGTTCCAATGAAGCACACTCTCATGTTCTCTTTCTTAATGTGGTCCATGAGGAAATGATGACGAACATCAATATGTTTGGAACGAGAGTGAATTACTGGATTATTCGTCAAGTCTATGTCACTCTTGTTGTTGCACCTAAGGTTAACATTCTCAAATTTTATTGCAAAGTCCTCTAACGTTTGTGACATCCAAAGTGCTTGTGCGCAACAACTTCCTAAGGAGATATACTCGACTTCAGTAGTGGAGAGGGCAACTGAGTTTTGTTTCCTACTTGACTATGAAACTAGTTTTATACCTACGAAGTGACAGGTACCACTTGTGCTCTTGCGGTCGAGTGAGCATCCAGCGTAATCAGAGTCGGAATACCCGTGGAGCGTGAAGTCAGTAGTGTGTGTGTGTGTGGGGGGGGGGGGGGGGTACAAAAACCAATATTTTGGGTGCCTATACGATACCTAAAGATGTGTTTAACAGCTTTGAAATGTGATTCTTTAGGATTGGCTTGATACCTACCACAAAGACACAACACGAATATTGTAATATCGGGTCTAGAAGCACTTAAGTACAAAAGTATTCTGATAATTCCTCCAAATAAAGTTTGGTCCACCGAAATGCCACTTTCATCATTTCCTAATTTTAGAGATGCGTTCATTGGAGTTTTTACCGGTTTCAGATTTTCAAAGTCGAATCGCACAAGCATATCTTTTATGTATTTCGATTGACTTATAAAAATTCCATCATTTTGTTGAGAAATCTGAAATCCTAAGAAGTATGTTTACTCCCCAACTAAGCTCATTTTAAATTCAGATTACTTTAGGGTGACAATTTCATTACATTACTTTTCATCCGTGGCACCAAATATGATATCATCAACATAAATTTGCAATAGAATTAGATCGAGATTCTCGTGCTTTACAAACAGTGTGGTGTCCGCATTAGCCATCCTAAAACCATGCTCTAGGAGAAAAGTCATGAGCTTATCATACCAAGCACGAGGTGCCTGTTTCAGTCCGTACAAAGCTTTCACTAATTTGTAAACGTGATTTGGGTAGTCAGCATTCTTGAACCCGGGTGGTTGCTCGACATACACCTCTTCCTTTATATATCCATTTAAGAATGCACTCTTAACATCTATTTGATATAACTTAATTTGTTTATAACTTGCAAATGCTAAAAATATACAAATCAATTCAAGACGTGCAATTGGTGTAAAAGATTCCTCAAATTTCACATCCTCTATTTGTGAGTAACCTTGTGCCATAAACCGTGCCTTATGCCTAGTTATCCTAGATTCACCATCAAGTTTGTTTTTGTATACCCATTTCAAACCTGTTGGGTACATTGGTTAAATGTACCTGATTTGAATAAGCCTCACCCAACTCAATGATATACAACATAATGTATTTGATGTATGTTGAGTTTACTTGTGCAGGTTAAGTATTTGCAGAACTGAAGCAAAAAGTTTCTAAGTCCATGTGTCGACACCCAGAGGGAAAGTGTCGACACTTAAGAAGACTTGTGTCGACACCCAGACAAGCAGTGTCGACACTTGGAGTCATTGTGTCGACACCTGGGATGCAGAGTCGACACCAGACAGAAAGTGTGGACACAAGGAGCTGTGTCGACACCCAATGAAGAAAAGTGCAGACAGAAAGTGTCGACACAAGGAGCAGTGTCGACACCTTGAAGAACTGTGTCTACACCAGAAAGTGTCGACACTTGGAGCTGTGTCGACACTCAGCAAAAGTCTGCAGAAACTAAGTATAAGTGTCAACACCCAGAACAATGTGTCGACACACAACAAGAAGAGTCAACACATAAAGTAAGTGTCGACACCTAGAACAATGTGTCGACACTCAGCTGAAGACTCTACACTTGAAGAAAGTGTCGACACATGGAGCTGTGTCGACACTTAGCAAAGAACAGCAAGATCATCAAATATTCTAAGTACAAGTATCGACACTAAGTGAATGTGTCGACACTCAGCTGAAGTCTCAACAGATGAATCAAGTGTCGACACCAGGAGCTATGTCGACACTCAGCAAGTATCAACATAGAAGACTATGTTTCGACATCAAGAAGCAGTGTCGACACTTAATAGATTCAACACAAGAAGTTGTGTCGACACAAAGGTGATGTGTCAACACTTAGAAGAATTCAGCAAAAGATAGAAGATCAAGTACTTGTGTCGACACTCAACAGAAGAGTCGACACATGAAGAAGAATCTGTGTCGAGACATAGTATCTACAACACAAGAAGTTGTGTCGACACCTTGTAGACTTGTGTCGACACTTACACAACTGGTGTCGACACTTGGTCTATAAGTGTCGACACTTAAAGACAGAAAGTCTCGACACTTTCAGACAGTTAGAGATTTTCAAGAATTGACTGGATGACTTGACAGCTGCCGTTCCAGCCGGTCTACAGCACCTGTCATAGATGTCATAATTCAGTTATGAACCGGACCAGCCGGTTACCATGAAGAAAGCCTATAAATAGGCTCATACAGTTTACAGAAACTGTTGTTCAGATTATTGTTCAAGTAGTTATTGAAGTGGTACAAGTTATTGATTAAGTATCAAAACAAGAAGATCTAGCTGTCCAAGTGCAGATCTAAGAAGTTGGAGAGAGAGGGCTCCATCCAAGAAATCAGCCTCTGGAACTAGGCTGAGAAGAAGGGTTCAAATATATTCTGGATCTTAAGAAGCAGAGGTCAAGGATCAACTGCAGAAGGAGACAATCTTATTCAGTTCTACTTTCAAGAAGCTTTGAAGAAAGCTAAGTCAGATTGAATCCAGCTGAGTTCTTCCAAGAACTCATCAAGAAACTCTCAACTCCCCTCTCTTGTTTCTGAGTTGTTGAGTTAATATTTGTAAATCATTTTTAACTTGTAGGATCCTTTGAATCTGAGTGATTTGTAAGCCTGTAATTATAAAGGCTGAGGGTAGGGCTTGAGAGCCTGAGTGTAGGAGATTGAAATCTCTGAGTGTAGGCCTTGTTGGCTGAGTGTAGGCCTTGGTGGCTGAGTGTAGGCCTTTGTGGCTGAGTGTAGGCTTTGAGATAAAGCTGAGTTGTAGGGCCTTGGGCCTGAGGTGTAGGAACCCGTTTGAGTTCTGAGATAGTGGAGGAGTTTGGCCGAATCTAGTACACTGCTAGATAGGCGAAGAGGGAAAGTGGATGTACCCAAAGCTTGGGGAACCACTATAAAACTCTGTGTCTGCTGTGCTGTGATTGTGATTTGTTGTGTATGCTTTGTGATTGCTGTGAAAAAGTAAAGTAGATTCTGTGATATAACTGTTTGCTGCCATTAAAGTCTTAAAAAGAATTAGGTCACCTATTCACCCCCCTCTAGGTGTTTAGGTACTATATCTTTCAAGTGGTATCAGAGGGAGGTTACTCAAAAAGGACTAACAGTCTGAGGAGATCCTGTTTGGCAGATTTAGTCTAAGTCAAAATACAGATTCAAGAAAATCAAGAACCATGGGTTCCTCTGAAAATCACAAGGAATTGGGTTCCATGAAATTACCCATATGCAGGAAAGAGATCTTTGGGATCTGGAAGGAAAGGGTAAGGCTGTTTATGGAAGCCTCTGACCCAAGGATATACATCACAGTAAAGGAAGGGCCTTATGTGCCCATGAAGATATCAGTTCTAGATACAAATCAGAGAACTCCAAAGGATTTCTCTGAAATGACTAAGGATGAGATTGTCCTAGCCACCATGGACAAGAGGGCACAAAACATTATAGTGAATGCCATAGATGATGCAACATTTCAGAATCTTATACACTGTAAGACAGCCAAAGAGATGTGGGACACTCTTATTGTGTATATGGAAGGATCTGAAGAAGTTAGACAAGATAGAAAATCCTTGCTAAATCAGGAGTATGAAAGTTTTAGACAAGGAAAGGGTGATAGCATAACTGAGTTCTATAAGAAGTTCTACAGAATAGTGAATGAACTCATGTCTTATGGAAGAGAGTTCAGTAACTATGAACTAAATGACAAATTCCTAAGATCCCTAACTAAAGATTGGGACACAAAGATTTGTGCCATTAGAGAAATGGCTAAGTTAGGAGAAATTCCTCCACCTACACTGTTTGGCAAGTTATTGTCTTATGAAATACAGTTGACAGTGAGGAAAGAGGAGGAGAAATCAACAAGAACTGAACACAAGGAAAGAACAGTAGCCTTCAAGACAGAAGCCTCCAGAAAGTGCAGGAATAAGTCATCAACTCCACCTCCAAAGGTTGCTGAATCAGAGTCAGATGAGTCAGTCAACACAAAATCTGAAAGCAGTGAAAGTGATGAAGACTTTGCTGCCTTCACTAGACACTTTCAGAAAATCTTGAAGAAGAAACAGTGGAGGACAAGGCCCTCTACTTCAAGAGGAAAAGAAGATTTTTATCAGGATAAAAAGGCTTCAAAGAAGGACAGGAAGAGGACAAAATCTAGCAAGACAACTAGTTCAAAGATAGTATGCTATTGCTGCAATAGACAAGGCCATGTTATAGCAGATTGTCCTGAAAAGAGAAAAGAGTCTAGTGACAAGAAAAAGACTCATTTTAAAGGCAAGAAAGAAAAGTCTTTTGTTGGCAAGAAGGAGAAGACTCTATCAGATATCTCTTCTTCAGAAACTGAGTCTGAGACTGAGGCCTACATAGGGCTGTTTGCTGAAGAAGAAGAAGAAGAATTCATGCAGATTATGGAGTCTATATATGAGCAAGAAGATTGTCAGTACCAAGGACTGATGACATTGACTGAGAGTGACAAAATCCTGCAGCAGCCAGGACCCAGTAAGGTACAAAGTTCAACTTCAAATTCAATTTCTTGTACCAGTACAGAATCAGATTCATCTTCATCAAGTGATGAAAGTGTATCTGAGTCTGAGGATGATATTCATCAGCTGATAGATGAATATAAGGTGCTGTTGCAAGCTTACAAGAAAAGTAAGTCCCTAGCCAAAAGTCAGGCAAAGGAATTTGCTGATCCTAAAGCTGCTGCAACAGATTCTGAGAAGCAATTTGATCAAAAGCTTAATGAGATAGCCAGGCTAAAACACATAACAGTGATTCAGATGGGGACTATCACCTTTAAGAATGATCAAATCAAGAGTCTGTAGATCAATCTTCAGAAAGAGAGAGAGCTTGTTGCTAGGTTTTCTAAACCTAAGTCAGTGCTACCTTTAATTGATGAATTTGTTCATCATAAAGGCAAGGCTGGACTGGGTTTTATTAAACCTGCAAGGACTGAGCAGTCCAAGTCTAAGTCCAAGGGCAAAGCCCCAACATTCAACAAGTCTGCTGTAGATAAGACAGCAAAGGCAGTACCTAAGCAAAGGTATAATAAGTTTGAATGTTGGTGCTGTGGTAAGGTTGGCCACTTTGCAGTGGACTGTTGGCACAATGCTAGTGCCAAAGTGAGTTGCAAATTACCTGTTGGAAAGCCAGTAGGTAGTTTTGTCAAGTTGCAAACTAACAAGTACCAATGACCCAAGAATTCTTTGGGTTCTAAGGTTCATTAATCTGTTTTGCAGGTGAGTCCAAGTGGCCATACCCCAATATGGTACTTGGACAGTGGATGTTCCAGACATATGACTGGAACTAGAGGATTACTAAGGGACTACATTCCAATAAAAGATGGTCCAAAAGTCATCTTTGGTGGTTCTGAAAAAGGAATCATCAAGGGATTTGGTAACATTTCTAGTAACTTGGTTACCATTACTCAAGTGGCTTATGTTAAAGGGTTGAAACACAACCTAATAAGTATAAGTCAATTAAGTGATGTAGGGTATGACATCTCATTTGTTAAAAATGGTTGTCATATCAAGAGGTCAACTGATCAAGAGATCATTTTGACTGGTTATAGGAAAAGGAATGTCTATTGCTTAGACATTATGATCGAGAACAATGGTTCTCCAGTTTGTCTTGTAGCTGATGAGACAGTCTCTCATTGTGTCAAATGGCACAAGAGGCTTGCTCATCTTAACTACAAGACTATTAGCAAACTCTTTAGCAAAGAGTTAGTGAGGAATGATCCTCAAGTTAAGTGTGTTAAAGATGGTATTTGCTCGGCTTGTCAAAAGGGCAAGCAGACTAAATCCACCTTTAGAAGCATAGAAAACAAAGATGCTGTGAGGTGCTTATACCTTTTGCATATGGATCTCTTTGGTCCAATGCCAGTTCACAGCTTAGGTAGGAAGGTCTATACCCTTGTAGTTATAGATGACTACTCAAGGTTTTCCTGGGTGTTCTTCTTAAGACAGAAATCTGAAACACCTAGTGTATTCTATAGCTTTGTCAAGCAAATTCAGAATGAACTAAATAGTACAGTGGTCAAAATTAGAAGTGACCATGATACTGAATTTCAGTCTGATAGCATGACAAAACTATGTGAAGAATTTGGGATATTTCAAGAATTCTCTTCACCTAGAACATCTCAGCAAAATGGCATTGCTGAGAGGAAGAATAGGACCTTGATAGAGGCTGGTAGGACCCTACTAAGTGATACATCACTGCCAGAGTATTTCTGGGCTGAAGCAGTTAACACTGCATGCCATGTTATAAAAAGGGCTACCATCACTAAAAGGCTTAACAAGACCCCCTATGAAGTTGTGAAAGGTAGGAAACCAAACCTATCCTACTTCAGGATCTTTGGTTGCAAATGCTTCATACTTAACAATGGAAAGTCTTACTTGACTAAGTTTGCTGCCAAGTCCCAAAAGGGAATTTTTGTTGGGTACAACAATAATAGTAAGGCTTATAGAGTCTACAACTTGACTACACAAGTTGTAGAAGAATCTGTGCATGTAGTTTTTGATGAGACTAAACTTATTAACAATGAGTTGTCTAGTAGTGTATGCAGCCCCACAGGTTTAACAAAGAAGATGGACAAGCTTACTATAGAAGAAGTACCTGCTGCAAGACAGCAAGTAGAAGAAAGTAGCTGTTGTCCAGGGGGAGAACTACATGTACCAATTGCTGATGAAGTTCAAGGGATACAGCATGATGGAGATGCTGAAGAGGTTCAACCAGAAGTAAGGATGCCTTCAGCCAATAGGCATCTAAGAGATCATCCAGTAGAGCAGATTATTGGAGATCCAAGACAAGGAGTACAAACCAGGAGCAGAAACATGAATGCAGCAATCTACTCCAATTTTCTATCTCAAGTTGAACCTAAGAAGTTTGAAGAAGCCATACTAGATCCACAATGGACTGAAGCAATGCAAGAAGAGCTTAATCAGTTCAAGAGGTGCAAGGTTTGGGAACTTGTTCCTAAACCTAAAGACCATAATATAATAGGAACCAAGTGGATCTACAGAAATAAGATGGATGAACAAGGGGTCATCATTAAGAATAAAGCAAGACTGGTTGCTAAAGGATACAGACAAGAAGAAGGTATTGATTTTGATCAAACCTTTGCTCCAGTAGCCAGACTGGAAGCCATAAGGATGTTCTTGGCCTATGCAACCTATCAAGGATTCAAAGTTTACCAAATGGATGTCAAGTCAGCATTCCTAAATGGTAATCTTAAGGAAGAAGTCTATGTGGAACAGCCTTCAGGTTTTGTTGATTCAACTCTACCTCATCATGTCTATAGACTTAGGAAAGCTTTATATGGGTTAAAGCAAGCCCCTAGGGCTTGGTATGAAACCCTATCTAGTTTCCTCATTGAGAACAAGTTCTCAAGGGGGAAAATAGATAAGACTCTATTCCTTAGGGAATCTAGAGGCAAAGTTATACTAGTCCAAATATATGTAGATGACATTATATTTGGGTCTACTGAAAGCAGCCTTTGCAAAAAGTTTGCAAAACTTATGCAAGGTCAGTTTGAGATGAGTAGTATGGGAGAGCTGAAGTTTTTCTTGGGTCTCCAAGTTAAACAGACTGAGAGTGGTTTATCCATATGTCAGTCCAAGTTCACCCTAGAACTCATAAGGAAGTATGATATGGATTCATCCAGTACCATGAAGACTCCTATGGGGTCAAGTATGTCTCTCAGCAAGGATGATGCAGGGAAACCTGTGGATGAAACCTTGTATAGAGAGATAGTTGGCTCCCTTTTATACTTGACTGCTAGTAGACCAGATATCATGTATGCTACATGTGTCTGTGCAAGGTATCAAGCCTGCCCTAAAGAGTCTCATTTGACAACAATCAAAAGAATATTGAGATATCTAAAGGGCACTCCCTATCTAGGCCTCTGGTACCCTAGGAATGGAGATTTTGAACTAACAGGTTATTCAGATGCAGACTTTGCAGGATGCAAAGAAGATAGAAAAAGCACTACTAGAACCTGTCAATTCCTAGGTGGGAGACTAATTTCATGGAGTAGTAAGAAGCAAACCAGTGTGGCTATCTCCACTGCAGAGTCAGAGTATGTGGCTGCAGGAAGTTGCTGTGCTCAACTTCTGTGGATACAACATCAGCTAGAGGACTATGGATTTCCGGTAAGTAGAACTCCACTTTTCTGTGATTCTACAAGTGCTATTTCAATAGCTAATAATCCTGTATCCCATAGTAGAACTAAACATATTGAAATTAAATATCATTTTCTTAGGGAGCATGTAGAAAGAGAAGATATTTTATTAGAATATGTTAAAACTGATAATCAAGTAGCTGATATGTATACTAAGCCACTAGAAGAAGCTAAGTTCAATAGATTCAAAATTGAACTAGGAATGATAAACTTAGAGTAAGTTTACAGAATTGAAATTGGCTAAGTAAAAAGGTGTCGACACATAGACAAGTCTATGTCGACACAGAATAGTGGTGTTGACACTTCAGGAAAAAGGTGTCGACACATCTAGGAAGTTGGTGTCGACACTTCAGAATATTAGTGTCGACACATGTCAAGTAGGTGTCGACACATCCACAGTGGTGTCGACACTTAAGTGTTACTCAGAATTTTCTAAGTAAAGTCTCGACTATGTGTCGAGTAGAGTGATGTCGACACATAAACAAGTGTCGTCACATAAAATCTGTTGACTAAACTTGTGTCGACACATGTGTGTCGAGACATTATAAGTCAGTGTCGACACTTATTGCTAGTATCGACACATTTTAAGTTAGCTATCCCGTCTGTTCATCTTCAAAATCAGAAAGGTATAAATAGAGTTTTGTCTTTGTTTGTCGACACGCTTTCAAAGTTTCGAGACCAAACTTTTGTGTCGACACCTCTCTTCTCTCAAGACACATTCTACAAACCCTAATGGCGCCTAAGCTAGAGGAGAATGTAAACGAAGGATATGAGCTGGTGCGCGGCGCTTTCAATGATGCTGATGCAGAAATCCAGGCGGTCGTAACCCTAGTTGCTGATTCCGGGTTAGATTATCTAGTTTCTGAACCCACTAAGATATGGAAGAAAGAGGTACTTGAATTCCTTAATGGAGCCAAGATAGATGAAACTGGATTCAAAATCAAATCCAGGGTTCATGGTGAGAGGGTGAAGGTATCACCTAAAAGCTTGAGGAAGGTGCTTCACTTGCCAAGAACTCAAGATGAAGATGAAGTTACTGCATCAAGGACCAGGGAAGCTCTAACCTGGTGTGGACTTGATCCTAAGATGAAGCTGGGTTCTGTTTTTAACAGGAAAGGCATGAACAGCTAAGGCAAATTCATGTCTGAGATTGTTGGAAAGGTCATCGTAAGCAAGCCAGGAGGGCATGATAGAGTGTCTGCCTATATGTTTGGTATAATGACCAGGATAATCTTCACTTTAAGAACTGATTGGTCAGTTATAGTCTTTGAGAAGATTAAAGAAAGCTTGAAGAATCCCAATCTGGGCAGAATCATTAGTCTATACCTAGCTGGTGTGATACCAGAGGTAATGAGTACTGCTGCTGGAAGCAAAATCAACCACATGAGGAAGATGGATCTGAGGATCTTTTCTAGATGCGACAGGGTGTTGTCAAAGGAAATGCAACCCCTGAGAAGATAGCTGCTGAGAAAGACACTCCTCCAAAGAAGAAAAGAAAAACAGCTCCAGTGGCACAAGTGTCCACTAGCAGTTCTGATAGTGAAGAATAGGTTGTCTTCACTCCAGATGAGCATGAGGAAGAGCCTGCAGTGAAGACTCCTGCTCCTCAAGAGGTTGCTGAGATCCAGGGGGAGCTACCTTAAGCTAGCCCCATCCACAAGGATCAAAGCCAGGGGGAGCTTCCAGTTGTAGAAGAACCCTCTACACTGGAAAGTGAACAAGCCACCAATACCATACTAGAGGTACTCACTGACCTAAATGCTTTAGAATTTCTTATAGATGATGCTGATTTGTCTGATGTTCATCAGCAAACTCAGCTGAATAGTCAAGTTCCAGATGCTGTTAGAGAAGACACATCTGTTGTACAAGCAGTTGTTCCTAATCCAGTGGTTGAAGAGCAAAGAATGTCTCCAGCTCCTTCACCACAAGAATACACTATGGAAGATTTGTTTTTAAATCTGGATCAAGCAGATTTTGACAAGGAAATTGATGCTGCTATTGAGGGGGAGCAAATGCAGAATCTGGAAGAGCCTATAAGGCAAGAAATTGAGAAAGCTCCAGTTGAACAATCTGAGAAGCCTCCAAGCCCTAAGGAGAGGGTTGACATAGCCAGCTCCTCAGAATCTGAAGATGAGGAGGCTGCAAGGGCTAAGCAAAAGAAACTCTATGTATTCAAGAGAAGAAGTCAAAGTTATAAGAAGGCACTTCAATCTATTGCACCACAGCCTATAGTTCAGCAAGCTCCAACTGTTGATTATAGTGCTTTAATGATTGCCCTGCAGATAAAACTGGATGAACATAGAAAAGCCATAGAGGCTTATGTAGATGAAGGGCAAAAATCTTTACAGTTTGATCTTGCCCAAGATATCAAGTCTATAAGGTTTGAAATGAACCTTAACAAGAAAGAGATGACAGAATGCTTCCACAAGGGTGGAAATGCAGTGGTGCACTTGGCAACCCACCAGGAAAATATAAAGGCACAGGTAGATGATATAGCATTGAAGCAAGGGTATGTTCTTGAAAATCAACTAAGGATGAATGACAATTTAACTGCTTCACATAATGCTATTGTCACTGAGTTAAAGAACAAGGCTGCTAAACCTTCTACCTCTACTGCTGCTGTTAAAGCTGAATTTGATAAAGTATTTCAAGAAGAAATTACTGCTGTTAAGATCGCTATCCAAGCCTCCCAGAAGGTCATATCTGAACAACTTCAAAAGCTCAAACCATTCTTTAAAGATGGCATCAGATACTTGGATAATCAAATCAGATTTCAAAAGGATGATGTCAGAGATCACATGGCTAGAGAAGTCATAAAGGGGGAGAGAGTGTTAGTCAAGGCAAGCTCTGAACATGCTAAGTGGATATCAAATTCCATCAGAGCTACACTTGGATATCCTCCTCTGTATGATGACAATGATGTTGCTGAATCTGGAATTAACCCTGCCTATCTTGGAGGAGAGCAACCAGAAGTAGCTCAAGTCATTTATCCTCCTCCAGATTTTGAAATGATTCATGCTGATGTCAAGACTATGTATAGCCCACCTGGGGGCAAGGACAATGTAATTATTGAAAAGGTTATTCAGCCTATTACTGAAGCTATGCAAGAGGCAATGCAGAAAGAGGAAGAGACAAGGTTGTCTAAGAAGAGGTTTAGGGAACAAGCAGAACAAAGGCCAGACTTTGAATAGTGGAGCCCTACCTCTAGAAACATTATATTAACTGCCTGGAAAGCTACCAAGGATAACATTCATGACAGGAACAAGTGGTTCTCTGAAGCTGAATGGAGAAAGCATGAATCTAGATAGGAGGAAATTGTCCAATACAGAAGGAAGGCAAAGATGGGAAAGCTACGTCCTACAGCTCAGGAGCCTAACAAGTACTTTCCAAAGTCATACCATTATTTTGAGAGGCAGAAGATCAAAGCTGAAGAGCTTAAAAAGAAAGATCTGAAAGACAAGAAGCCTGCTGATGCTGAAACTGCTGATGCTCCTGTCCAAGCTAAAGTCCAAGCTGGCAAAGGAATAGTTATCAAGGAACCAGAACAGAAATAGATTTAAAATTTTCTTGAAGTTTATTTTGTAATCTTTTGGATGTAAAACATTTAGTGAACTTCTGAAAATGTATAAGACAGATATTAGAACAATATATGATTAATATATTTCATGTTTGTTCTGTGAATATGTTTATTTCTTATTTGTTCTGTGTTGATGCATGTGTATACATGTGTAATTGATACATGTTATGTTTACCCTGCTGAATATAATCCTGCTTTACATCATTTTGCAATTTAATTCTAAATGGTATATATCATTGACTAAGGGTTATGACTTCTCCAAATAGGGGGAGATTGTTGGGTACATTGGTTAAATGTACCTGATTTGAAGAAGCCTCACCCAACTCAATGATATATATCATAATGTATTTGATGTATGTTGAGTTTACTTGTGCAGGTTAAGTATTTGCAGGACTGAAGCAAAAAGTTTCTAAGTCCATGTGTCGACACCCAGAGGGAAAGTGTCGACACTTAAGAAGACTTGTGTCGACACCCAGACAAGCAGTGTCGACACTTGGAGTCATTGTGTCGACACCTGGGATGCAGAGTCGACACCAGACAAAAAGTGTCGACACAAGGAGCTGTGTCGACACCCAATGAAGACAAGTGCAGACAGAAAGTGTCGACACAAGGAGCAGTGTCAACACCTTGAAGAACTGTGTCTACACCAGAAAGTGTCGACACTTGGAGCTGTGTCGACACTCAGCAAAAGTCTGCAGAAACTAAGTATAAGTGTCAACACCCAGAACAATGTGTCGACACACAACAAGAAGAGTCAACACATGAAGTAAGTGTCGACACCTAGAACAATGTGTCGACACTCAGCTGAAGACTTTATACTTGAAGAAAGTGTCGACATATGGAGCTGTGTCGACACTTAGCAAAGAACAGCAAGATCATCAAATATTCTAAGTACAAGTGTCGACACTAAGGGAATGTGTCAACACTCAGCTGAAGTCTCAACAGATGAATCAAGTGTCAACACCAGGAGCTGTGTCGACACTCAGCAAGTATCAACATAGAAGACTATGTATCGACACCAAGAAGCAGTGTCGACACTTAATAGATTCAACACAAGAAGTTGTGTCGACACAAAGGTGATGTGTCGACACTTAGAAGAATTCAGCAAAAGATAGAAGATCAAGTACTTGTGTCGACACTCAACAGAAGAGTCGACACATGAAGAAGAATCTGTGTCGAGAAATAGTATCTACAACACAAGGAGTTTCGTCGACACCTTGTAGACTTGTGTCGACACTTACACAACTGGTGTCGACACTTGGTCTATAAGTGTCGACACTTAAAGACAGAAAGTCTCGACACTTTCAGACAGTTAGAGATTTTCAAGAATTGACTGGATGACTTGACAGCTGCCGTTCCAGCCGGTCTACAGCACCTGTCAGAGATGTCAGAATTCAGTTATGGACCAGACCAGCCGGCTACCATGAAGAAAGCCTATAAATAAGCTCATACAGTTTACAGAAACTGTTGTTCAGATTATTGTTCAAGTAGTTATTGAAGTGGTACAAGTTATTGATCAAGTATCAAAACAAGAAGATTTAGCTGTCCAAGTGCAGATCTAAGAAGTTGGAGAGAGAGGGCTCCATCCAAGAAATCAGCCTCTGGAACTAGGCTGAGAAGAAGGGTTCAGATATATTCTGGATCTTAAGAAGCAGAGGTCAAGGATCAACTGCAGAAGGAGACAATCTTATTCAGTTCTACTTTCAAGAAGCTTTGAAGAAATCTAAGTCAGATTGAATCCAGCTGAGTTCTTCCAAGAACTCATCAAGAAACTCTCAACTCCCCTCTCTTGTTTCTGAGTTGTTGAGTTAATATTTGTAAATCATTTTTAACTTGTAGGATCCTTTGGATCTGAGTGATTTGTAAGCCTGTAATTATAAAGGCTGAGGGTAGGGCTTGAGAGCCTGAGTGTAGGAGATTAAAATCTCTGAGTGTAGGCCTTGTTGGCTGAGTGTAGGCCTTGGTGGCTGAGTGTAGGCCTTTGTGGCTGAGTGTAGGCTTTGGGATAAAGCTGAGTTGTAGGGCCTTGGGCCTGAGGTGTAGGAACCCGTTTGGGTTCTGAGATAGTGGAGGAGTTTGGCCGAATCTAGTACACTGCTAGATAGGCGAAGAGGGAAAGTGGATGTACCCAACGCTTGGGGAACCACTATAAAACACTGTGCCTGCTGTGCTGTGATTGTGATTTGCTGTGTATGCTTTGTGATTGCTGTGAAAAAGTAGAGTAGATTCTGTGATATAACTGTTTGATGCCATTAAAGTCTTAAAAAGAATTAGGTCACCTATTCACCCCCCTCTAGGTATTTAGGTACTATATCTTTCAAAACTGATAACTGGATGGCCATCAGGACACTCTACTAGTACCCATACCTTACTTCTCTCAAACTGATTTAGTTCTTCATTCATTGCCAAGAACCACGATTCATCCTTGAAAGCTTTTGAGATATTCTTGAGCTCAATTTGAGATATAAAGCAGAGGTTCGAGAAGGATTCATGCAGGGTCAACTGAGTTCTAACTCTATGTGAGGGCTCTCCTATTACTAGTTCTTATGGATGTTGTTTTGAAAAATTTAGAGTGCTTGGAGGCCTATATCCTTCTTCGTGAGTTGGAACACCAACCACCAGTTCTCTCTCCTCACCATTATCTTCTAACTGCACATCGTCATCAACTTCCTCTTCATTCAGCCTAGATTCTTCAGTTGGTATATTTTTGTTAAAGTGTATGTGAGCTGATTCTTCAACAACTAAGATTCTTTTATTATAGACCCTATATGCACAACTCATACTAGAGTATCCTAAGATGATGTTAGGGTCTGATTTTTCGTTGAATTTTCCTAAGTGATCATTAGTGTTTAGAATGAAGCACGAACAACCAAATTCTCTAAAATATGATACCGATGGCTTCTTATTGAAGTATAGATCATACAGAGCTCGCTTAAGGATGGGTGAAGCATGACCCGGTTCATCACATAGCTTGTTGTGTTTACCGTTTCAGCCAAAAAAATACCAAAGCAAGCCGAACTCCGTGAGCATTGTGCGTGCTAGTTCTTGAAGTGTACGGTTCTTTCTTTCTACTACCCCGTTCTGTTGTGGAGTGCATGAGGCAGAGAATTCGTGCTTAATTCCTAGATTGTTACAAAAGTTCGTGAAGTCTTTATTCTCAAATTCTCCCCCATGATCTGACCTTATGCATTTTATTTTTAGTTCCTTCTCATTTTGAAGTCTAGTGCATAGATTTGTGAATTCAATAAATGTGTCAGATTTGTTTGTAAGAAAGATTGTCCAGTAGAAACAGGAGTAGTCATTTATAACAATAACCTGTATCGTTTTCCATCTAGACTACATGTACTAAGAGGACCAAATATATCCATGTGTATGAGTTCAGGTGGTCTAGACGTGAAAATATCATTGCTTTTGAATGAGGTTTTGACAAATTTCCCTTTTTGACATGGAGCGCAAAAGGAGTTCAAACTACCTCTTAATGTTGGAAGTCCACAAAAAAGTTAATGTTTTGATAGTTTGACAATTAGTTTACTTCCAGAATGTCCTAGTCTCCTATGCCAAAGATCTAATTCCTCATTCTTGGTAACTAAGCATTTCAAATCAGAAGAAGATATATCTTTAAAATTAATAGTGTAAACATTATGGGTGCTATGGGAAGTAGGTAAAATGCTATTAGTTTTACTATCTATAATATTGCAGGTGTTTGTAGACGATTCAAATAATACGTTCAAGCTTTTATCACAGAGTTAACTAATTGACATTAAATTATGCTTAAGTGCTTCTGCAAACAATACATTTGAAATTGAAAATGCTTTGTTACTTATTGTGCCGATTCCAAGAATATGTCCTTTATTGTTGTCCATGAATGTTACCATGCCCCCTTCTTCTTTTCTAGGCTAAGGAACTTGTCTTTATCTCCTATCATGTGCTTGGAACACCCAGAGTCCAAGTACTACACGTTCTCCTTGTCCTTAGCCTGCCAGCACACCTAAAAGGAAGATGATGGTAAAGATCTGATTACCAAAGTTATCTCACCCATACGATAGGTAGAAGACTTTGGTAGCCAGACTTGCATAGTTTTCTTGACACCTTTCCTCAGACACGAGCCGGATGTGTGACCAAACATTTGATAGTCTACATATAAGGTATCGACAGTGGATGATGTCTTTTTTGTGTTCCTAGTGCTCGTGCTGGAGGATGGGGATAGCCTTTCAGAATTATTAATTTTATTTTATGATTTTTCATAAAAACTTTTAGACTTAGTAGGAAATCGGTTACCGCTCGGTGGTAGCATTGGACTTACATACCCTAGTCCAAACGTTCCAGATCTGTGACACTGTGCTCCCAACAGCATATCCAGAGATTTTTGCCCGAGTCCAAATTTCTGTATAACACAGTTAAGATCATGGATCCTCGTCTTTAGGGCGTTGTTTTCTGTGACTAGCATTACATACCGATTTGTGAATTATTTTTTACCTTCTTCTATTTTAGCAAGAGATATTTGAAGTCTTTTATCTAAGACATTCCTTTCATTAATAAGATTATTCATTTTCAAAGATTTCTTGGAGAAACTTACTTTTAGCTCTTCGATCGGTGCCATCGAGTGAGGGCACTCTAGGCCCACAATCTTCTCTTTGCCCCAGTTATTTAATTTACTCTTTATATTTTCTAAGTCCTTTTTTATTTTCTTGTTTTCACTTCTAACAAACTTTTTTTCAAGTATTACACTATCTAGCTTATCTCAAAGATGCCCGTAAATTTCAAGAAGTTCATTATAAGAGGGTGTGGTAACCTCAACGTCGCTCTGGACACTAGACGCATTGTCTGAATCATCCTGATTCTTCCCCATGAGGCACAGATTCGCCTCGTCTTCACTACTTGAGTCAAAAGAGCTTGACTCGTCAGATCCATCCTCATCCCACATTAAGGCCTTTGGTACGTTCTTCTTTCCCTTGTGTCGACTTTGTTTCTCCTTTTCCTCCTTCTGAAGCCTTGGACACTCCCTCTTAATGTGCCCAGGCTTGTGGCAGTGGTAGCACTTTGGTAAAGACTTCTCATTATCACTCTCCGTATCCTTTGATGATTTGTTCCACGTCTTTGTTTCTTCAACACCTCTATTCAAAAACTTCTTAATTTCCTTGCCTCTCGTGGTTTTTCATGAACCTTCTGAATTCTCGAACATAGAGGCTTTCTTCATCATCGTCCTCAAGCTCTTCAACAGTCTTCCTCTCCCTCGCAGCCTTTAGTGCTGGCCCCTTCTTCTTCATCTCCCTGGGATATTCCTCAGCTTGTATCTTTAGTTCGAGCTCATAGGTATTCAGGTTTCTAATGAGGCTCTCTATCTCTAGGGTGCTGATATCATGCGATTCAGCAATAGCCGTCACCTTCAGGTTGAAGCATGGAGGCAAAGATCTTAGGATATTCCTCACCAGATCTTCATTTGTGTAAGTCTTCTTGAGAGACCTAGAGGCGTTGATAATCTTGGTGAAGCGAGTGTACATGCTGTCCACCTCCTCGCCGATCTCCATCCGGAATTATTCGTATTCAAATTCAAGTCGGAATAGTTTCGACTCATTCACCTGCGAGGTACCTTTGTGAGTAAGTTCAAGTAAACGTCATATATCATAAGCAGTTTCATAATTGCAGTTTCTATTAAATTTAGTTTTATCCAATGCACACAATAAGGAGTTCATGGCTTTTTGTACAGTTAGTGCATTTTAGCTTGTCGACGTCATCCTATTTATCCTGCGGTTTGATTTGTACGGTATCACCTATAGTGATAGTGGGTGCGGTGTACTTCGTTTCAATCATGGCCCACACATCCATGTTTTGTGTCATTAGGAAGATTTTCATCCGAGTTCTCCAGTGACTATAGTCACTCCCCATTAATAGTGGATGTCTACTCACACCTTGTCCCTCTAGGAAAGTGTGAACCGCGTTGACCATCTTACTTCAGGATTTTAATCCCTTTTTGAAGTAACCTCCTTTGATACCACTTGTTGGATCTAGTGGCCTACCTTAGAGAGGGGTGGGGATGAATAAGGTTTTACGTGTTAATTAAAAATTCAAATTATTTTGATCCAGAAAAACTAGTTCTGGAAGCTACTGCGGTGCGGTAGCTCGCTAGCGCGTGGTGGTAGGTCACATACCTCGTTTTCTTGGGCAAATTTCTCTTTGGAGAAATACGCACCCTTTAAAGATCCACCAGCTAACACCCACGACGTTACAAGAAGAATAAATAATAACAAATAATTTTATTCAAATAGAATGAAAAGAGTTTTACAATTACAAGTGCTTGATCTCCATGACGCCGGAGATCGGAGGCGGTGAAAGTCGAATCTCTTTTAGTTTTCTATACAAACCCACTACCAGGACTGGTTGGCTCTCTCCCTTTCCCTCCAAGAAAGGTCTTCGAGTCGACTCTTCACCTTCAGGCAAGGAAGTGTCTTAGAGTGAAAGAAAGAGGTTAGATCTGATTTACTCTAGAGGGGGGGGGGGGAGGGTGAATAGAGTAATTAAAACGTTTTGGCTATTTTAAATATTAGCAGAGTATATTAGTGATACTAGTAGTAATAGAAAAAAAGCTAATCTAAGCTAATCTACCACATCACAGCTAGCCTATCACAGCCACATCAAGAATAACACAAAAAAATAAACAACCAGACGATACAAGAATTTTATAGTGGTTCCCCAACCTGGGTACATCCACTCTTCTACCACCCTGGTAGGAATCCACTAGCAAGTTTTTGATCAGGTGACTGCCACCACAAGATCTATTTCCAGGTAGATCTCACAACCCTTTGAGCTTTTTATCAGGTGCCCAAAAACCAAGAATAAACTTTTGAAGGGAGTTAATAAACCCTTTATACAGGAGGGGGAAGAGAGATTTGATGGTGTCTTCTCTTTCTCTAATCAACAAAGAAGACTAGTGGATTTGCTGTTATCAAGAGCTCCTTTCAAAGTCACTTGGAGCCTTGCTTAGGGTGTAGGTCTTCAGCCTTGACTTGAAGTATTCCAGGAACTTCTGACTGATTCAGAGTTTGTTGTCCTTGAAAGCTCCTGGATTTGAAGTTTCAGAAGACTCTTGATTCGTGATTGTTGTTCTTCTTCTTCTTCAGAAAGATCAAGGAGAAAACTGGATGTTTTCTGCACAAAGAATTTCTGAATATCTTTCTGTATTCTCTGGTTCTGTATTTTGCTATACTTCACTTTTTTCGTCTGAAAGAGAAAATATCTTTTATATTTCTGCAGTTGAATTCTCCTTTAAAATTTGAATCTCAAGCATTGAATGCTGATTGCCTGGAGAACATGAAATACAGCTGGAGAATATTTACTTTAATGAGTTTCCCAACTGTCCCAGCAAGTAATTAATCCATGATGAAGACCATAATTAATGCTGCCAATAACGGCTATATTCAAGAGAATATGTGCATTAATTACTCAGAGAAATCACTGCTAAATAGTATAGAAAGTAAGGACAGAAAGGAGGGAAAATCTCTAAGTCAGGCTTGGACAGAAATAGTCGACCTCTGAATAGATTTTGTCAACCGGAGATCCAAGTTCGTCCAGCTGAGAAGTCCTATTCGTCGACCTGAGAAAACCTATTCGTTGACCTGAGCTCATCGAACTACATTCTGGAGATAACTTGCCTAATCTGCGCTCCAAGTTCGTCGAGCTGATAATCTGTCTTCGTCGAGCTGAGTTCAGGGAAATAAATTTGGAAAGAATGTGTTGAAGGCTGAACTCCAAAATTCGTCGACCTGAGCTCAAATATCATCGAGCTCAACTTAGAGAATTAACTCTGAGTTCGTCGAGTAGAGCAAGACTATCGTCGAGCTGAGTTCGACGAACGTCGAACTTAAATTCTGAACTGTGATTTCTTCTAAGTCTCGAGTCTCCTGAAGTCTTCTGCTGGCTTGTCCATCAAGGTTGAATCTAATGACTTAGCCTAAACTCTAGGACTCAAAACACATGACCCTGGATATACATTATGTGTCAGACATCCTAATTAGTGAACCTAGCCCAAATCCAAACTAGGGATCCAACAATCTCCCCCTATTTGGGTGAGGTCACTAATAAAAATGAAAGAAAAACAATCACAAAGCAAAATAAATATAGCTGGCAGAAAATTTAAATGATATCTAGCAGATATGTACATAACATGCTTTGTGATAGTTATAACAAATAAGGTTCAGACAAAAACAACTAAACAAGATATTCATTTGTTCTTCTTTTGCTTTTACTTGTCAGCTTTGTCTTTCTCAGAGGGCTGTGTAAATTTGATTTCTCTGTTAGAATTTGCTGCTTCTCTTCTAGACATTGTCATGTCAACAGCTCCAATGATATTGACAGAGGAAGCTCTTGGTACAACAACCTCTGGATGCAAATTCATGTAAGCATCTACATTGAAAAATTTGTTAGCCTTTTCATACCTTTTCAGCTCTTCTTTTCTGTAGGTTGACATGGTAGAGTACTGTGATGGATCTCTGCCTTCAGCTTTGGCCTTATTGATCATAGAGAGTCCCACTAGCTCTTGAAATCTGGCCATTCTTACAGTATTATCTTGTTCTGGATCTACAAAATGGAATTGGTGGTGTTACTGGACTTTTTGGACTTTCAGCTTTTTCAGTTTCAGATATTTTATTTTGTTGCTATTGCTGCCTGCTGCTAGAAGAATATCTCTACTGACTGCTTTCTTGAGATTTTGAGAATCTACCTTGATGTCTTTGATAAGTTTGAGCATAGGAGGTAGATCTCTGAGAAATGCTTCCTAAAGCACTAGTTGCTGGAGGAGGAGGAGGAGGAGGACCTCTCCAGTTCCTTTGAGAAGGAGGAGGAGGAGAGTACCTTATACTCTTCTTCCTGGCTTTTTGCTCATTCTTAGAAAGCCACATCCATGCAGACATCCCTGGATATGAAGTAATATTCTATAGAATGTAGTATGAAGTATCATGAGTGGGATTTGGTTTGGGAGCAGCTTTAGGAACAACCTTTCTTTTCTTTACAGCTTTATTCTTAGCTTTAGTATTAGCAGAATCCTAAGAGTCATCATCATCATCTTCATCATTAGAAGATCCTTGAGGATTATCATATAAGGCATCAATGGCCTTCAGAATATCTTTAGATATTTGTTTCTCAGCCTAAGGCTGGTCTAGATGTTCTGTTACTTCTGGAAATATTATTTCAGCAACATTTTCAGAAACTAATAAGTTTTCTTCTTCTATGTCAGCCATAATAATTGCATCTAGATCTGGTAGGGTACTATCATCCATTACACAGGTAGGAGGAGAGAGCCTTTTGAGGAGTATTAGCCTTGGGGGTTGATACTTTTGGAGGCTTTATTGCTGCAAAACTTGCCTTGAGTTGCTTAGAAATTATAGGACTTATTGGAGAAGTATATGATACAATAGCCGTAGAATGCTGATAAGAGAAACTAGGTAGAAAATCTCTGCAAAAAAAAACTGAAAGAGTCTAGCAAAGAATCTAGGTTGACTGTGAGATTTAAAATGTAATCACCAACATTATTTATTTCTGCTATAACTGAATCTGTCATGTCTGTATCAGAATCTGTAAATAAATCAATTATTTCTGCTGGAATGGCTGCTTCTGCTGAATCATCTGACATCTCAGAATCTGCTATAGCTGCTGCACTGGGGGAACTGGAGCTTCTTCACCGAACCTCTCCCCCTGACTGGGTTCAGAGGGTCCTGAAGCCAGTCCTTCAGAAGAAGGAACAGAGGACAGAGCATCAATTCTGGAAGATAGAGAAGTGATGGAAGCAGAAGGAGGAGCAATAGCAGTGGCTATAAGTTTCTCAAGAGTGGGAGAAATAAAGGTAAGAAGATCTTTTGCAATATCAGAAAAATTCAAGTATAGGTGTTCTAGAGCGGAGGAGGAGTAGGGTATCTGATGTACATAATTGGAATATACAAAGAATGCATTGGAGAAATCTCTGTGAGTGTAGTATGGAGTAGTAGATGGAATGTCAGTGTGGATGACTGGAGGGATAGGAATAGAAGGAATTGTAGTGGTAGAAAGGGGAACTGTGGTTGTGGGTGAGGAGATGGGTTCCTGAAGTGGAGAATTATGTGGAGATGATTGAGGAGACAATAGATGGAAAGAGGGTTCCTAAATTGAGGTAGATGGAATTTAAGAGAGATTAATTGGAGGTGGAGAATGAGGAGTTGGAGATGGAGGTGGTGTAGTAGGTTCTGGAGATGGAACTGGTGTTGGAACCGGTGAGGGTTGATGTTGTTGAGTTGGTGGAGTATGAGCTAAAGAAGATGATGGTTGTTGTTGAGGAGGAGGTGAAGGAATTCTGGTGGAGGAAAGGACATCTTCTGGAGGTGGAGGAGTGTTTGTCACTGCCCTAGTGCTCCCAGAAGTTCTGGAAGAGGAGGTAGCCTTGGATGACTTGGAGATGGTTCTCTCCCACCTTCCAAATAAGGCACAAGTCAGCCTTTTATAAGCATTGATGAACACTGTCATGGAGACCAGTAGTTTAGGAGCCTTTTCTTGAAGGAAGATGAAAGTGCAGGTTAGATCTGAAATACTCTAGAGGGGGGGAGGGGTGAATAGAGTATTGTGCTTTCTTAAAAACTTTTTACTACTTTTGTTGTATTCCTAAGTGAACAAGGAAGCAAACAAAATAAATTAACACAATAACCTAAACAGTCACAGAACAACACAACACATCACAGCCAAAACAAAAAGAAGGGCAACCAGACGACACAAGAATTTTATAGTGGTTCCCCAACCTGGGTACATCCACTCTTCTACCACCCTGGTAGGAATCCACTCAGGTTTTTGATCAGGTGCCTGACACCAATGAGCTTTTGTTCAGGTGCTCAAAAACCAAAACCTCAAGTCTTTTGGAAGGAGACTTGCAACCAGAATAATTTTGAAGGGATTTAAAACCCTGTACAGGAATTGGAAGTAAAAGAGATGGTGTCTTCTCTATCAACAATCAGAGAGAAGACTTGTGGATTAATTGTAGCAGATTTTGCTCCCCCTGAGATCTTGAATTAATCAGGAAAGCTGGAGTACTGCTTCAGGGTGATAGGTCTTCAAATACCTAGAATGCCTGGACCAGGATTTGTTTTAGGAACTCCTTTGACAGATTGAATAATTGTTGTCCTTTGAAGTTATCCTGTGAGTTGGAAGAATAAGACTCTTGATAGAATTTGATTGTTCTTCTTCTCCTTGAAAATGTTCTCTGGTCAGGCTGATTACAGGAGAACTTTTGATTTCAGTTGATTGTTCTTCTGTGTAATCTGAGAGTGTCTGTCTAAAATGTCTGTATTGCTTGCTGTTCTGTGTTTCTGCATGACTAACTGTGTTGTTTGTTTTTTCTTTTCTTCTCTGTCTCTTTTTGACTGACTGAGAATATTCAAAATTTTAATGAATGAGAAGTAATTGCAGTCGGCCTTGGAAGGAAGCGACAATCAATGATTTCCCTAACTGTGCCATAGAAAAATGGTATATAATCGTCCATAGTCAATGCACATTCTAACGGTAACATTCCGAGAAGATCTGGTATTAATAACTCCGGATTCATCGCCAAGAAACGGGACGGGAAACCTGAAGAAGACCTAGTCTGGATTCGTCGAGCGGAGAACACAATTCGTCGAGCTGAGTTCGAGTTCGTCGAGCTGAGCTTGAGAGAGTTTGTCGAGATGAGCTTGAAAGAGTTCGTCGACCAGACAATCTTCATTATAAGACAGTATTCGTCGAGCTGAGATCCAAATTCGTTGAGCGAAGAACGATTGTGGACTTACCCAAATATTCTGCATCTGCTGATATCCAGTGTCGACATAAGCTGGTGTTGACTGATTGAACTTGGTGTCGACTCAAAACTTCTGGTGTCGACATGAAATTCTGGTGTTGACACAAATCCTCTGGTATCGACATAAATCTTCTGGTGTCGACATTGAGTTGTCTGGTGTCGACACATGCCCTAAGTGTCGACACAATACTCTGAGTTCAGAAATCGTCGAGAGCGTATAGAATTCGTCGACCTGAGAAGCTGAGAACTTGAGGTCCAAGTTCGTCGAGCTTAGAATCCAATTCATCGACCAAAGATTGAAGCTGGACTTAGAGAAATCTTGAAGTAGTCCTGAATTTGGCTTGATGAAGAACCTCAACATTCGTCGAACAGAGAACACAGATCATCGAGCTCAGTACTAAGAATTGTCTCATGATCGTCGAGCGCAGAACTCCTTTCGTCGAGCTGAGTTCGACGAACGTCGAACTCATTTGCCTTGGTCTTGAAATCCTCTAGGTCTGAAGTCTCTGATGGTCTTGTTGATAGCTGGTCCATCTGAAATTGAACCTAAGGACTTAACCTAGACTCTATGAAACAACTTGACCATGGCTATACAAGATGGGTCACATCCTAAGTCAGTGAACCTGTCCCAAATCAACTAAGGATCCAACAATCTCCCCCTATTTGGGTGAGGTCACTAATAGAGACTCAAAACAGAAAAACAAAGCAAGAAAAGAGATATATCTGGAGGAGAATTACAAACACATGCAATAGATATATATATACATAACTTTGTTTAACAGATAGCATAGTTTGAAAAACAAAAACAGACAGAAATTGAAACAACAAGAAAATTACTTCTTTGGCTTCTTCTGCTGAGGTTTGTCTTCAGACGCCTGCTTTCCTGGCTTCTTGAAAATGATTTCTCTCTTTGGATCTCGAGCTTGAGCTATTGTCATAGTCATGTCAGCTGCCCCAATAATATTCAATGAAGTTGCTATGGGGACAACTGCTTCTGGATGAAGTTTCATATAAGAATCAACATTAAATAATTTATTTCCTTTGTCAAACCTTTTCAGCTCTTCTTTTCTATACTTTGACATGGTTGATAATCCAGAGATATCTTTACCTTGAGCCTTGGCTTTATTAATCAGAGATAATCCAATCAATTCCTGGTATCTAGCCATTTTTGTTGTATTAGCAGTTTCAGGATCTTCAAAAGGGATTGGAGGAGAGAGAGGTCTCTTTGGACTTTCAGCTTTTTAAATATCAGAAATTTGTTGTTGCTGCTGCTGATGATGCTGTTAACTTTGACTACCTGAGGATGGCTATCTCTGCTGGCTACTTCCAGAAGATCTCCCTGACTGTCTCTGGTATGTTTGCATTGGGGCAGATCTCTGGGAGCTAGAGGAGCCAGAGGCACTAGCTGCTGGAGGAGGAGGAGGAGGATCCTTCCTGTATCTGTTCACTGGAGGAGGGGAATATCTCCTGCTTCTCTTTCTATCTTTCTACTGGTTTTTGGAGAGCCACATCCATGCAGACATTCCCTTATATGGAGTTACATTGTGCAGGATGTAGTAAGGGATGTCAGGATTGGGATTAGGCTTTGGAGCTGGAGGAGGAGCCTTCCTTTTCTTTGAAAGCATCTTCTTTTTCTTAGTAGCAACATCTTAATCTGAGTCATCATCATCATCTTCTTCAGACTCAGAACCTTGAGGGATGTCATAAAGAGCATCCAAAGCTTTCAAAGCTTTATCAGAAATAATAGCTTTTTCTGGAGGAGGGGCAGAAGATTCAGGAACTGGAATATCAACAATAGAGGAGGAGGGGACTGCACAGGAGTCAGAAACAATAGGGACAGAGCTTTTAGCTACTGCATTATTCTCTTCTTCTATGTCAGCTAGAATAAGCTCATCCAAATCTGGGAGGGGAGAGTCATCCATAATAAAATCTGGTGCTGAAACTGGCACTGAAGTATCTTCTGGAATGACCTCTGAACTAGAAGCTGAGATGGAAGCTGAAGATGAGATAACAAAATTGTCACAGAGTTGCTTAGCAACTGCTGGACTTACTGGAGAGGTGTATGGTATAATAGCCAAATGTGGCTTAGTATAGGGTAGCTGTACAAAAATAGTATCAAAAATTTTCAACAAAGCAGATAAATTAACTGTGGGATTTAACTGAAAATCACCAACAAGTTTTATTTCCTCAACTGACTCATCTAGATCATTGTGAGTATCCATAAAATGAATTAACTTAATCATTTCAGAATCAAAATCTATCAAAACTTCTGTATCCTCATCTGAATCTGCATCTGCTGGAGAGAGAACTGCTGCTGTGACTGCTGCTACTGCTGTATCTACATCTGCCGCAACTTCATCACTGAGCATCTCCCCCTGCCTGGGTTCAAGAGAAACTCGAGCCAAGCCCCTAGATGAAGAGGGGACAACAGATAGAAGAGAGATTTGGGCAGATAAAGAATTGATGGATGTCACAAGAGGTGTAATGGCCTCTTGGATGAGAGATTTTATGAGGGGAGTGGGCAAGGAGATGATGGTTGATGGATTAAATGGGGAGGGGGAAGAGGATGGAATAGACGGTGGAATAATAGATGGAGTGGGTGCATCTGGCATGATTGTGTCTGAGGGTATGATGTAAGATGGAATGGTGGATAAGTGTGGGGGAAGAGAAGACTGAGGAGGTGTAGGAATGTGAGTGTCCTGAGGTGAAGTTGGAGGGGTGGATGGTTGATGTGCTGGCAGAGGGGAAGATGAATGTGGAGATGGGATGTTGGTGATGTCTAGAGGTGGAGATGAAGGAGGGATAGGAACATGAGGAGGCTTCTGTGGAGGAAGGGGTGCTGGAAGAGATGATTGAGATGGAAGAACCTCTTCAGCAGGGAGGGAAGTGGCCTTTACAGCCCTTGTGCTCTCAGAAGTTTGGATGGAAGAGGAAGAAGCCTTTGAGGGCTTGGAGATAGTCCTCTCCCACCTGCCAAATAGAGTGCATGTGAGGCGCTTGCTGGCATTTATGAAGATGGTCGGGAAGACCATACATTCAGCAGCCTTCTCTTGAAGAAAAACTCCCAAAATTCTGCCGAAGCAGACTTCCTTCTTGCTGTTCTTTTTCCTTATCAATTCAAAGAATATTGTGCCCTAGTTGACACGTCTCTTATTCACCACGGCACACATAACCAGAAATTGTTGCCGGGTTATGTAGTCATGCGCTGAGTGCTTTCCCATTAGCACTTTCCCTACAATGTCTGCCAGAAATTGGTAGGTGGCAGACAGTTGCTTCTTCAGGAGTTTGTTAGGGTTACTACCTGAAAAACCCATTAGCTTCAACATATCATTGTATTCCTCAGAATCCATTTCCATATTATCTTCTCCGTTTACAAATCCAAATATCTCAGAAAGAACCGCGGGAGACAACGAAATAGCAGTACTCCCTATATTGCAAGTCAAAACATCTTCTTCAGAAATTGTAGATGTATAAACCCATTCTCTTATTTCAGTAGCATGCAGTTTAATTCTCCGGGTCATGAAATCCTTCAGATTCAGTTCTTCTAGCAGTTCCAAGATGTAGAGAAAGATGGGGTCCAAATGTTGAAAATAATCGAAGTCCATATCGAACCCAGTATCAAACTTCATCGCTACTAATGTACTTGCTAGAATCGCCATTGATGACCTGCAGGAAAAACACAGAGAAACACGACGATCAAGAGCAAAAGAACTGAAAGCGTGAGACGGAGGTCGAAGAAAACCTAGATATAAGTTTTCCAGAATATGAATCGACAAACTCCGTTCCACGAAAAAAGAAAAATTCTTCGAACTGAGGTCGACGAAATAAATTGTAGATAAATAATTCGTCGATCTCATCTAGAGGAATCGAACACAGTTCGTCGAACTCCGTTCGACGAAATGTATTCTGAAGCAAAGTTCGTCGATCTCCGGTCGACGAACGTTGTTTCCACACACAGAGAATTCGTCGATCTCCGGTCGACAAGAATCTCTCAAACTTTCCCTAATTCACCGAACTCCGTTCGACAAACTCTGGAAAATTCGTCGAATGCAGATAGAAACTCGGTTAACTCTTCTCCATTAATCATGCCCAGTTGATTTATAAAGAACAGATGGGTTTTCTCATCCAATGGCTTGGTGAAAATGTCTGCTCTCTGTAAATCAGTAGGAATATGGATTAAGTTAATTTTCTTTTTGTCTACTTTATCTCTAATGAAATGATGTCTTATTTCAATATGCTTAGTCCTAGAATGGTGAACTGGATTCTGTGGTATAGCAATAGCACTAGTATTATCCCAAAATAAAGTTGAATTATTTAAGTTGACACCATAGTCTAAGAGTTGATTTTGTATCCATAACATCTGTGAACAGCAGCTGCCAGCAGCCATGTATTCTGCTTCTGTAGTTGATGTAGACACAGATGTCTGCTTTTTACAAAACCAGGAGACAATTTGTAACGCCCCCACCTGTCACATGACATATAACGGTGGGTCCGGTCGGGGCCCCACGCCATATATCACAGACAAGCGAAGGAATTACGTGTGGAAATCAAACTCTATGCGTATCCTTAACTCATCCATTCTAGCGCAGCATTTTTTTGTTAGCATGAACTCAAACCAGAATGTCCACCAATATATAAATACCACATTTATATATATAACAACACCCTGGCCTTATGGCCTTACAGGTTCCTCTTTTACACAGCAATAATTTCGTACATCGGCACGCAGGCCGGCCACACATGAAATCCAAACACAACTCTTCGCATGGCCTTCAGGGGCCAACAGCAGCAAGCTAGCCATTCCACTTATTCATTTCAAGCCGCGACACCTGCAATGAGACATCCACCAAAAAGCGGCAAAACGAAGTAACGGTCAGCATTTGACTGACCCATTATAACGACCCTACCCCATACCAGGGGTAGTGGTTCCTTCCCTGTATACAGTGCTATCATCTATCATGAAGTATCATCAAACATCATATGTATATCATTTGCTTTATCCCGCTAGCAAACACATTCCATCACAAACACTGGAATCCACCAGACGCTCCGTGCACTCAGGGCACCTTCTTGGCATACCGGAATCCACCAGTCATACACCGCCGATCAGAGGTTTTAACTTGTTGGTTGACCGGACCTAGTCCACCAGTCTCGCAAGCTGGCGACATCCTGCCCAAACCACTCAGAGGTACAACCTCACAGCATCCAATAACAACCAGAGCAGATCGACCCACACCATGTGGTGTGGCAAGCCGGGTTTATCCAAGCTCCCTAGGCATTACCACCCATCAACCCCCCTCCTAATCCGATCGACCCACCCATGTGGTGAAGCAAGCCGGGTTTAACTCGGCTCCCCATGCATTGCCACCAATCGATCCCTACCTAACTAGATCAACCCGCCCTAGTGGTGTAACAGGCCGGGTTTATCTCGAGCTCCCTAGGCGTGCTACCAATTGATCATATCATAACCAGGAGCTTTGCCAAAGCCTCCTCACATTCAGCATCACATTCATACATTCATCACAATAGAAATCCATTTACATCGTATCCAATCCACGGAGTCTTCTCCGGTTTACCCATGAACATCACCAATCCGGACTACCGGTCCAGATGGGCTTCACACAGCATGCCTATGCCGTACTCCATAATTCCGGCTCTAGATGCAAACTCAATAAAGGAATCACTTCCACAAATCCACCTTTTGGTGGAGGATTCCAAGCACATGCATAAAGGAAGGACTTCGATGTCCAAGAAGGAGATCGTTACCCTTGAAGACCGCTTCGGCGCCAAGAAGTAGCCGGATGGAAATCACCGCCTCGGCTCTGCCTTCATGAATCCGCTCTCGGATCTTCGCTCCGCACTCCGCAGCTCCTACAGCAGCTGGTAGACTCCTCCCTTCCCTCTTGCCTTAGGCCTTTCTTCTTCCCTTTCTTGGAATAACATGAAGAAGAAGAAGAAGATGAAAAGAGGGATTAAATCCCCTTTTGCTCGGCCTTCTACACACCTGGACAGAGCCCAGCCACTGAATCCAGGAAGAGGGAAACAAACGGCTCAGATTTGGCCAGAAAAGCTTGAACACGGCCTGACACGCCCTGTGACACGCCCGTGTCACAGGCCGTGTCCCCCTAAGCGGCAGACAACCGACTCAATCCAGCCAACACACGGCTGTGTGACACGCCCGTGTCACGTGCCGTGTTCCCGACACGCCCTCAGACACGCCCGTGTCTGAGGCCGTGTGCCTCAACGAAAATAATCCCAAAACAAACCGAGACTTCACACGGCCTGACACACGCCCGTGTTCCTAGCCGTGTGCACCTGGACACACCCGTGTCCCGCAAACACGCCCTAGCTCGAAACATCGAGTTGAGTTCGACGGCTACTGACATGCCCTGTGACACGCCCGTGTCACAGGCCGTGTCCTCACTCGACACTCGACACTCGACGATCATCGAGCAAAATTCGTCGACATCAAGGCCGATCGTCGACACGGCCTCTACACGCCCTGCGACACGCCCGTGTCGCAGGCCGTGTCCGCTGTGTCGACTCCAAATTTCATCGACTTCACCACTCGACACAACCCAGGCCTGACACGCCCTGGGACACGCCCGTGTCCCAGGCCGTGTCATCCATGCCTGAACCCAAAATGGCCCAAAATGACTTGATTAACTTCGGGCTGTTACACAATTCTCATACCTAGGAACTGGCAAGTTCTAGAGGTACTCTTCCTGTCCACTATACATCTAGCATAGTCAGCATCTGAGTATCCAATTAACTCAAACTATGACTCTATAGGATACCAGAGTCCTAGATTAGTGCAACTCTTTATATATCTCAAAATTCTTTTTAAGAAAATAAGGTGAGATTCTTTAGGGTTCACTTGGAACCTAGCACAAAGGTATGTAGCAAATATTATATCAGGTCTGCTAGCTGTGAGGTATAATAGGGATCCAACAATTGCCCTATAATTTTTCTGATCTACAAGTTTCCCTGCTGCATCAGAATCCACAACAGCATTTGTAGCCATAGGGGTTTTCATCCCTGAAGCATCACTTATCCCAAACTTTTTGATAAGCTCTTTAGCATACTTAGCTTGGGGGAGGAAGATACCATCTGGGAGCTGCTTCAGTTGGAGACCAAGGAAGTAGGAAAGCTCACCCATGCTACTCATCTCAAATTTAGAATGCATAAGGTCAGCAAACCTCTTGCACAATTTGGGACCAGTAGACCCAAAAATGATGTCATCCACATATATTTGTACTAATAAAATTTGGTCCTTATGATGTCTAGTGAAAGTGTTGTATCTATGGTTCCTCTTGTAAATTTATGCTCTAAAAGAAAGCTTGCTAAGGTCTCATACCAAGCTCTTGGAGCTTGCTTTAAACCATAGAGAGCTTTATGCAATTTTAAAACAAAAGAGGGTTGAGTTGGAGAGATAAAACCTGGAGGTTGTTCTACATAAACCTCTTCTTGAAGTACTCCATTCAGAAATACACTCTTGACATCCATTTGGTAGACCTTGAATCTCTTGTAAGCTACATAGGCAAGAAATATTCTTATTGCCTCTAACCTTGCAACAGGGGAAAAGGTTTGGTCATAATCAATTCCTTCCTCTTGCCTGTAGACTTGAGCAACAAGCCTATCCTTATTCCTCACTATGTTGCCTTGAGCATCCAACTTGTTCCTGTAGACTCATTTGGTTCCAATAAATGGGTAGTTATGGGGTCTTGGAACCAAATCCCAAACTCTACATCTCTCAAACTGATTTAGTTCCTCTTGCATTGCAATGATCTAGTGGGGATCTTGCTCAGCTTCATGGATGGTGAGAGGTTCAATTTGAGAGAGAAAACATGCATGCATCAAGTCTTGGTTGAGTTGATGCCTTGTCTGTACACCTGCTGAAATGTCTCCAATCACTTGAGATCTGGGGTGATCTCTAAGTGTGACAAGATCAGTTGGTGGAGTTGTTTGAACAACAGCTTCTGTAATTAATTCCTCTTGGGGAATGGTACTAGCTGTTGAGGGAAGTTCAGCCACTTCCTCTTGAATTTCGTCTTCACTTTCTTCAGCAACCTGTGGAGTAGGATGGTTTGATACCTCTTGGGTAAGGTTTAGTCCATCCATAAACTCACACAGTTGAGGTACATGCAATAAGCTATTGGTAGAAATCTCTTTCTCCTTATTTGACATGTTAGCTTCATCAAAAGATACATGAACAAATTCTTCAATTTTAAGGGTGGATTTATTAAAAACCCTATAGGCCTTACTTACTTGGGAATATCCTAGAAAAATCCCTTCTTCAGCCTTGGCCTCAAACTTTCTAATGTATCTTTTGTTATTAATGTGAATGTAACTGATACAACCAAAAACTTTAAAGTATGTGATTTTAGGTTTCTTCCCTTTAAGTAATTCATAGGAGGTCTTGTTTTTCAGTTTATGTATAAGACTTCTATTCAGGACATAATTAGCAGTATTTACAGTTTCTGCCCAAAAGGATAGAGGTATGTAAGCATCTGCTAATAATGTACCTGCAGATTCAATGAGTGTCCTATTATTTCTTTCAGCAACCCCATTTTGTTGGGAGTTCTAGGAGCTGAGAAGCACTGCCTGATACCTTCCTTCTCACAGACATAAGAAGAGACTCAAACTCTGTGCCATGATCACTTCTGATCAATGCAACATGAGTAGAGAACTCAATCTGTATGGTCCTGAGAAAATCTGTAAGAACCTTGAATGTATCTGACTTAGCTCTCAGAAAGGCTACCCAACTGAATCTAGAGAAGTCATCAACAATCACTAAAGTATAAGACTTTCCTCCTAGGCTTTGTACTGCAATGGGTCCAAATAGATCCACATGAAACAAATACAATATCCTAGGTGAATCACTTTTATTAATGGATTTAAAACTAGTTTTGGTTTGCTTGCCTAACTGACAAGCCCTGCATAGACTTTCCTTCTTATAGGGGCCAGAAGGTAAGCCTCTAACAAGGTTGTCCTTAGATAACCTAGATATATTCTTAAGGTTTACATGTCCTAGTATTTTATGCCATAACTCATTTTGATTACTAGTAACATTCAGTAAGCAGATATCAGTTGTGGCAGATATAAAATCTACTAAATATATGTTGCCTTGTCTAAGTCCAATTAAAACAGTTTTGTTTTTATTATCAATAATAGAACAGGAAGTAGAGTTAAAATGTACCTGATAACCTTCATCATATAATTGACTTATGGATATAAGGTTATGTTTGAGTCCTCTTACATATGTTACTTTCTTGAAAGTCACTGATCCAATTTTGACTGCTCCATATCCTTCTGATTGACCACGGTTGGAATCTCCAAAAATCACCTTTGGTCCTAGCTTGGGCTTGTAGTTTGATAGATTGCCCTTGATGCCTGTCATGTGTTTGGAGCAACCACTGTCCAAGTACCATGTCTGACTTACCCTTGGACAACTCTTCACCTGTACCTGCAAGGAAAAACAAAATTCAATCGTTCTTGACCCAGGTTACCTTGGGTCCTTTGTTTTGTTGAAAAGTAAAGCTGGAAATAACTGATAAAGCAGGTTGAGATTTATAACCTAAAGGGTGGTATGTCCTAGGTGGAATTACCCAATCAGCTACTGGATTAAATGTCTTATTAATTGGCTTAGAGTATCTGTAAGAGAAATGGTTTAGGTTTGGTCTTTCTGGGTTCGACGAATTGTTGTAAGTTTGTCGACCAGAGTTCGACGAATAGGGATGAGATCGTCGATCTCTGCTCAGAGAATGACAGTAGTCATTTTCTGCGCCCCAAGTTCGTCGACCTCTGCTTGACAAACCATACACAGTTCGTCGATCGCAGTTAGACGAATTGTTATATCTGAAGTTTGCGTTCAGCGTTCATCGATCTGGGTTCGACGAACTGGCTACATTTCGTCGATCTGAGTTCGACGAATGCTGCTGAACTTTGTTTTTATATATTTTTTCAGATTTCTGTTTCTCTTGTCTATGGGTCTAGGATTGTTTTCTGACATTGGTTTGTCTATTAACTTTTCTTTTCCCTTTGCAGATATAAACTTGATGGGGGTTGAAAGAATGTTTTTCTTAACTATGGGGTGTAAGCTTGATGAAGCACCCAAGCCCAGCTTGCCATTTAATCTGGCATTTACTGTGCTTGTGATGTCCATCAGCTTGAGGCTTCTCCCCTTGAGAGATTGCTCAAGTTGCTTGGCCTCACATAATTCATATTTTAGTTTAATTATTTGCTCATTAGCTAAGGTTAATTGGTCTGTTAGCTTTATGTTTTCTGAATTTACAAATTCAAGATTTCCTAGTCTTTTTCTAAGAGTTTTTATTTCCTTTTCTGAGTTGATTAAGTCTAGGCACATAGATTTGAATTTAGCTTTAAATAAATCAGAACTAAAGTCAAAGCTAGAAATAACCTGATCTGCCTCTGAGTTTGAGGCAGCTTCATCTTCAGAATCTTCTTCTGATCCAGAATTACTCCTGGAGGCAACAATTGACATTAGGAATACCTCCTTGGATCTAGCTTCTTCCTCTTCTTCACTTGAAATGGAGGAAGATGTTTCTTCTTCCGTGTCACTCCAAGTCTCAGCAACAAATCCCTTGTCCTTCTTTTTATATTTGATGGAGGAGGGTCTCCTGCTATGCTTTCTCCTGGAATCCTTTTCTCTGCTCTTGTCCTTCTTCTGGTTTTCTAGACATTCTGAGATGTAGTGTCCAGGCTTTCTGCAACCAAAGCAAACAACCTCCTTGGTTGGTGTCTTGTCATACTTGGGCTTATCATCCTGTCTGGATGATTTCCTTCTGAAGTCCTTCCTTGTCATCTTGTAGAACCTTTTGGCAAAGAGGCTCATGAGCTCTTCATTTGAAGTTGATGTCTCACTTTCTTCAGATGCTTTGAAGGCTATGCTGTGCTCCTTTCTAACTGGAGTTGTTACCTTCTGTTCTGCTGCTTCTCTGGATTTTATCAGCTGCTCATAGGACTTCAATTTGCCTAGTAGAGACTTAATTGAGATCTCATTGAGGCTTCTGGCTTCTTTGATTGGCCAGATTCTGGAATTCCAAGAGCTAGGGAAGCACATCAATATCTTGTCATTCACCTCTGTCAAGGTGATGTCCTTATCCAGGGTTTTGAGCTTATTGATGATTGTGCTCAATCTGTTGTACATTTCTGCCACTGATTCATTCTCATCCTTTTTAAAGTTCTCATATAGGGATATGAGATTGGATCTTCTGTCCTTTCTTTCATCTGTAGAGCCAGCTACCATTTAGTTGAGGGAATCCCAAATGGCCTTGGCTGAGGTGCACTCAGCCACCTTCTGGAATATGTCATCTGACATAGTCTGGGCTAAGATATTCATTGCCTTAGCATCAGCCATCTTGGCTTTCTTGTAGGCTTCATTGTTCTCTGGCGGAGGAACTGCAGTCATGTTTGTTGAAGTACCTATAGAAGCTATAGGTTCTGGTGGTACTCCTGTCAAGATAACAGAAAAGATATCCTCATCAATAGAATTCATGTATAACCTGATTCTTGCCTTCCAGATGGCAAACTTGTTGAGATTGCACACTAGAGGTCTGATGCTTGCATAATTTTTGTTTTGGGCCATGTTTGTGAAGAAATAAGTCTAATAACAAAAGCAAACAAGCAGATCTAATAAGAGGGATCTTTGTGGTTCAGGTGTTAGCCTGTGCAACCACTAAGGTGTGGTATTTTAACCAACCTGGCTCTGATACCAATTGAAAGTGCAGGTTAGATCTAAAATACTCTAGAGGGGGGTGAATAGAGTATTGTGCTTTCTTAAAAACTTTTTACAACTTTTGTTGTATTCTTAAGTGAATAGGGAAGCAAACAAAATAAATAAACACATCAACCTAAACAATCATAGAACAACACAACACATCACAGCCAAAATAAAAAGAAGGGTAACCAGACGACACAAGAATTTTATAGTGGTTCCCCAACCTAGGTACATCCACTCTTCTACCACCCTGGTAGGAATCCACTCAGGTTTTTGATCAGGTGCCTGATACCAATGAGCTTTTGTTCAGGTGCTCAAAAACCAAAAACTCAAGTATTTTGGAAGGAGACTTGCAACCAGAATAATTTTGAAGGGATTTAAAACCCTGTACAGGAATTGGAAGTAAAAGAGATGGTTTCTTCTCTGTCAACAATCAGAGAGAAGACTTGGGGATTGATTGTAGCAGATCTTGCTCCCACTGAGATCTTGAATTAATCAAGAAAGCTGGAGCACTGCTTCAGGGTGATAGGTCTTCAAAGACCTAGAATGCCTGGACCAGGATTTGTTTCAGGAACTCCTTTGACAGATTGAATAATTGTTGTCCTTTGAAGTTATCCTGTGAGTTGGAAGAAGAAGACTCTTGATAGAATTTGATTGTTCTTCTTCTCCTTGAAAATATTCTCTGGTCAGGCTGATTGTAGGAGAACTTTTGATTTCAGTCGATTGTTCTTCTGTGCAATCTGAGAGTGTCTGTCTAAAATGTCTGTATTGCTTGCTGTTCTGTGTTTCTGTATGACTGACTGTCTTGTTTTTTTTTCTTTTCTTCTCTGTCTCTTTTTGACTGACTGATAATATTCAAAATTTTAATGAATGAGCAGTAATTTTAGTCGGCCTTGGAAGGAAGCGATAATCAATGATTTACCCAACTGTCCCATAGAAAAATGGCATGTAATCATCCATAGTCAATGCGCGTTCTAACGGTAACATTCCGAGAAGATCTGGCATTAATAACTCCGAATTCATCGCCAAGAAACGGGATGGGAAACCTGAAGAAGACCTAGTCTGGATTCATCGAGCGGAGAACACAATTCGTCGAGCTGAGTTCGAGTTCGTCGAGCTGAGCTTGAGAGAGTTCGTCGAGCTGAGCTTGAGAGAGTTTGTCGACCAGACAATCTTCATTATAAGACAGTATTCGTCGAGCTGAGATCCAAATTCATCGAGCGAAGAACGATTGTGGACTTCACCAAATATTCTGCATCTGCTGATATCCAATGTCGACATAAGCTGGTGTCGACTGATTGAACTTGGTGTCGACTCAAAACTTCTGGTGTCGACATGAAATTCTGGTGTCGACACAAATCCTCTGGTATCGACATAAATCTTCTGGTGTCGACATTGAATTGTCTGGTGTTGACACATGCCCTAAGTGTCGACATAAATACTCTGAGTTCAGAAATTGTCGAGAGAGTATAGCATTCGTCGACTTGAGAAGTTGAGAACTTGAGGTCCAAGTTCGTCGAGCTTAAAATCCAATTCGTCGACCAAAGCTTGAAGCTGGACTTAGAGAAATCTTGAAGTCATCCTGAATTTGGCTTAAAGAAGAACCTCAACATTCGTCGAACTGAGAACACGGATCGTCGAGCTCAGCACTAAGAATTGTCTCACGATCGTCGAGCGCAGAACTCCTTTCGTCGAGCTGAGTTCGACGAACGTCGAACTCATTTAACTTAGTCTTGAAATCCTCTAAGTCTAAAGTCTCTGATGGTCTTGTTGATAGCTGGTCCATCTGAAATTGAACCTAAGGACTTAGCCTATACTCTAGGACACAACTTGACCCTAGCTATACAAGATGGGTCACATCCTAAGTCAGTGAACCTGGCCTAAATCAACTAGGGATCCAACAGAAGATTCCCATAATCCTTCCAAAGCATATTTCTTTCTTATTGTTCTTCTTTTTAATTAACTCAAATAAGAGGTTTCCCCAGTTTACTTATTTCTTATTCACCAAGGCACACATCACCAAGAACTGGTGCCTGGTAATGTAATCGTGGGCGGTATTATTGCCTAGTAACACCTTGCCGACTATGTCTGCCAAAAACTTATATTGAACAGACAAATTCTTTTTCAACAATTTATTGGGGTTTCCTCCTGAATGCCCCATGGTGCTCAGCATATTCTCAAATTCATCTGTGTCTATTTCGATATCATCTTCTCCGGTGGATAAATCAAAAATTTCAGTAAGAACTGTAGGAGACAGAATAACCTGTGTGCCGCTGATAGTGCCTGTCATGGTGTCAGCATCAGGAGACGTCGCAGAGAACACCCATTCCCTTATTTCATTTGCTGATATTTTGATCCGAATAGTCAAAAACTTCTTCAGTTTTATTCTTCGCACAACTGGAGGATGCCGATTAATATTTGATCAGTATGGGATAACGAGTCGAAATCAACATCAAATCCTGTGTCGAACTTCATTGCAGCAAGGGAGTTCGCCGGAATCGCCATTTGTTTGCCTGCAAAAGAAAATAGAGATCAAGTGCAAGGGAACAGAAAGTGCGGGACGGAGCTCGAAGAAAACCTAGGTATATGGTTTTCAGATTATGAAGCGGCAGACTCCGTCCAACGAAATAAATAAAATTCTTTGATCTGCGTTCGACGAGATATTTTATTGTCAAAAGAATTCGTCAATCTCAGTCAGAAGAAGTGAAAACATTTTGTCGAGTTCAGTTCGACAAAAATTTTCTGAAGCAATATCGTCGATCTCCGGTCGACGAAAAGAGCTTCACACATAGAGAGTTCGTCGATCTCAGTTCGACGAATTTCTCAAGAACGTTTCTCAGTTCGTCGACCTCCGTTCGATGAATTGTGGCAAATTCTTCGACCGCAAACAGAAATTTAAATTAAGGCCTCTCCATTGATCATACCTAGTTAATTTATAAAGAACAGATGGTTCCTATCATCTAAGGGTTTGGTGAAGATGTCTGCTCTTTGCAAATCAGTGTAGATGTAGATAAGCTTAATTTTATTTTTGTCCACACACTCTCTAATGAAATGATACCTGATGTCTATGTGCTTAGTTCTACTATGATGCACTGGATTTTGTGAAATGGAAATTGCACTTGTGTTATCATATTGTAAGGTTGAATTATTTAAGTTGAAGCCATAATCTAGAAGTTGGTTCTGAATCTACATCATCTGTGAGCAACAACTGCCAGCTACTATATATTCTGCTTCAGCAGTTGAAGTAGACACATATGACTGCTTCTTGCAAAACCAAGACACTAGTCTAACACCAAGGAACTGGCATGTCCCTGAGGTGCTTTTTCTGTCTACTCTACATCCAACAAAGTCAGCATCTGAGTATCCAGTCAACTCAAACTCTTACTCAGTTGGATACTAGAGTCCTAGACTAGGACAACTCTTTATATATCTTAAAATCTTTTTTAAGAAAATAAGGTGAGATTCTTTAGGGTTCACCTGGAACCTAGCACAAAGACATGTAGCAAACATGATGTCTAGTCTACTTGCTGTAAGATATAACATGGACCCAACAATGACCCTATATAATTTCTGATCAACATGTTTCCCATGTTCATCAGAATCAATTCCAACATTTGTAGCCATAGGTGTTTTCTTGGCTGAGGCATCTAACATCCCAAACTTTTTGATTATATCTTTAGCATACTTAGACTAGGATATGAAGATGCCATCAGGTAGCTGCTTCACTTGGAGACCAAGAAAGTAGGAGAGTTCACCCATGCTACCCATTTCAAACTTTGAATGCATGAGGTCAGAGAACCTCTTGCATAGTTTGGAATCTGTAGACCCAAAAATAATGTCATCTACATAGATTTGTACTAATAAGATTTGATCCTTATGATGTCTAGTGAATAATGTCCTATCTACAATGCCCCTAGAAAATTTATGCTCTAGAAGAAAGCTAGCTAAGATTTCATACCAAGCTCTTGGAGCTTGCTTTAAACCATAAAGAGCTTTATGCAATTTAAAGACATAAGAGGGATGTGTAGGAGAGATAAAACCTGATGGTTGCTCCACATAAACTTCTTCTTTAAGTTCACCATTCAAGAATGCACTCTTGACATCCATTTGGTATACCTTGAACTTTTTATAGGCAACATAAGCAAGGAAGATTCCGATTGCTTCCAGCCTTGCAACAGGTGCAAATGTCTGGTCATAGTCAATCCCTTCCTTTTGTCTGTAGCCTTGAGCAACCAGCCTTGACTTGTTCCTTATGATAATACCTTGGGCATCTAGTTTGTTTCTAAATACTTATTTAGTTCCAATGACTGGGTAGTCTTTTGGTCTTGGAACTAAATCCCAAACTCTGCATCTCTCAAATTGGTTGAGCTCCTCTTGCATTGCAATAATCCAATGGGAATCTTGCTCTGCATCTTTAATGGATTGAGGCTCAATTTGAGATATAAAGCAGGCATGTATCAAGTCTTGGTTGAGTTGATGCCTGGTCTGCACACCAACTTAAATGTCTCCAATCACTTGAGATACAAGGTGATCTCTAAGTGTGAAAAATTCAGTAGGTGGAGTTGGTAGAGCAACAACTTGGGAAATAAATTCCTCTTGTGGAATTATGTTAGCTGTTGTTGGCTCTTCACTGATTTTAGTGTCTTCATCTTTACTGTCTTCATCTTCATTATCTTCAGCAATTTGTGGAGAAGGATGGCTAATAGCCTCATTGGTGAGGGTTAATTCATTTAGCTTCTCACACAAATATGGTTCCTGCAAAGAGTTATTGGTAGAAATTTCCTTGTAAAACATGTTAGTCTCATCAAATGAAACATGAATAGATTCTTTAATTTTCATGGTAGATTTATTATAGACCCTAGAAGCCTTGCTTACTTGGGAATATCCAAGAAAAATTCCAATTTCAGCCTTGGCTTCAAGTTTTCTAATGTGTTTCTTATTGTTGGTGTGAATTTAACATAAGCAAAAATTTTTTTTGGAATAGTCTACTTTAGGTTTCTTCCCTTTAAGTAGCTCATAAGGAGTCTTATTCTTAATCTTGTGTATCAAACTTCTGTTCAGTACATAATTTTCTGTGCTCACAGCCTCTGCCCAAAAAGGATAGGGGTAAATGAGTATCTGCAAGTAATGTGCCTGCAGATTCAATTAGGGTTCTATTATTCCTTTTAGCAACCCCATTTTGTTGAGGTGTTCTAGGAGCTGAGAAGCAGTGCCTGATACCTTCCTTCTCACAAAACTCTTGTATAAGAAGAGACTCAAACTCAGTACCATGATCACTTCTGATCAATGAAACTGGAGTAGAGTACTCAATATGTATGTTCTTAAGAAAATCTGTAAGAACCTTGAAGTTATCTGACTTAGATCTCAGAAAGAATACCCAAGTGAATCTAGAGAAGTCATCTACAATCACTAAAGTATAAGATTTCCCTCCTAAACTTTGTACTGCAATAGGGCCAAAAAGGTCCATATGTAGCAAGTACAATATTTTAGGTAAGTCACTTTTATTTACTAATTTAAAACTACTTTTAGTTTGCTTGCCTAATTGACAAGCCCTGCAAAGGCTTTCCTTCTTGTAGGGGCAAGAAGGCAAACAAGGTTGTCCCTAGATAGTTTAACAATGTTTTTCAGATTAACATGACCTAATCTCCTATTCCAAAAGGTCATTATTATTACTAGTTTGATTAAATAAATATATTTCAGATTTAGCTGACTGGAAGTTAACTATGTAAATGTTTCCTACTCTAGTGCCAGTCAATACTACATGGTTATCTAAAGAAGTAATAATATATGAAGTTTTATTAAAGGATACCTGAAACCATTCATCACATAACTGACTTATGGAGATGAGGTTATGCTTCAGTCCATTTACATATGCAACATTCCTGAAGGTGACTGCTCCAATCTTGACCTTTCCACAGCCTTCAGTCTGACCACAATTGGAGTCACCAAATATTACTTTGGGTCCTAGGTTTGACTTGTAGTTGATTAGGTTATCCTTGTTTCCAGTCATGTGTTTAGAATAGCCACTATCCAGATACCACTGTTGCTCTGTGGTGGGATAGTCTTTCACCTGCAATGAAACATATTAGCTATTCTTGACCCATGTTACCTTGGGTCCTTCTTTCTTCACATAATTAAAACTGGAGATATAAGAATATTCAGGTTGACATTTATAACCTAAAGGATGATATCTTCTAGGTGGAATAACCCATTGATTAAATTGATTTAAAGAAGATCTTGGTTGATTATAAGTTTTAGCAAAATTAAAGTTTCTGTTAAGATGAACTGTATTCGACGAATTCTGGTGAGTTCATCGATCTGAGTTCGACGAATGGGGATTAGTTCGTCGAACTCCACTCAAAGAATGAGAATATTCATTCCCTGGGCCCCAAATTCGTCGATCTCTATTCGACGAACCATACTGGTTTTGTCGATCGTAGTTCAACGAATAATTATAATAGAAATTTGCTTTCAGAGTTCGTCGACTTGAGTTCGACGAACTATACATATTTCGTCGATTTGAGTTCGATGAAATCTATTGAACATTGTTATAATTGAGATTTTTCTTATTCTTTTGTTTTAATTCAATTTGTTTAACATTATTATTGTTATCTATCTTCTCTTTTCCTTTTTCTGAAACAAATTTAATTGGAGTTGCTAATATATTCTTCTGAATTAGTGGGGGTTGGCTTGATGAAGCTCCTAAGACTAGCTTGCCATTTAGTCTGACATTCACTGTGCTTGTGATGTCCATCAACTTGATGCTTCTCCCATTTAGGGATTCTTCAAGTTGCCTTGCCTCAGCCAATTCAGTCTTTAGTGATATTATTTGTTCATTGGCTAAAGTCAATTCATATTTTAATTTAATGTTTTCAAACATCAAGTTATCTTGTTCAAACAATTTTTCTCTAAGAGTTTTAATTTCTTTTTCAGAATTAATCAAGTCAATACACAAAGATTTAAATTCAGTCTTAACACTATCTGAATTATAATCAAAGGAAGACAATACCTGATCTGCCTCTAATTCAGATGTTTCATTGTCTGACTCTTCTGCTTGTCCCTCAACATCATATAAGCTGCAAGAGGCATTGATAGCCATAAGGCAAACTTCCCTTGCCTTAGCTTCTTCTTCCTCTTCACTGGAGCTAGAAGATGAGGATTCATCTTTAGTGTCACTCCAGGTCTCAGCAATAAAGCCCTTCTCTTTTCTCTTGTGCTTGCTAGAGGAAGGCTTGCTGTAGTGATGCTTCTTGGAGTCCTTTTCTCTTCTTCTTTCCTTCTTTTGATTTTTTGGACACTCTGAAATGAAGTGTCCTGGTTTCCTGCACCCAAAGCAAACAATTTCTTTAGTGGCTGTTTTGTCATACCTTGGTTTTTCATCCTGCTTGGATGACTTTCTTCTGAAGTCCTTCCTTGCCATCTTGTAGAATCTCTTGGCTAAGAGACTCAGAAGTTATTCATTGGAAGTTGGGGCTTCTGTCTCTTCTGAAGCTTTGAAAGCTATGTTTTGCTCCTTTCTTGTTGTTGTAGGAGTCTTTTGCTCTACAGCTTCTCTGGACTTTATCAGTTGCTCATATGATTTGAGCTTTCCTAGTAGAGATTCAGTGGAAATCTCATTCAAGCTTCTGGCCTCCCTAATTGGCCATATCCTGGAATCCTATGAGCTTGGGAAGCACATGAGGATTTTGTCATTCACTTCAGTTAGCGTAATATCCTTGTCCAAAGTCTTCAGCTCATTGATAATTGAACTTAATCTGTTGTACATATCAGTGACAGACTCAGATTCATCCTTCTTGAAGTTTTCATATTGGGAGATGAGGTTTGATCTCCTGTCCTTCCTCTCATCAGCTGAACCAACAATCATCTGGTTGAGAGAATCCCAGATAGCCTTGGCAGATGTGCATTCAACCACCTTTTGAAATATGTCATCTGACATAGTTTGAGCCAATATATTCATGGCCTTTGTATCTGCTATCTTTGTCTTTTTCTGAGCATCTGTCCACTCAGGTGGTGGAACTGCATGAGTGCTTGAAGTAGAGGTAGATATAGTAGCTGTAGGTTGATGAGGACCTGTCAAAATAGAATTATATATGTCCTCATCAATTGAATTCATATAAAGCCTGATTCTTGCCTTCTAGATTGCAAATTTATTCAAGTTGCAGACTAGAGGTCTGGTGCTTGCATAATCTTTGTTCTGTGTCATGCTATGAAATAAACTAAACTAGGAGAAATGAAGATCAGATCTAACAAGGATCATTTGGTTCAAGTGTTAGCTTGTATAACCAAAGGAACCTCCTCTAATACCAATTAAAAGAAATGGGTTAGATCTGATTTACTCTAGAGGGGGGGGGGGGGGTGAATAGAGTAATTAAAACGTTTTGGCTATTTTAAATATTACTAGAGTATATTTGTGATACCACTAGTAGTAATAGAAAGAAAAGCTAATCTAAGCTAATCTACAACAACACAGCTAGCCTATCACAGCCACAATAAGAACAACACAAAAAATGAACAACCAGACGACACAAGAATTTTATAGTGGTTCCCCAACCTGGGTACATCCACTCTTCTACCACCCTGGTAGGAATCCAGTAGCAGGTTTTTGATCAGGTGACTGCCACCACAAGATCTATTTCTAGGGAGATCTCACAACCCTTTGAGCTTTTGATCAGGTGCCCAAAAACCAAGAATAAACTTTTGAAGGGAGTTAATAAACCCTTTATACAGGAGGGGGAAGAGAGATTTGATGGTGTCTTCTCTTTCTCTAATCAACAAAGAAGACCATTGGATTTGCTGTTATCAAGAGCTCCTTTCAAAGTCACTTGGAGCCTTGCTCAGGGTGTAGGTCTTCAGCCTTGACTTGAAGTATTCAAGGAACTTCTGACTGATTTAAAGTTTGTTATCCTTGAAAGCTCCTGGAGTTGAAGTTGAAGAAGACTCTTGATTTGTGATTGTTGTTCTTCTTCTTCTTTAGAAAGATCAAGGAGAAAACTAGATGTTTTCTGCACAGAGAATTTCTGAATATCTTTCTATATTCTCTGGTTCTATATTTTGCTCTACTTCGCTTTTTCCGTCTGAAAAATAAAATCTCTTTTATATTTCTGCAGTTGAATTCTTCTTTGAAATTTGAATCTCAAGCATTGAATGTTGATTACCTGGAGAGCATGAAATACGGCTGGAGAATATTTACTTTAACGAGTTTCCTAACTGTCCCAGCAAGTAATTAATCCCTAATGAAGACCATAATCAATGCTGCCAATAACGGGTATATTCAAGAGAATATGTGTATTAATTACTCAGAGAAATCACTGCTAAATAGTATAGAAAGTAAGGACAGAAAGGAGGGAAAAACTCTAAGTCAGGCTTGGACAGAAATCGTCGACCTCTGAACAGATTTTGTTGACCGAAGATCCAAGTTCGTCGAGCTGAGAAGTCCTGTTCGTTGACCTGAGAAAACCTGTTCATCGACCTGAGCTCAGCGAACTACATTCTGGAGATAACTTGCTTAATTTGCGCTCCAAGTTCGTCGAGCTAATAATCTGTCTTCGTCGAGCTGAGTTCAGCGAAATAAATCTCGAAAGAATGTGTTGAAGAATGAACTCCAAAATTTGTAGACCTGAGCTCGAATATCGTCGAGCTCAACTTAGAGAATTAACTCCGAGTTCGTCGAGTAGAGCACGACTATTGTCGAGCTGAGTTCGACGAACGTCGAACTTAAATTCTGAACTTTGATTTCTTCTAAGTGTTGATTATCTTGAAGTCTTCTGCTGGCTTGTCCATCAAGGTTGAACCTAATGACTTAGCCTAAACTCTAGGACTCAAAACAAATGACCCTGTCTATATATTATGGGCCAGACATCCTAATTAGTGAACCTAGACCAAATCCAAACTAGGGATCCAACATAGAGGCCCTCTAGATCCCTCGATCTATACGTACCTTCCCCGGGAAGATTTCTCATGGCATCCTCCCCGTATTCCGACGACCTTCACCTGTCAATTTTCCTCACCACAACCACACAAAAACGAGAAAAGTATAAAAAGACTATAGAAGAATCAGGACTGAATCTCCCTCAAGAAGATTCCTCCGTTGAGCGATGCGTGACCGGTACTAACGATCTTCGTTTGGTTGCACTCGATCAACTTATCATAGTCATTGTAGTCCTTGGCTCGCCGGAGATTTTCATGCGCGAGCAGGAGGGAGGTGGCTTTCTCTTCCTTTGATGGAGATGGCGGAACCGTGCTCTAAGGCAGCTCCCAAACACTAAAAAGAATTCATGTCTATCTCAATTCGTACAAGAAATGAGAAAATGAAAGCCTTTTATAGGTCCTTGAAAAACTGGCTTCCGCCGATGGCAACGCTAGCGCCTGGCGGTAGGTCATTGTGCGTCGACATGATAACTGTCTCGCGTATTTGGAAAAATATTCCAAAAAGATTATTTTTCGCTTTTTCGTGCTAGTGCGACGCGACACCCAGCTATCGCCTGGCAGTATCCCGCTATCGCCTAGCGTTAGCTCAAGCGTGTCGACAAATCCAACTCAATGATCTTTGAGAGAGCTAGAGTTGAACGGTAGAAAGCTAGTGGTGCGCGGTAGGTTCCAGAGAGCCTGTTCAGGTTGAATCTAGAAGGTAGCATGGGCAATAGTGCTAGCACCACATGGTAGGATCCAGATCACCTATTTAAATTAAAATCATGCTTGCGCTCGGCGCTAGCGCTAGCACGCGACAGTAGGTCACAGATTGGAGTTCTTCGCTTCGCTTGAACCTGTAAACCTGCACACTATACCAAATACAAGATGCGATCAAATATAACATGAGAATTGATATTGTCAAACTAAGGATATGTGAACCGTCGGACCCAACATGAATCATCTCCCAATATACTATGTGAGTAGAGTGCTACGACAAGCAGAGGCGGGGTATCCCATCCTGGAGAAGCTTGTTTTTTCCTCGATGGTTTCGGCTAAGAGGCTCAGCCCGTATTTTCAGGCTCACTCCATCAAGGTTGTCTCTGATCATCCGCTGCAAAGTATCTTGAATGGAGTGGAGCATTCAGGCAGGTTGGCAAAGTGGGTGGTAGAGCTCAACGAGTTTGAAATTTCTTATTGGCCAAGGGTGGCGATCAAGGCTAAAAAGTAGCGTACGTTCTGGCTGACTTCTTGGCCGAGGTAGGAGGAGAAGAAGGCGCTTCCAGCCTAGTCTGTTAAAAGATGTTCGTGGACGAAGCTTCAGGAAAGAATTTCACCGGAGCTGGAGTCGTGCTGGTGAGCCCCCAGGGAACTAGGATCGAGCAAGCAATCAAGATCCTCTTCCCCATCTCAAACAATCAGGCGGAGTAGGAAGCCTTGGTAGCAGGCTTGTGTCTTGATAAGGAGTTAGGGATCTAGGATCTCAAGGCCTTCACCAACTCAATAGTGATCGTGTAGAAAATCAGGGGAGAGTTTGAGGTGCGCGACATTATCCTACAGAGATACTTAGCTAAGGTTAAGGGCTTGATAAGAGGTTTCCAATCCTTCTTTGTCGAGCATGTGCCCCGAGAGGAGAACTCTGAGGCAGACTATCTCGCAAAGTACGGTCCTAGAGCTTGAGGAACAATGACAGAGTTATTTAGACCGTCCATCGAGGAAGGGGAGATGATGGTGATCGAGCAAAGGGCTTCTTGGAAGGACCCATTCGTTACGTTCTTCATGACAGGTCGACTTCCTTCCAGTGAGGGAGACCAGCGGAATTTTCGATACAAGGCTGCTTACTACTTGCTGCATGAAGAAGAACTCTATCGCAAAACCATTTCAGGCCCTCTAGTCAGATACCTGTCAGAAGATAAAATACCTCTAGTACTTGAGGAAATTCATTCAAGAGAGTGCGACAGCCACTCGGGGACACATACCCTATAGTAGAGGATTCTGAGGCATGACTACTTCTAGCCGACCATTCAGAAGGATGCATAAACCTTCTCAAAGAAGTGTCCAAAGTGTCAACTCTTCGCACCTCTTCAACTGCAGCCAACTCAACAATTTCGCTCAATCATCGCTCCCTGGCCATTCGCCATTTGGGGAATGGATTTGTTTGGCCCTTTCCCCCAAGCTAGCGGTCAGAGGAAGTTTGTTCACATCACGATCAACTATTTTTTAAGTGGATCATGGCAAAAGATCTTGCTAAGACAATGTCTCAGATCGTGAAGAACTTCATCTAGGGAGAGATTGCCTGCAGGTTCGGGATCCTTCTCACCATCATCACTAATAGCGGTCTGCAGTTTGTCATTCTGGAGCTGGAAGACTTAAACAAGAAGCTAGGGATGGATCTTTGATTTGCCTCTGTACATCATCCTCGAAGCAACAAACAAGTGGAAGCCACAAACAACCTGATCATCAACCTTTTGAATAAGAAGGTCACCAATCTGAAGGGAAATTGGGTAGAGCAGCTCCCCTCGGTCCTATGGGCTCTGAGAACCACTAATAACTCGGCCACGGGGGAAACACCTTTCAAGTTATCCCATGGGTCGGGTCTGGGGCACTCATCCCAGTAGAATTTGAGGTTCGGAGCCCGAGGGTTATAGTAGTGGGAGAAGGCAGTGGAGAATGACACTTGGAAAATGAAGATGCTCAAAAGCTCTCACTTGACTACATCGAGGAACTTTATGACCTAGCCTCCATTATTCAAGAGGAGATCAAGAGGTGAATGACAAAGCACTTTGATAAAAGTTCTCCTAAAGCACTTCTTTGCTGGAGACCTGGTCATGAAGAAGGTGGACGCAACAGTAAGGGTAGCTACAGTTAGCAAGTTGAATCCTAACTGGGAAGGACCCATCATCATCAAAGTAGCTCTAGCCACTGGAGGCTATCGCCTACAAAATCAAGGAGAGCTACTAGGAAGTACCTAGAGCGAGGATGACCTAAAAAGGTTCTACCTAGCGGTAACATGCACTGCTTATCTGTAATGCTATTTCTATGTTATTTATACATTTCCCCGCCCTCGGAGGCACGGGTGGTTGCAAGTTGTCTTCTTTGTGTTGATCATCTCAAGTCATCTAGAAGCAGTGAAGTCCATCTCCTCGATCTGTTTGGGAAACCAGCATCCGAGCTAATTCTCCTAAAAAGCCCAGGGTAGACGAAGGGACGATGCATCATGATTTATGCGTTCTTGTATGACTGAGCCAATGTATTGACGATCGAGACCATACCCCCATTGTATGTCGGCCTAACTACCCTCAATTGCATCTCTCCTACCACTGGAGGAACTATCGGGAACAGGTCTGGATGCCAACCTCCCAACTTGATGAAGAAAGATCGTCGTCTCTTTAGAAATTTCCTTCATCATCAAAGAAGTTGATACATCTAACTCTTTGGCAATCTCTTAAGTAACATGGTGAATGACCTCAACACCGATAGAAGTGTTAGAGTTGTGGAGTTATCATAGTCTGAGTCCCTACACGAGCTTCTCTCCTGAATATCAGCTACCAACCCCCTCGAGTGAGATAGATTCCTCGTGTGTCTTGTTATCGTAGTCCGTGCCCCTTATACGCACTTCCCTCCTATAGGCTGACTACTTGCCCCCAAAGATGAATCCACCTCCAATTGAGCTCATCTCCTATAAGCTATCGACTCCACCTTCAGTTGAGCTTGGCTCTTGTGAGCTGTTGACTCCACCTCCAGTTGAGCTCGGCTCCTGTGAGCTGTTAACTCCACCTCTAGTTGAGCTCAGCTCCTGTAAGCCGTTGCCTCTACCTCCAGTTGAGCTTGCCTCCTATGAGCTTTCGACTCCACCTCCAGTTGAGCTCGGATCCTATAAGTTGTTGCCTCCACCTTTAGTTGAGTTCAGCTCTTGTGAGTTGTCGACTCCACCACCAACTGAGATCAACTCCTGTGAGATGTCGACTCCACCTCTAGTTGAGCTTGGCTCCTTTGAGCTGTTACCACCACCTCTAGTTGAACCCGAATCCTATAAGTCGCCGACTCCACATCTAGTAGAGCTCGACTCATGTGAGCTGTCGACTCCACCTCTAGTTGAGCTCAACTCCTGTGAGCTATCTCCTCCACCTCCAGTTGAGCTTGGCTCCTGTGAGCTGTCAACTCTACCTCCAGTTGAGCTCGACTCCTGTGAGCTGTCGAGTCCACCTCTAGTTGAGCTCGACTCCTGTGAGCTGTTGCCTCCACCTCTAGTTAAGCTCAACTCTTATGAGCTATCAACTCCACATCTAGTTGAGCTCGGCTCATGTGAGCTGTTGCCTCCACCTCAAGTTGAGCTCGGCTCCTGAGAGCTGCTGACTCTCCACCTTTAGTTGAACTTCCTCCTGATTTGGTGTGGAGTGTATTATTTACCTACAGTTGAGCTTAGCTTATGTCATATGTCAATCTATTCTCCAACTATAGTTGAGTTTCCTCCTGTTAGGCGTCGACTTTATTCTTCAACTCAGTTGAGCTCGGATCCTATGAGATATGCGACCATGCAGGTGCGAGCAGCGATATGCAACCATGCAGGTGCAAGTAGCAATGTTCGAGTATGCGATTTCGCATGAACCATTGAGCGAGTATGCGAGCAACGAGCACTCAACCTCTTCGCACCTATGAGCCTAATGAGTATCATCATCGAGCGAGTACGCGAACAACGAGCACTCAACCTCTACGTGCCTATGAGCCCAACAAGTATCATTAACAAACGAGTATGCAAGTGCAAAAATGAGAAAGATAACAGTACAAAAGAACTACTTTGTATTATGTGGCGAGTATTACAAGGCTTTACAAAAATTTCTAAGTTTTACAATTGTATTTACAAGCTTGGACGCAGGAGGTCGCCGACCGACTAAGACTCGTCGTCGCCAGTATCAAGCTTATACTCCTCATCCCCGATGACGACGTCCTCCTCATCCTCGACATCGTCCTCATCATCCACGTCATCGTCACTGTTTTTGCTACTCTATCCGCTACTGCTGTCACTGGCGCTGGATCCAGAAGCGGAGGAGAGGATGAGATCTAGCGAGTTGGACTCTTCGGCAAGCATGCCTGGAATAAGGTACGCGATCGTCAGTTGGTCGGCTTCTGGGCTGAGAAAGCAAATGATCCTCAACTTTAGGAGAACGGCTTCCCACATTGCTCGCGCTATCCTGCGGCGGATAGCAGACACGTCATCCATGTGGAAGACAATTCTCTTCCCCTTCCTATGAGGACTCGCCTCTTGTTGTTGCTTAGCTGGGCGAGTATCAGCGGGACTGGGGAGACCTCTATCAGTGATCGGGCGAGTCTCCAACTCGGCGAACCGGATTTGCGCGGTCTCCAACTCAGCCTTTGTTTTCGCGAGCTCTTGCTCGAGCTAAGAGATCTTCTTCGCCGTCTCGATCTCGAAAGCCGATGAGTATCAACAACAAGAATTCAGAAAAATCACCAAGTGAAATGGTGATAAAGTCGCACAGAGAAGTACGAGCTACCTCAAACTCTTTCCACCGGACAGATTGCATCCCAAAGTCAATCGCCTTTTGCAAGACCTTCTTGAGTGCCTCCTGCGACTCGAGGAGCGTCCTCGTGGTGTGGTGGCACAGCTCGGTAGATTGTAGCAGCGTGCGAGATGTTTGGTGGGCAAGCACCTCTGGGCTTAGATCCAGCATCGATTCAGCATCCACTCGCCCGTATAGTGCGAAGGCGATATCATAAGCCTCCCCCTTGTCCTCCCAGTCTTCTGACCAGGCGGGTAGGTTGGTGCTCATCATCACCTTGTGATCTCCCTCAGCCAAAGACACCAGCGGGCATCCAAATGCATCCTTTCTGCCATGCTCCGACATCGACATGCGACTCACTCCCATCGAAGAGCTCGTGGGAGATCCTTGCTTGCTTCCTCACATGATCAGGGGACTTGTACTTTTACTTCCATTTGTCGAGCTTATTCTGCGACAAGCCCTCCTTGTCGCTAGCTTGCGACTGACCCTTGGAGCCTGTGGGAGCCTGTATCTCCTCCACCTCAGACGACGGGTTCAATGAACTCTAGCACAATGAAGCGACTTCCTTTGCCAGAGGAAGTGTTTCTCACGAAAGATCGCGAGTAGCTGCAGATGTGGAAAAATAGTTAGTGAAATCTCAACAATGATCAGACTCAATTCGGCGAGTATGGTGGAATCTCGCCAAGAAATTTACCTTCACCAGGGAAGACCTCGTCCAACATGTTTACATTCAAATGCCAGTGGATGACATCTAATCACTGGCCGTGGAAGTCCTCAAAGAGCTTCTCACGTGCACCTTCGAGGATGGGTGGCAAGAAGGTGACCTCGGCTGGCTGGTGCGGCCTGCGCTACACCCCTTCAAAGTCACCGATGAAAACAACTAAGTACTCACCCCACCGGTGGACCTTATTCCCTGTGCCTAACAGTGTGCATACATGGCTGCTAAAGAAGATCACACCCTCGGCGGTTGTGGCAAAGGAGAATACCTTCCCGAAGACAGAGAGGTTGAAAACGATCCTCTATTCCCTCAAGAAGCAGAGGAATCCCATGATGATTGCCACTCCATTTGGGTTGACCTGGGTGGGGACGATTCTGAAGTACCGCAAGATTTGGCAGTACTTCAGCCATAGTGGAAGTTGCAAGCCGACTTTGAAGTGGCGGAGGGGCAGAACTATCTCATCCTAGAGAAAGGTGTTTAGTCGCTCGGACCGGGCGGGGAGCCTGGCCGAGTATTCCTTAGGTAGGTGCCTTCAGCGGAAGTCTTCTAGATCTTACTCAGTAGCAACAGACTTCTTGAAGGTAGATTCAGTGAAGTAGATCACATGGGCTTGTCGGTGAGTGTTGGTGTCGTCACTAACCATCTTGAGCGAGGAAGGGCGAGAAAGATTAAGGACGGCGAGGAAGGTTTCAGCGAGAAGGAAGGTGCGAGCAAGAACAAGTACTCGCGAGCAAGGTTAGCAAATCGCAACAGCGTACTAAAAGCTCACCTACCCCTTCTATTTATAGACAGGGGCCAAGGGGTATATCAACCTTGCGAGAGTATCAGCCTAAGGCTTCGTTTGGTTCGGCGTTTTGCCACCTCCGTTTGGATCAGACGCCATCGGACGTCGGGTAAACAAACGGTCGTCGGTGGTGTTTGCACCGTTTGTGTTGAAATTTGTGAAGTGGAAGTGGGTGACGGGACAGGCCGCGCGGACTGTGCGGACAGCTTAGGCGGACTGGGCGGACTGGGCGGACTGCGGTTTGCGGCCTGGTGTAAAGTCTGGTGGAAGCCGGCTGTGTTGAGCGGGTTGTTGCATGGAGTCCGCGGTTTGGTGCGGCCTGGTATCTACGGATAGAGAGGCTTGCGGACTGGTGCATTGCTCAGTGGCCGCGGGTGCAAGCTTGTGCTGTTGGCGGGTGGGTTCGTGTCCGCGGTTTTGGCTATTGCGGACTGAGCCTAGAGCTTGGCTGAGGCCTTGTCAAGTTCTGGTGTTACAGCAGTTCCTGCTGTGGAGACCAGTTGGCGGACTGGTGTTTGGAGTTCGGCGTGGAGCTACTGCGGTCAAAAGCGAGGTGCTCGCGGACTGATGGCGATCTGTGCTGGAGTGTTTGGCGGACGAGAACTTGCGTCCGCCATGCTCGCATTATTCCTTGATGGTTTTGGACTTGCACACACCTTGTGCCAAGTTCATGGTGTCCGCCGTGTCCGCCGAGTCCGCTGTGACCGGGCGGACTGTTGCTAGCTGCCTTTGGTCGTGGACTTGTGGCGGATTGAGGTGTGGGTCTTGCGGACTGCCTCGGGTTGGTGCGGACAGCCATTGAATGGGGTTGCTGTTGTGCAGTGGTTGGTGCTTTGCGGGCTGGTGCCTTGTCCGCCTAGCACAGGAGGACTGGAGAGGGTTCGTCAACGGTTGCCTTGCTCCTGGCGATTTTCCTTGGTGACCGGCTAAGTCCTCGCGGACTGAGCGGACGGTGTTTTGTGTTCGCGCGGGCTGGGGTGGTGTCGCTATCTCATGGGCAGTGACCACACTCCTCACCTGGCCTATAAATAGGACCCACCCTGGCACATCTACAGTAACCTGGAGTAACGTGAGTGAACAGTAAATTGGGTTGGGCGAGTGCTGCGGTCTATGTTTTCCAGTCCGCGCGGATTGTTTCAGGCTGACGGTTTGCTGTGTGCAGGTCGCGCGGATAACTTCAAGGAGCCAGGAGCTTGGCTTTGACTTCGGTCAGTGCTTGGAAGTGTGCGGTCTCTGCGGACTCAGCAGGAGGTCGCTCTGCGGCTTGTCAGTTCTGTTTCTACTTTCCCAGCTTCAATAACCTGTCCGCCGGCTTCAGGCGGGTAGGGGAGTTCCTCAGTTCAGGTTCAGCAGAAGGCGAATAACGGTGTGTCCGCGCGACCTCGCGGTCTCGGCGGACTCCGTGGTATTCGGCGGATAGCAGCATAGTTCGGGCGGCTTCGGCGACCTCGGCGGTCTCGGCGGACTCCGGGTTTTGTCCGACCGGCTTGTTTTTGGTTCTTCCTGTTTTCAGCTGTTATACTAGCGAAATCATGTCTCGCTATGTATGCCCTGCTTTGTAAAGAAGTGAATGTATAAAGACCTGCTTGTGCTTCCATTGTTTTGTTGTGCATAGACCTCTAGTCCTTGTGTTCCGCTGGTTCAGCGTGCGAACTGGGTAGTCCCGAAGATATTAATTTGGCGTTTGGGCTATCTTGCTGACCACGTTGAGAAAATTTAACATGGTATCAGAGCCAGGTTGCTGAGGTTCCTGAGGTTCAGTTGCGTGAGCGGAGGTCAACCAGCGTTGTTACTCAGTGACTGAGTGGTGCTCAACCTGTGTTGTTGCTCGGAGCTACTGAAGGGTGCCAACAGGTGGTTGCAATGGAAGGAAGCTTAGCAAGAGGTCTGGGCATTGAACTCTTAACGCCGACTAACTATAAGAAGTGGAAGTCGTGCATGAAGAGTTATCTTCTTGGCGAGGAGCTGTGGGAAGTCGTCGGTGGTGACGACAGACAGGAAGTTACTGCTGCGTTTGGTACTGCTGAGCAGGTGAGGCTCTGGAGAAGAACGAATGCTAAGGCAGAGTTCATTCTGAAGAGAGCTGTGTCTCCGGAGCTGTTTGATCACATCATTGGATGTGAGTCGGCTGCTGATATTTGGACAACCATTGATGAGTTGTTCAATAGGAAGAATGTGGCGCGGCTGCAGTTCCTGGAGAATGAGTTGGCCAGGGCAACTCAGGGAGACCTTTCCATCTCCAAATACTTCTTAAAGATGAAGAGCTTGTGTGCTGAGCTGTCGGCACTGGATCCTGATGAGCCTATCTCTGAGGCAAAGATGAAGAGGCACATTATCCGCGGCTTGCGGAAGGAGTATGTGGCCTTTGTCACATCTGTTCAGGGGTGGGCTACTCAGCCGTCTCTGCTGGAGCTGGAGAATCTGCTTGCCTCGCAGGAGAGCTTAGCAAGGCAGATGGCTGGAGTGAACCTGAATCAGGAAGGCAGCGAGGCTCTCTTCTCAGGCAAGAAGAAGGGATGGGAAGGGAGGAAGAAGAAGAAGAAGGTGCAGGCCGCTGGTGAGAAGGAGACTTCAACTTCGTATCCGCCGGAGAGGAGCAATGCTCCTAAGGACTGGAAGAAGAATCTGAAGTGCTACCGGTGTCATCAGCGAGGGCACTTCAAGCGGGACTGCAAGGTCAAGCTGCAGCCTGGGCATGCTGCGGAAAAGGAGGAAGGCTGCTCGAGAAGTGAAGAAGCAGAATGGGGAGGAGCTTTCATGACGGGCACTTGTGTCCGGGCCTTATTTGCTGAGGACTTCAACAGCGAATGGATCATCGACTCCGGGTGCGGTCATCACCTCACCGGAGACAAGTCGAAGTTCACCTCCATGCAGGCTTACTCAGGTAATGAAGCTATTATCACTGCTGATAATACTGTTTATGCAGTAGAGAAGGAGGGGGTCGTGTCTTTGGGTAGTGATCAGGGGCCACTCACGTTAAGGAGTGTGTATCATGTACCGGGCATGAAGAAGAACCTCTTCTCGGTGACCAACGCGGTGGACGCTGGGTATCACATTCTGTTTGGGCCAACAGACGTGAGGTTCCTTCGCAACATATCAGCGGTGAAGGCTGAAGTTGCTCATGTTGGGAGGAGGGTGAAGAACTTGTTTGTTCTTTCCACCAGTGCTTATGTTGATAAGATGAGGGCCAATGATAGTGCGGCTATCTGGCATGAGAGGCTGGGGCATGTTGGCATGGACAAGCTGAAGGCGATGGCTTGTAGAAGTCTGGTGAGGGGGTTGCCGATGTTGTCCTCCTTTGGTGATGGGCATGTTTGTGCGGGCTGTCAATATGGTAAGGCACATCGCCTTCCATTTGATAAATCACAAACAAGGAGCAAGAAACCATTGGAGTGTGTTCATGGCGACCTGATGGGACCGACTGTTACAGCCAGCCTTGGCGGAAGCAAATACATGCTTGTCTTGGTTGATGACTACTCAAGGTATACTTGGGTGTACTTCTTAAAGGAGAAGTCGGAAGCCTTCCATTTGTTCGTGGAGTTCAAGGAGTTGGTAGAAGGCCGGCTTGGCTTGCGGATTAAGAAGTTTAGAACTGATAACGGGGGTGAATTTGTTTCCTCCGAGTTTTCTAACTTCTGCAGGAAGCACGGGATCCAACGGGAGCTTACTTGTTCTCACACTCCACAACAAAATGGGGTAGCGGAGCGGAAGATCCGTCATTTGACGGAAACCTGCAAATGCTGGCTGCATGCGAAAGATATCCCAAGGTCTTTTTGGGCGGAGGGAATGTCTTGTGCTGCTTATGTCATCAACCGGATGCCACTCAGCCCTATCAACATGAAGACTCCTGTTGAGCTGTTGCTGAAGGAGAAGCCGAGTGTTGGACACCTTCGGGTGTTCGGCTCAACTTGCTATGTGCATGTCCCGGATGCTACACGGACAAAGCTGGATGCGAAGGCAAGGAAACTTGTCTTTGTTGGCTATGATGAGCGGAAAAAGGGATGGAAATGCATGGACCCTGTGACGAAGAAGTTCGTGGTGTCAAGAGACGTTGTCTTTGACGAGCTGACGTCATATGGAGGTGGCTCGGTGGAGCTAACCAGAAGTAGCAAGGTTGATGAAGCACCGGTGGTGGCGACTGATGGCTTGGAAGAGGAGCTTGCTGTTTCACCAGCAGCTCCTGTTGCTTCAAACTCCGAGGCTGAGCCTTCTGGTTCAGGAAGCAGGGGGAGCACTGCTCAAAGCTTGCCCCAGGTAGGAGTGGAGCTTGAAGAAGCAACGGAAGCCGTGTGCAAGGAGCCTTGTCTTCGGAGATCGAAGAGGGTGGTTAAACCACCGGCTCGGTACTGTGAAGGGAATGCAGTGAGCTTTGTCTCCTGCTTCTTTGCAGGTCCTCTGGATGAGCGAGAGCCTGCAAACTTCAACGAGGCCACTGGAGTGAAGGAGTGGGATGGTGCCATGAAAGAAGAGATTGATGCTCTGAAGAAGAATGAAACCTGGGATCTTGTGCCCAAGGTTGATGGCATTACTCCGGTTACTTGCAAGTGGGTGTATAAGTTGAAGAAGAAGGCTGATGGGAGCATTGATCGGTTCAAGGCTCGCCTGGTCGCTAGAGGATTCTCACAGCAGTATGGAGAAGACTATGAGGAGACATTCAGTCCAGTTGCGAAGATGACATCTGTAAGAGTGGTGATCGCCTTGGCTGCTAGCAAGGGATGGAGGTTGTGGCAACTCGATGTGAAGAATGCCTTTCTTTACGGAGAGATTGACAAGGACATCTTCATGGATCAGCCGCTTGGTTTTGTCTCTGAGAAGCATCCGGACTATGTCTGCAAACTCAGGAAGGCTCTCTACGGGTTGAAGCAAGCTCCAAGAGCGTGGTATGGGAAGATTGCAGAGTACCTGCAATTCTGTGGATACTTTGCTTCTAACTCGGACTCTAGCTTGTTCGTCAAGAAGAAGGGAGAGCTAAGAGTCTTGGTCCTACTGTATGTGGATGACATGATCATCACAGGGAATTCGGAGGAGGAAGTAGCAAGGCTCAGGGCTGAGCTTGCTATACGCTTCGAGATGAAGAACTTGGGAGAGTTGCATCACTTTCTCGGTCTGGAAGTGGAGAGGAAGGAGTGCGGGATTCTCATTAGCCAGAAGGGATATGCTGATCGTATTGTGAAGCGGTTTGGCATAGGCGAAGGGAAGAAGTGCTCTACTCCACTGGAACCTGGGCTGAAGCTTCGACGAGATGAGGGAAGGGTGCTTAATGATCCCTTGGTGTTCAGGGCTCTTGTTGGGAGCTTGATCTATCTGACGATTACAAGGCCGGATATAGCTTATGCTGTTGGCCGAGTAAGTCGGTATATGGCTGAACCAAGGAAATCTCATCTGTTGGCGGCGAAGGGGATTCTGAAGTATGTCAAGGTGACTTCTGAGATGGGACTCCTCTATGGAAGGGATGCGGAGTTTGCGTTGCTCGGGTACACGGATGCTGACTATGGCGGTGATTCGGATGATCGGAGGTCTACTTCAGGTTATGTGTTCACTTGCGGTTCAGCTAGCATCTCGTGGTGTAGCAAGAAGCAGGACTCGGTGTCGGTTTCAACCACGGAGGCGGAGTATAAGGCTTCGGCCTTGGCTGCTCGGGAAGCCGTTTGGTTGAGGAGACTTATAGAGGATGTCCATGAAGAAGTGCAAGGGCCTACTTTACTCCGGGGTGACAATGAGAGTGCTCTCAAACTGGTTAACAATCCAGTGTGTCACGCCAGGACCAAGCATATAGAGATTGATCACCATTTCATCAGGGAGAAGGTGTTGGAAGGATCTCTGCTGGTCGGGCATGTTCGGAGTGAAGATAATCTTGCTGACATCTTCACGAAGCCGCTGTCGAAGGGGCCCTTTGAACGCTTGCGCAGCTTGCTGGGCTTGGTCACCACTTCTCACTTCAAGGGGGAGTGTTGAAATTTGTGAAGTGGAAGTGGGTGACGGGACAGGCCGCGCGGACTGTGCGGACAGCTTAGGCGGACTGGGCGGACTGGGCGGACTGCGGTTTGCGGCCTGGTGTAAAGTCTGGTGGAAGCCGGCTGTGTTGAGCGGGTTGTTGCATGGAGTCCGCGGTTTGGTGCGGCCTGGTATCTGCGGATAGAGAGGCTTGCGGACTGGTGCATTGCTCAGTGGCCGCGGGTGCAAGCTTGTGCTGTTGGCGGGTGGGTTCGTGTCCGCGGTTTTGGCTATTGCGGACTGAGCCTAGAGCTTGGCTGAGGCCTTGTCAAGTTCTAGTGTTACAGCAGTTCCTGCTGTGGAGACCAGTTGGCGGACTGGTGTTTGGAGTTCGGCGTGGAGCTACTGCGGTCAAAAGCGAGGTGCTCGCGGACTGATGGCGATCTGTGCTGGAGTGTTTGGCGGACGAGAACTTGCGTCCGCCATGCTCGCATTATTCCTTGATGGTTTTGGACTTGCACACACCTTGTGCCAAGTTCATGGTGTCCGCCGTGTCCGCCGAGTCCGCTGTGACCGGGCGGACTGTTGCTAGCTGCCTTTGGTCGTGGACTTGTGGCGGATTGAGGTGTGGGTCTTGCGGACTGCCTCGGGTTGGTGCGGACAGCCATTGAATGGGGTTGCTGTTGTGCAGTGGTTGGTGCTTTGCGGGCTGGTGCCTTGTCCGCCTAGCACAGGCGGACTGGAGAGGGTTCGTCAACGGTTGCCTTGCTCCTGGCGATTTTCCTTGGTGACCGGCTAAGTCCTCGCAGACTGAGCGGACGATGTTTTGTGTTCGCGCGGGCTGGGGTGGTGTCGTTATCTCATGGGCGGTGACCACACTCCTCACCTGGCCTATAAATAGGACCCCCCTGGCACATCTACAGTAACCTGGAGTAACGTGAGTGAACAGTAAATTGGGTTGGGCGAGTGCTGCGGTCTGTGTTTTCCAGTCCGTGCGGATTGTTTCAGGCTGACGGTTTGCTGTGTGCAGGTCGCGCGGATAACTTCAAGGAGCCAGGAGCTTGGCTTTGACTTCGGTCAGTGCTTGGAAGTGTGCGGTCTCTGCGGACTCAGCAGGAGGTCGCTCTGCGGCTTGTCAGTTCTGTTTCTACTTTCCCAGCTTCAATAACCTGTCCGCCGGCTTCAGGCGGGTAGGGGAGTTCCTCAGTTCAGGTTCAGCAGAAGGCGAATAACGGTGTGTCCGCGCGACCTCGCGGTCTCAGCGGACTCCGTGGTATTCGGCGGATAGCAGCATAGTTCGGGCGGCTTCGGCGACCTCGGCGGTCTCGGCGGACTCCGGGTTTTGTCCGACCGGCTTGTTTTTGGTTCTTCCTGTTTTCAGCTGTTATACTAGCGAAATCATGTCTCGCTATGTATGCCCTGCTTTGTAAAGAAGTGAATGTATAAAGACCTGCTTGTGCTTCCATTGTTTTGTTGTGCATAGACCTCTAGTCCTTGTGTTCCGCTGGTTCAGCGTGCGAACTGGGTAGTCCCGAAGATATTAATTTGGCGTTTGGGCTATCTTGCTGACCACGTTGAGAAAATTTAACAGTTTGTACCCACAACAAGGAGGAAACATCGCCGATCCACTCTATTTCAACCCCACCTCTCCCCCTCCAGTTCCAAAGTGGCGTTTAGACCCACCGGATTCACCCATCACTACTGAACCAAATATAGCCTAAGTAGCATACTAACTGCGAGATTAACCCCAGTTACGGATATTATCTTGCGCAACGTCATCCAAAAGATCGCCAGATCGCCAAAGCCTGGACAGATAATTCTAGACATCGCAGAAAGAAGACGAGCATCAACACAACAAAAGCGTCAACATAAACAAGTAGGCAGGTCAAATGCGAGACACAAACTCGCCACTTGAATTAAAGAATTTAATAGTCCAGTACAATGTCATAAGTCGCGAGGATAAAAAGAAAGCAGAAAAATTCTAAGTCCTAGGAGGCCGCTGCTCGGGAAGAGATGGATGTCGCCTGACCCAACCCATCTCACGTGCTTGCCGAAAGTGCTCGCTGGCTGCCTCCATCGCATTGTCTCCCCGCTGTAGCTAGTCCTCCATCCTCACCATTCGTCCAGCCATATCCATGCCCGCCTGCTTATCAGCCAGCTCCTCATGATTGTAATTGTAGGAGATGATCAGTCATCAGTAGTCGTCGATCCAGCTCGTTGATCATATGGAAGCACACCTCATAGGCTGACAGCCCATCCTGCAGCTCTTCCATCTTCTCCATCCTCACCTCCAGTGCCGAGATCCGGTGATAAGGCATACAGATGGAGAGTTGGTCGAACTTGGCCTCCATCTCGATGTAGACAAAGGGCAGCAATGTGGCAGTATTCGTGAGTAGAGAGCCCAAGGGCATCGATGAAGGCCGCTCCAGGGGTTGCAGGGCGACCTGTTAAGATAAGAGGAAGTGACCAAATCAGTTAGAAGATGATATCAACATCCAAATCAATTCAGCAGAAGACGAGCTACCTTGTAGAGGGGATTGAGATCGGTGAGGGAACGAGCTGCAGCGAGATTATTCTCACGGCCCAGTGACGAGCTTCATGGGTGCTTAATAGCCTGTCCCTATCCACGACCTCCAGGGTCGCAACCTCCAGTCCACTGCGGTAAATAGCTCGTCTTCCTTCTTTCCGGATCTCGTGTCAAGCTCTCTGGTGGGATCCGAGGGATCATGAATTTAGGGTAGATTTCAGGGCGAGCTTTGTTGATCGGCAACAGAGGAGACGGTGGAGGAAGTGGAGTGATCACCCTCAGTTGTGGTGAGCTTGCAGGGGAGTTTGTGGTGGTAGCGAGGTACTCTCCGTCAGTAGTGTCAAGGTGGTCATAGGGTGAGGAGATTTGCTCGCCCTAGGTTGTGAGGTCATCGGCACCGAGAGATCCTGTCTCCTCGGATCAGGGGCTTGTTTTCTAGCCCCTTTTAGGACCGACATTTATCCGAATACAGTGACCGGATCGAGGATGGTGTGGAGCTTCGAGGGAGACCAGTGGAGTTGCTCGCAGAGGAACGACATCCAGAGACTCGCCTATAGTAGTCTGCGGAGGAACTGCAAGTATAGAAATAAGTCATCAAAGAAGAATACAGATTGGTCAACAACTTATAGTCTTCGACAAGATGGTAACCTTGCGAGGCGGCGAAATCTCCCCGCGGCTATACCGGGACCCGACAAGTTCCGGGGTAGGAGGAGAAGATGCTGAAGGGAGGAGAGAAAATTCGGGAGCGAGTAGCTTGGGAATGTCGTTCAACCCAAGATCATTGATGAGCTTCTGGGTATGTGTTGGAATTTCGGGATGGTCGGCCGAGGGGATAACATCCTCGGTAGGCGGCAGTGAGTTTGGAGGCAAGCTATTTCTTCAACATCTTCTTCAATTTCTTATTTTGAGGGGAGGATGGTTGGCAACACCCTCGCCTTCTCGCGGCCTTTTAGGCCTTATTGGCTCAAGGAATCTTGATAAAGCTTCATGGCTCACTTGGTAGACTTCCTCAAAAGACTTCGATATCACGCGTGAGTTCAAAAAGCATGCCTCAAAGACCAGCCACCCCCTATTTATAGATTTCAATAGGCATCCATCAAATGCAAGTAACTCAGATACTCGCTTAAGCAACTCGCCAAATAAGTGTTAGATGTTCATTTTCGAGCTCCTACGTCGCTCGGAAAGAGCAGGGATTGTGTATAACCCATATTCGTCGAGGGTGGACCCCTCTAGATCCAGGTCAGCAAGAGTCAAAGTTAGCAAGTCAAGACAGAAGTCAGAGTCAACATGTAAGACGACAAAAGGCCTGGGCGAGTATGGTGAGCTCCACTTGCATTCTCACCAGGTAGGTGACTAGGTTAGCTACTCACCAAACTGGGCGAGCGCCCCCCAAGAAATCTCCTAGTCGTCAGGGGTGGGGCTATAAATAAGACCCCCTCTCTTTGGATTAGCCTATAAATAGGACCCCCAGGGTACGAGGAGATGGACTTCAAAATCTCATAAAAGATCTCGACCACCTTTTTCCTAGGCTTCGAGTTGAGCCTTTAAATCCTTTATTCAGAGAGACAGACCACGAGCTAGTGACTATCACTATTAGTCGTCACCTTGACTTAGTCTCCATATAGAGTCTACCTCATACCCTGCTCGACCATTTTTGGTTGTGGAGGGGAAGCTTCTTCTAAGCATTTGGGTACGTGGTGAGACCTCCTTATCGCAGTTTCTGAGGGTCATTTTTGTTATTTGATTGTTTCCGCATCCTAGCCCGTTAACCATCGAGCCTGACTGCTGAACCGGTAACCTCAAGCTGCCTTGATCAGAATTTTAGAGTAAGGGATTTTCCCGGCTTCAATAATAAAGATCTAAATAGTTATAAAGTTACATTTGTATATATAAATTTATTTTCAAAATATTATCTAATACTTTCAAAAGATTGCATTCACTAGGTCTCTAGTATGTAATCTTGAAAAATTCACACTTTGGAAGACCAGAATTAAGTTATATATAAATTTTATTGATGAATGTATTTTTGATTCTATTTTGATAGGGCCACCTATACCCCACAAAAAAGATACAGGTGTTAATACCACCTCAGAACCAGTACTTAGATGTGAATGGTCAGATGTAGAAAAGAGAATGAAGGATTGTGATGCAAAAGCAATGAACTTTCTAGTTTCAACAATGTCTGATGATATATTCCAGAAAGTGGCTGAATGTCAGTTAGTAAAAGAAATCCGAAATCTTTTCCAAGGATTGTTGATGGAATTTTTGATGAGAGAACAGATAGAAGATCTCTTCTAATATCTTAGTATGAAATTTTTCAAATGAAAGCTAAGAAATTTGTGACTGAAATGTATGACAGATTCAATATTATTATATATGAACTCAAAGGACTGGATGTAACATCCCCCAGACTTCTAGACCATTAGGATGGTTTTGTCATGATTAGGTCACGAAAAAACCATGGGAAGCACTAAAGGGTCTAGTGACACCCAATGTAACACCCCAAAAGTACGGGCTAAGAGTCGAGCAGAGCTCGATGAAATCATCGAGCAGATCTCGACGAAATCGTCGAGCAAGCCATTGGCATTTTGGGAGGAGAGCATTGACGACCTAGGGAGACCAAGGGCCCCTCTCTCCTTTTACAAAGCATTATTCCAAATCCCCATTCAGTGTAGAGAAGGCCATGGGTCATTTTGGTGGATGTTCAATGGCCGGAACAGTGTATTCACCCATGGTCGAAAATTCCATTAGTGGCCATTAATGGAGCCATGAAGAAAGACACCTACCTTCCCCTTTCTGTTTCCTTTAAAAGCTTCACTGGGCACTAAGGGGTCGTTTCCACCCTTTCCCCGGTGGTTTCAAGCTACTTGGCTATGTTGTTGAAGAATCACGACTGCCTCCACCACCGGCTATGGACCACCAACACCAAACCCATCGGCAAGCACGATTGAAGGTCGATTTCTCCCCCTCTCCCTCAGTGCTAGGATCCTAGATCAAATAGGAGAGATATCAGGCTCAATTTAGCCCGTTTTGCGGATTCGTACCAGCTGGATGATGTGGGCTACGCGAAGAGGTTCTACAAGGGACTTCTCGATGACACGAGGTAGGCCCTCCTCTTCGTCTCTGATGGGAGTTTGTCCAGGATCTTGGAGATGGCCAAGAAACTAGAGGCAGACCAGCTTGCTGTTCGGGGCCGGAAGAGATCGGCTAATGACGCTGTGATCGACGATAGGAGAGACCCACCGAGAGGTCGAGTTACTGGGGAAAAGAGGAATGTGGATCAGCCCCGTTAGGAGGGTAGGCAGGAGCAGAGGACCCCGATGGTGTTGGCTCCTCAGCCACTACAGATGAGGGAGATGCCGAGGGCAGTGGAGGAGCCATCGACATATTATCGGTGCAACCAGCTTGGGCACATTCAGAAGAACTGCCCTATGAGAGGAGCATCATTACCAGCACTCTAGGAGGCCCCACCTGCTCGGCAGTTTGGTGGGCATGGACGTGGTCGGTGTCGTGGATTTCAGGGGAGAGAGCGCAGGCAGGACAGGGGGCAGGTTTATGCCTTGGATCTGGCACAGACCCAGGACCCGGAGAGGGTAATAGCAGGTACATCAAATTTTTCTTTTTAAAGTTCTTTTCTTTCTAAGATGAGACTGTGTAGATTTGAATCAGTTTAAATGCTAAGGAAGAATCTTGAACTAGATAACTAAGAATACTCTAATAAACTCAGGAGTGGTGTTGGTGTGTGGCAAGCCCGCCCTCACTCTCTTTGACACAGGGGCATCACACAATTTCATCTCAGAGGACTTCGTCGAGAAGTTGGAGGGTGTTAGATTTTACGAGGGAGTTACCAGTAGGGTGCATCTCCCCAATGGGATGGTGGTCCGATCTACAGCAAGTTGCATCCTGAGGGTGACCATCGACGGGTTGACCCTCGAAGTCCTGACAACGACCCTGAGCTTGCCGGACTTGGATCTCGTTTTAGGTATGACATGGCTTGCTTAGAACCACGCTCAGATTAACTGCCCGACGAGGAGGGTTGTACTTAGATGTGGTAATGTATATGAGACATTTTAAGGTACTGCTCCTATTTCTTGCTTCTTTCTCTCTTCTATTCAGGCTGTCAAGGCCCACCTGTAGGGAGATGAGGTTTACCAGGTGTTGTTCGAGATGGCTGAGGTCAAGGGCTCCGTTGCTGATATTCCGACGGTTCGAGACTTTGCTGACGTATTTCCAGAGAACCTGCCGGGATTACCACCACATCGGGAGCAAGACTTCTAGATTTAGCTTGTGTCGAGGGCTAAGTCGGTATCGAGAGCACCCTGCCATATGGCCCCGAAGGAGCTGGTAGAGTTTCGGATCCAGTTACAGGAGTTGGTAGAAGTAGGATTTGTCAGGCCGAGCTCCTCACCTTGGGGGGCTCCAGTTTTATTCGTGAAGAAGACGGATGGCACACTCCGCTTATGCATTGATTACAGAGCCCTGAACAGGCTCATGGTCCGAAACATATATCCCCTACCCAGGATTGACGAGTTGTTTGACCAGTTGGAGGGAGCTCATTGGTTTTCGAAGTTGGATCTGCGATCAGGATATTACCAGCTACGTATACAGGAGGAGGACATTCTGAAAACAACCTTTAGCAGCAGATATGGGTTATTTGAGTTCACAGTGATGCCCTTCGGACTCACGAATGACCCATCCACTTTCATGAGCTTGATGAACCGGGTATTCGAGGCTTATCTTGACATTTTTATCATAGTTTTTTCAGACGACATCCTTATCTATTCAAGGACTGAGGAGGAGCATGCTCTCCACCTGGAACTGACCTTGGAGAAGCTCCGGGAGCAAAAGTTGTGTGCGAAGTTCAGCAAGTGCCAGTTTTGTTTGAAGGAGGTGGACTTTCTGGGCCATATTATCAGTGGAGCAGGTTTGGCAGTGGATCCGGCGAAGGTTCAGGCAGTTCGAGAATGGACACCTCCAAAGACAACCACCGATGTGAGGAGTTTTCTAGGAATTTCCGTCTATTACTAGAAGTTAGTAGATGGGTTCTCTCGGATTTCTCTCCCGCTCACATCCCTGACAAAGAAGGATACCCCATTCATTTGGACGCCGCGGTGCGAGGCTTCTTTCCAAGAACTGAAGGGCCGGCTTACCTCGACTCCTATTCTTGCCCTTCCATCTAGGAGGGAGGGATTTCAGGTATACACCGATGCTTCATACCAGGGGATGGGTGCCGTTCTGATACAGAATGGGCACGTGATCACTTATGCTTCCAGACAGTTGAAGTAGCATGAGCTAAACTATCCAGTGCATGACTTGGATATGGGAGTGGTGATTTTCGCTCTGAAAATCTGGAGACACTACATCTACGGGGTTCACTGTGATATTTTTTCAGATTACAAGAACCTGAAATATGTGGACACTCAAAAGGAGCTGAATATCTAATAGAGGCGCTGGGTAGAGTTCCTTTCAGACTATCAGTATACCACGCATTACCATCCCGGCAAGACGAACGTGGTAGTAGTCACTCTGAGACAGAGAGCCATCACGTCGGGGGCAGTGCCCCAGTTGATGGCTTTGGAGCTGGTGCGTATGTTGGAGGAGATGCAGATATCCCTGGTATCCGGGGATGATCCAAAGTTGTACTGGGAGTACCTCGCGTCAATGAGTGCCACAGACGACATCTGGGATCGCATCAGGGATGGGCAGAGGCTGGATGAGAGGATGGAGCCCATTTTTAGAGCCTTGGAGGAAGGCACGGCTGGGGATTATTCACTGAGAGATGGGATGCTTTGTTTTAAGAGCAGAGTTTATATACCGACAGGAGGCCGGATTCAGGAGTACATCATGGCAGAGGCTCACTACAGTAGATACTCAGTGCACCCATGTATCACGAAGATGGCAACAGATTTGATGAAGACCATGTTTTGGCCGGGCATGGAGAAGGACATCATACATTTTGTGACACATTGTGAGGCTTGCCAGCTAGTAAAGGCAGAGTGCAGGAGTCTGGCCGGGTTACTGCAGCCACTCTCTGTGCTAGAGTGGAAGTTTGAGGATAGAGCCATGGACTTTATACATGGGCTACCTCGGTCGCATGTAGGGATGATTCGATTTGGGTCATCGTCGACAGGCTGACAAAGGTGGCCAGGTTTATCCCAGTCAGGAAGGATGCCACAGTAGTTGATCTGGTGCGGAAGTTTGTGGCGCAGTTTGTACGATATCATGGAGTGCCCAAGACGATCATGTCGGATCAGGATGGGCATTTCACGTCCAAGGAATGGAGGTCAGTTTAGGCTTACCTGGGCTCTCGGTTGACATTTAGCACAGCCTTCCACCCTCAGACAGATGGACAGACAGAGCGCACCAACCAAACTTTAGAGGATCTTATGCGCTTATGCATTCTGGATCGCGGGGAGCCTTGGGAGAGACTGTTGCCACTGATCTAGTTCTCCTACAACAATAGTCATCAAGCCAGTATACGCGTGGACCTTTATGAGGCTCTGTATGGACGGAGGTGTCAGACCCCTCTATCTTGGGTCCAGGACGAGGACCCCAAGGCTCTTGGCTCGAAGTTTGTGGAGGACACTAATACTCAGGTGAGGCTGATACGGAATAGGATATTGGAGGCTCAGGGCAGGCAGGCCAAGTACTATGATGCGTGGTGTCGGTTGGTGGAGTTCTTGGTAGGAGACCGGGTGTTCCTGAAGATTCAGCCGATGCATGGGGTTTCTCAAGTTCAAAGGTGAAAGAAGCTCAGTCCTAGATACATAGGGCCCTACAGGATCCTAAAGCGAGTCGGCACCTTAGCCTACAAGCTGGAGCTTCCGCCAGAGTTAGCAGGACTGTATGACATCTTCAACGTCTCTTCCCTTCGGAGAGCTTTGCTACGGCATGAATAGCTAATTTCTACTACGGATGGCCATGTGGCGTCGGATCGGTAAGTCAGCATGGAGCCGGTCAGGATTGGCGATATAGCGGTATGGACCCTGCGGCGCAAGAGGGTTCCGCTAGTCAAGGTCTTGTGGAAGAATCATGGACAAGAGGAGCACACGTGGGAGCCACTGGACTTGATGCAACAAAGGTACCCAGAGCTTTTCACGTCATGTAATCTCATTAACCTCTCGGGATGTCACATTCTTTTTCTTATTTATACTTGAAACCTTGTAGGCCTAACTTGAATTTCGAGGACGAAATTTTTATTTTTATGTATTGTGATTTGTAACATCCCTCAGACTTCTAGACCCCTAGGATGGTTTTGTCATGACTAGGTCATGAAAAAAACCCTAGGAAGCACTAAAGTGTCTAGTGACACCCAATGTAATACCCCAAAAGTACGGTCTAAGAGTCGAGCAGAGCTCGACGAAATCGTCGAGCAGAGCTTGACGAAATCGTCATGCAGAGCTCGACAAAATCATCGAGCAAACCATTGGCATTTCGGGAGGAGAGCATTCGCGGCCTAGGGAGACCAAGGGCCCCTCTCTCCTTTTCCAAAGAATTGTTCCAAATCCCCATTCAGTGTAGAGAAGGCCAAGTGTCGTTTTGGTGGCTGTTCAATGGCCATTCCCATGGCCTAAAATGCCATTAGTGGCCATTAATGGAGCCATGAAGAAAGACCCCTCCCCTCCCCTTTCTGTTTCTTTTAAAAGCTTCACTGGGCACCAAGGGGTCGTATCCACCCTTTCCCAGGCGGTTTCAAGCTATTTGGCTATGTTGTTGCAGAATCCCGACTTTCTCCACCACCGGCCATGGAACACCAACACCAAACCCGTTGGCAAGCACGATTGAAGGTCGATTTCTCCCCCTCTCCCTCGGTGCTAGGATCCCAAATCAAATAGGAGAGATATCAGGCTCAATTGAGCCTGATCCAGTGAGCTTTTTTTTAAAATTTTCGGGCTTTTCTCACCTCTTGGGTTCGCCGAAAATAGCCTCTCTGCGGCGGCGATAGCGACAACCTCAACGAAGGTGGTGGTGGCGGTGGCCGGCCGGGGAGATGGCCTGTTGGCCGGCGACAGTGCTTGGAAAAGACTCCAGGACGGGGCAATCTCAGTCGTCGTCTGGAGGTTGAAGATGACTAGATGTCGCACGATTTGCGCTAAGATTCGTGCCGCCTTCGATTTTAATATTAGGATTAATTAATTTCATTCATTTGGTTTTTGTCACACATATTATAGTAAATGTTTCTATTTATTAAAAATATTAGTTCTTCAGCAAAAAAACGTTGGCAACACCAAATTGTATCCCTTGCAGTATACTTCAATTTAAAATTTGTTTCAACCATTTTGGCTTAGTGGTCTGACCTCAACACCCAAAATGGTGCAGTCTATACTTAGGGCTAGTCAGAGATTAAAATGAGTGCCCCCACTTCACCACATGTCCAAATGACCTGAAATTTGGACAAGGAGTTAGTCTTGTCTACACCCAGGACATATCCAAAAATGAGAATTTTTGAAGAAAACTTTTCTATAGTTTTGGTAAAAATTTAATGATCCTTGTGCCCCTAAGGTTAAACTTTGGGGGTTTGTGAAGGACATGGAGTGATATGTCCTTGTATGGACTTGGTGTTTAGTCCATGTGATCTTAGGGTGGTTAAATGCCCTAGGACGGAATTTGGTAGTATTTGGACACATGCACTCCACTTAAATCACTTGGAAATTATTTAGGTCTATATACCTTAAGGAATAAATAAAGGGTCTTATGACCTTGGATCCTTATGATATTTTGGTAGAAGTAATTTTATAGTGCTATTGACCTCTGAGATTTATTATAAGATGTTTAGAAAATAGTAGCTCATACTTGTCGGTATAATTTCCACCTTACACTTTTTGATGATTTTGAAGTAACCATGGTTAGATTAACTTAGAATGATATAAAATTCTGGTAAGGTTAATTAAATATAATTTAGAGGCACTAGTAAATTATTTGGTTCATTTGGGCATTTCCTCTTAGTACTTCATATGTAAAGTAATCTAGTGCACCATGTTTTGATAAATAGATAATAAATAGTATACCTTGCTGTAAAATTATGTCACTTGGCCAGAGAATGTTTAATGGTATAATGATGTCTAAAAAATTATCACATATCATTTGGATGAGTTTATAAGAATGTTTTTCACAAGTGCACTTTAATGGATTTATTGGAAGTATTTTTATACATGGCTCACTGACCTTGGAATTGTATGAAACTTAGTCAGTAGTGTTTTATGATCATTATAAGGTTCCGATAATTTGTATATAATTTCTGGACTATAATTTATGGTACTCTCTTCATTATCTATAATTATATAAATTAATTTGAATTAATTGTTTAGAGGTTATTACATTTATAAAAGTCTATAAAATTTAGAACTCACTGATATTTTGCTATCATATACTGTTCCTAATTTTTGGGTGGCCATAACTTAAGAAAATCTAGTACCTCATGTTCAAAATTACCCATAGCCTAACTTTTGGGAAAATCTTATAAATGCTAAATTAATTAGGAAAATTACAAGTCTCTGGATTTAGGATAAATGTGTCATGATAGGCCCACTGTTGATGCGCGAAAACAGCACCGGCTAGTCAACACGGAGGGGGTGTGTTCGGTCTCACAAGCTGAGTGGAGAAGAGGAAAGAAGGCTGCGGGGGAAGAGGAAGGAAGGAAGCTTCTGAGTGCTCGAGAGTGGAGCAAGCGCTTGTCAAGGAGTTGCGGGGATAGAGGAGAGGGTGCTGAGAGCAGCAGGGAAGGATGATGAGAGAAGGAGGCTGAACAGGAGCTGTCGAGCAGACGGTTACTATGACTGTTGTGCTTGCAGGTTGGTTGCCGAGGGAGCTAAGCTGAGCTAGGAAGAAGGGAGAGAGGGGGGCGCTAGCAGCGGCAACAGCAGACTTCGTCCGCTGCGACTTAAATGCCACTCTTGAGGCGGGATTTCCTTTGATTAATAGCGATAGTTACAAGCTTGACAATACACCTTTAAAAGAAAGCAATAAAGGGTACAAGAAGGAAGCTGGCGGCTAAGGAAGAAGAATGCCAGAGGAGGCCGCGCAGACTGAAGAGCGTAGTCGGCATGCTGCACGGTTAAGGGAAATGGGAGACTGCGCGGACTGGAGAACCAGAGACCGGCAGGCCGCACGACTAAAGGCACAGAGAGGGGTGCGGTCCGAGAAAAGGACTCCACAGGAGGAGGGCTTTCTGGCTGACTTCGAGCGTGAGCACTTTGGCGATGATCCACCCCCCCCCCCATGTGAGAGGCATGAGGGTCTATTTATAGGCCCGAGGAGGTAACAGCTTGCGGTGACGTTACCCCCGGTGAGACGGTAACTTGAGCAAGAAGGAGATGGAGTCCGCCGAGTCCGCAATAGGCCGCGCAGACTGGGACTTGGTACTGAAGTCGATGCTACTGACGACAAAATAGGAGACTTAGTGGCGGACTGCGATACGGGTTCGTGGAGTCCGTCACTGCTGAGCTGGTACCGTCCTCCTACTGCTGGGGTGGCGGATGTTGGAGGCCAAGCGGCGGACTGCAAGGAGAATCCGCTGAGTCCGCCGCTGCTGAACTGAACGAGCTATAAGGGGTGCGAGTAGGAGAGTGCCTACGGAGTCCGCCGAGTCCACACGAGGTTATGCGGACTGGGACTGTCTTCTGGAGGATCTGCTGCCCGATGGGCTGGAAGGAGTCCGCTACTGCTGACTGCGTCCGCGCCAAGGCCGTGGACTGAGGAGTAGTTGACCCTGCTGCTATCGAGTTGGCACTGGCTAAGGAAAGGCGGATTGTAAAGAGAGTCCGCCAAGTCTGCCGAGTCCGCGACTGTTGTAAAGCTGAGTCCTCTTACATTGGTGATGGAGAGCCTGGCTGTTGCTGTTGGGGGTTCAGCGGTGAAGGCGGACTGGAAGTCTCAACCGCACTTTGAGTCTACCGAGCTCGCGATGAACAGGACGTTGTTACTGGTCTTGGCGGGTAGCCGGCTGGCGGCCTGGGGTAGGTAGGTAGTTGAGTCCGGCAGAGAGAGTCCTGCAGGGACAACCTTGCTGTTAAGCTAAAAAGGGGGGCGGCCTGCAGAGGTGGACTGCGAAAGCAGTCCGTGGCCCCTGCCGACCAAGGGAAGGCGCGCGACCTGGTGGGTCAGGCCGCTGAGACTGCTCAAGCCGTGCGGCCTGAGCGGACAAAGAATTCTGTCCGACCTCCCTAGGGCATCACGACCTTCAGGAGGAACCCGGGGCAGGCCGCGACGAATGAGCTTGCTGGCTTGGGAAGGATCGCCGATTTCGGGGTCAACATAATCCCCGCACTTTTTTAAATTCCGAATAGAACTTCGAAAAAGTTGGAGACCCGCGAAAATCGTGATCCACCCCAATTGAAAGAGAAGGGGGCAAGGAGAGATAGAACCTGAAGCCTCTCCTTAGGAGTTTGGTGCTGCCTGTCTTTTTTCCTGCAAGAGGAAAGTTAGGGTAGGCATGTACGGGTGGTACATCGTGTGCGTACCTGAGTTTGCCTTTGCAAAATGAAGAAGATGTGTTTTCCACTAAGTTCTGCAAAATGAAAGTGAGAGGAAAACATAAGAGCATAATAACTTGCAAGTACTTGATGGAGGCTTGCAAGCACCTGTTATCCTCTACAAAAAAGGAAGGATGAAGAGTATACAAGAAGGAAAAATGAGCTGCAAGTACCTGGAAGGAACTTGCAATTCTTTGCTGGTTTCTGCAAAAGTGAGGTTTAGAAACAAATTTGGGAGTAGAGAAAGCTACAAATACCTGAAGGCAACTTGCAGGTATCTGCTGATCTCTGCAAAAGAAGAGTTAAAAGTAGGCACAATATATTGAAGTAACTCGCAAGTACCTGTGAAGAAACTTGCAAGGGTCTGCTGATCTCTGCAAGAAGAGAGTTTGGAGCAGGCAAAACATGAAAATAGCTTGCAAGTACCTGATGGAGAAACTTGCAAGGGTCTGCTGATCTCTGCAAATTGAGAGTTAGAAGCAGGTATTGTATACAAAGAATAAACTGCAAGTACCTGGATGAGACTTGCGGGTGTCTGCTAACCACTGCAAAGAAAAGAGTGAGCCGCAGACATAGAATAATGGATTAAACTGCAAGTACTTGAATGAGGCTTGCAGGTGTCCGTTGATCTCTACAAAGAGAAGAGTTAGAAGCAGATAATATACGAAAGAAGCTTGTAAGTACCTGGGAGAAGGCTTGCTAGTGTTAACTATTGGTAAGATAAGCCCGATATGACCAAATAGTAGAGGAAATGCCTGATACATCCTGGTAGAGCTTTGAGCAGGCAATGCATATAAGATGAGCATAAGCAAAGTGAATGCTGGAAATCCTTTTGGTAGGTCGGATTAACCTGTTCACCCGTGAAAGAAGGTAGTTGACAAAAAAGAGGTCTATACTCGGAGATGACTAAGAAAGACTGGATGCCGCCACAACAGATCACCTGTGGGCCTTATGCATCGCTTACCTGAGAAAAGTCATCCCGAGTATAGTCCTACTCAAAGAGGGCTGGCCACGCATCCTCTAGGAGGGCACAAAGGAGAAAAGCAAGGGAAATCCTGAGAAGGATCACTAGAGGCACTGAGCACATGCTTCGGGTTACTACATCGCTGATCAATGAGACTGGTTGCGCCAAGAGGCCTATAGCTTGTCTGTGGATTGATCAGTGGAGTAGAGGATCCCGGGAAAGCATGGATTGGGTGTACTAGAGAATGCTCGACCATCACAGTCGTGAGATGATCGAAGAGACAAGACTACGCTTGGTCGCCATTGCTTGTTAAGCATAGATCATCATAACTGTGATGTATCCTAACAGAGCACATCAGAGCTAACACATGGGGCCTCCCTAACACGCACTCTGTGTTAGATGCCGGCTAGGATCCAAAGTCCAGCATTCCTCCGCATGAGAGTTGGATAGGCCCCACTACACACATATGTGAAATCTCCCCGCGATATGTGGTCACTGTGGTCTTACGCCAGAATATAATCCCAAGGGGGCCTATAGCAAGACTCGGAGACATCTCTGCGGCTCAGTGATCTCTTGGAGAAGAGAGAACAGAGGAGGAAGCAATATAAGAAGGGAACTGTGTCAGTATGGGATCCCTGATAAAAGCTTTGTTGAAAAGCAAGAATGAACACTAAGAAGTGTTTTGTAAAGAGAATGTTTGCAAGGGTAAGAGTAGAGATAACCATCATGGCTGTGAGAGAATTTGGAGGACTACGAAGTCCTTTCCTGGCTTAGAATAGCCTTCCAAGCACACCCTCATCATCAGCATCGAAGCATTCGATAGTTTTGTTAACAACGAGGAGAGGGGATTCTTCGAATAGGTTCACTCCTTTTGAGGAGCAAGGAACATCTGCAACTTATTTGCCCTTTGAGGTCGCTGGATCAGGGCAATCTTCTTTGGGAAGCAGGTCACGTATATTACCCTGCCGGGGCATCCTTTGCACAAGATGGTGGAGTGCTCGGCAGTTCTCGGTCAGGTGACCTGGCTCTTTGTGGAATTCGCAGTAAGGCTCTGAGTCTCTAGACCTTTGATCAGTTGGTCGGTAAGGATTTTTGTAGCTAGCCCTATCTTTCATGATCTGGCTTACTTCTAGCACGACTTCATCTAGTTTGGACTCATGCAAGTCATCATCTCGCTGATGGCAGGTTGCAGCTGTTTGAGAAGAAGCTAGCGGTAGCAACAAATCTTGATCACGATCACGGCTCAGGAGAGGGTATCGATGGCGCTAAAACCTTTTTTCCTTTCCTTGAATGAGTTGGGAAATCATTGTGAGGAGACCTCGGAGGCTGTTTGTGAAAAGGATTTTTCTCTGATATGTGCTTGGAGACAAAGCCTGGGTTGTTTTTTTCGCCTCGGATGTATGAGTTGGCTAAGGCAATCAACTCTTGGTATGTTCTTGGTGCACAGACATTGGCTTCAAACTTGAGAGGCCCTTCACGGAGACCGTAGATAAGAGCCACTCGGTATATTTCTTGGCTAACAATCTCGCTGTCCAAGATTTCTCTTTGGAAACGATCAACGAACTGAGACCAAGTTTCATTCTCTCGTTGCTTGATCTCCAAGAGGGCTTCAGGACTGCCCTTTCTCTTGGTGGAGGTAGAGAATCTGAGAAAGAACTCCCTTCGCAGATCAGCGAAGGAAGTGATGGAGTGAGGGCAAAGACCATAGAACCAGTCCCTCACTTGCCCATCAAAAGTTGTTACAAGGAGCTTGCACTTGGTTGCATTTGAAAGGGTTTTGAGAGCAATGGCTTATTCGAAGGCTTGAATATGCTTCACTGGATCAGTCTCTCCGGTGTAGATTGGTAACTGGGGTTCTCTGAAATTTGCTGGAGTTGGTTCATGACGAACATTCTCTGCAAATGGCGAAGGATCTTCCTGTTCTCCTACAACATAAGGATAAAAATGAGCATAAGCTGCAGCTACAAAAGGAGCATGAGGGTAAAAGGGAAAGGTTGCTGAAGGAGGAGCAAATGTAGGAGCTGCAGGGTAAGGGCGACTTCCCTAAAAGTTGAGAAATCTAGCAGGGCTTCCCCGGCCTGCTTCCCGGAAGAAGTTTTGGCGAGTAGCAAATTCTTCATCTTGACGTCGCAGAGGAGCCGCTGGCCCTTGCGGGAACGTTACTGTGTAAGGAGGATAGGCCGGCGGACAAGCTGGAGGACAAGCTTGCTGATGATCCGATGTCGGGGCTAGATTGACCAGAGCAGCTGAAGCAACTGGAGCTGTTGCTGGTTGAGACTCTAGTTGTTGCGTGATCATAACGAGCATTTGATTGATTGCTTGGAACTGCTGAGCATTCTCACGCCGCGATTGTTCAAAGGCCTCCCAGAGAGGATCATCTCTAGGAGTTGGAGCAAAGTTCTCGGTTGGTTGACGATCTGATATGGTTAACTGTCGCTGTTCACCATCTGTTCGGATCTGAAGGCCGCGTGTTAACTGTTGATGCGCGAAAATGGCACTGGCTAGTCAACACGGAGGGGGTATGTTCGGTCTCATAAGATGAGTGGAGAAGAGGAAAGAAGGCTACGGTGGAAGAGGAAGGAAGCTTCTGAGTGCTCGAGAGTGGAGCAAGCGCTTGTCAAGGAGTTGCGGGGATAGAGGAGAGGGTGCTGAGAGCAGCCGGGAAGGCTGATGAGAGAAGGAGGCTGATATGGAGCTGTCGAGCAGACGATTACTATGACGGTTATGCTTGCAGGTTGGTTGCCGAGGGAGCTGAGCTGAGCTAGGAAGAAGGGAGAGAGAGGGGGCCGCTAGCAGCGACAACAACAGTCTTCGCCCGCCGCAGCTTAAATGCCACTCTTGCGTTGGTCTTTCATTTGATTAATAGCGAGAGTTACAAGCTTGCCAATATACCTTTACAAGAAAGCAATAAAGGGTACAAGAAGGAAGCTGGCGGCTAAGGAAGAAGAATGCTAGAGGAGGCCGCGCGGACTGAAGAGCGTAGTCGGCAGGCCGCGCGGTTAAGGTAAATCGGAGACCGCGTGGACTGGAGAACCAGAGACCGGCAGGCCACGCGACTAAAGGCACAGAGAGGGGTGCAGTCTGAGAAAAGGAGTCCGCAGGAGGAGGGCTTGCTGGCTGACTTTGAGCGTGAGCACTTTGGCGATGATCCAGCCCCCCCGCATGTGAGAGGCATGGGGGTCTATTTATAGGCCCGAGGAGGTAACGGCTTGCGGTGACGTTACCCCCGGTGAGACGATAACTTGAGCGAGAAGGAGATGGAGACCTCCGAGTCCGCAATAGGCCGCGCGGACTGGGACTTGGTACTGAAGCCGGTGCTGCTGACGGCAAAATGGGAGACTTAGTGGCGGACTGCAATGCAGGTTCGTGGAGTCCGTCACTGCTGAGCTGGGATTGTCCTCCTACTGCTGGGGTGGCGGATGTTGGAGGCCAAGCGGCAGAATGCAAGGAGAATCCGCTGAGTCCACCGCTGTTGAACTGAACGATCTATAAGGGGTGCGAGCAGGAGAGTGCCCGTGGAGTCCGCCGAGTCCACACGAGGTTATGAGGACTGGGATTGTCTTCTGGAGGATCTGCTGCCTGACGGGCTGGAAGGAGTCCGCTACTGCTGACTGAGTCCGCGCCAAGGCTGCGGACTGAGGAGTTAACCCTACTGCTGTCGAGTTGGCGCTGGATAAGGAAAGGCAGACTGTAAAGAGAGTCCGCCAAGTCCACTGAGTCCGCGACTGTTGTAAAGCTGAGTCCGCTTACGTTGGTGATGGAGAGCCTAGCTGTTGCTGTTGGGGTTCAGTAGTGAAGGCAGACTGGAAGTCTCGACTGCACTTCGAGTCCGCCGAGCTCGCGATGAATAGGACGTTGCTGCTGGTCTTGGCGGGTAGCCGGCTGGCGGCCTGGGGCAGATAGTTAGTTGAGTCTGGCAGAGAGAGTCCTGCGGGGACAACCTTGTGGTTAAGCTAAAAGGGGGGGGGCTGCCTACAGAGGCGGACTACGGAAGCAGTCCGCGGCCCCTGCCGACCAAGGGAAGGCGCGCGGCCTGGTCGGTTAGACCACTGAGACCGCGCAAGCCGCGCAGACCGAGCGGACAGAGAATTCTGTCCAACCTCCCTAGGGCATCACGACCTTCAGGAGGAACCTGGGGCAGGCCGCGACGAACGAGCTGGCTGGCTTGGGAAGGATCGCCGATTTCGGGGTCAACACCCACAATAATTATCTTAGGGTATTTGGATGAAATTATTTAGTACCTCCTGTTATGTACATCATATAGCTTATGTTGGTCTGTATTTAGTAAAGCTGCGGGGATTGTGATAATATGGGGGATGGTCATAGGAAGTAGGTAATATTTCATGCTGATTTTGTAAGATGAAAAATTGAGTTTCATTAAGAGTCATGATGAGGGGAATGATGGGTTGGGTAGTGTTAGGTGGTGCTCGGGATCGACGAAAGGTCGTCTTTCCTATAGAGAGAAAGAGAGTCAAAATACACCAGGGTTAGATCCAGTATAATATTAAAACAGATTGGGAATTGGGTATTAACCAATAATAAATAAGTACCTTGCGAAAGGGATATTTGAGCTTCAGCCCATCGTAGTTCCTAGTGCCCTCGAGAGCCCTTCACGGGGAATGCCTTGGGCAATCCAAAGTTAATGTAAGTTGCAGGAATAAATGGAATGGAAGAGTAATTAGAAATACTCTAGGGTTACACTTATACTCACACTCCTCGGTATTGTGGGAGTCAGGTTAGGTTTCCGAGTGGCAAGCTCGGTGGTTTTAGTGATGGGCAAGTTAGCCCGACGAGTCAATGGCTTGGTAGGTGGTTTGACGGATGGGTTAGTCCGGGGAACCTATGGCTCGGAAGTTCTGGTTTGTATGTGCATAACATAAGGTGGTGGGTCTTTGTTACTTAACAGTCATTCACGCCGATGTCGGTATGATGACTCGATGAGTGTGGTTCACACATAGCCAGGGAAAGACAGGTGGATTTACTAGCATGGTACACAGAGGCTCCGTAGTGTGTTCTTCACGTTGAGGCGTACAAGGGTCTAGGTTGGGTGGCGTGAATGCCATCCTAGTAGTGGGGTGTCCCGACCCACTGCCTCCGTTTGTCACAACGCGAGATACCTTAGAGTTTAACTAACTCCAAAATGGGGGAACTAAAGGTCTGTATGCATATAGTCGTGTGCGTGAGTTGCACTTGTGTGAACATAGCATTTCATGCATAATAAAGCACTGCACTCATAATTGCATATAAACCTGACACTCCATCATATAAAATGGCATGAGACTTTTTATACAATGGGAGCCTTGCAAAAGACCCCTTAACTTATAAGTTTGTATGAGCATTCATATAAGTTAAGGTTATTCTCCATTATACTCTTTTCTCTTTCTTTCTTTACTGCCTTACTTTTGATATTATCATATTATTGTTGTACACCTCTATAGTTTTGTTATATCACTGCTAGTTTAGGTCCACTGCCATCTGCTTTGACACTTCTCCACCTCAAAATCTTCCCTATCCTCGTTCTCGCATGGTGCCTAGGAGTCACGGGGGGAGGCGGGTATGATAGTTGGGTTAGTCTTTTAACTAACAGTCTGTAACATCCCATTTCCAACCAGACCCCTAAGAGTGGTTTTGGCCATGAATAGCTCATGATAAAATCCTAGGAAGCTAGAAATGGGCCAAGAGATAGAAGGCCAAGGTGAGGATCACCACGGTCTGACTATGGCACAACCTCATCACCAAACCTAGGGTTTGACCTTAGGGCTTCACCATGACTCCATGACCCCACCACAACATCACTAACCCATTAGAGGGTCCACTAGAGCCTTAAGGGTCCATTGGAGTCAACCCCAAGTGGCCAATTTGACCTAGGACCACCATATGCCTAAATAGGGCAAGATGCCCTAATCAAGGGCAGTTGACCTCTAATGTGCCCAAACAACCTTACTCAGGGCTTCCTAAACCTAAAGTGAGGTCAATGGGTCACTAGGGACCAATTGGAGTCAAACTTAGTGGCTAAGTTGACCCAAGTCAACTCAAGCCCCAAAGTGGTCAAAGTGCCCTTACCAAGGGTCAAGTGACCTCCAAGGTGCCAAGTTAACCCTATCCAACCCTACATAGACCTTAGGGGAGGCCAATGGGTCACCAAGGACCCATTGGGGTCAACCCAAATGACCAAATTGACCCAAGTAAACCCTAGCCTAAGCCAAGTCAAACCTAGCCCAAATGGGCTAACCCAAGCTCAAGCTATTTTTCCCTTAGGCTAACCTCACTTTTCATAATTATTATGATTAAGTTGGATGTACATATCCTATGGAGTTGACCAGTCAACATGGGTGACTAGGAGAGACAGAGGAGCTTCCTTTCATGAAAATGGTGGAGAGAGAGAATTGGGGGAGAGGAAGGGATGGGTGGGAACCGCCCAAAGGAGGTCAACAACCATCCTTTATGGCTGCAATCAACTCCTCTAGGGAATAGGAGTTGATTCCAGCCATTTACCGGCCACCAAGAGGTAGGTTCAGCCCCCCCCCCACTCAACCCGAGCCACACATTTAATGGTGTTTGATAGGCATTGAAGAACCAACCGCCCCTCCCCAATTGACCATTTAAACATCATCAGTGGGCAGAGGGGAGCATTTTCGAACTCTTACCTGGAAGGAACAAGCCGTCCCACTGTGCTGTTGCAGAAGCCGAGCGCCGCCGCCGTCGACCATGGCATCCCGCCGTTCCTCCCACATTCAGGTTGCCAGAAAGGTCCTCCCCCTCTCCTTACTTCATGGGTAGATCTTAGGGCTAATTAGGTTCAAGGTTCGGGCTTAATTGAGCTCAATCCATGTTTCGATTTCCTGGTTTTTCCAAGGAAATTCTTCTTATCGGGATCACCGGAAACGGTCCCTCCGGCGGCCGTGCCGCCGGCTGAGGGTAGCCACCACATCCACGAAGGTAGTGGTGGCGGTGGCCGGCCGGGGAAGTGGACGGGTGGCCGGGAAATCAGCCCGCAAGGCAGACCAGGATGGGGACATCGTGGCCGTCAGCTCAAGGAGGAAGACGACACGGCTGCCGTTGGATTGCGCCAAGATTCGTGCGGCGCCTTTGATAAGTATCTGATTATTTTGATTTAATTTCATTTCTGTCACATTATTTACAGTAAATGGTTTTAATTTGTAAAAATACTTAGGTCCACCTGGTGGGAAAACTTTCAATATGAAAGTTGTATCTCTATGGGTCTACTTTAATCCAAAATTGATTTGGACCAATTTGGCCCTCTGGTTGGACCAGGGAACCAATTTTGGTGGGACTTGTACCTAGGGCCGTCCTGAAATTCAAATGGATGCCCACCCTTCGTCCCTTGTACAAATGGGCTGAAATTTGGACAGGGGATCAGTCTTAACTATACCTAGGGTTTGTTAAAAATTAGGATTTTTTTGGAGAGACTTTGCCTAAAATTTTTACTTTTATTTAATAATGCTAGGGTATTTTAATTAAGTGGTCTAATGACCTCCAAAACCTCCCAAATTTTGGTGAGTGGTGCCTGGAATCATTATCTAGCTCTGTACAAAATTTCAACTCATTTGGATGGGTTTTGGTTAGGGAATCACCAAACCCTAGTTTGGCATTAAGGAGGTGTTTTTGATTAAAAGTGCACCATGGGCTTAGGGTGGCCACCTACCCTCAACAGAGGCTGAGGTTTTGGACACTGACTTAGTATGGCCAATGTTACCCTCTTAAAGAAAATGAGGTGATTTAGACTTGATTTACCCTAGGGTTCAACCTCAAACCCTAAGGATGGACTTTTGGGGGTTGTGAAGGATATGGGGGCTAATGCCTTTGTATGCCCTTGAAAGCTCAGTAGAATTGAAGGTAGTGTAACCTAAGTTATCTGGAAGGAATCTTAGAGGACTTGGAGGAAGGTAGATGTTGGGTACTGTATCCACAATTATCTGGATTTGAGGAAGCCACCTGTCAAGCTAAGATGAATTCACAATGTATTTGATGAATCCTCTCAAGTTGTGTTTGCAGTTCCTCCACGCTAAGTGCACACCAATGTAAGGGTACAGTAGGTCAATATACACGGGTCTGCACGACGTAATCCCTCGTTGAGCAGATCAGCGTGTTGGCCTACGTGTACTCTCTCTATTGGAGTGCACTTACTTTCAAGTACATGACCGTTCATATGCAAGAGAAGACAAGGAGCATGGATGGATCAAGGAGCAGCTCCTGGGTGGAAGACGAAAATTCATCTAAGGAAAATTCGACAAGAATCACTAAGTGATTCTCGCCGATTCGGCGAGAATCACTAGTAATTCTCGCCGATTCGGCGAGAATCACTAGTGATTCTCGCCGACTCCTTCAGGCTACCTCAAAACGGTGCCAAGTAAGATTCGGCGAGAATCACTTGTGATTCTCGCCGAACCAGTGGTTAAGCAGCCCATGAATACCAAGTGAAAATCGTTGAGAATCAATAAGTGATTCGGCGAGAATCACTAACGATTCTCGACGAATCGTCGAGAATCACTTGGTGATTCTCGCCGATTCGTCGAGAATCGCCTGCGATTCTCGCCGATTTTCACTTAGCGTTTTCTCGGGATGCTGCTGGACCGGATTCTACCGCTGGACCAGTTTGAACCGGATTTCGGGGTTATACCTGTGGATCCCACAACGGTCAAATTAGTAGTATCTACAGTGTATAAATACATGGGTATTTTGAACAGTAAAAGAGAGAGAAAGAAACCGAGCCGCGACGTAACCCTAAACTCGCGATTCCTCTCCGCCGCCGCCGCCGCGCTCGGGCAAGTTGGTCGCCGTCAACAATCGAGATTCCTTGATGATCTCCGGCGACAGAAGCTTAGCATAGCTTGAGTCTCACGTGTCTATCCAGAGATCTCTTGTCTCTCGATTTGTTGACCGGGAAGAACTCCCCCGTCCGAATCGATCGAGACGACCGATCCTAGAGTGACCGTTGGTAGACCTAGTTTGCTTCGCAACGAAGTTTGGATCTCCAAGATTCAGCAGCCACTCATCATCGTAGCCGCCGATCCCGAAGCTAGCCTCCGCTCGTGTTGCCGCCGCCGGTTCCGGGGAGATCCTCTCCAAGAGAGACCAAGGTTGTAGACTTTTCGTTGACTTCACAAACACGTCGTCGAACGAAGAGGAACACCGTAGTCTCCAAACGAAGTTTGTATCTCGTGTACATTCTATATTTACTCTTGTTGTAAAGGAACTTTGTTCCGTGTTGTAAGGGTTGGGTGCAACCCGTTTTGTGGGAGTGTTGACTCTCACGTGTGGAAGGGTTCCTTCCGTTAGTGCAGGGATTGGATTTCAATCCCGTTGGAGAAGTGACCGAGTCGTCCCTTGTTGGGAGATAGGTCGAAGGGGTAAAGTGGATGTACCCAAGTCGGGGAACCACTATAAATTTCCTGTGTTTTCTGTGTGCTGTGCTTTTTATTCTTATTGTGCAGGTACATTCGTAAATTCCGCAAAAGCGCTACACGTCACCTATTCCCCCCCCCCCCCATAGGTGCACATAGTTGACACTAGGTGGACTTACAAGTGGTATCAAAGCGAGGTTCCTCATCAAAAAGGTTAACACCTTGAGTAGAATCCTGCCACCAGTGTCAGAAGCATGGAGCTAGATTATGAGATACCGCCACTCAAACTCCCCGCCTGCACAAAGGATTATTATCCCATCTGGAGAATGAGAGTATCATTTCATCTTGATGCTATCGATCCTCGAGCATCCTTCATCCTGGAAGAGGGTCCGTTTATTCCCATGAAGACCTCCGACTCTGGGATCCAAGTGCCCATGGGCATTGCTGAGATGTCAGAGACGGAACTGTCACTATTTCACTTGGACGAGAGGATTCGTCAAATTATCATGGATATCTGGTCTGGAGCCTCTCACTCTAGATTGGAAAAGTGTAGAACGGCTAAATCTCTGTGGATGATGATCTCAGAGCTGATGGGGGGTCAGAGAAAGCTGGAATATGCTGTCAATCAGAGGATGAAGCGTATGTGGGGGTCCTCACTTCTGAAGATGAAGGCAAGGATCCCTCGGATTGCATCAGAGCTCCAGTGTCCATGTCAGAGACTGAAGAGGACAGTGAGGAAAGCAGTTCTGATGTGGATGAAACAATGTTCACTGGATCGAATGACAATAACACAGAAGAGCAGGTAACTTCTTCATCCTGCCCCGTATCTCTTGAAATTTCTGAAGACAGGAACTGCCCTCCTTCAGAAAATGCTGATTCCCTGACGAGAGCCCTTCAGTCAAGCAACCTACTTGCTGAGGAGCAAGCTCAAGAGATTGCTCGACTGAAGATCTTGTTGGTTCTCCAATTGGCGTCCAATAAGGCCAAGGACTCTAAGATCTCAGATCTAGAGAGTAGTCTAGAGAATGAGAAAAGAATAGTATCAAACTTCTCCAAGGTTGATGCCATTAAGAGAAAGCAAGAAAACGGGTGGATCTCCCGGATTATCAATTCGTGGAGAAATGGGGAAACTGTTTTCCGACCCCCCACTCCAAGCAGGAAGGCAACTCATCATGCCTTCAGGTATGACCACAGGAATAGTCGTGGTCACTGCAAGGATGATCTGTCCCCATGTGGAGACACCCAGAGTGCAAGGGCCGGCATGGACACCCACGAGAGAATACCTAAGGCTCATTCTGAGCCCTTTGTATTCACTGCCACTGCCTCAACACAGTGTGGATCTGCATGTCCCAGCTCACAGAAGACTTCTCACCACTCGAGGATACGGGATAGAGAGGATAGAAGTCATGATGTCAGGCTCCATGGGGCCTTTGTAAGGGAGATGCCTGAAAGAATGACACCACCTTCCCGGCCTCATAACGCTCACAACATGTATTCTTTCCACCCTTCCACATGTCACGATGGAAGAGGAATTTTTGTGATAAGATCATGCCCTATCCCGTTTAGACCTAGGACCATGACTACATCAGTCACTAGATCAGGTCGGAAACGGCGATACAACATTCACCCATGTTGGTGCTGCGGCAAAGTGGGGCACTTTGCCATCGACTGTTGGCACAACCCCTCTGTGCCCACGGCAAGGGCTTATCCACATTCTAGGGACAGAGGTAGTCTTCCAGACAGGTTTTCTGAAGGAAGGCAGTTGCGTGCTTATGCTAACAGGAACCTAGGACCCAATATGATTTGGGTTCCTAAGGTAAAGTAATTCTTTCTTGCAGGGTAGTCTAGGTCCCCGTGAATATGATGGGAACTAGACAGTAGGTGGCTCAAGACTAAATTGGAACAAGCGTCTGCAATAACAGATGTGATGTCTGTTTGAGCATACTCACTTTGAGCCTCTAATGTGTTCTACCTGTGGGACTAAGACGATGACTCTCAAAATCCCAGGTAATTTTGATCAGTTCAAGGACTTGTGTCATGTTGCATTCTCATTTAAAATATATATATATATATATTTCTATCCATGTGTATATTTATACTTATGCTTATCATGTATGTGTGCACCTCTACGGAGAGGTTAACTCGATGCATGCAAACCTTCACACATCAATAAAGGGTTATCGAAGATATGTCATCGTGAATCTCGACAACTCACAATTGACATCAAGAAGTTTCTGGAAAAGCCTCGTTCAAATCCAAATAGATTGAATTTTAAATATACATGTATTTATCATTTTTATATTGACTTGACATCAGAAAATTTCAAAAATGTTGCAAGCCTCTCAACGTGAAAATTCCTAGTCAAGAAACCTCTCAATTTCGAATTAGACAAATCCCGCCGACCCATTATCTATCTCGCCGAATTAGACAAATGGTATTAGAAACCGAATTAGACAAATCTCCCCGAATCCCGACGAATTAGACAAATCCCGCCGAAAGAGTTCTTCCGCCGATTCGCCTTCTTCACGAATCCCGCCTCACGTCGCAGCAGATTTCCCGAAAGAGTTCTTCCGCCGACTTGCCGAAACCCGCAGGAGCTCTCCCTTCGACTCGCCGAAACTCACAGGAAGCTCATCGCTACACATCCTGCTCTAAGGACAACTACTGGGTGTCCATCTTCTTCCCGTAAGTTCTCGTCTAATCGCAAAGTGTCCCTGTGACCGCAAGGTTCTCGCAAGGTCCATCGTCAAATCGAGAAGGTTCTCGCAAGGTTCTAGCAAGGCCGAACCCCATAGGAAACTCTTCCATCCACCGAAGGTCTTCCCGAAGCTCATCAACTCACTTCCGTATAAGCCCTTAGGTAACCTCTTCCTCACCCGTTCTTGGACGCTCTCACTAGTGGCGCTTTCTTTTTGAAAGTTCATTAACGCTTTGAGTAGGGCTTCTCTCTTTAGATCTACAATGGCTCCAAGGACAACTGCTGGGTTGGTCTCTGGCTGCGAGCTAGTTCGAACTGGGTTTTCTCACGCCTCGGACGAATTCCGCAACATCATTCTGATGCTGGAAGAGGCTGGGCTAACCTTCGTCTTGGAGCACCCTTGCAAAATCCTGGACAAAGAGGTGCTGGAGTTCTTCGCCACCGCAAGACTCCGACAAGGCGACTCACTCATCAAAAGCAAGGTGGCTGGGGCAAAAATCAAGATGTCTGCTAGCAAGCTGACCCGCTATCTGCAGCTTTCTAGCTCGGAGCAGGAGGACTATCTGGAGGACGAGGACAAAACCAGAACTCTCTTATTCTGCGGTCTTCCACGAGGAACTCGATAAATAAAGAGAAAGGAGATGAATGAAGAAGGGAAGCTCCTGTCTGACATTATTGGAAAGGTGCTCATCTGCAAGCCGGGCTCGCATGACCATATCTCAGGAGATATGTTCAAGATCCTCATAGCTGTTGTCTGCCGCAAGAGGTTCAACTGGGGGGAGTTGCTGTTCGAGAAGATCAAGGACACCCTGGGCACTCCTAGTTTCGGCCGCATCATAAGTCTATATCTAAACCAGCTAAACGGAGACAAGTTCGACATGAGCAAAGGTGTCCCTCTCCACTACTTGAAGAAGATGGATGCAAGTGTGTTTGATCGATGGGAGAGGAGAATCGGGCAGCCTGCAGTAGAAGAGCAACAGGGAGTATCTCCAGCAGTCACCCCCGGTGAAATTCCTGATACCCTGACTGCAGGAATCGAGGGGGAGACTCTACCCCCTCATACGGATGTAGTATCTGAAATTGCCCAGGTGGCCAGGGATGCTGTGGCCAAAATTCTAGAAGCAAGTGACACTGTACTGGAGACTGCTGACCAAGAATTGGAAGAGGCTGCTGATATAGATGATTTCTTGGATGATGACGGCGAGGAAGATGGGAATTTGGGGCATGAAGTATTGGAGCATCCGGATCTTGTTGAACCTCCATCTGAAAAGCATGCACCAGTGGAGGGGGAGTCCGATAAATCTCCAGAGGCCGCCAGCATTCCTCCATTAGAGACTGTGATTGTATCCAGCTCTACAGATGCGTCTGCTGAAGAGCAAGGCCAAGAAGTGCCTCCGACTATACCGTTACGAGATGAGCTAGCCACTCACACTATCAATGTCATTCAAGGTATAGTGAATGAACTTAAAGCTTCTTTTGATAACGCTCAGAAAACACTGCAGAAAAGGATTAAGACTTCTGAAAATCTCATGCTTAAGAATATGGTGGAGATCAACCATAAATTAGACGTAATGGAGAAGAAATTTGAAGAAAAGTACACCGAGGCCGGACAAGCTGTCACACTTCTAATGGCCGGTTTGAAAAAGAATACTGATACTCTTGCCGTCGTCAATCAGAATGCACATGTTGTGGCCAACAACATTCAGAAGTTTGATGGTAATATGGTCACTCTAAACGCCAATCAGCAGGCCCTGATCATTGAATTCTCCAAGACCACGAAGCATATTGATGACTCCCTGCACTCATATGCAAACTGCATCGCTGTCGAAGCCAAAAAGGGGGAGAAAGAGTATATAGCTAAGTTGGCCGAGCTTCAAGAAAGCATGAGCACACACTTCGCACAATCAAGCAAATATGTCTATGAGAGCTGCTGGTGGATGTTCCAACAGGCGCTAGGTACGTTAGGCGTCGTTCTGCCTGACAATCCTGCTGGTATTCATGTTCCTGAGACATCTACGGCCGCTGAGGAAGTATGTACTGCTGAGGATTTAAGTACAAGTGCTGCAGATGTTCCCACAAATGACGCGGATGCTAGGGCTCTCTCCAAAGCTAAACTGAGGAGCATGTTTGACCAAGAGGCCTTAGCAAAAGCCAGAGGAAAGAGAAAAGTTCAGGAAGGGACCTCCAAGGAGACTCTAGCTGAGAAGAGAATCAGAATGAGTGAGGAGGATGTACGAAACGAAAGGTGGAGTCCAGTTTCAAGGAACATCATCTTAGACACCTTCTGGCTGCAAGAAAGAGGAGAGATCAATCGGAACGAAGTATATAGCCAGTATGAGTGGGAATTGCACAAAACGTTTGAAGCAAAATGCAACATCTTTTTCAGGAACAACTCGGATGCAGATAAGGTTCCTCCTCCTAGGTATTACCCGGAGCCCAAAGAATACATGGAGAGGCAAAGCAAGAAGTACTTGGCTCAAAATCTTAAGAGTGACTTAGCTAAGGAAAAATAGTCAATAATTTATAGCTTGTCACTTTGTCTTAAGAACATTTAATGATTTTTGTTGTCATATAAACAATTCTGGATTATATGTGTATATATTTATATTGGTATATATATTTGAATTTGTGAATGACACAAGTCCTGATCTGTTTGCTCATACTCTCTTGTGCTGTGTGCTTAGATTCTGAATGCTATATTTATTATTTGATTGGTGTTATTCATCTTAGCTACTAGGGTTTTGGCTTCGTCAAATAGGGGGAGATTGTTGGGTATTGTATCCACAATTACCTGGATTTGAGGAAGCCACCTGTCAAGCTAAGATGAATTCACAATGTATTTGATGAATCCTCTCAAGTTGTGTTTGCAGTTTCTCCACGCTAAGTGCACACCAATGTCAGGGTACAGTAGGTCAATATACACGGGTCTGCACGACGTAATCCCTCGTTGAGCAGATCAGCGTGTTGGCCTACGTGTACTCTCTCTATTGGAGTGAACTTACTTTCAAGTACATGACCGTTCATATGCAAGAGAAGACAAGGAGCATGGATGGATCAAGGAGCAGCTCCTGGGTGGAAGACGAAAATTCGTCTAAGGAAAATTCGACGAGAATCACCAAGTGATTCTCGCCGATTTGGCGAGAATCACTAGTGATTCTCGCCGAATCGACGAGAATCATTAGTGATTCTCGCCGACTCCTTCAGGCTACCTCAAAACGGTGCCAAGTAAGATTCGGCGAGAATCACTTGTGATTCTCGCCGAACCAGTGGTTAAGCAGCCCATGAATACCAAGTGAAAATCATTGAGAATCAATAAGTGATTCGGCGAGAATCACTAACGATTCTCGACGAATCGTCGAGAATCACTTGGTGATTCTCGCCGATTCGTCGAGAATTGCCTGCGATTCTCGCTGATTTTCACTTAGCGTTTTCTCGGGATGCTGCTGGACCGGATTCTGCCGCTGGACCAGTTTGAACCGGATTTCGGGGTTATACCTGTGGGTCCCACAACGGTCAAATTAGTAGTATCTACAGTGTATAAATACATGGGTATTTTGAACAGTAAAAGAGAGAGAAAGAAACCGAGCCGCGACGTAACCCTAAACTCGCGATTCCTCTCCGCCACCGCCGCCGCGCTCGGGCAAGTTGGTCGCCGTCAACAATCGAGATTCCTTGATGATCTCCGGCGATAGAAGCTTAGCATAGCTTGAGTCTCATGTGTCTATCCAGAGATCTCTTGTCTCTCGATTTGTTGACCTGGAAGAACTCCCCCGTCCGAATCGATCGAGACGACCGATCCTAGAGTGACCGTTGGTAGACCTAGTTTGCTTCGCAACGAAGTTTGGATCTCCAAGATTCAGCAGCCACTCATCATCGTAGCCGCCGATCCCGAAGCTAGCCGCCGCTCGTGTTGCCGCCGCCGGTTCCGGGGAGATCCTCTCCAAGAGAGACCAAGGTTGTAGACTTTTCGTTGACTTCACGAACACGTCGTCGAACGAAGAGGAACACCGTAGTCTCCAAACGAAGTTTGTATCTCGTGTACATTCTATATTTACTCTTGTTGTAAAGGAACTTTTGTTCCGTGTTGTAAGGGTTGGGTGCAACCCGTTTTGTGGGAGTGTTGACTCTCACGTGTGGAAGGGTTCCTTCCGTTAGTGCAGGGATTGGATTTCAATCCCGTTGGAGAAGTGACCGAGTCGTCCCTTGTTGGGAGATAGGTTGAAGGGGGAAAGTGGATGTACCCAAGTCGGGGAACCACTATAAATTTCCTGTGTTTTCTGTGTGCTGTGCTTTTTATTCTTATTGTGCAGGTACATTCGTAAATTCCGCAAAAGCGCTACACGTCACCTATTCCCCCCCCATAGGTGCACATAGTTGACACTAGGTGGACTTACAGTAGACACCTCAAAAACCTAACCCTAGTTTTAGGGTAGACGCACAATTTTGTAAATTCAGCCACTAAATCTTATTTAAAGGTTCTGACACTTGGGTAGAGTAAGTGTTAGACCATCTAGAACCCCTAGAAATTTTATTAGAATTTTATGGATTATATTTCTAGTACTTTATTTGTTAAATATCAATAGGCCCAAAATGGTGTTTTAATTAATTTGATGATTCTCTTCCTTTGAAACTGATGAAACTTGGTCAGTAGATGATCTAGGTCTAAGTGAATATCCCTAAATTTTGTTACAAATTTTAATTGACGATATTTAGTACTTCCTTCACTAGTTTCAAAAAAGGACTTTGGTGGTATGAAATTATTTATAGATGATATATCTGTTGAAAAATCATGAGACTTAGGTACTGATGATTTCAGGCCAAAATATGCTTGTAGGAATTTATTCATAATTTTTTGAGTGTTGATTACAGTACTCTCTTTACAAGTCCATAATATGGAGATTTTTGATAATTAATTTATTCAGAGATTAATACTTGCTGAAAAATTATGAAACTTGTGCAATGCTACTTTTAATGTTGTATCTGCATAGTATAATTAATTTATAATTTTTGGATGGATATTGTCTATACTTGATTCATAAACAATGGAAGATAGTAAATATTGCTAAATAGTTTTAGTGCCCTTTTGTTGATAGAAAAATTGTGATACTTTGGCTTTAACATATTGACATAACCTAATATTTATCATAATTTTGTTAGGCATCTTGCATGAGTACTTAAGGTAGTTCATGTTCAAACTGGTAGCCTTTGGAAGCTTTAAGGAAATTAATTAAATGCCAGATAAATTAGGAAAATTATAATTTCCTGGATTTAGTCTATTTGTATCATGATAAGTCTCCAGAAAAAAAGGTAGGCCATTTGGATGAGTATTTGGATTATCTCCAGTCCGGTCCGACATATAGCCTAGGATGGTCTGCATTTGACAAGATGGGTAAATTGCAATAAGATACGATGGGACATGGTGTAGGAGTTAGTCATTTTGGATAGATGTGGATGAGTTCACCATAGAAGGATATGAAGAGTGGTGAGAAATTGGTTTGGCTAGAGTTTAGAGGCGCTCGGGTTCGACGAAAGATCGTCTTCCCCGAGGTGAGGTAGAGTCAAATCACCCTAGGATTAGCCTATTGTAATATGAGAAGGTAATGGGTAAGAGAATCAACCAATAATAATAATAAGTACCTTGCGAAAGGGAACGCTGGGCGTAAACCCAACATAGTTCCTAGTGCCCCTTAAGAGCCCTTCACAGGGAATACCGGGAGCAGTCCTGGGTTAACGTAAACTATATTAACAAGCTGAAAAGAGTAACTTAGTAATTAGGGTTGCACATTTCACGAACACAGATAGCACAGGAAGATAGTTGGGAGCTTCGACTTGGATAGTTAAGAAACAGACGTTTTGGTCCGGGGAGTTTCAGCTCGATTGTTTGAGACAGACATTTTGGTCCGGGAAGCTTCCGCTCGGTTTTGAATATGATAAATTTGCATGTGCATGAAAGGAAAAAAAATTAAGGTGGTAGGTCTTCGGTATTGGAGGGTCGATGCACCGACGCCAATATACTGACTCGGCAAGTGTGGTTAGCACTTCGCCAACAGAAGTCCGGTGTGCCAGTCGGCAAAAGTATGCAGGAGTCCGCTTCGTGCACCAATCGTTGAGGCGTACGATAGGTCTGACCGGTAGTGCTTTACTAGTTTAGAGGTGGGCGAGGCCAAACCCACCGCTTCCGTCTGCCACTACGGAGGTATCCTGGGAGGTTACAGCTCCAAAAAGGGGGAATTAAAGGTCTGTGTGCACAGAGTCGTGTGTGTGTTGCATTTGCATGATCCATCATACCCACTAGAATGTCATAGCATAATCGATTTATTTAACCCCTGACACCTAAGGTATAAGTGTAATGGGACGCTTATACATTAGGACTTGCAAAACGACCCCTTGGTCTATAAGCTTGTGTGGGCAAGTTTATAAATTAAGGTCAATTTTGATATATATTTACTGCTGTTTGATAACCGACACCCCAACGTATAAATTGGTATGAGACTTTTTATACGATGGAAGCCTTGCAGAAGATCCCTTGGCTTATGTGTTCTCACATAAGTGAAGGTTACTTTTCATATTTCATCTTATTGTTAATATCTATTATAGAATTGCTAGTATAGGTCCGCTGCCATCTGTTTTTGATTATTCTCCACCTTCAAGTCCTCCCCGTTCTTCCTCTCCACTCAGTGCCTAGGAGCCATGGGGGAAGGGGTGGCGGATGATAGGGCTTAGTCTTTTAGACTAACAATTTTCGAACCGCATCATTTTAGGGAATCATGGAGCACAGCATGGGGGAGCATCCCCAGAGACCGGTGCTCTTGGAGATGGGGCAGTCTAGCTCCGGAGTTCATACAACCGGGACCGTGAATCTCGACCTTGAGTAGATGTTCTGTTTTTGCTTCTGCATGAGTGATTTGTAGTGAGGACATGATGTACCGGGCATAAGCCCGTATTTTAGTACTCTGATATATTATTTTGTGGACACTCCCTTCATGGAGATTATCTATATGATATGTGATTTTCTGTGGATCGCTAGTTTGCGTTTACTTTGTTTTGCTACTTTTCTGTGATCGAATTGGCCGGCAGAATCAGCGCTTTTTGGTGATGACCCTTCAGGGCGTGAAGGAGTCACCGCAAAATGGCAGTTCTGGGCCTAAGACCCCGGTGTTCAAAAAAAGGGGGGGGGGGTCTTACAAGTGGTATCAGAGGAAACCTCGATCGAAAAGTAACAGTCCACAACCCCTAGGTCACCCCCGCGCGAGTTTAGTTTGGGGACAAACTAAGCAGCGGAAGAAATGGTGTGCCCATAAGGGGAATCACATGTAAAGTCCTCCTTTTCATTAATTCCACTTGTTCATCAGCTAGAAATTGGAATTATTTTTTGTAGCCTGCAATCACATGTAAAGTCCACCTTTTCATTAATTCCACTTGTTCATCAGCTAGCAATTGGAATTCTTTTTTGTAGCCTGTGGCAAACCCTGCCCCCAGCAGGGAGCACCTCCGGCTGCGAAAATCCCACCTTATAATTCTCTAGTCAACGAGTTAGACTCAACCCACTAGGAGACATGACTAACCATGATAACTTATAGTATGCCCTAGTCTGAAATAGACTTTGGGTATGAACTTGGTTAAGCTAAGGAGATACCTTAAGAGAATAAAAGAGGAGTATAACTTGAGAATGGCTACCTAAGCCATAAACTCAGGTAGCCCTACGGTCCCTATCAAGGATTACTCAAACCGGAAGGATTGCTTTAAGGAGAATTGAGACCAATAATCCATTAGTAGAATGGTAGAAGACACATAATCTCAACCCTCATACCAGTAACAAGATTACCTGGAGACCACCACCACGACAAACATCGAAGGTCGGATAGGAATTCAAGTTCAGAAGATACCCAGTTTGGATTGGGAACATTTTGACCCGGATAAGGTTGTCGTAAATATGACTTGGAGGAGGGTTTAAAGTATGGAGTATATCAACAGATTCAGGTTGGAACCCCAAGTCAAAGATTGATGCCCTAGGGATTGTGCACCCAGCTAGGATGGATATAACATAGTAATATCAAAATACTCAGCCCAAGGCAGGTAGAGGCTTATCTTTTATTTATTGGGGGCGTGTCTTTTGTTTATTGGGCAAATTAGTTACTGACTTGGGTTTCCCTTAAATCTCATCTAGAAAAGTTTGCGTCGTAAATATAGTAAAATGGACGTAAACCATATTCGGTGCTACTCGGGCGTATTCGTAAAGATATGAATCTGATTGCGAAGTGGAGATTTTATAGAGTCATTGGCTACCCATACAAATGAGAAATTTAATCATCGGAAGTTTGGTGTATCTCGAAACGTGTATCTCCCTGGAGTGAAGAAGGGCGTCATGGATTTTGTGATGCATAGTGAGGTCCGTCGCCCGATGAAGGTTAAGTGCAAGAACATTTGGGAAACTATTGCAGTCACTGCCCGGTTAGAGGGGAAGTTCGAGGATATAATTAGGGATTTTTCATACACATGATTCCTCATCCGCACTCCGGGCATAATTATAATTGGAACATCAACGATAGACTGGCCGAGATATCTAGGGTCACCCTGACCCGAAAGAAAACTCACGTAGGCATTTCATAAGTTTCGTGAGTAGTTGTTCATTATCATGGCGTGCTCAAGATGATCGTGTTGAATCAGGATGGATAGTGTACGTCCAAGGAGAGAAGATCAGTCCAGGCTTATCTAGTCTCTTGGTCGACATTCAACACAACTCTCCACCCTTGTACGGAAGGAGATGTAGTACTCCGCTTTTATGGACTCAGAACGAGGATCCGAAGGCGTTGGGATCGGATTTTGTCAAAGACACCGAGGCTCAGGTGAGACTGATACGGGACAGAATGCTGGAAGCGCAGAGCCGACAGGCTAAGTACTACAACGCCCGACACCGTCAGGTAGAGTTTCAGGTGGGAGACTGGGTTTTCCTGAAGATCCGGCCCATGCACGGAGTTTCACGGGTGCGTGGGCGGAAGAAGAAGCTCAGCCCCAGGTATATGGGCCCTTACAGGATCCTAGAGCGGATCAGACCCCTAGCTTACAGGCTGGAGTTTCCACCAGAGCTGGCAGCCTTGCATGATGTGTTCCATATTTCCTCGCTCAGGAGGGCTCTACTATGCCCGGAGCAGCAGATTTAGACCACAGATGGACCGGTAGCTTCAGACCGGTCAGTTCGCTTAAAGCCGGTTCAGATCGACGATAGAGGAGTACTGATCTTGCATTGCAAGAAGGTTCCGTTAGTCAAAGTTCTATGGAGGAACCATGGCCAGGAGGAGTATACCTGGGAACCACAGGACCTGATGCGACAAAAGTATCCAGAGCTGTTCAGTCAGGTATACCTCACAACCACTCAAGATGTTTAATTTATTTTCCTTCTTTAAACTAGTAAAGCTGCTCCAGGAAGAGTAGAGGCTAATCTTTTGTTTATTGGGATCTTGGTTTGCCACTTGGGTGAATTGGTCATAGATTTAGGTTTCCCTTTAAACCTAATTTATCAAACATGGCGTCGTGATGGGATGTTACAAGTTTCTTTTCTTCGGTAGAAATTCCCGTAGGCTCAACCTTGATTTCGGGGATGAAATCTTTGTTTTGTTTATTGGGATTTGTAACATCCCATTTCCAACTAGACCCCTAAGAGTGGTTTTGGCCATGACTAGGTCATGACAAAACCCTAGGAAGCCAGAAATGGGCCAAGAGATAGAAGGCCAAGGTGAGGATCACCATGGTCTACCTATGGCACAACCTCATCACCAAACCTAGGGTTTGACCTTAGGGCTTCACCATGACTCCATGACCCCACCACAACATCACTAACCCATTAGAGGGTCCACTACAGCCTTAAGGGTCCATTGGAGTCAACCCCAAGTGGCTAATTTGACCTAGGACCACCATAGGCCTAAATAGGGCAAGGTGCCCAAATCAAGGGCAGTTGACCTCTAATGTGCCCAACCAACCTTACTCAGGGCTTCCTAAACCTAAAGTGAGGTCAATGTGTCACTAGGGACCCATTAGAGTCAAACCTAGTGGCTAAGTTGACCCAAGTCAACTCAAGCCCCAAAGTGGTCAAAGTGCCCTTACCAAGGGTCAAGTGACCTCCAAGGTGCCAAGTTAACCCTACCCAACCCTACATAGACCTTAGGGAAGGCCAATGGGTCACCAAGGACCCATTGGGGTCAACCCAAATGACCAAATTGACCCAAGTCAACCCTAGCCTAAGCCAAGTCAAACCTAGCCCAAATGGGCTAACCCAAGCTCAAGCCATTTTTCCCTTAGGCTAACCTCACTTTTCATAATTATTATGATTAAGTGGGCTGCACATATCCTATGGAGTTGACCAGTCAACATGGGTGACTAGGAGAGAGAGAGGAGCTTCCTTTCATGAAAATGGTGGAGAGAGAGAATTGGGGGAGAGGAAGGGATGGGTGGGAACCGGCCAAAGGAGGTCAACAACCATCCTTTATGGCTGCAATCAACTCCTCTAGGGAATAGGAGTTGATTCCAGCCGTTTCCTGGCCACCAAGAGGTAGGTTTAGCCCCCCCACTCAACCCGAGCCACACCTTTAATGGTGTTTGATAGGCATTGAAGAACCAGCCGCCCCCTCCCCAATTGACCATTTAAACATCATCAGTGGGCAGAGGGGAGCATTTTCGAACTCTTACCTGGAAGGAACAAGCAATCCCACTGTGCTGTTGCAGAAGCCGAGCGCCGCCACCGTCGACCATGGCATCCCACCGTTCCTCCCGCATTCAGGCCGCCAGAAAGGTCCTCCCCCTCTCCTTACTTCATGGGTAGATCTTATGGCTAATTTGGTTCAAGGTTCGGGCTTAATTAAGCTCGATCCATGTTTCGATTTCCTGGTTTTTCTAAGGAAATTCTTCTTATCGGGATCGCCGGAAACGGTCCCTCCGGCGGCCGTGCCGCCGGCTGAGGGTAGCCACCACATCCACGAAGGGAGTGGTGGCGGTGGCCGGCCGGGGAAGTGGACGGGTGGCTGGGAAATCAGCCCGCAAGGCGGCCCAGGATGGGGACATCGTGGCCATCGGCTCAAGGAGGAAGACGACACGGCTGCCCTTGGATTGCGCCAAGATTCGTGCGGCGCCTTTGATAAGTATCTGATTATTTTGATTTAATTTCATTTCTGTCACATTATTTACAGTAAATTGTTTTAATTTGTAAAAATACTTAGGTCAATCTGGTGGGAAAACTTTCAATATGAAAGTTGTAGCTCTATGGGTCTACTTTAATCCAAAATTGATTTGGACCAATTTGGCCCTCTGGTTGGACCAGGGAACCCATTTTGGTGGGACTTGTACCTAGGGCCATCCTGAGATTCAAATGGATGCCCACCCTTCGTCCCTTGTCCAAATGGGCTGAAATTTGGACAGGGGATCAGTCTTAACTATACCTATGGTTTGTTAAAAATTGGGATTTTTTTGGAGAGACTTTGCCTAAAGTTTTTACTTTTATTTAATAATGCTAGGGTATTTTAATTAAGTGGTCTAATGACCTCCAAAACCTCCCAAATATTGGTGAGTGGTCTCTGGCATCAATATCTAGCTCTGTACAAAATTTCAACTCATTTAGATGGGTTTTGTTTAGGGAATCACCAAACCCTAGTTTGGCCTTAAGGAGGTGTTTTTGATTAAAAGTGCACCATGGGCTTAGGGTGGCCACCTCCCCTCAACAGAGGCTGAGGTTTTGGACACTGACTTAGTATGGACAATGTCACCCTCTTAAGGAAAATTGGGTGATTTAGGCTTGATTTACCCTAGGGTTCAACCTCAAACCCTAAGGAAGGACTTTTGGGGGTTGTGAAGGACATGGGGGCTAATGCCTTTGTATGACCTTGAAAACTTAGTAGAATTGAAGATAGTATAACCTAAGTTATCTGGAAGGAATCGTAGAGGACTCGGAGGAAGGTAGACACCTCAAAACCCTAACCCTTGGTTTAGGGTAGAAGCATAATTTTGTAAATTCAACAACTAAACCTTATTTAAAGGTTGTGAAACTTGGGTATAGTAAGTTTTAGACCATGTAGAACCGCTAATAATTTTATTAGAATTTTATGGATTATATTTCTAGTACTTTATTTGTTAAATATCAATAGGCCCAAAATGGTGTTTTAATTAATTTGATTATTCTGTTCATTTGAAACTGATGAAACTTGGTCAGTAGATGATCTAGGTCTAAGTGAATATCCCTGAATTTTTTTACAATTTTTAATTAAAGATATTTAGTACTTCCTTCACTAGTTTCAAAAAGGGGCTTTGGTGGTATAAAATTATTTATAGATGATATATCTGTTGAAAAATCATGAGACTTAGGTACTGATGATTTCAGGACAACATATGCTTGTAGGAATTTATTCATAATTTGTAGAGGGGTGATTACAGTACTTTCTTTACAAGTCCATAATATGGAGAATTTTGATAATTAATTTATTCAGAGATTAATACTTGCTGAAAAATTATGAAACTTGACCATTGCTACTTTTAAGGTTGTATCTGCATAGTATAATTAATTTATAATTTTTGGATGGATATTTTCTGTACTTGATTCATAAACAACGAAAGATAGTAAATATTACTAAAATAGTTTTAGTGCTCTTTTTTGATAGAAAATTGTGATACTTTGGATTTACCATGTTAAGATAACCTAATATTTATCATAATTTTGTTAGGCATCTTGCATGAGTACTTAGGGTAGTTCATGTTCAAACTAGTATCCTTTAGAAGCTTTAAGGAAATTAATTAAATGCCAGATAAATTAGGAAAATTATAATTTCCTGGATTTAGTCTATTTGTGTCATGATAAGTCTCCAGTAAATAAGGTAGTCATGGACAAAACCACTCCTAGGGGTCTAGTTGGAAATGGGATGTTACAAATCCCAATAAACAAAACAAAGATTTCGTCCCCGAAATCAAGGTTGGGCCTACGGGACTTACTACCGAAGAAAAGAGCCTTGTAACATCCCATCATGACGCCTTGTTTATTAAATTAGGTTTTACGGGAAAGCTTAGATCTATGACCATTTCGCCCAATCGGCAAACCAAGATCCCAATAAACAAGGATAAGCCCCCAGTAAACAAAAGATAAGCCTCCATCTGCCTAGAGCAGCCCTTAGAAATTTAAAGCAGGAAAATAAATAATCATCTTGTGGGGTCTGAGAGGTATACCTGACTGAATAGCTCGGGGTATCTTTGTCGCATCAGGTCCTGTGGCTCCCAGGTATGCTCCTCCTGGCCGTGGTTCCTCCACAGGACCTTGAATAGTGGGACCTTCTTGTGTCGCAAGACCCGTACTCCTCTGTCGTCGATCCTAACCGGCTCTAAACGAACCGACCGGTCTGAAGCTACCGGCCCTTCGGTTGTCAAAATCTGCTGCTCCGGGCGTAGCAGAGCCCTCCTCAGCGAAGAAATATGGAAGACGTCGTGCAGCGCTTCCAGCTCTGGTGGTAACTCCAGCCGGTAGGCTAGGGGTCTGATCCGCTCCAGGATCCTGTAAGGGCCCATGTACCTAGGGCTGAGCTTCTTCCTCCGACCATGCACCCGCGAGACTCCATGCATGGGCCGGATCTTCAGAAACACCCGGTCTCCCACCTGGAACTCCACCTGCCGATGCCGGGCGTCATAGTACTTAGCCTATCTGCTCTGCGCCTCTAGCATCCTGTCTCTGATCAGCCTCAACTGTGCCTCGGTGTCTCCAACAAACTCTGATCCCAACACCTTCGGATCTTCGTTCTGAACCCAAGAAAGCGGGGTCCGGCATCTCCTCCCGTACAAGGCTTCGTAAGGCGCCATCCTGATGCTGGACTGGTGGCTGTTGTTATAGGAGAACTCGACCAGGGGTAAGAGTTTCTCCCACGGTTCCCCGCGGTCCAAGATGCATAACCTCAAAAGGTCCTCCAGCGTCCGGTTGGTGCGTTCTGTCTGCCCGTCTGTCTGGGGATGAAATACAGTGCTGAAGGTCAATCGCGTGCCTAAGTAAGCCTGAACTGATCGCCACTCCATGGATGTAAACCGCCCATCACGATCTGACACTATCGTCCTGGGCACGCCATGATAACGAATGAACTGCTCCACAAACTTCTGCACCAGTACACCCACTGAATCGTCCTTCCTGATCGGTATAAATCGATCCACCTTGGTCAACCGATCAACGATTACCCAGATCGAGTCATTCCCTGTCCGAGACCGGGGAAGCCCATGTATGAAGTCCATGGCTATATCATCAAACTTCCACTCCGGCACTGGGAGTGGCTGCAATAATCCTGCGGGGTTCCTGCACTCCGCCTTCACTAGCTGACATGCCTCACAATGAGTCACGAAGTAAGAGACATCCTTCTTCATGCCCGGCCAGAACATAGTCTTCTTCAAATCCGCCGTCATCTTTGTGATCCCCGGGTGCACAGAGTACCGGCTGCAGTGCACCTCCATCATAATATCCTCCCGGATCTGGCCTCCCTCCGGTATATACACCCGTCCTCTGAAGCACACCAGGTCGTCCCTCAGTGTGTACTCTCCTGCAGTGCCTGCTTCCAGGGCTTGGAAGATGGGCTCCAACTTGGCATCCTGCCTCTGTCCTTCTCTGACTCGGTCTCTGATGTCATCGGTAACACCCATCGCGGCCAAGTACTCCTCATAGAGCTCAGGATCGTCAGACGACACTAGAGTAATGTGCATGTCCTCTAGTCTCTACAGCAGCTCCATAGACATCAACTGAGGCTCTGCTCCTGCTGTGGCGGCTCTCCTACTCAGTGCATCTGCTACCATGTTCGCCTTCCCCGGGTGGTAGTGCATCTCATACTGATAGTCAGATAGAAACTCCACCCACCGCCTCTGCCTGATGTTCAGTTCCTTCTGCGTGTCCACGTACTTAAGGTTCTTATGATCGGAGTATATATCACAGTGGACTCCATAAAGGTAGTGTCGCCATATCTTCAGTGCGAATACAACTGCTCCCATCTCCAGGTTGTGCACTGGGTAGTTCTTCTCATGGGTCTTCAGCTGGCGGGAGGCATAAGCTATGACGTGTCCGTTCTGCATCAGCACCGCTCCCATCCCCTGATATGATGCGTCGGTGTAGACCTGAAATCCCTCCCTCCCCGAGGGGAGTGTAAGAATGGGAGCCGAGGTTAGCCGATCCTTCAGCTCCTGGAAAGCTGTCTGGCACTGCGGGGTCCACACGAATGGTACCTCCTTCTTCGTCAAGGATGTGAGCGGGAGGGCGATTCGAGAGAATCCCTCTACGAACTTCCGGTAATAACCGGCAAGTCCCAGGAAACTCCGCACGTCCGTGGCCGTCTTCAGCAGCGGCCAATCCCTGACTGCCTGAATCTTTGCCGGGTCCACCGCCAGCCCGGCTCCGCTGATAATGTGACCTAAGAAAGCCACCTCCTTCAACCAGAACTGACACTTGCTGAACTTCGCATAAAGGCGATGCTCCCGCAGTCTCTCCAAGGTCAGTGCCAGATGTCGTGTGTGCTCCTCCTCCGTCTTAGAATAGATAAGGATGTCGTCTATGAATACTATGACGAACACATCCAAATAAGCCTCGAAGACCCGGTTCATGAGGCTCATAAACGCTGACGGAGCATTTGTGAGCCCGAAGGACATCACGGTGAACTCATACAATCCATATCTGCTACTAATGGCCGTCTTCGGAATATCCTCCTCCTGGATCCGCAGCTGGTAGTAGCCTGACCTCAAGTCCAGCTTCGAGAAATAATGGGCTCTCTCCAGCTGATCGAACAACTCGTCTATCCTGGGGAGTGGATAGGTATTTCGGACGGTCAGCCTGTTTAGTGCTCGATAGTCAATGCACAGGCGAAGAGTGCCATCCTTCTTCTTCACGAATAGGACCGGAGCTCCCCATGATGAGGAGCTCGGCCTAACAAATCCCGCTTCCACCAGCTCCTACAACTGTGTCCGAAACTCCGCCAACTCCTTCGGGGCCATCCGATAAGGGGCCTTGGATACCGGCTTAGCCCCTGGTACCAACTGAATATGGAAGTCCTTCTCCCTATGCGGAGGCAGTCCTGGCAGCTTATCCGAAAAAATATCGGCGTAGTCACGAACCACCGGAATGCTAGCAATCAGGTCCTTCTCCTCAGTCATCTCGAATAATACCTGATATACCTCATTTCCTTGCATGTGAGCCTTAACGCCCTGAATAGATGAAAGCAGGCGATGGGAAACCGGTGTAGTACCTTCGAATGTCGCATAAGTATCGTCGTGGCTCAGCACGACCCTCCTTGCCGGGCAGTCAATCTGGGCATGGTTCCAGACAAGCCATGTCATGCCCAAGACAAGGTCGAAGTCCGGCATTCTCAGGATTGTCGCCGGGGCCTCGAGTGTCAACCTGTCTGTGGTAACCTCCAGGAGGCACTTCTCCATGGACTGGATCTCCATCCCATTGGGGAGATGCACCCTCCTGGGTAATCCCGTATAATGTCGAATCTGATCCAGGTCCTTGACGAACTCCTCCAACACAAAGTTGTGCGATGCCCCCGTGTCGAACAGGGTATGGGCAGGCTTGCCGCACACCATCATCATTCCTAAATCAGTTTAAAAAGAAGACTTTGGTGTAAGGTTTTCTAACCTAGGTTGTGTAGTAGTTCTATCAATACTTAATATGAGTAGGGAATAAATCCAAAACTAAAATTACTCTCATACCTGCAATAACCCTGTCCGGGTTCCGGGGCTGTGCTAAGTCCAAAGCGTAAATCTGCTCTCCATTCTGCCTGCGGTCGCCTCACTGGTAACCACATCCTCGGCCGCGTCCTCGGCCTCCGAAATGCTGGGCCGGTGGGCCACCCCGTGGTGCTGGAGGTGGTGCCCCCCTCATAGGGCAGTCTCTCTAGAGATGTCCCACCTGGTGACAATGGAAGCACTCCGGCAGGGGATACGCCATACCCCGGGGTCTCGGCATCTCCTGGATCCGGAGAGGTTGAGGGGCCAAAACCACCTGCTCTCTCGGCTCCTGCCTCACCTCCTGACGAGGCTGCTCTTCTGTCCTCCTCCCATCTGGTATGGTGCCTCGCCACTGATCATTTCGGGCCCTCCGGCCCTGATCCTCCGCTTGCCGCTTCCGGCCCCGAGTGGCGTGCCAATCGGCCTCAATCCTCTTCGCCATCTCCAAAATCTGGGAGATAGGCCCGTTAGAGACAAAAAGCAAGGCCTCCCTCAACTCCTCTTTTAGGCCCTTATAAAACCTCTTGACGTAACCTGCTTCGTCCAGCTGGTAAGAGCCCGCATATCGGGCCAAATGATCGAACTCTTGGTGGTACTCCACCACCGTCCTGCTGCCCTGCCTCAGCTGCAAGAACCGCTCCTCCAACTCATCCCTGGCCGACTGCGGAACAAAGTGCTCCAGCAGCGTGGCCCTGAATTCCTCCCAAGTGATTTCTGCAATCTCCCTATCAGCATACGTCTTGTCTAACAGCGTCTTCCACCACCTCTTAGCATGGGACTCCAAGCAAGATACCACCAGGGCCACCCTCTCCTCCCAAGGGCATCATATCCCAGTCAACATCTCGTACATAACATCCAGCCACTCCTCTGTCCGTACCGCTGACTCTGTCCCCAAGTATGATGGGGGAGAGAGTCCTCGGAAGGTGCTCATCCAGTTGGCCCCTGGGTTTGGCTGCTGGGCTGGAGCCTGCTGAGCCCGGAACGCCTCAAGGATAGCTGTAAGGGTCTGCCCCATGTCTGACTGGAGGAAAGGTGTGGGGACCATGGGAGGTGGTGCGATATCTGGGGTCTGTTGAGCTCCACCTTGTGGGGTGGGCTGAGCTGGGGGCTGCAAAACGAGCTACATTAGTAGGTAATCGACTCAATGCCTAATGAAAGTGGACAATTTACATGTGATTCCCCCCATATGGGCACACCACTGCTTCCGCTGCTTAGTTTGTCCCCAAACTAAACCCGCGCGGGGGTGACCCAGAGTTGTGGATGGCTACTTTTCGATCGAGGTTCTCTGATACCACTTGTAAGACCCCCCTTTTTTTTCTTTTTCGACACCGGGGTCTTAGGCCCAGAACCGCCATTTTGCGGTGACTCCTTCACGCCCTGAAGGGTCATCACCACAAAGCGCCGATTCTGCCGGCCGATATCGATCACAGAAAAGTAGCACTATGAAGTAACTGCAAATTGCAGTCCACAGAGAATCACAAGTCATGATAAATATAACTCCACGAAGGGAGTGTCCACAGAATAAAACATCAGAGTAGCAAAAATACGGGCTTATGCCCGGTACATCATAGCCTCACTACAAAATCACTCATGCGGATGCAGAAAAACTACTCAAGGTCGAGACTCATGGTCCCGGCTGTATGAACTCCGGAGCTAGACTGCCCCACCTCCAAGCGCACCGGTCTCTGGGGCTGCTCCTCCATGCTGGTCTCCACGATCCCCTAAATGATGCGGTTCGAAAACCGTTAGTCTAAAAGACTAAGTCCTATCGTCCCCCGCCCCTTCCCCCACGGCTCCTAGGCACCGAGCGGAGAGGAAGAAAGGGGAGGACTTGAAGGTGGAGAATATCAAAAAGCAGATGGCAGTGGACCTATACTAGCAATTCTATAATATGTATGGACAATAAGCTGAAATATGAAAAGTAACCTTCACTTATGTGAGAACACATAAGCCAAGGGGTCTTCTGCAAGTCTCCAATCGTATAAAAAGTCTCATACCAATTTATACGTTCGGGTGTCGGTTATCAAGCAGCAGTAAATATAAATATCAAAATTAACCTTAATTTATAAACTTGCCCACACAAGCTTATAGATCAAGGGGTCGTTTTGCAGGTCCTAAAGTATAAGCGTCTCATTCCACTTATACTTTAGGTGTCAGGGTTAAAATAATCGATTATGCTATGACATGCAAGTGGGTATAATGGATCATGCAAGTTCAACGCACACACCCGACTCTGTGCACACAGACCTTTAGTTCCCCCTTTCTGGAGCCGTAACCTCACATGATACCTCCGTAGTGGCAGACAGAAGCGGTGGGTTGGGCCTCGCCCACCTCTAACCAGTAAAGCAATACCGGTCAGACCTATCGTACGTCTCAACGCTTGGTGCACGAAGCGGACTCTTGCGTACTCTTGCCAGCTGGCGCACCGGACTTCTGATGGCGAAGTGCTAACCACACTTGCCGAGTCAACGAATTGGCGTCAGTGCATCGACCCTCCAATACCGAAGACCCACCACCTTAATTTCCTTTCCTTTTATGTAACGTCCCGAATCGCTCTAGGCCCCTAGTGTGTGTGTTTTTGAGTCAGGAGGGTTGACTCGAGTCCTGAGAAGTGCAGGGAATGGGACTGCACTTGTGGAGAAGTGGAGAAATCAGTGTAAAAAGACACGGGTAGTGACACGGGTAGTGACACGGGCGTGTCCCTACCCGTGTGCGTCGAGTTGAGCTCAACGATCCGTGTCGAGATCGTCGAACTGGGTCGACACTAAGTGACACGGGTAGTGACACGGTCGTGTCCCTACCCGTGTGCGTCCAGTTGAGCTCGACGAGCCGTGTCGAGATCGTCGAACTGGGTCGACACTAAGTGACACGGGTAGTGACACGGCCGTGTCCCTACCCGTGTGCGTCGAGTTGAGCTCGACGAGCCGTGTCGAGATCGTCGAACTGTGTCGATAATAAGTGACACGGGTAGTGACACGACCGTGTCCCTACCCGTGTGCGTCGAGTTGAGCTCGACGAGCCGTGTCGAGATCGTCGAACTGTGTCGACACTAAGTGACACGGGTAGTGACACGGCCGCGTCCCTACCCGTGTGCGTTGAGTTGAGCTCGACGCGAAGTGTCGAGATGCAACCCGAAAAGTACACGGCCAATGACATGGCCATGCACACGGCCGTGTCATGAGGACACGGGTCGGGACACGGGCGTGTCCCTACCCGTGTCAAATATTGAACCGACATGGAAACCGCCACGGCCGTTTCACGAAAGCAGGACACGGGTACGGACACGGCCGTGTCCCTACACGTGTCACATTTTGTTTATAAAGGGGAGAGAAAACCCTAGCTGTTTTCATTCTCATTCTTCCCCTATTTTCTGAGAGATCTCCTGAGAGAGGGAAAACTGCAGGAGCAAGTTCTACCGAAGGAGATCCGCCATCGCCGTGAAAGAGAAGATGCCGCCAAGGAGAATTACGAGATCCATGGCCGGAAATGATGGTACCGCTGGAGCCAATGTGAGTTTCCTACCCTCTCCCTTGGTGCTAGATCTTAGATATTTAGGAGAGACATCGGTTCAAGAGAGCTTGATGGAGAGGAGAAGATTTCTAGGTTTGGCCATGATAGGATTTGAATCCTAGATTTTAGATTTCTTCAACCCTTCCCCTTTTCTTCAATACGACGATGAGTGAATGGTTTCATGAGGAGTTTTGGCCCTTGAGGTTGAATAAGGGAGGAGGACATTTCTGGAAAATTTAGGAAGGATCGGTTGAGGAGGAAGACGGACCGATGCCGTTCATTTTCTTTAAGATGCGCGCAGAATCTGTATTCTGCGCGCAGTGATCTTATAGGCCATTGTCTTGTAGGATATGTGCAGATCTAGGCTTTTGGCTAAACACGAAAGTTGTAGCCCTCGGAAATACCTTTCCAACGAGTGGTTGCAAGACTTCAGGTGATGTCTGTAGCCCCGGGAAAACCTAATCGAGTTTGCTGTCCGGCAATTCCTGTACACAAAAATTGTGTTTTGTGCGCAGTGAACTTTGAAGCCGATTTCGAGTACGTTATTTTCAGATCTGGGTTGTGACCTGAATATGAAAGTTGTAGATCATGGAAATACCTTTCCAACGAGGGGTTACACGCCTCCACCGGATTCCTGTAACTTCAGGAAACTCCGGTCGAAGTTGCTGTCCAGTGTTAATCCTGCGCTGAAATTCTGGGTCTTTACATACATTGTGGATTTGAAATTGGTGGGTCCAATGTCGCAATTAATTCAAGATTTTGGTGAAATAATTTATGTTAACCACTCAAGTGTTGTGGATGATAATATGTACCGTTTTAGTAATCAATTTATTATCGCAAGATAGCTTGAGGCATGTTGATTTCCTTATGTTTAATTGGATTGATTTGATAATACTTCGGTAAGTTGTCGTAAGAGCAAATCTTATTTATATCATGTTGAAATCACTTGGGATGATGTATAGATGGGTGACCCATGGCCATGCATATGTTATATATCGGATTGAATTTAGGAGTCCAAAATAGTGTGTCGTCTCCTATTGGCATGTTATAGTAAATGTGCAAGTGCGGTGTTGACCGCCACCTGTTCTGGTTGTGTTGAGGTAAGGTGTGGATGGATGGTTGGGCTATGTCCTCGTGCTCACTCCGAGGCCCCTTCCATGGTATGATGAGGTTGTGGTATTTGCATGTGGTGTGAGTCGACACGCGGTGTCGTAATCCTGGGTTAAGGATAGTGTGGCAGGTCTACGGGCTCGCCAGTCGTCACACCGACGGGAGTTGGCAGTTAGACTTGGTCGGTTTGGGCTGTGTCCTCGGTGTTCACGTCCCGAGGCCCCTCCGACCATGTGAACGGTTGGGCTGTGTCCTCGTGCTTTCTTCCGAGGCCCCTTCCGGGTCACGCAAGGCCAGTTCGGGCTGTGTTCTTGGTGCACATCTACCCAAGACCCCGCTGGGCCATAGTACGCATGGGCTCCGCTGTTGTGTTCTTAGCGTTGAGGCGTACGGAGGCCTAGGTGAAGTAGTGTGATACCCGCCTAGTAGTAGAAGTGCTCGTTCTACTGTCACCGCCTGGACACGGCGGCTGATGCCTGAGAGGTTAGCTACCTGCTCGAAAAGTGGGAACTATAGTCTGTGTCGACATAGCAATTGCATGGGTGTGCATGGGTGAGTCATTGCATAGCATTCATAGCATTTCATATCATTGCACCACATGATCCTCATCGTATAAGTTTGTATGGGCACTCTTATACGATGAGTTACTTTTATGTAACTCGATCCTTAACTTATAAGTTTGTATTGGCATTCTTAAAGGTTAAGTTACTTTCCTGCTGTTACTTATACTTGCTAGTTTAGTGTAGCTTTTACATAAATGCTGATTATGATGCTGTTACTCTTACACTACTGCCACCTGCTTGTACTTCCTTTACTTGCATACTTGTTATATACTATACTCTTGTTCCTTTTCTCCGCCCGGTGCCAAGGAGTCGCCGGGGGAGCGGATGTGAAACCACTTAGTCGTTTCGACTAACGGTTGCTACATCTTCCTTTTTAGGAGGTCACGCCGCAGGTAGAGCAGCCGCAGACTACGCAGCAGGACAGCCAGGCCAGGACGACAGGGCCTGATGTGACGGTGCCGTCGATACCGTCAGTTACTGATGTTAGTATTTGACACTCTGATGTAGCCCGTTTGGGCAATGTTTAGCTGTACTCTGATATATGGTAGAAGCATGTTTTAGCTTCTATTTATGGATGTATATGGACATTATAACTTAGTATGGATTTTGACTTCTGGATGTTTATTTATTTGGTTGGGTTGGCATGTTATATTGATATTGTTGTAGCCGGCGGAATAGGCGTCTTGTGGTACAGGTTAGCCCGTGTGCTAATGCTACCGCAAGGCGGCTGTTCCGGGCATAAGACTCCCCCTTCGTGCCGTGTTTTGGGATCCGGGGAGGGGGGGGGGGGGTCTTACAAATGGTATCAGTTTGCCACGATCCTCAACTAAAGAAGTCATTCAACAATGGTGCCACCCCCGTTTGGTTAGTCAGTTTGGGGACAAACTGACTTAGCGGAAGCAGTGGTGTGCCCATATGTAATTCACATTAAGTTTGTCCAACTTTGACCTTAAGTTTAGCCAACCTGACCACAAATTTGTCGTGTACGTGTAGGTTCCACTGCATGTTGAGCCGTTGGGGGGGTACTCCTACCCCTCCCATACCCACTCAGTTCCAACAGTCTGAGTTGGGGCAAACACTCACCGCCATTCTTGATGCTTTTAAGGCACAGCAGGCTCCGGTGCAACAACAGGCCCCGAGCTCCAACTGGCTAAGCACCTTCCAGGCTCTCTCCCCTCCCGTCTACCTTGGTACGGAGTCAGCCGTACGTACAGAGGAATGGCTAGACACGATACAGGAGTTGTTGGCCGGTATCCGTTGCCCAGCCAACATGGCAGTGACATTGGCAGTGTCCGTCTTGGACTTACATGCGAAGAGGTGGTGGAAGTCCCTCATGGGCTCTACCTTCCAAGGCCGGATCTACACAGAGATAAGTTGGAGTGAATTCTCGGGTGTTTTCTTGGAGCACTTTATCCCTACATCGGCCCGAGATGAGCTTGAGCAGAGGTTCCTTCTACTAAAGCAGGGATTAAAGTCGGTTACAGAATACCAACGGGAGTTCTAGCATCTCGCAAGGTTTGCGGACTCTTATGAGTTGGATGACAGAGGTTATGCCAAGCGCTTCTATAAAGGGCTGCGAGATCCCCTAAGGCAGTCCCTTTTGTTTATAGCGGATGGTAGCTTGGCAGAGATCATTGATATGGCGAAAAGATTGGAGGCGGACAACATGGGATGTAGTAAGAGGCCTGCGGAGGACGTGATGGAAGCCGGCCCAAGTAATAGAAGGAGACGGGACTTCAGAGGAGGAAGAGGTTATCAAAGAGGTGGATGGCGTGTCCACCGAAACTATAGGGTGGAGCATCCAGTTCCGCAGCCGCCTGCGTTGCCTCCACCCCCACAGCCTCAGCGATTTCAACAACCTGAAGGGCGTCGTGGTCTGGTGTGCTTCGAATGCAACCAGCCGGGCCACATCCGGCGATTTTGCCCGCAGCTATATGGGAACGCCCCTCCTGCTCTCCCTCCTGCTCTCCCTCCAGCAGCTCCACGAGGGCGGGGATATATGCGTGGTCGAGGACGAGGACCGCCAAGAGGAAACCCCGGACCGGTCCGGGATCAGGTGTACGCGCTTGACATGGCGCAGGAACGGAACCCACAAGATGTGATTGCAGGTATGATTTAATTAATTTACATATTTGCATGGTCTAACTTGAATTGATTAGAACTTACTAGCCACTAGCAATAAGTTTTGGTTGTTGGTACTTAGGCACCGTGATTATTGGCGGGAAGACAGCCTATGCGCTGTTCGATACCGGTGCCTCACACTCCTTTGTGTCCGAGGATTTCATAAAAGACATGGGGGATGTACAGTACTTCACTGGCATAGCCCGACGTGTACGCCTTCCGGACGGCTCGGAGATGATCGCGACCGCCAAGTGCGAGTTGGAGTTATTTATTGATGGGAAAGCCTTTGATACGCCGGCCACGGTTCTGAGAATGCCGGAGTTTGACATCATTTTGGGCATGGCATGGCTGGACTGGCACTTCGCGAGGATTGACTGCGCGGATAAGCGGATCTATTTGAGGCATGGAGACTCTGACGTCATCTTCCAAGGTATTGGCTTCGCGCCACGTATGATATTATCTTCTATTCAGGCTGTAAAGGCTCATATGAAGGAGGATGAGGTCTTCATGATCTGGTTCGAGTTGAAGGAGGAAGCGTTGGAATTAAAGGATGTACGGGTAGTGCGGGATTTTCCTGAGGTATTTCCTGAGAAGCTACCAGGATTACCTCCGCATAGAGAGGTTGACTTCCAGATCAATCTAGTACCAGGTGCCAAGCCTGTATCCAAGGCTCCGTACAGAATGGCTCCGAAAGAACTCGTTGAGTTTAGAGTTCAACTGCAAGAACTAGTAGATTCAGGGTTCGTTCGCCCCAGTTCATCACCATGGGGAGCCCCTGTGCTGTTCGTAAAGAAGAAGGATGGAACCCTGCGATTGTGCATAGATTATCGGGAACTCAATCGGTTGACGGTGCGGAACACTTACCCACTACCTCAGATCGATGAGTTGTTCGATCAACTAGTGGGAGCACATTGGTTTTCTAAATTGGATTTGCGCTCCGGATACTATCAGTTGAGGATACAAGAAGGGGACATCCAGAAAACGGCCTTCAGTTCGAGATATGGTTTGTATGAGTTCACAGTAATGCCGTTTGGGCTCACAAATGCCCCTTCGGCCTTCATGAGTTTGATGAACAAGGTGTTTGAACAGTATTTGGACATCTTCGTCATTGTTTTCATCGACGACATCTTGGTCTACTCAAAGACGGAGGAGGAGCATGTCGAGCACCTGACCTTGGTTTTGAAGAAATTGAAGGAGCATGCCTTGTATGCCAAGTTTAGCAAGTGTGAATTCTGGCTTAAGGAGGTAGCCTTCTTGGGGCATGTGATCAGTGGAGCAGGGTTAGCAGTGGATCCAGCAAAGGTGCGGGCCGTGAAGGAGTGGTCGCCCTTGAAGTCGGCGGCCGATATACGAAGCTTTCTTGGACTTGCTGGCTACTACCGCAAGTTCGTGAAAGGATTTTCCAAGATTGCCCTTCCTCTTACCTCCTTGACGAAGAAGGGTGTGCCATTTGAGTGGACACCTCAATGCGAAGCGGCATTTCAAGAATTGAAAGATAGGCTTACCTCCGCCCCCATCCTTGCACTTCTGTCGGGGAAGGAAGGATTCCAAGTTTACACGGACGCATCATATCAAGGGATGGGAGCGGTGCTGATGCAGCATGGGCATGTGATCGCTTATGCTTCAAGGCAGTTAAAGAAACATGAAATCAATTACCCGGTTCATGATTTGGAGTTGGGAGCAGTGGTGTTCGCTTTGAAGGTCTGGAGGCATTATTTACATGGCGTCCACTGCGAGATCTTTTCCGATCACAAAAACTTGAAGTATGTTCACACTCAGAAGGAGTTGAACCTGAGACAACAGCGGTGGTTGGAATTTCTATGCGACTATGAGTTCACCATGAACTACCACCCCGGGAAAGCGAACTCGGTAGCCGATGCCTTGAGTAGAAAAGCGCCAGGCTCTAGCCCAGAGTCTCAGTTGATGAGTATGGAGTTGGCTCGGATGATCGAGGAGATGGAAATTACTCTAGTATTCAAGGCTCCTTCAGCAGAGTATGCGGAGTATTTGGCCAACGTGAGCATAGTTTGTGATATCCGAGACCGGATTCGGGTGGGGCAAGGAATGGATGCGGCCCTGGCCCCGGCAATCAAGACAATTGAAGATGGGACCACCGAAGAGTACACACTCAAAGACGGCCTCGTTTATTTTCGTGGCCGACTCTATATTCCCAAGGGCGGCAAAATTCGGGAGGATATCTTGAGAGAGGCACATTCCTCTCAATATTCAGTACACTCGGGTATTGCTAAGATGTACGCCGGATTGCGGAAGACCATGTGTTGGCCGGGAATGAAGAAGGATGTTCGCTACTATGTTACACATTGCGAAGCTTGTCAAAGAGTGAAGGCTGAATGCAGGAGTCCCGGTGGTTTGTTGCAGTCATTGCCCATCCCCGAATGGAAGTTCGAGGACATCTCCATGGACTTTGTCCATGGGCTACCTCGCTCACGCTCCGGGAATGATTCGGTGTGGGTTATTGTGGATCGACTGACAAAGGTGGCCCGGTTCATTCCAATGAAGAAGGAAGCACACGTGGATGTTTTGGTACGCCTTTTTGTGGAGCAATTTGTACGGTATCATGGCGTGCCCAAGACAATTGTTTCGGATCGGGATGGTCGGTTTACATCCAATGAGTGGAAGGCGGTACAGGCGTATTTGGGCTCACGCCTAACCTTTAGTACCGCATTTCATCCTCAGACGGACGGGCAGTCAGAGCGGACCATCAGAACATTGGAGGATTTATTGAGGTTATGTGTGCTGGACAGAGGAGAGCCATGGGAAAGGCTCTTGCCACTAGTGGAATTCTCCTATAATAATAGCCATCAGGCGAGCATCGGCATGGCGCCCCATGAAGCCCTTTACGGAAGAAGGTGCAGGACTCCCTTGTCTTGGGTGCAAGATGAAGATCCGAAGGCATTGGGAAACGAATACATAGATGATACTGATGCGGCGGTCAGATTGATACGGGGTCGCATGTTGGAGGCTCAAAGTCGACAGGCGAAATATTACAATAAAAAGCACCGGATGGTGGAGTTCCAAGTGGGCGAAAAAGTGTTCCTCAAGATTCGGCCGATGCATGGAGTGTCGCGGGTGCGTGGAGTGAAAAAGCTCAGCCCAAGGTATGTTGGGCCTTATACAATATTGGAAAGGATTGGCCCGTTGGCCTATCGGTTGGAGTTACCACCAGAACTAGAAAATCTCCACGACGTGTTCCATGTATCGTCGCTTCGAAAAGCACTGTTGCGGCCAGACCAATATATTCCCACTACTGATGGTGCGGTGGCGTCAGATAGGTCTGTGCGACTAGAGCCGGTGCGGATTGTTGACAGCGAGACAAGAACATTACACCGCAAAAGTGTTCCCTTAGTGAAGGTGCTATGGTTGAATCATGGGAAGGAGGAGTACACATGGGAGCCAATGGATTTAATGCAGCAACGCTACCCGGAGTTGTTTGCTCAAGGTAATCTTATTTAAAAGCATATGTTAAATTTCCTGTTATGCTCTTCTCCCCACAGCCTAAGCCTGATTTCGGGGACGAAATCTTTTATTTTGTTTATAGGATTTGTAACGTCCCGAATCGCTCTATGCCCCTAGTGTGTGTGTTTTTGAATCAGGAGGGTTGACTCGAGTCCTGAGAAGTGCAGGGAATGGGACTGCACTTGTGGAGAAGTGGAGAAATCAGTGTAAAAAGACACGGGTAGTGACACGGGTAGTGACACGGGCGTGTCCCTACCCGTGTGCGTCGAGTTGAGCTCGACGAGCCGTGTCGAGATCGTCGAACTGGGTCGACACTAAGTGACACGGGTAGTGACACGGCCGTGTCCCTACCCGTGTGCGTCGAGTTGAGCTTGACGAGCCGTGTCGAGATCGTCGAACTGGGTCGATACTAAGTGACACGGGTAGTGACACGGCCGTGTCACTACCCGTGTGCGTCGAGTTGAGCTCGACGAGCCGTGTCGAGATCATCGAACTGTGTCGACACTAAGTGACACGGGTAGTGATACGGCCGTGTCCCTACCCGTGTGCGTCGAGTTGAGCTCGACGAGCCGTGTCGAGATCGTCGAACTGTGTCGACACTAAGTGACACGGGTAGTGACACGGCCGTGTCCCTACCCGTGTGCGTTGAGTTGAGCTCGACGAGAAGTGTCGAGATGCAACCCGAAAAGTACACGGCCAATGACATGGCCATGCACACGGCCGTGTCATGAGGACACGGGTCGGGACACGGGCGTGTCCCTACCCGTGTCAAATATTGAACCGACATGGAAACCGCCACGGCCGTTTCACGAAAGCAGGACACGGGTACGGACACGGCCGTGTCCCTACCCGTGTCACATTTTGTTTATAAGGGGGAGAGAAAACCCTAGCCGTTTTCATTCTCATTCTTCCCCTATTTTCTGAGAGATCTCCAGAGAGAGGGAAAACTGCAGGAGCAAGTTCTACCGAAGGAGATCCGCCATCGCCGTGAAAGAGAAGATGCCGCCAAGGAGAATTACGAGATCCATGGCCGGAAATGATGGTACCGCTGGAGCCAATGTGAGTTTCCTACCCTCTCCCTTGGTGCTAGATCTTAGATATTTAGGAGAGACATCGGTTCAAGAGAGTTTGATGGAGAGGATAAGATTTCTAGGTTTGGCCATGCTAGGATTTGAATCCTAGATTTTAGATCTCTTCAACCCTTCCCCTTTTCTTCAATACGACGATGGGTGAATGGTTTCGTGAGGAGTTTTGGCCCTTGAGGTTGAATAAGGGAGGAGGACATTTCTGGAAAATTTAGGAAGGATCGCTTGAGGAGGAAGACGGACCGATGCCGTTCATTTTCTTTAAGATGCGCGCAGAATCTGTATTCTGCGCGCAGCGATCTTATAGGCCATTTTCTTGTAGGATATGTGCAGATCTGGGCTTTTGGCTAAACACGAAAGTTGTAGCCCTCGGAAATACCTTTCCAACGAGTGGTTGCACGACTTCAGGTGATGTATGTAGCCCCGGGCAAACCTAATCGAGTTTGCTGTCCGGCAATTCCTGTACACAGAAATTGTGTTTTGTGCGCAGTGAACTTTGAAGCCGATTTCGAGTAAGTTATTTTCAGATCTGGGTTGTGACCTGAATATAAAAGTTGTAGATCATGGAAATACCTTTCCAACGAGGGGTTACACGCCTCCACCGGATTCCTGTAACTTCAGGAAACTCCGGTCGAAGTTGCTGTCCAGTGTTAATCCTGCGCTGAAATTCTGGGTCTTTACATACATTGTGGATTTGAAATTGGTGGGTCCAATGTCGCAATCAATTCGAGATTTTGGTGAAATAATTTATGTTAACCACCCAAGTGTTGTGGATGATAATATTTACCGTTTTAGTAATCAATTTATTATCGCAAGATAGCTTGAGGCATGTTGATTTCCTTATGTTTAATTGGATTGATTTGATAATACTTCGGTAAGTTGTCGTAAGAGCAAATCTTATTTATATCATGTTGAAATCACTTGGGATGATGTATAGATGGGTAACCCATGGCCATGCATATGTTATATATCGGATTGAATTTAGGAGTCCAAAATAGTGTGTCGTCTCCTATTGGCATGTTATAGTAAATGTGCAAGTGCGGTGTTGACCGCCACCTGTTCTGGTCGTGTTGAGGTAAGGTGTGGATGGATGGTTGGGCTGTGTCCTCGTGCTCACTCCGAGGCCCCTTCCATGGTATGATGAGGTTGTGGTATTTGCATGTGGTGTGAGTCGACACGCGGTGTCGTAATCCTGGGTTAAGGATAGTGTGGCAGGTCTACGGGCTCGCCAGTCGTCACACCGACGGGAGTTGGCAGTTAGACTTGGTCGGTTTGGGCTGTGTCCTCGGTGTTCACGTCCCGAGGCCCCTCCGACCATATGAACGGTTGGGCTGTGTCCTCGTGCTTTCTTCTGAGGCCCCTTCCGGGTCACGCAAGGCCAGTTCGGGCTGTGTTCTTGGTGCACATCTACCCAAGACCCCGCTGGGCCATAGTACGCATGAGCTCCACTGTTGTGTTCTTAGCGTTGAGGCATACGGAGGCCTAGGTGAAGTAGTGTGATACCCGCCTAATAGTAGAAGTGCCCGTTCTACTGTCACCGCCTGGCCACGGCGGCTGATGCCTGAGAGGTTAGCTACCTGCTCGAAAAGTGGGAACTATAGTCTGTGTCGACATAGCAATTGCATGGGTGTGCATGGGTGAGTCATTGCATAGCATTCATAGCATTTCATATCATTGCACCACAAGATCCTCATCGTATAAGTTTGTATGGGCACTCTTATACGATGAGTTACTTTTATGTAACCCGATCCTTAACTTATAAGTTTGTATGGGCATTCTTAAAGGTTAAGTTACTTTTCTGCTGTTACTTATACTTGCTAGTTTAGTGTAGCTTTTACATAAATGCTGATTATGATGCTGTTACTCTTACACTACTGCCACCTGCTTGTACTTCCTTTACTTGCATACTTGTTATATACTATACTCTTGTTCCTTTTCTCCGCCCGGTGCCAAGGAGTCGCCGGGGGAGCGGATGTGAAACCACTTAGTCGTTTCGACTAACGGTTGCTACGTCTTCCTTTTTAGGAGGTCACGCCGCAGGTAGAGCAGCCGCAGACTACGCAGCAGGACAGCCAGGCCAGGACGACAGGGCCTGATGTGACGGTGCCGTCGATACCGTCAGTTACTGATGTTAGTATTTGACACTCTGATGTAGCCCGTTTGGGCAATGTTTAGCTGTACTCTGATATATGGTAGAAGCATGTTTTAGCTTCTATTTATGGATGTATATGGACATTATAACTTAGTGTGGATTTTGACTTCTGGATGTTTATTTATTTGGTTGGGTTGACATGTTATATTGATATTGTTGTAGCTGGCGGAATAGGCATCTTGTGGTACAGGTTAGCCCGTGTGCTAATGCTACCGCAAGGCGGCTGTTCCGGGCATAAGACTCCCCCTTCGTGCCGTGTTTTGGGATCCGGGGAGGGGGGGTCTTACATTTTATGCACATACAAATTTAGCGTAATCAAACCCGAGCCGAAGCTCCCCGGACAAACACATCCGACTCAAACAATCGAGCCGAAGCTCCCCGGACCCAAAGTCCGTCTTTTAACCATCCGAGCGGAAGCTCCAAGCTATCTACCAGTGCTATCAGTGTTTGTGAAAGGTGCAACCCTAATTACTAAGTTAATCTTTTCAGCTTTTAAAACGGTTTACGTTAAACCCAGGACTGCCCCCGGTATTCCCTGTGAAGGGCTCTCAAGGGGCACTAGGAACTGTGTTGGGATTACGCCCAGCGTTCCCTTTCGTAAGGTACTTATTTTGTTATTGGTTGATTCCCTTACCCATTACTTTCTCATGTTCCGATAAGCTAATCCTAGGGTGATTTGACTCCAACTCTCCTAGGGTAGTACGATCTTTCGTCGGACCCGAACGCCTATAAACCCTAGACAAAACCACACCCTACTCACTCATCTTCCATAGATGCAGCCCATTCCACTTATCCTTCCAACAAACCATCAAGCCCCATCATACGTGCCCTAATTCACATCCAAATGAAATCCTGCAGTTTTGCTATATGCAGACCACTTAAGCTACATGACCCGTAAAAATGGAAGCACATGAAATACTCATCCAGTACCCTTATGATAATTATTAGAGGGCTAAAATGACATTTGAAGCATAAATCCAGAAATCCATAATTTTCCTAATTTGTCTGATAATTAATTTATTTATTATAGTGTCCAAAAAGCCCAAGTTTGAACATGAGGTACCATTTTCAGACAATATAATAATTCACTAAATTTATGATAATTACAAAATGCATAATCAACTCTAAATCCTAAGTCTTCCAATTTTTCAGCAGGGTTTGGGCCCTTAAAGTTAATTTCAAAGTTGCCTCATAAATAGTCAATTTAAAAGCTTTTACAGTAATAATGCCTCCAAAAATTCAGAGAAAATTCAGGGATGACTGTCATGGCCTACAAATACCCTATAAAAAGTTTCATAATTTATCACATAAGAATAAGGCTATATTTGATTTTCTCATGAGCTTTCAAGTTTATGGGTTAATGAACAAAGTATACTAATTAACCATCAAATAATTCCACAAAAATTCCCACATGATATTCTTGAGCTAGAAACACTATGCAGCAAGTTTCATGATTTTTCAATAAGTAATGTGCTCTTGCAAGAATTATTTATTATGTAATCAAAATAAAGCACTTGTGAAGTAGATGCCCTAAATAGATATCCAAAAATTCTAACAAAATTCATACAAGATTATTATAGCCTAAAACTAACTCTGCCCATGTTTCATACCCTTTCTATGGGCAGTGAGACCACAATAGCCAAATTATTAATTAGGGCAATACTATTGATTACAAATGAAGTGCTACAAATATTGATCAAAATTCCTCAAGTAAATTATCAGAGGCTCAAAATACCCTAATCCCCTCACTACCCAAATTTGGTTAAGTTTCAATATGTTTAGCTAACCTAAACCTACACTACAAGTTTTAGGTCCTAAGTTAGGGTTAGGGTTTTGGGGGCCCTACCATTTTCACAATTTGCTAATATTTTTAACAGAGGGTTTTATATATCCTAGGAACCTCCTTGCAAAATTTGGTGTTCATCCAAGGTGTTTAGGACTCATGCCCTTCACAAGGCCAAAAGGTCCCTCCTTAGGGTTTGACCTAAGAACTTAGGGCAAATCTATTCCTCACTATCCCATATTCCATGGGGAGGTGATAAGTGCCATAACAAGTCAGTGGCCCAAATTTCAGCCTCTGTTGAGGTGATTTGGTCACTCAAAGTTAAAAGTGCACTTTTGACCAAAATGCCCTTAATAAGGTATAATTAGGGTTGGGTCAAAACCTATTCAACACATATCCAAATTAGGTGAAACTCTATACAGGTACCTAAAGTGAACCCAGAGACCACTCACCAAAATTTGGGAGGGTTTGGAGGTGTTTAGGGCACCTATTTAATTTATTTAATAATTATTAAATGTTTATAAAAACTATAGAAATATTTTCTACAAAAATTCCCATTTTTGGACAGGCCCTAGGTATAGCTATGATAGACTCCCTATCAAAATTTCAACTGATTTGGGCTAGGGATGAAGTGTGGGCACTCAATTTAATGACTGTCTAGCCCTAAGGGTATGTCCCACCAAAATGGGTGCCCTGGTCAGACCATGCACCCAAATGGGTTCAAACAAATTTTAAAGTGAAAGAAACTCAGAGGGCTACAACTTTTATGTTGGTGACTTTTCCTGCAGAGGGGCCTAAGTATTTTTAAAATTTAAAACCAAATATATCAAAATCTATGACATAATACACATGAATATAAAATGAATCCTATAGTTTGAAATCAGGGGAGGCACGAATCTTGACGCAGATTCGACGGAATCCCGTCGTCTTCTTCAATGAGCCAACGGCCAGGATCCATTCCGCCTGGAGCCATTTCCAAGCCTTGCCGCCGGCGATCCAGCCCCTTCCCCGGCCGGCCACCGCCACCAACACCTCCGTTGAGGTGGTGGCTATCGCAAGGCGGCGGCTCTGCCGCCGGAGAGGCGTTTTCCGGCGGTTATAGCAAGAAGATTTCTTGCCGAAACCATGAGAAATCTTGGATTTGATCGGGCTCAATTGAGCTCGAATCTTAAACCTAAAGAGTCCTATGATCTACCCGCGAGTTAAGGAGAGGAGGAGGACCTTCCTGGCGGCCTGGATGCGAGAGGAGCGGCGGGATGCCATTGACGACGACGGCGGCGCTCGGCTTCTGCAACCGCACAGTGGGATGGCTCGTCTCCTCCAGGTAAACACTCTAAAATGATCCCCTTGGCCCCCTGATGGTGTTTAAATGGCAAATGGGGGAGAGGAGAGGCTGGTTCTTCAATGGCCATTAACACCATTAAAGGTGTGGCTCGGGTAGAGTGGAGGGGGGCTGAACCCATCCCTTGGTGGCCGGGAAACGGCTGGAATCAACTCCTCTCCCCTAGGGGAGTTGATTGCAGCCATAAATGGTGGTTGTTAGCCTCCCTTGGCCGGCCTTCCACTTCCCCTTCCTCTTCCTCAATTTCTCTCTCCTCCATTATCATGGAGGGGAGCTCCTTTCTCTCTCCTAGTCACCTCTGGTTGACTAGTCAACCTCACAAGCTAAATGCATCCCACTTGATTATGATGGTCATGGGGGTGGGGTTAGCCTAAGGGAGAGGTGGCTTGGGCTTGGGTTAGCCCTTTTTGGGCTAGGTTTGACTTGACCTAAATGAGGGTTGACCTGGTCAATTTGACCATCTGGGTTGACCCCATTGGGTTTTTAGTGGCCCATTGGACTCCCTCAAGGTCTAGGGTTACTTGAATAGGGTTGGTTGGGCCTCTTGGTGGTCTCATGTCCCTTGGCAAGGGCACTTTGACCATCTAGGGCTAGAGTTGACTTGGGTCAACATGACCAATTGGGTTGACCCCTATGGGTCCTGGGTGACCCATTGGCTTCCCCTAGGGTCTAGGTAGGGTTATGTAGGGTTACCCTACCCTCTGGATGTCACATACCCTTAGCAATGGTACTTTGACCAGATTAGGAGGTTGAGTTGACCTGGGTCAACCTGGCCTCTAGGGCTGGCCCCAATGTGCCCTTAGTGACCCATTGACCTCTCTTTAGGGTTAGGAGGGCTTGGGTGGGGTCCTCTAGGCTAGGAGTAGGTCAATTGACCCTAAGTAGGCTAGTTTGACCCATTTAGGGCTAGGGTTGACCTTGGTCATCTGAGCCTCTTGGGTTGACCCTAATGGGTCCTTTTGGCTCTAATGGGCCTCCCAAGGTATTAGGTGTGTTGTGGTAGGGTCTTGGGGTTATGGTGTAGCCCATGGTCATCCTAAACCATTGTTCAGAGTTCTACTATTTGCAGACCATGATGATTTTCCACATTTTGTCCCCTATCTCTTGGCCCATTTCTGGCTTCCTAGGGTTTGTCATGATCTAGTCATGGACAAAACCACTCCTAGGGGTCTAGTTGGAAATGTGATGTTACAGACTCAACCAAGCATGGCCATGCATTTCTCAGTCCAGTTCCATCAAGGGGCCCATGGATGCAACTCCTGTCATACAGGAGGACAAATCCCATATCTGCTCACACACAAACACCCAAATGATTCGTAACATGCCCAACAACCACCCTTATCATCAACCTTTCTCAAAGAAGACTTTAGATGGCATCAAAGCACGCTCTTCCTCACTTGATGAATGCTGTGACTTCAGGTCAGAGGACCACAACACCATTGTCAATTGAGATCTACTCATGACACGATTGGATGACAATCCATAGAGTAGCCTCAGGTTGGGTCTGTCCAGTACAACTTGTTCACTAACAAGTAGCCACGTGATGACTTGATATCACAATATCATGACCTGTGAGAACCGGTCATCAGTCAACGCACGTGCTGTTCTTCATGTACCATCATCACCCTTAGTTTCTATGATGATACTCGACCAGGGAGCTTTTAAGAATGAATCTACAACCCCCCCCCCCCCCCCCCCCCCCCCCCCCGCGAAATTTGTTGATTAATTAAAAAAGCTTTCTGGATCTTATTCAAACAGGTGAAGTTTGACTACAATCACAATCAGAAGTTGAAGTGTTCTCTACGCCATTAAACAAAATCTTCAGCATAGTTTCACCAAAAAGGCATTTCCAATGCTTGCTGCAAAGTGTTTTTGTGGGCTTTATTTTTTTTATGTAAAATATTTTCCTGCCCCATGCTTACGTGATTTTTTTTGAACTTTATTGTGGATTATTTTTCCATGGTTCATATTAGGTGTCATTCTGCCCAAAACAGATGCAAGAAATGGACTGAAAATCCATCTGGCTCTACAACACAATCTGTCTTCATTGCAGCAAACACAGTTTTTATTTCCCTAGATGTTCTAATCTGATGTAATGCAGATTTCTCATCCTCAAAAATCACACGAGGGAGGCTCCAAAATTGGAGTAGTCAACAACACTAAAACATCATAATATGTTTTGTTTGTGATTTCTACTGGGATTTGCTTGGTTGACCGGGTCAACAAGGCCTTTTATTATATGAGTATATTTTATGTAGTTTTGTATTTAATGTTGGTGGTGGTAGGTGTCAGATGACATTTAATATGTAGGTCATGTGTCATTTTTCTACTAGTTGGTTTTGCCTTTATATAGGCATGTAAGTAGTTTGTGTTTTCTTGACGAATAAGGAGAAAAGTTTATTCCCATTAAGGCGCTACAGCACAGAGCTTCTCGTTTTTATTTGGCTTTCGCAGCCCGGAGAGAGGAAGAGGGAGAGAGGTTTAATCCACAGCTAGGCGGAGTTCGTTCTCGGCGTGCGAGAAGGTATCGCCCTGCTCTCTCACCGGAGTTGGTCGCGTGGGAGGCACCGGAGTTGGTGGCACGGGAGGCGGAGGTGGTCGAGCCCGTTTGATCGTTACCGCTGGTTGACCTTGCCGGAAGTGGGGAAGTAGATCTCGCAGGACTGCTGTACTCGCCGCGAGAAGGTCTTCCCGCTTGGAGATCCCGCCGAGAGTGCAGTGTGCTCGCTGGTTTTTGTAGGAGGAGCTCGCGCCGGTTTTGATCTCGCAGGAAGTTGTTCTCGCCGACATGCATAGTAGGGTGTCGGGTAGAGAGGGTTGAGGTGTCCTGTAAGCTTGGAGTTGAAAGTGGGACCTATTCACGTTTCCAACAACGGGTATCAGAGCGAGGTTGCAAACCTTTACGGTGACTCGAAAGGTTTGAAGTAGAGGAGAGATGGAGTTTGGAGGTGCCATGCCGGGGCAAGTCCCCAAGTTGACGAAAACGAATTATTGAAACTGGAGTATTCCGATGAAGGTGCTACTCGCCTCAAAGGAACTATGGGAGATAGTTGAGGACGAGTATGAAGAGCTTACCGCCGAAGCAGAAGCGGCGTTGACCAATGCCCAGAAGATGGCATTGAGGGAAGCGAAAAGAAAGATAAGAAGGCACTGTTCACGTTATACCAAGGGGTCGATGAAGCCACGTTCGAGAAGATCTCAGAAGCTACAAGTTCAAAGGAGGCATGAGAGATATTGCAAAGCTCCATGCAAGGAGTAGATAAAGCAAAGAAGGTGAAGTTGCAGTCCCTTCGAGGAGAGTATGAAATGTTGAGGATGCAGAGCACCGAGAAGGTCGGTGACTTTGTGACCCGTCTGCGGACGCTCACAAACGAAATGAAGCGCAATGGGGAGGCAATTGACGATGTGAGTCTCATGGAGAACCTTCTGAGGTCCATTTCAAAGAAGTTTCGGCATGTGGTGGTGGCGATCGAGGAGTCGAAGGACCTCACCCAGATGACCGTAGACGAGCTTGTAGGCTCATTGCAAGCTCATGAATACAGAATGCTGCAGGATGATGAAGAAGTGAGTGGCTTGGGAAAAGCACTTCAAACTCAGCTGAACTTCAGAGAGAGCTCCGGAAGAGGGGGCGGCCAGCGTGGCCGAGGTCAACAAGGTAGAGGAAGAAGAAGGAGAGGAGAAAGAGATCAGGGAAGAAACCAATATCACTAGAGAGAGGCAGAGCAACCTCAAGGAGGAAGGTGGCAAGAAGGAAGAGGCAGAGGAAGGGTCCAAGGAAGAGGCCGAGGAGGAAGAGTCCAAGTTCAGTGTTACAACTGCAACAAGTTTGGGCACATGAGCTATGACTTTTGGGCTCCGAGGAAGACATAAGAAGCCAACCATTATGCGGAGGCTAGGAACAAGAGGAACGACGCTGGGGGTGGAGACCCAATGATGTTTCTAACCTACCGAGGGGCAGAAGAAGGAAGGAATGAAGTGTGGTACCTGGACATAGGGGCGAGCAATCACATGTGTGGAGATAAGGAGATGTTCTCTAACCTTGAACCCAGTGGGGGTGAGGTTAGCTTCGGGGATTCTTTGAAGATTTCCTTGGAGGGAAAGGGCCTGGTTATTGTGAAACTTAACGGGGAGAGAGTACACTTGAACGATATGTGCTACGTACCAGGGTTGAAGACCAACATCTTGAGCATTGGGCAGTTAGTGGAGAGAGGCTATTGCGTGCAGATGAAGGATGGGTCTCTGACAATGAAGAATGATCAAGGGAAGGAGGTAGTGAAGGTGACGATGATGGCGAACCGTCTCTTCACGCTGAAGATGGATGCTCAAGAGACGGCTTTTCTCGCAAGAACAAAAGAAGAGGAAGAAGCATGGCTATGGCACCATAGGATGGGGAATTTGGGCTTCACAGGGTTGAAGCTACTATCCCACTCCAAGATGGTGGCGGATCTGCCTATGGTCTCCCCTCCGCATAAGGTGTGTGAGGCGTGCACGAAGGGGAAGCTGAAGAGGCAGACATTCGAAGGAGGGATGTCCTGAAGAGCAAGGCGGCAACTTGAACTGGTTCACTCGGACATCGCGGGCCCATTTGAGACCACCTCAATAGGCGGAAGCAAGTACTACATCACCTTCACGGATGACTATAGTCGAAAGTGTTGGGTGTATTTTCTAAGAGAGAAGTCTGAGGCCCTTAACAAGTTCAGGGAGTTCAAGGCGATGACCGAGAAGGAAAGTGGGCAACCGTTGAAGGTACTAAGGACAGATCGAGGTGGGGAGTACACCTCAAGGCTGTTTGATAATTTCTGCAAGGAGAATGGAATATCACACCAACTGATGGTGTCATACTCACCACAGCAGAACGGAGTGCAGAGAGGAAGAACCTCACCATCATGAACATGGCGAGGAGCATGGTGAAGGAGAAGGGGCTACCGAAGATGTTCTGGGCGGAAGGAGTGCAATGTGCAGTGTATCTACTGAACAGATGCCCCACAAAGAGTTCATGACACCGTTTGAAGCATGGAGCGGCTGGAAGCCGAGTGTGAAGCACCTAAGGGTCTTCGAGTGTGTAGCTCATGCTCACATCCCGTACCAGAAAAGGAAGAAGCTCGATGATAGGAGCGAGAAGTGCATTTTTGTTGGCTACGCTCTGGAGAGAAAGGCATACAAATTTTACAACCCAGTGACGGGAAAGGCCAAAGTCTAGAGGGACGTGGTGTTTGAAGAAGGAAGCAGCTGGAGCTGGGATGAGGAGACGAGAAGTATGAAGGGCACGTTCTTCGAAGATGAGGAAGAGGGTCGTCAGGATGCTGGAGCCGAGAATGGTGGAGCTGAGCCGCCATCACCAACGAGTAGAAATTCAGGGGAGCTTCCATCTCCTATTCAAGAGGGGAAAGCTCAAGTGGAGGCAATTCTGGAGGAGGAAGCGGGAGCCGGAGTGACTCCGAGAGTCCAGCACCCAGGATGAAGGGGTTGAGGGAGCTCTATGAGGAGACGGTCCCAATTCATGCTAACTATTCATTATATTGTCTCTTAGCAGATTGCGAGCTACGGTCCTATGAAGAAGCTGCCGAGGAGAAATCTTGGAGGATGGTGATGGATGCCGAGATGACTTCCATAAAAAAGAACGATACATGGGAGCTAGTTGACCCACCGGCGGGCCACAAACCCCTCAGGGTGAAATGGGTTTACAAGGTGAAGAAAAACAAAGATGGAGCTGTGGAAAAGCACAAGGCAAGACTGGTGGTGAAAGGGTATAGACAAGTCCAAGGGGTGAACTATGATGATGTCTACGCCCCAGTGGCGCTGATCGATACTATAAGGCTGATCATCGCACTAGCAGCACACTACAGATGGACTATCATGAAAATGGATGTTGTGGCGGCGTATATGAATGGTTACCTAGAGGAGGATGTGTACATCGAGCAGCCTCCAGGGTACATAGTGAAAGGCAAGGAGAGAAAAGTCTGCAAGCTGGGCAGAGCCTTATACAGACTGAAGCAGGGAGCTCGAGCTTGGAATGGGAGGATAGACAAATTCCTTCAGGAGCATGGGTATATCAAGTGCCCATATGAGTATGCTCTCTACGTGAAGGTGGAGAAGAGCGGGGATATCATGATCCTATGTCTATACGTGTATGACATGATATTCATCGGGAGCAACCCTGCGATGTTCGAAGAATTCAAGAGGCTGATGATGGAGGAGTTCGATATGACAGACTTTGGAGACCTGAGCTACTTCTTGGGAGTTGAGGTGCAGCAGAGAGAAGATGGGATCTTCATCTCCTAGACGAAGTATGCCGAGGAGATTCTGAAGAAGTTCAGGATGGAGGGTAGAAAGGCAATCTCCACTCCTGCGGACCCTGAAATGAAGCTGAGGAAGGATTCCGAAGAGGAAGGAGTGGACCCAACTATGTTCAAGAGCCTGGTCGGAAGTCTAAGATACTTGACTTTCACTAGGTCAGACATCATGTACGCGGTCTGGATAGTAAGCAGGCACATGGAGGAGCCTAAATAGGACCACTTCACAGCAACGAAGAGGATCCTAAGGTATGTGAACGGGATTCGGTACCATGGCCTGAAGTACTCATCTGGAGGAGAGTTGAAGCTAGTCGGCTACTCGGATAGAGACTATGGAGGTGATGTGAATGACCAGAAGAGCACTTCCAGGTATTCGTTCAACATGGGAACCACGACGTTCTCATGGAGTTATAAGAAGCAAGCTACTATAGCCTCATCATCTTGCGAGGCGGAGTACATAGCGGCGGCGGCATGCGACTGCCAAGCCATCTGGCTACGGAACCTTCTGGGGGAGTTGCATCATGCGCAGGAAGGGCCAACGACAGTATTTGTGTATAACATGTCTACCATCCAGCTCGCAAAGAACCCAGTGCTACACGGGCGTAGCAAGCACATTGAAACGAGGTACCACTTCCTCTGCGAGTAGGTGGAGCTAAAGACGGTGGAATTTGCTTATTGCCCTACCGGAGAGCAGGTTGCAGATATTTTCACCCAGGCATTGAAGGTGAAGACGTTCCTACGGCTCAAGGGCAAACTCGGCATGTGCTGCCAAGTTTGAGGGGGAGTTTGCTGGATTTGCTTAGTTGACCGGGTCAACAAGGCCTTTTATTATGAGTATATTTTATGTAGTTTTGTATTTAATGCTGGTGGTGGTCGGTGTCAGATGGAATTTAATATGGAGGCCATGTGTCATTTTTCTATTGGTTGGTTTTGCATTTATATAGGCATGTAAGTAGTTTGTTTTTTCTTGACGAAAAAGGAGAAAAGTTTATTCCCATTAAGGCGCTGCAGCGCAGAGCTTCTCGTTTTTATTTGGCTTTCGCAGCCCGGAGAGAGGAAGAGGGAGAGAGGTTTAATCTACAGGTAGGCGGAGTTCGTTCTCGGCGTGCGAGAAGGTCTCGCCCTGCTCTCTCACCGGAGTTGGTCGCGCGGGAGGCACCAGAGTTGGTCGCGCGGGAGGCGGAGGTGGTCGAGCCCGTTTGATCGTTACCGCTGGTTGACCTTGCCGGAAGTGGGGAAGTAGATCTCGCATGACTGCTGTACTCGCCGCGAGAAGGTCTTCCCGCCTGGAGATCCCGCCGAGAGTGCAGTGTGCTCGCCAGTTTGTGTAGGAGGAGCTCGCGCCGGTTTTGATCTCGCAGGAAGTTGTTCTCGCCGACATGCATAGTAGGGTGCCGGGTAGAGAGGGTTGAGGTGTCCTGTAAGCTTGGAGTTGAAAGTGGGACCTATTAACGTTTCCAACAATTTCTGCCTCCAGTAATCTTCCTCCATTTCCAGGGTTTGGATCAAATGATCTTCAGCTATCATGTAGGCTTCACTATCAAGAATATTGTTGACTGAAAATAGATTTGTTCTAAATGACCTTGTCTATATAAATTCCTTGATCTATATATTGATCTTTCTATGTATTAGTTGTTAATAAACTTTCGAACCTATAGGTATCCTTTTACTTATTGAGTTGCTATTACACAAGCTTCTCCTTGTTGTTCACAGATTCCTAGCATTGGGTTGTTAAAGTTATATGCCTCTTTTTCATTAAACTCATTTGGCTTCTGCAATGTTGTCTTTTTCATTCAACTCACTTGGCTTCTGCAATGTTGTGTTTTTCATTAAACTCACTTGGCTTCTAAATTGTTGGATCAGAAAGAAAAGATAAATCAATTGACTCATATTAGTCAATATAAGATTTTTGTAACGAATCTGAGAGCCAGATTTATTTTTTAAGACATTTTAAACATATTTTGATCAGGCTTCTCTTTCTATTAGAATTCTGCACGCGGGAGAGAGTCCATATCAAAACATCGCTTTGCTAGACACAAGACTTTTTGGTATGGTATATAAACTGCGCATGTAAAACAAAATGAAAATAAGAAATCATTTGGCTCCGCAATCCCAAACCAACATTCTGACTCGCAGAAATGTTCTTCGTCCATTCTGATATCATTGTAATGTTGGAAAAAGAGCAAAGAGGAAGAGCTTCTATGGCTACTTATATACTTCGGAAGGCATCGATTTTGGTATGTATGCTAAATTTTACTTATGTTCCTCCTAATCGTAGCTCGAATAGAGTCAATATTGACCTAACTCGGGTAAATTCTATCGATTTCAGATGAACACGATTCATTATGTTCTCTTTGGTCTTAGATTTGAGCCAACATTAGATTCAATTTCTACTATTTCATCATTTTTTTTAATTAATTGCAATGAATGTATTTATGAAACCTACTAAGAGACTGGAAAAATGTTATAATACTCATCTAATCATATGTTTATCCATTTTTAATAATTACACGGTATCTACTGCATGTCTTCCTATTAACATGAGGTTAACGAAACAACTCAAGCTTTTTTATGTGTTCTTAGGCCTGTTTTGTGAAAGACATGGAGCTGCTTTGTGTTTGGATCTAGGAATGTGTATTTATGTGATCTTGTTGTTACCATGGGATTAATTCCCTTGCATTCCTGGATGATTTTTTCTTCCCATTTTATTTTACAAATGTTAATTTGTATGCTTCTATGCCGAATGTCGCTACACCTTCGAATGCCCCGCCCCCACTAAACGTCCCCTTCAAATGCCCCTCCCTCGCCAAACGTCGTCACTCTCGCCAAACGTCGCCGCTCTCGCAAAATGTCACCGCCCCTGCCAAATGCCGCCATTCCCACCAAACAACGTTAAAAATTTTTTGATACTGTCTCCATTTGGCCAGCTCTGGATTTAGTTGAGGCTATCCCTCATAACTTTTTCTTTTCATTGTGTTAGTTTTGCTCTCTAAAATCAAGATTCCATTATAAGGAGGTGATGGATTTTGAACTTCTTCCAGAACTGAACCAACTAGCCATTGGAATAGGACTGTACCAAGAGAACAAAAAATATAAGTCATCCTTATTTTCATGTTTATTGAAAGATTACAATTGAATAAACAATAAGGGTGGTTTAAATATAATATTCAAAACAAACATCTTATAGTTTAGATGATTATAAAATTGAAGATTTGGATAAATAATAATTGTTAATGTTTGGCCAAATTGTAAAAAACTGATGATTTTGTGCTGGAAGGCACGAAGATATATTGGATATCTAGGTCTAAAATCTCTCTTGGAGTCTTTTGTCTTGTTATATGTTATTATATCTAATTCTACTGTTTAAAGTTTGAGAAGGACTGCATAGTATATCTTTATATTATATGATGAACATGCGCAGCTAAGCTTTTTCTGCATTTGACATATTATAAATGTTTTTCCAGGTGTTATGAGGCACAACAAAATCTCGAGAATAGGGATTGACATCCTATCTACAACTGGGAGAGGCATGATTTTTTCCCTGTAAGTTGTCGCAAGTGAAAATTATCCTTGAGTTAGTTGTCAACCACTCAATTATATTGACATTTACATATACCAAATTGACTTGGTAGATTGAAATTGTCGGAGTGCTTCCTGATACTAAAGACACATGAGATCATACAAAACGAGTTTTTGATACAGCAAGGGCATTCTTGAGCCTTTGTCAAGGAAACCATTACCAGTATGACACACTGCTTGGCGCTAGGCATTCATCTATGATGGTCTGGTATCACCTTCATATTCCTACCACCCCAGTATTTATGAAAACTACAATGTGTGTTGTCATGACATCGAAAATGGTCAGGGGTGGAATTGCGAGATGAAATTTAATCAGAAACAGAGAACAATTAGTGAGTGGAATCAATGTGCAGCAATTTTTTTTTAAAAAAAGATTATCTAAATGCATTAAAATAAAATTCAGAATTAGTAATAACTTGACACCTTCATCCTTAAAAACATTAAAAATGGTAGTAGAGTTAAGAGATGTTAAGCGATTTGTGTTCTCTATATACAATTCTGGGTGTATATGATTAGTTGGAATTTCAATTTTGGACAAGTAACTGCAAAAGTACGTACTTGCTATCATACTTGAATATTTTGGGAAGTTGAGAAAAACTATTTAGTTTTGATTCTGCAGAGGCTTCTTTGGACTTATTATAAGGAGGATCATTTAATTGCTTCGTTTGAGCGGCAGCATGTGATGCATGCCTGTTGAAATTTGTGAAGTGGAAGTGGGTGACGGGACAGACCGGGCGGCCTGGGCGGACAGCATTGGCGGACTGGGCGGACTGCGATGTGCGGCCTCGTGGAAAGTCTGGTGGAAGCCGGCTGTTTTCTGAGCGGGTTGTTGCATGGAGTCCGCGGTTTGTGCGGCCTGATATCTGCGGATAGAGAGGCTTGCGGACTGGTGCTTTGCTCAGTGGCCGTGGTGCAAGTTTGTGCTGATATGCGGGTTGGCTTGTATCCGCGGGAAGCTTGCAGACTGATGTGTCCTCGGTTTTGGCTGTTGCGGACTGAGCTTAGAGCTTGGCTGAGGCCTTGTCGAGCTCTGGTGTTACAGCAGGTGTTTGCTGTGGAGATCGTTTGGCGGCCTGGTTTTGGAGTCCGGGAGATGACCGCTGCGATGGGGCAGGAGTGCGAGGAGCTCGCGGACTGCTGGCGGTCTGTGCTTTGGTGTTTTGGCGGACGGGGGTTTGCGTCCGCCATGCTCGCATTGGCCTTTGATGGTTTTGGACTTGGTCACACTTTGTGCCAAGTTCATTGTGTCCGCCGTATCCGCCAAGTCCGCTGTGACCGGGCGGACTGTTGCTAGCTGCCTTTGGTCGTGGACTTGTGGCGGATTGAGGTGTGAGTCTTGCGGACTGCCTCGGGTTGGTGCGGACAGCCATTGAAGGGGGTTTGCTGTCCTGCAGTGGTTGGAGCTTTGTGGGCTGATGCCTTGTCCGCTTAGCTTGGGCGGACTGGACAGGGTTCGTCAATAGTTGCCTTGCTCCTGGCGGTTTTCCTTGGTAACCGGCCAAGTTCTTGCGGACTCGGCGGACGGTGTTCTGCGATCGCGCGGGCTGGGTTGGTGTCTCTATCTTTAGGGCGGTGACCACACTCCTCACCTCGCCTATAAATAGGACCCCCCTGGCAGGTCTACAAGAACCTAAGTAACTTGAGTGAACAGTAAGTTGGGTTGTGCAAGGAGCTGCGGTCTACGTTTGTCAGTCCGCGTGGATTGTTTCAGTGCTGACATTTGCTGTGTGCAGGTCGCGCGGTTTGCTTCAAGGAGCCAGGAGTTTGGCTGTGACTTCGGTCAAGTGCTTGGAAGTGTGCGGTCTCTGCGGACTCAGCAGGAGGTCGCTCTGCGGCTTGTCAGTTCTGTTTCATCTTTGCCAGCTTCAATAACCTGTCCGCCGGCTTCAGGCGGGTAGGGGTGTTCCTCAGTTCAGGTTCCGCAGGAGACGAATAACGGTGTGTCCGCACGGCCTCGCGGCTTCTGCGGACTCTGTGGCTATTCGGCGGATTGCAGCTTAGTTCGGGCGACTTCGGCGACCTCGGCGGTCTCGGCGGACTCCGGTTCTGTCCGCCCGGCTTGAATTTTTTGGTGCTTTCTGTTTACAGCTGTTATACTAGCGAAATTATGTCTCGCTATGTATGCCTCGTGATGTAAAGAAGTGAATGAATAATAGACCTGCTTGTGCTTCCATTGTTTGTTGGGTGTAACCCTTGTTCCTTGGTTTTCCGCTGGTTCAACGTGAGTACTGAGTAGTTCCGAAGATATTAATTTGGCGTTTGGGCTATCTTGCTGACCACGTTGAGAAAATTTAACAATGCCCAAAATGGTCAACTTCACTATTAGATTCCAAGCTAGGATATATGTTCCTTAAATCATCTCCAACCTCCCGAAGAGAAGGCTAGGGATCTCAACCATGTTTGGATTTTTGCTGGGGTCTAAAACCGTGGCAAAATGTCAAGGTATTAGCCACGACATTTTTTCATGACTAAAACTATTTGCCACGGCCAATCCGTAGCTTAAAACTTTTAGCCACGCCAAGTTTAGCCACGAAATTTTCCCATGGCTAGATAGTGGCAAAAGCTCTTTAGCCACGGTTTTGGACTTTTTGTCAGGGAAATTTTCCCTTGCCAAAAGTTTGTTTTCTTGTAGCGAGTGCACATGCCAAATGCGCATCACTGTGGTTAGTTTAGATCTGTGATTTTTTGTCTTGATTTAATGTTGCTTTTCTTTTGGGACAATATTTATTTAAACAATGTTAATATAAGTATTTGGTCCAACTTAAGAACGTAAAAGATAAGCGCTACTAGGAGACAACCCAGATCTTTTGAGTATTTTTAATCTAATTTGCTTATATTTGTTATATGCCTGCTTGTTGCTTAGAACTAGTTTCCCACATTTGTTGACATTTTTTGGAATGCGGATGCTGCCATTTTCTTTGGTTTGCACGTGTCTTTCGTTATGCTCACTAGATGAGCATTGGGTAACCTCTCCCCTCTTCTCTAACTAGAATTTTAATTTGAATATCATTTGTTGGTTTAGCATGTTAAGAGGCTGGGGGAGAGCGAGCGAGTTATTACCCACTTCATGTACACAATTGCATGTTCATATTCAAAGATGTTCTTTTTCAGTTTTTATTATGTGTGATGGAATTTTATTGAGCATTTATCGCACGCCACTGCACCCACTTGAACGTGCAGTTACTTGTTGATGCATCTCATGCAAATTTTAATTTTTTATGTTGAATGGAAAGTCATTGTGTTGGCATAAGATTGAATGGCGGTGTAACATGTTGACTCTAGTAGTGCTCTTAGTCGAGTGCATGTGTCTCATGTAGAATTCGAGTAGAATCAACTTTTTTATACTTTTAGTTTTATAGTTTTCTAATTGTGTGAATATGGTTTATTCTACTCGTAGTTTATGAATTTAGTGAAATTCGATGGTAGCGTAGGTAATGTGCGTAGATGATGACAATAATCATATTGCTCAAGTCAGGAGGAATGTTATTTTTTTTGTGGCTAGAACTTGGCCCTTTCAAATCTTGAAGCATGGGTATAGGTTAGTTCGCGAGTGCGAATGTGATATAAGCCATTCCTTGGCCTAGTTGAGCCTTTATACCAAGCCTACACTTTTTATCCTTGCTTGTACCAGTTGAGCCTAACCCATCTCGTTTGATTTCAGCTCCACTTTCAATTCACCAAAGCTGTCTTTGGGATATCCTCATCCTGGATCCGCAACTAGTAGTATCCTGACCTTAGATCCAATTTAGAGAACACGCAGGCACCCTGGAGTTGATCAAAGAGATCGTCTATGCAAGGAAGGGGGTACGTGTTTCGTACAGTTAGTTTGTTAAGTGCTTTATAGTCAATGCATAGACGAAGGGTTCTGTCCTTCTTTTTGACGAATAAGATAGGTGCCCCCATGGTGATGAGCTTGGACAGATGAAACCATCCCTGACAAGCTCGTCTAATTGTTGTCAAAACTCGGTCAACTCCTTTGAGGTCATTCGATATGGGGTCTGAGATACAAGTCGGGCCCCCGGAACTAGTTCGATTTTGAACTTGACCTCTTGAGGGGGAGGTACTCGGGTTGTTTCTCGGGGAAAACTTCGGGGAATTCTTTTACTACGGGTACTTCAAAAATATCGTTAGTCTTACCTACCATCCCAAGGTAAACCGCGTACAATTCTCCTCCCTTGACGTATTCTTTTACCATTTGAATGAACGTTTGGTAGATAGGGGGTAAAGGTTTCATCCCTTGGAGGGTAGGTTCCGTAGTTGATTCAGTATGTAGGGTGATTTCTTTGGTTGAACAATTTATCAATGCTTTGTGTCTCCTTTGTTAAATTTTCTCAAAGTGGTCAGCAAGATATCCCAAACCAAATTAATATTCTCGGTACTACCCAGTTCACACTTTGATCTAGCGGAAACCCAAAGAATAAGGTTAACACCAACACCCAATGGAAGCACAAGCAGATCTTTTATTCATTACACTTCTTTACAAGGCGAGGTATACGTAGCGAGACATGATTTCGCTAGTATACAAGTTATAACAGAAAGCACCAAAAAACAAGCTGGGCGGACAGCACTGGAAACCGCCGAGACCGCCAAGTCGCCAAGTCCGCCGAACCCACCCGAGCTGAAGCTGCAACACGCCGAATAGACACGGAGTCCGCCGAAGCCGCGAGGCCGCGCGAACACACCGTTATTCGCCTCCTGCTGATGAACTGAAGAACAGACCGCCTACCCGCCTGCGCCTGGCGGACAGGTTATTGGAACTTGCAAATGTTGAAGCAGAGAACTGACAAGCCGCAGAGCGACCTGCTGAAACCGCAGAGACCGCACACTTCCAAGTACTTGACAGAAGTCAAAGCCAAAATCCTGGCTCCTTGAAGCTACCTGCGCGACCTGCACACAGCAAACCGTCTGCTCTACTCAACCCGCGCGGACAGAAAACGCAGACCGCAACAATTTGCCCAAGCCCCACTTACTGTTCACTCAGTTACTGTATACGTGCCGGGGGGGGGGGGGGTTCTATTTATAGGCGAGGTGAGGAGTGTGCTCACCGCCCTAGAGATAGAGACACCGCCCTACCCCGCGCTCTAGCAAAACCACCGTCCGCTGAGTCCGCAAGAACTTAGCCGGTTCCAAGGATCAACCCGCTAGGAGCAAGACACCTTTGGGCGAACCCTCAACAGTCCGCCCAGGCTATGCGGACAAGGCACCAGCCCGCAAAGCCTCCAAACACTGGACAACATCCCCCTTCAGTGACTGTCCGTACAACAAGAGGCAGTCTGCATACAAGCAGAGCAACGCCTCCATCCTCCACAAGCCCACGACCAAAGGCAGTCCGCCCGGTCAACAGCAGACTTGGCGAATACTGCGGACACACTGGTCTTGGCACAGAGTGTGACCAAGTCCAGAACCACCAAGGGCCTTGCGCGAGCTTGGCGGATATAGCTCCATCCGTCAAACAACCAAGCAACACAGACCGCCAAAACTCCGCCGCGGAGAAGCAGTCCGCAAGCTACTCGCACACCTGCCTAATGTAACAGCCATCTACCGGACTCCACACATCAGTCCGCCACAGCTACAACAGTGATGTTCTACCAGAGCTCGATAAGGCCACAACTAAGCTCCTAAGGCAGTCCGCAACAACGAACACCGCGGACACGTCAGTCCGCAAGCCTCCCGCGGATAGCACCCAATTCGCAGGTAAGCACAAGCTTGCAACATGGCCACTAAGCAACGTACACCAGTCCGCGAACCTTTATCCGCTCAGGCCGCTCCTTGGCTAAACCAACCGCCAACGCCCTATCCGCAGATAACAGTCCGCCCAGGCCGCGGACTTAATCTGCGCAACCCGCTCAGAAGAACAGCCAGCTTCCACTAGACCTATCACCAGGCCGCAGTCCACCCAGTCCGTCCAGTCTGCCGGATCTGTCCGCTTAGGCCGCCCGGCTTGCCCATCAACCACTTCCACTTCACAAATTTCAACACTCCCCCTTGAAGTGAGAAGTGGTGATCAAGCCCAGCAAACTGCGCAACCGCTCAAAAGGCCCCTTCGACAGTGGCTTCGTGAAGATGTCAGCAAGATTATCTTCACTTCAAACATGCCCGACCAAAAGAGATCCCTCCAACACCTTCTCCCTTATGAAGTGGTGATCAATCTCAATGTGCTTGGTCCTAACGTAACACACTGGATTGTTTACCAGCTTAAGAGCACTCTCATTGTCACCCTAGAGTAAAGTTGGCCCTCGCACTTCTTCATGAACATCCTCTATAAGCCTCCTCAACCAGATGGCTTCCCGAGCAGCCAAGGCCGAAGCCTTATACTCTGCCTCCGTAGTTGAGATGAACACCGAGTCCTGCTTCTTGCTACACCATGAGATACTAGCTGAACCGCAAGTGAACACATAACCTGAAGTTGACTTCCGATCATCCGAATCACCGCCATAGTCAGCATCCGTGTACCCAAGCAAGGTAAAAACTGAGTCCCTTTATAGAGAATTCCCATGTCAAAAGTTGACTTGACATATTTCAGAATGTTCTTTGCCGCCACTAGATGAGACTTCCTTGATTCAGCCATAAACCGACTTACTCAGCCAACAACGTAAGCAATGTCTGGCCTTATAATCGCCAGGTAGATCAAGCTCCCAACAAGAGCTCTGAACACCAAGGGGTCAGGAAGAATCCTCCTCTCATCTCGTCGAAGCTTTAGCCCAGGTTCCAGTGGAGTAGAGCAACTCTTTCCTTCGCCCATGCTGAACTGCTTCACAATGCGATCTGCATATCCTCTTTGGCAAATGAGTATACCGCTCTTCTTCCTCTCCACTTCAAGACCTAGAAAGTAATGAAGCTCTCCCAAGTCTTTCATCTCGAAGCGTATAGCAAGCTCAGCCCTGAGCCTTGCTACTTCCCTATCCGAATTCCCTGTGATGATCATGTCATCCACATACAGCAGGACCAAGACTTGAAGCTCCCCCTTCTTCTTGACGAACAAGCTAGAATCCGAGTTGGAGGCCAGATACCCGCAGAATTGCAAATACTCTGCTATCTTCCCATACCAAGCTCTAGGAGCTTGCTTTAACCCGTAGAGAGCCTTCCTGAGCTTGCAGACATAGTCCGAATGATCTTCAGAAACAAAACCAAGTGGTTGATCCATGAAGATGTCCTTGTCAATCTCTCCGTAAAGAAAATCATTCTTCATGTTAAGCTGCCACATCCTCCATCCCTTGCTAGCAGCCAAGGCGATCACCACTCTGACTGAAGTCATCTTTGCAACCGGACTAAACGTCTCCTCATAGTCCTCTCCATACTGCTGTGAGAATCCTCGAGCAACCAGGCGAAATTTAAACCTATCCATGCTCCCATCAGCCTTCTTCTTCAACTTATACACCCACTTGCAAGTCACCGGAGTAATGCCATCAACCTTGGGCATAAGATCCTAGGTTTTATTTTTCTTGAGAGCAGCGATCTCTTCCATCGTGGCATCTTCCCACTCATTAACTCCAGTGGCCTCGTTGAAGTTTGCAGGCTCTCGCTCATCCAGAGGACCTGCAAAGAAGCAGGAGACAAAGCTCACTGCATTCCTATCACAGTACCGAGTCGGTGGCTTAATAACCCTCTTCGATCTCCGAAGGGTCGACTCCTTACTCACTGCTTCTATTGCTTCTTCGGGCTCAACTCCTACTTGGGGCAAGCTTTGAGCAGTGCTCCCCCTGCTTCCTGAGCCAGAAGGCTCAACCTCAGAGTTTGAAGCAATAGGAGCTGTTGGTGAAACAGCAAGCTCCTCTTCCAAGCCTTCAGCAGTCACCGTGGGTTCTTCATCAACCTTGCTTCCGGTTACCTCAACCGAGCCACGTCTATACGATGTCAGCTCGTCAAAGACAACATCTCTTAACACAACGAACTTCTTCGTCGCAGGATCCATGCATTTCCATCCCTTCTTTCGCTCATCGTAGCCAACAAAGATAAGCTTCCTTGCCTTTTCATCCAGCTTAGTCCGTGAAGCATCCGGGACATGCACATAACAAGTTGAACCGAACACCCTAAGGTGTCCCACACTCGGCTTCTCCTTCAGCAACAACTCAAAAGGAGTCTTCATGTTGATCGGGCTGAGCGACATCCTGTTGATGACATAAGAAGCACAAGACATCCCCTTCGCCCAAAAGTACCTTGGAATGTCTTTCGCATGAAGCCAACATTTGCAAGTCTCCGTCAAATGACAGATCTTCCGCTTCGCTACTCCATTTTGTTGTGGAGTGTGAGCACAAGTGAGCTCTCGTTGGATCCCGTGATTCCTGCAGAAGTTAGAAAACTCGGAGGAGATAAACTCACCACCGTTGTCTGTTCTAAGCTTCTTGATCTGCATGCCAAGCCGGCCTTCCACCAACTCCTTGAACTCCACAAACAACCGGAAAGCTTCTGACTTCTGCTTCAAGAAGTAAACCCAAGTATACCTTGAGTAGTCATCAATCAAGACAAGCATGTATCTGCTTCCACCAAGGATGGCAGTGACCGTTGGTCCCATCAAGTCGCCATGAATGCACTCCAATGGTTGCTTGCTCCTTGTTTGTGATTTATCAAACAGAAGGCGATGTGCCTTACCGTATTGACATCCCGCGCAAACATGCCCGTCACCAAAGGAGTATAACTTAGGCAGACCTCTCACCAAACTTCTACTAGCCATAGCCTTCAGCTTGTCCATACCTACATTCCACAGCCTCTCATGCCAGATAGTAGCGCTATCATTGGCTCTCATTCGATCAACAAAAGAATTGGTTGCAAGAACAAACAAGTTCTTAACCCTCCTTCCTACATGAGCAACATTAGCCTTAACCGCTGATACGTTGCGAAGGAACCTCACGTCTGTTGGCCCAAACAGAACGTGATACCCAGCATCCACCGCATTGGTCACAGAGAAGAGGTTCTTCTTCATGCCCGGTACGTGATACACACTCCTTAATGTGAGTGGCCCCTGATCACTACCCAAAGACACAACCCCCTCTTTCTCTACTGCATAAACAGTATTATCAGCAATGATAATAGCTTCATTACCTGAGTATGCTTGCATGGAGGAGAACTTCGACTTGTCTCTAGTGAGGTGATGACCACACCCGGAGTCCATGATCCACTCGCCGTTGAAGTCCTCAGCAGACAAGGTACGGACACAAGTGCCCGTTGTAGTACCCCCCCCAACCTTTTGCCCGGGTCGGGCCGGAGGGGTACTACTGGCCCAAGACGTCCACCCAGGGCTCATAGGGGAAACAATGCACCCTATTCAAGCACTAGATGGCCGTCTTGAGTGGTTCGAATCATAACATTCACAACCCATCAGAATATAGCGGAAGCATTAACAGGAAACCACTACATATATACATAGCATATCATATTAATACAGAGGTTCTAGGGTCGAAGCCTTATGCGTTTATAAAAGCCCGTGGGCTATACATGTACTACATAAGTCTCTCACACACTCTCTCTTCTAAACTGCTCGGCGGTACTCACGTCTCTAAACACCGGAGACGGCGGGGGTGCATCTGCTCGAGTAGGCCTAGCTGCTAGCGTAATCTCCTGCGGCAGCGGGTCACTACGATGCTCCACCTCCTGTGAATGGTTAATCAAATAACCGTTAGTCACAGAGCTAAGTGGAAACAAATCTCCTCCCCGGATCCACATCCTGGGGACGAGCACGCACCCACCCAACAAAAGTAAATATCCGAAGCAAGAGAGGGTTATCACAACATTTCATATATGAACAACTAGGAGCAATTATAAAAGAGTGCAGTATAACCGAAAAAAAGCAGCAATTACATAATACGGTTATAGCAAGGCTCTAATAGCTCATCAGCACAACAGGTTTTCATATCTTGAATTCTATCGCAGGCATTCACAGCCGCGCACACAAACCGCAGGCATTTATAGCCGCGCACACAAACCGCAGGCATTCATAGCCGCGCACACAAACCGCAGGCATTCATAGCCGCGCACACAAACCGCAGGCATTCATAGCCGCGCACACAAACCCTATGTCGACATAGTTTGGACCACTTCTATTCCAGCAGGGTAGCGAGCCCCGCGGGCCTCACCGATGTGGCCGTCGGTGACAGTGGCCAGTCCTGCCACTTCTGGGGGTGATCGTACCGCACAACCCCAGGCCTTCACGTACAACCATGTGTACTCTTGGATGTGAGCGACATCCGGGGAATCATTTTGGCCGACCAGCGGAGGAAAACCCGACGGGGAATATAACGGCCGGTCACCCGTGGTACTCATCTCCCTGTCGCCTTGAGTCGTCAACCTTGCCGCACCGGTACGAACGGTCTGCGGAAGGGACTGACCCGCCACCATTTCACCGCAAGCAATTTACAATCAATCAAACAATTGCAAACAATATAACATCGGGTCTACGACGGCCTGCCTTACTAGGCTTATACTTCGGGCATCGACACTTTGCTCTACTTTCGACAAGGAGCGTGGGAACGCTTTATTTGGGGCTAGACCTGGAGGACTACCTCAACTTCGGTTATCCCCAACTAAGGCTCAACTTAAACAACAACTGTTCGTCAGAGCAGGACCCGGGAATATAAAAGTAAATTGCGATAAGATCAAGTGCGGTGGTTATGCTGCTTATTTAAACTGCTGGAAAGAAATGTGACCAGTACAAGACTGGAGTAGTATTGAAATAAGCTTGACCAGTACGAGACTGGAGTAGTACTGAAATGAAAGTAATGAAATAATCTTGACCAGTACGAGACTGGAGTAGTACTGAATTGAAAGTACTGAACTGAAAAGAATAAAGGAGCTGGACCAGTGCAAAACTGGAATAATCATAAAGAAAATGGTTAGTAGTCCAATCACTCCATACAGGAGGCTTCAGTTCCATCTCCGTTCTCAGGAGAGATTCAGTTCCATCTACATCCAGGAGAGATTTAGTTCCATCTCCATTCCGAAGAGATTCAGTTTCATCTCCATCCAGGAGGCACATTCAGTTCCATCTCCATCCAGGAGAGATTCAGTTCCATCTCAGTTTTTAAAGGCTTCCTTGGGTTACACCCTTTATTAAGATCAGATTATGGGTTGGCTGCGTCTTATTAACCACGACTTAATCGGATTGGGGCTTATCAGGAGTTATACTTTCATTATTCGTCGAGAATAATATGCAACTCACTACTCGTACTCTCACTTCCGAGCGTGCCCAAATCGCCCGAGAGTCGAGGCGCTCGACGGTTTCTTGAAATCTCGAAACACCCGGAGCTTGATCACTTGCCTCAGCCACTCTCGTCGATAAGACAATTTGAATTTATTATTCAAATTAGATAGATTGGTCGCACGCTCCAATTTTCACTTTCGAGGAAAATGAGCGTAATAAATTCCGAGCGCGACCCTAGGCTTCCATAATTTGGGAAAAATATCAAAACTTATCCCCATGAGCTCAAATTTTGATACAACCCTTAAATGGATATAAAATGAGCATAGAAAAATTTTCATAATTTTTAAAAAAGTTTTGGCCCTTTAATTGGGCCAAATAAAGTTTAATTGGGCTTTTATAAATACCAAATCAACACCAAAAATTCTCAAAATTTTTGTGGAGGAAGCCCTTAACAAAGGGGACATTTTTCATGTTCACAACTTTCTCCATAGGAGCCTATTTTAGTCTCTTAAAAATCAAACCCATTTTTATAATATTATAATAATATATATAATATATAATATAATATTATATATATAATTTTTCCTGTACATCTTCTTCTTCCCCCGCTGTTACGAACCCGCAGCCCATCCGGGGCTTCTCCGCCGCCGGCCGGCCAACGGCCGGCCGTGGCTCCACCACCGGCCAACCCGCCGGTGGTGGGCGCTCCCTCCGGCGGCCTGCCGCCGCCGGCCGCCGCCGGAGCATTTTTTTTCTTAAATGAACGGGAGAGGAGGGGGGGGGGGACGGCAGCGGCGCTCCGGCCGCTGGGAGCGCCATGCACGACGTCAGAAATGGGGAGGGGGAGGAAGAGAGGGTTTCACCTGAGTTTGGTGGGCTCGGGAGGGGCCGACTTGGTCGGACATGGCTCAAGGTGGTGGAGGAGGGGAGGAGGAGCTCTGGCTTGGCTTTTTCCGGCCACCTGAGCTCCGGCAGAGGGGGGAGAAGGGGGAGGGGAATGCTCTGAGAGCTGTGAGGGAAAGAGAGGGGGTTGGGGTCCTTTTATAGGGAGGGGGAGGGGGAGCTTCCTCCCTTTGGGCAAGGTGGGATTAATCCCTCCTTATGGAGGGATTAAATCCCCACCCTCCAGCTGTCCAAGGATAGCTGGAGGCCCTCTCCTCTTTTCCCCATGTGGGGAAATGGATGGTAAGCTCATTATGGGCTTGGGCCTTTTGGGAAGAGAGAGGAAAAGGAGGAGAAGAGGGGTGGGGTGGGCCTCCACCTATCCTAGGCTTGCTTGCTGGTTGGGGGCCCAAGGAGAGTTAGGGGGGCATGGGTCATACTCCTTTGTAGAGGAGGTGAGCCCCTCATTTGGAGAAAAAAATCCAAAAAGTGGATTTTTAGGAGGGTTTGACCAAGTCAACCCTAGGGTGGGTCCCCATTGCTGGTCAAAGTCAAAGTGGGTCCAAGTCGTCGGGGTCGGGTCAAAGTTCGGGTGCCGTGTCATAATTGGTGTGCGCACGCTTTTCGGTGCACAACTATGCTTGATTTGACCACGGGTTGACCAATCGTCATCGAAATTGACCGGGATGACTTCCGTTGACTTCGTATTGACCACACGAGTCTAACGCCACTGACTGGGGTTGAATCGGAGTCCGTTTGACGAAAGTCCGAAATTTGCGCGTCGCAGCGTGCTAAAATGGTCGAAATGTGTAAAATTGTCATTAGACCTCGGAGTCCAACTGAATGAGTTTCGATGCGCTCGTATTGACTATACGAGGCCACAGGAACTGGCAGAACTCAATTCAGAGTTCTCTAGCTCTATTTCCCGCTTAGGGTTATTTCCCACCGGGTCATGGGTAGGGTTCGGGCCACTTTTATTGGGCCCACTAAGGCTCTGGTGGCCCAATAAAAGGCAGGATGTTACAATCCAATAAAAATAAAAGGATTTTCGTCCCCGAAAATTTGCTTGAAGTAGGGGGAAAAAGTAACACACCTGGGGAAAGAGCTCTGAGTGCTTTTCTCGGAGGAGTGCTTCAGGATCCCATGTGAACTCTTCTCGTCCACAGTTTGACCATAGCACCTTAACCATTGGAATGGTTTTGTTCCGTAGTGTCTTCACCTTGTAATCTATTACTCTGACGGGTTCGAGCCGGACAGATCTATCTGACAGTAGTTGCGCCGGAGGGGTAGGAAGGTACTGCTCTGGTTGCCGGAGGACTCGTCTCAAGGAAGAGACATGAAACACATTATGAAGATTCCCCAACTCTGGGGGTAAGGCTAAACGATAGGCGACGGGGCCAACACGCTCTATCACAGGGTAGGGGCCCAAGAAGCGGGGATCTAACTTTTTCTGCTTCCTCAACCGGGAGACACCATGCATGAGTTTTATTTTCAGAAACACCATTTCCCCCACGCTGAACTCCACCGGTCGGTGTCGCGCATTATAGTACTTAGCCTGCTGGCTCTGCGCTTCCCGCATTCGCTCCTGAATCAGCCGTATCGCTTCCGTAGTGTCATCGATGTAAGCCACTCCCAAGGATTCCGGGTCCTCTTCCTGAGCCCAAGTCAATGGTGTTCGGCAACGCCTTCCATACAATGCCTCGTACGGAGCCATCTTAATACTAGTCTGGTAGCTGTTATTGTACGAAAATTCGACTAACGGCAACAGCTGCTCCCACGTCTCATTGTGCTCCACTATGCACAGTCGAAGAAGATCCTCCATCGTCCGGTTCGTCCTCTCCGTCTGTCCGTCTGTCCGTCTGTCTGCGGGTGGAAGGCAGTGCTGAAGGCCAACTTGGTTCCCAAATATGCCTGCACCCGCCTCCATTCCTTAGATGTGAAACGACCGTCATGATCAGACACGATGGACTTTGGTACTCCGTGAAATCGTACCACTTGTTCTAGGAACATCCTGGCCAGGATATCTACTCCGTCACCCTGTCGGTTTGGAATGAACCGCGCTACCTTGGTGGGTCGATCTACGACCACCCATATTGAGTCATTCCCAGCACGGGATCGAGGTAGGCCGTGGACAAAGTCCATGGAGATGTCTTCGAACTTCCATTCTGGTATCGGCAGTGGCTGCAATAGGCCTCCTGGACTGCGACATTCAGCTTTGACCTTCTGACAGGTCTGGCACCGGGCCACGAAGTCGGTGACATCTCTCTTCATTCCGGGCCAGTAAATGGTCCTACGCAAGTCCACGTACATCTTAACTACGCCAGGGTGAATCGAGTACCTCGACTGATGGGCCTCTTGCAGAATTTCCCCACGAATCCCTCCAGTAGCGGGAATAAATATGCGATGCTTGAATTGTAGAATCCCATCATGCAAGTTATAATCCTCCTATACCCCTCCTTGCAGAGATCAGATGATCGTCATTACCTCTGGGTCAATCTTCTGGGCTTCTCGTATTCGGTCCCGGATATCGCATTGGATCTCCATCCAATACGGGTGAGAATAGTACTCTTCCGGATCTCTTCGGGCAATCAGGGTAATCTCCAAGTCTATCAAAGACTGGAAAAGTTCCTTAGGGATCTGCTCCATCCAACTCCCGACTATCGCAGGCTGGCGGCTCAAGGCGTCAGCGACTCTATTAGCCTTCCCGGGGTGATATTGGAGAGTGAAGTCGTAATCGCATAAGAATTCCAACCATCGGCGCTGCCGGAGATTCAGCTCTTTCTGCGTGAAAATATACTTGAGGCTCTTGTGGTCGGAGAAGATCTCACATTTTACTCCATACAGACAATGCCTCCAGATTTTAAGGGCGAAGACGACGGCGCCCAACTCTAAATTGTGTGCTGCGTAGTTTAATTCATGTCGCTTTAATTGCCGCGAAGCGTAGGCCACTACCTTACCATGCTGCATTAGGATTGCTCCCAATCCTTTCAGGAAGGCATCAGTGTAGATTTGAAATCCCTCGGTCCCTGAAGGAATCGTAAGGATTGGCGCGGAAGTCAGACGCTTCTTCAGTTCGATGAATGCAGCCTCGCACTCCGGCGTCCATCGAAATACGACGTCCTTCTTGGTGAGAGCAATCAGGGGTAGGGCAATCTTGGAAAATCCCTCGACAAACTTCCTGTAGTATCCGGCAAGGCCGGGGAAACTCCGGATATCCGCAGCCGTCCTGAGTGGCGGCCAATTTTGTACTGCCTGGATCTTGGTTTGGTCCACTGCCACTCCTTCCTTGTTTATCGTGTGGCCCAAGAATCCAACTTCTTCTAGCCAAAATTCGCACTTACTGAATTTGGCGAAGAGAGAGTGCTCCCGGAGCTTTAATAGAACCATCTGCAGGTGCCGGGTATGGTCCGTCTTGGTCTTCGAGTAGATTAGGATATCGTCTATAAAGACGATGACAAAGTGATCCAAGAAGGGTTCGAAGACTCTATTCATCAGGGCCATGAAGGCGGAGGGAGCGTTGGTGAGCCCGAAGGGCATCACTAGGAACTCGTAAAGACCGTATCGGGAGCTGAAGGCAGTCTTAGGAATATCTTCCTCTCGGATCCGAAGCTGATAATAGCCGGACCTCAGGTCCATTTTGGAGAATACCGAAGCACCTTGTAACTGATCGAACAGTTCGTCGATCCTAGGAAGGGGATACGTGTTGCGTACAGTAAGCTTATTTAGCTCCCTATAGTCGATGCACAGTCGCAGAGTCCCGTCCTTCTTCTTGACGAAAAGTACCGGGGCTCCACAGGGCGAGGAACTTGGACGGACGAATCCATCATCTATTAGTTCTTGTAGCTGGATCTTTAGTTCAGTCAGCTCCCTTGGGGCCATCCGGTAGGGGGCTCGCGATACTGGCCGTGCTCCGGACACGAGCTCGATCTGGAAGTCGACCTCTCGCTGAGGTGGCAATCCCGGGAGGGACTCAGGGAAGATATCTGGAAAGTCTCGGACTACTGGGACCTTGGCGAGCACCTGGGTCTTATCTTCCATCTCGAAATAAATAAGGAATACTTCATCCTTCTGACGGACTGACTTCACCATCTGTGTAGAAGTCAAGATAATACGAGAGACAGATGGCACACCTGTCAACGCGACGCTCTGGCCATTTGGATTCTGTAGCCGGACTTCTCGCGTGGAACAGTTTATCTGGGCTTGGTGCTCGGCCAGCCAGTCCATTCCCAGAATTATGTCAAACCCAGTTATAGCTAGGATGGTTGCGTAGACTTCAAACTCTACCTCTCCCAGCGTAGCCTGGAACGAACACTTTTCGGTGGATGTCATATCTTACCCGTCTGGTAAACGGATTCGTATAGACAGTCCGGTTGAGCGAATAACATTTCCCTTTGTTGCGATGAAATCGTGGGAGACGAAAGAATGAGTCGCTCCTGTGTCAAAAAGGGTTTTGGCAGGGTGACCTTCTACCAACAAGATTCCTGACGTCATAGGAAAACATATAGATATATATGATCCAACTAATATACATATATATATATATATATATGAAATATACAACAATAGTGGAAGATCTGATATCTTATATCGCCTAAGATATATACCTATGACTACATCAGGGGCTGGTCCATGCTGCAGGTCCAGTGCATAGGCCTCCTGGGGAGCTGCTCAGCCCTGCTGGCCTCTCCTACCAGCTCGGCCTCTACGGCCTCTTTGACCCTGTCCCCGTGCCTGCTGTCCACCCTGGACTGCTCCTAGTCCTGGTCTCCCTATCGCCTGAGGGAAGAAGGCCCTCATATGTCCCGGCTGCTGACACAAGAAGCAGTTCCCTGCGAAGGGAACATCTCGTCGGGCCACTAGTGGGGGCTGTGGAGCTGGAGCTGGTCTACTGTCTTGCTGTGCAGCTGGGGGTGCTGGTGGGCACCTATAAGGCAGCCTGCGGCGTCGCTGTCTGCTCTCTCTATCCTGTCTATGGGGAGCGACTCCAACGTCTCGCCTCTGGTCTCGAGGAAGCTCTACTTGACCTCTGCGCCGCTGAGCCACCATCTGCTGGTCCAACTCTAGAGCTGCCGCATGGTTGGCTATGGTGTGGAAGGTGGCCTGAGAGAGCATAATCAAGGACTGCCTCAGGTCGTCTCGTAGTCCTCGGTAGAACCGAGAAGCCCTATCCCTGTCGGAGGCAGCCAGGTTCCCGGCGAAGCGTGCTAGGTGTATGAACTCTTTCTCATACTCTGCCACAGTGCGGTTGCCCTGTCGAATGAGCAGGAACCTCTCTTGCAGCGCGGCTCGGTCTGCATCTGTGATGAGAAATTCTAGCAGAGCCACGGAGAACTCCCCCCAAAGGATCGTGCTCATCGGCCGACCTCGGAAGGTAGAGTGACTAGACGCTCTCCACCAATCCCTCGCATATCCCTCCAAGAGGGTCACCACCAAAGAGACTGCTGCCACAGCTGGGCACATCATCCCTACAGACAGCTCCTCCACTCGCTCCACCCACTCCTCTACCTGAATGGCCGTCTCTGTACCCCTGAAAGGGGGAGGCCTCAGTCCTCGAAAAGTCGTCAGCAGATCTGTGGGTGTGGTCATCTCCCGCAGTGGTTGTGCCAGGGCATCTCGGAAAGTCACTAGTATAGCCGTCAGTGTCTGCCCTATATCTGACTCGGCAAACGGTACAGCTGCGGGAGCAACCGGGTCTGGTGGTGGGGTGGCTGGAACGTATCCTCTGGACGAGGATCCCCCGTTACTGTACTCTAGTATCTGGAGAAGTAACATGAAAGAGTGTCAGTATTTTGCAAAAGTAAGGGAATTTGCAAAAGCGACAACCCAAGCGGAAAACAATGGTGTATGGGCGTACTAACGCACAGTATAGAATCCCTAAGCCTCTACTCTAGGGTCCACCAGGCTTCCACTGCAAGGTTCGTCCCCAACCTAGAACGAAGCGAGGGACGGAGGGATCGTGAGACTGCTCCACAAGGACGAATCGTGATCGCTCTGATATATTTGTAGTACCCCCCCCCAACCTTTTGCCCGGGTCGGGCCGGAGGGGTACTACTGGCCCAAGACGTCCACCCAGGGCTCATAGGGGAAACAATCAACCCTATTCAAGCACTAGATGGCCGTCTTGAGTGGTTCGAATCATAACATTCACAACCCATCAGAATATAGCGGAAGCATTAACAGGAAACCACTACATATATACATAGCATATCATATTAATACAGAGGTTCTAGGGCCGAAGCCTTATGCGTTTATAAAAGCCCATGGGCTATACATGTACTACATAAGTCTCTCACACACTCTCTCTTCTAAACTGCTCGGCGGTACTCACGTCTCTAAACACCGGAGACGGCGGGGGTGCATCTGCTCGAGTAGGCCTAGCTGCTGGCGTAATCTCCTGCGGCAGTGGGTCACTACGATGCTCCACCTCCTGTGAATGGTTAATCAAATAACCGTTAGTCACAGAGCTAAGTGGAAACAAATCTCCTCCCCGGATCCACATCCTGGGGACGAGCACGCACCCACCCAACAAAAGTAAATAGCCGAAGCAAGAGAGGGTTATCACAACATTTCATATATGAACAACTAGGAGCAATTATAAAAGAGTGCAGTATAATCGGAAAAAAGCAGCAATTACACAATACGGTTATAGCAATGCTCTACTAGCTCATCAGCACAACAGGTTTTCATATCTTGAATTCTATCGCAGACATTCACAGCCGCGCACACAAACCGCAGGCATTCATAGCCGCGCACACAAACCGCAGGCATTCATAGCCGCACACACAAACCCTATGTCGACATAGTTTGGACCGCTTCTGTTCCAGCAGGGTAGCGAGCCCCGCGGGCCTCACCGATGTGGCCGTCGATGACAGTGGCCAGTCCTGCCACTTCTGGGGGTGATCGTACCGCACAACCCCAGGCCCTCACGTACAACCTTGTGTACTCTTGGATGTGAGCGACATCCGGGGAATCATTTTGGCCGACCAGCGGAGGAAAACCCGACGGGGAATATAATGGCCGGTCACCCGTGGTACTCATCTCCCTGTCGCCTTGAGTCGTCAACCTTGCCGCACCGATACGAACGGTCTGCGGAAGGGACTGACCCGCCACCATTTCACCGCAAGCAATTTACAATCAATCAAAAAATTGCAAACAATATAACATCGGGTCTACGACGGCCTGCCTTACTAGGCTTATACTTCGGGCATCGGCACTTTGCTCTACTTTCGACAAGGAGCGTGGGAGCGCTTTATTTGGGGCTAGACCTGGAGGACTACCTCAACTCCGGTTATCCCCAATTAAGGCTCAACCTAAACAACAACTGTTCGTCAGAGTAGGACCCGGGAACATAAAAGTAAATTGCGATAAGATCAAGTGCGGTGGTTATGCTGCTTATTTAAAGTGCTGGAAAGAAATGTGACCAGTACAAGACTGGAGTGGTATTGAAATAAGCTTGACCAGTACGAGACTGGAGTAGTACTGAAATGAAAGTAATGAAATAATCTTGACCAGTACGAGACTGGAGTAGTACTGAATTGAAAGTACTGAACTGAAAAGAATAAAGGAACTGGACCAGTGCAAAACTGGAATAATCATAAAGAAAATGGTTAGTAGTCCAATCACTCCATACAGGAGGCTTCAGTTCCATCTCCGTTCTCAGGAGAGATTCAGTTCCATCTACATCCAGGAGAGATTTAGTTCCATCTCCATTCCGGAGAGATTCAGTTTCATCTCCATCCAGGAGGCACATTCAGTTCCATCTCCATCCAGGAGAGATTCAGTTCCATCTCAGTTTTTAAAGGCTTCCTTGGGTTACACCCTTTATTAAGATCAGATTATGGGTTGGTTGCGTCTTATTAACCACGACTTAATCGGATTAGGGCTTATCAGGAGTTATACTTTCATTATTCGTCGAGAATAATATGCAACTCCCTACTCGTACTCTCACTTCCGAGCGTGCCCAAATCGCCCGAGAGTCGAGGCGCTCGACGGTTTCTCGAAATCTCGAAACACCCGAAGCTTGATCACTTGCCTCAGCCACTCTCGTCGATAAGACAATTTGAATTTATTATTCAAATTAGATAGATTGGTCGCGCGCTCCAATTTTCACTTTCGAGGAAAATGAGCGTAATAAATTCCGAGCGCGACCCTAGGCTTCCATAATTTGGGAAAAATATCAACACTTATCCCCATGAGCTCAAATTTTGATACAACCCTTATATGGATATAAAATGAGCATAGAAAAAGTTTCATAATTTTTCAAAGAGTTTTGGCCCTTTAATTTGGGCAAATAAAGTTTAATTGGGCTTTTAAAAATAGCAAAACAACACCCAAAATTCTCAAAAGTTTTGTGGAGGAAGCCCTTAACAAAGGGGACATTTTTCATGTTCACAACTTTCTCCCTAGGAGCCTATTTTAGTCTCTTAAAAATCAAACCCATTTTTATAATATTATAATAATATATATAATATATAATATAATATTATATATATAATTTTTCCTGTACATCTTCTTCTTCCCCCGCTGTTACGAACCCGCAGCCCATCCGGGGCTTCTCCGCCGCCGGCCGGCCGTGGCTCCACCACCGGCCAACCCGCCGGTGGTGGGCGCTCCCTCCGGCGGTGGTCCGGCGGCCTGCCGCCGCCGGCCGCCGCCGGAGCATTTTTTTTCTTAAATGAATGGGAGAGGAGGGGGGGGGGGGGGGGACGGCGGCGGCGCTCCGGCCGCCGGGAGCGCCATGCACGACGTCAAAAATGGGGAGGGGGAGGAAGAGAGGGTTCCACCTGAGTTTGGTGGGCTCGGGAGGGACCGGCTTGGTCGGACATGGCTCAAGGTGGTGGAGGAGGGGAGGAGGAGCTCCGGCTTGGATTTTTCCGGCCACCTGAGCTCCGGCAGAGGGGGGAGAAGGGGGAGGGGAATGCTCTGAGAGCTGTGAGGGAAAGAGAAGGGGTTGGGGTCCTTTTATAGGGAGGGGGAGGGGGAGCTTCCTCCATTTGGGCAAGGTGGGATTAATCCCTCCTTATGGACGGATTAAATCCCCACCCTCCAGCTGTCCAAGGACAGCTGGAGGCCCTCTCCTCTTTTCCCCATGTGGGGAAATGGATGGTAAGCTCATTATGGGCTTGGGCCTTTTGGGAAGAGAGAGGAAAAGGAGGAGAAGAGGGGTGGGGTGGGCCTCCACGTATCCTAGGCTTGCTTGCTGGTTGGGGGCCCAAGGAGAGTTAGGGGGGCATGGGTCATCCTCCTTTGGAGAGGAGGTGAGCCCCTCATTTGGAGAAAAAAATTCAAAAAGTGGATTTTTAGGAGGGTTTGACCAAGTCAACCCTAGGGTGGGTCCTCATTGCTGGTCAAAGTCAAAGTGGGTCCAAGTCGTCGGGGTCGGGTCAAAGTTCGGGTGACGTGTCATAATTGGTGTGTGCACGCTTTTCGGTGCACAACTATGCTTAATTTGACCACGGGTTGACCAATCGTCATCGAAATTGACTGGTACGACTTCCGTTGACTTCGTATTGACCACACGAGTCTAACGCCACTGACTGGGGTTGAATCGGAGTCCGTTTGACGAAAGTCCGAAATTTGCGCATCGCAGCGTGCTAAAATGGTCGAAATGTGTAAAATTGTCGTTAGACCTCGGAGTCCAACTGAATGAGTTCCGATGCGCTCGTATTGACTATACGAGGCCACAGGAACTGACAGAACTCAATTCAGAGTTCTCTAGCTCTATTTCCCGCTTAGGGTTATTTCCCACCGGGTCATGGGTAGGGTTCGGGCCACTTTTATTGGGCCCACTAAGGTTCTGGTGGCCCAATAAAAGGCGGGATGTTACACCCGTCATGAAAGCTCCTCCCCATTCTGCTTCCTCACTCCTAGAGCAAGCTTCCTCCTTTCAAGCAGCATGCCCAGACTGCAGCTTGACCTTGCAGTCCCGCTTGAAGTGCCCTCGCTGATGACACTGGTACAACTTCAAGTTCTTCTTCCAGTCCGTAGGAGCATTGCTCCTCTCCGGCTGATAAGACGTTGAAGGCTCTTTCTCACCAGCGACCTGCTTCTTCTTCCCTTCCCATCTCTTCTTCTTCTTACCTGTGAAGAGTGCTTCACTGCTTTCCTTAGAGACAGTCACTCCAGCCATCTACCTTGTCAGGCTTTCCTGTGAAGCAAGCAGATTCTCAAGCTCCAGCAAAGATGGTTGAGTATCCCAGCCTTGAACTGATGTCACAAAGGCAACGTACTCCTTCGGCAAGCCGTGGATTACGTGCCTCTTCAACTTAGCTTCTGAGATAGGCTCATTGGGATCAAGAGCTGAAATCTCTGCACACAGGCACTTCATCTTCAAGAAGTATTTAGAGATGGACAAGTCTCCTTGAGTTGTCCTGGCCAACTAATTCTCCAGAAACTGAAGTCGAGCCACATTCTTCCTATTGAACAACTCATCAATGGTTGTCCAAAGATCAGCAGCCGACTCACATCCAATGATGTGATCAAACAGTTCTGGTGAAACGGCTCTCTTGTGAACAAACTCCGCCTTTGCATTTGTTTTTCTCCAGAGCCTAACCTGCTCAGCAGTACCAAACACAGCAGTCACTTCCTGTCTGTCGTTACCACTGACGACCTCCCATAGCTCCTCACCAAAAAGATAACTCTTCGTGCACGACTTCCACTTCTTGAAGTTAGTCGGCATTAAGAGTTCAATGCCAAGACCTCTTTCATAACTCCCTTCCATTGCAACAGCTGTTAGAACCTTTCAGAAGCTCAGAGCACCAATGCAGGCTGATCACCACTCAAGCACAGAGTAACAACATTGGTTGAACACCGCTCAAGCAATTGAACCTCCCTCTGATACCATGTTAAATTTTCTCAAAGTGGTCAGCAAGATAGCCCAAACCAAATTAATATTCTCGGTACTACACAGTTCACACTTTGATCTAGCGGAAATCCAAGGAACAAGGTTAACACCAACACCCAATGGAAGCACAAGCAGATCTTTTATTTATTACACTTCTTTACAAGGCGAGGTATACGTAGCGAGACATGATTTCACTAGTATACAAGCTATAACAGAAAGAACCAAAAAATAAGCCGTGCGGACAGCACTGGAAACCGCCGAGACCGCCAAGTCGCCAAGTCCGCCGAACCCGCCCGAGCTGAAGCTGCAACACGCCGAATAGACACAGAGTCCGCCGAAGTCGCGAGGCCGCGCGGACACACCGTTATTCGCCTCCTGCTGATGAACTGAAGAACATACCACCTACCTGCCTTGTAACACCCCCTATCCGCCGCATAGCATATAGCAGTAGGTCCGGCCGGGGCCCGACGCCATATACCACAGACAGAACAGGTGGTTACTTATGGAAACCATCCAACCAATCTCAACGTCCTACACAGAGCATTCTAGAGGAAGCAGTTTAAGAGTTGTAAACAAGAACCCAGCATAGGAGCATGAATGTCCACTAATACCAAAAGGAATGTTATACAAAAATACCCAAAACCGGCCTTAAGGCCTTACAAAGTGTTTCACTTGAAAATTACATGATTTACAAACCACGGCACGCAGGCCGGTCATACATGAACAAAGCAGTAAACACTTCTACTTGGGCCTTCGAGGGCCAGCTTTGCAAAAAGGGCTTTAGCCCGCTATTGACCGCTTGGTCCAGCTGCACCTGCAAACAACAAACCACCGCACGGTGGCAAAACAAGGCAACGGTCAGCAATGCTGACCATATTATAACGATCCCGCCCCCAACTCGGGGCGGCGATGCTCCTTCCCTGCATTTCATTACCATAAGCGAGCAATTTATATAACCATAGCCATTTCATCACAGGCGTTGGCTCGCACGGCCACACGCCCCGTGCACTCAGGGCACATTCTCGGTGAACTGGTCGATGTCACGTCAATTAAAGCCATTAACATTCCGGACTCACCACCGCCTCTTAGACGGCCAAACCTATGAGCAATTTGTCTTCTTGGCATGAGTCACGTCAATTAAAGCCATAGACCGCCGAAGACTCACATCTATGCCAACGACGAGTGCCACGTAACCTTAGGTCTCTCTAACCCGAACAACATAGAGCGGGTACGGTTCCATCTAACCCGTGCTCACATCGCAACGACAATTTAAGCCATTTGCGCGGGTCAAACTTCCACTGAGTCCCATTCTAACACAAATCACATAACCCCGTTATGTTCAAGCTGGCTCTCAGGCCACCAAGTTGGCAAGATCTCGTATCCGCCCAGTTTTCCGGGTGCACCTTTGGGTTAGTCCCCAAGGCTCCCTGCTGCAATCTACCGCGTAGAAAACCCGAAAAACAACCAATAGCACGGAGTCTTCTCCGGCCTTATGCAATGCAACATCACCGATCCAGACCAACATGTCCGGGTAGGCTTCACACATCATGCCTATGTCCGTTCTCGCATACGGACTCTAAACAACGGGGACTTCACATATCTACCTGAAGGAACGCCTCCAACTCTCCGCAAACTCGCGAGAGCGGGCTTCCTATGCTAAGAAAGAGAGCTATTCATGCTCAAGATGAGGATCGTTACCCTTGAGTTCCTCTTTGGCGCCATTGAAAAGTATCCAGATGAAAATCACCGCACTTGCGTTGCCTCCGTGGATCCGGAGTCGGCTTGCGATTCGGAGCTCCGAAGCTCCTCCAATGGCGGATCTAGCTCCTCTTCCACTCTTGGCTCTCCTCTTTCTCTAAGGACTTGGAGAGATGATAAGTGAAGAAAAGTAAGGGTTTTCTAAGTCAAAACCCGAGTATATCCCTTCAGGAACAACCCCCAGCCGTTGGATCTTTAGTCAAAGAAATGAACGGCTTCGATTCGGGGCTGAAATGCCCAATCTGGACCGAACACGGCCTGGCACACGCCCGTGTCCAGGGCCGTGTGCCTCATTCGCCGTCAAAATCGAATCACCTGGAACCTCACACGGGTATCGAACACGCCCGTATTCGAGCTGACACGCCCGTGTTCCACCTGACACGGCCGTGTAGCCGGCCGTGTACCCCATGATTTTTCGCCATTTTCAACCCGAGCACTGCACGGGTTCTAGGACACGCCCGTGTCCTTGCCCGTGTCACTTTGACACGCCTGGGCTCCAGGCCGTGTACACGGTCTCGACACTTCGCGGCTAAGTGTCGACACGGGTCGACACGCCCTGCGACACGCCCGTGTCGCAGGCCGTGTGCCATGTCTCGACACATTGTCGACACCAAAGTGTCGACTTCGCGGGACGAGTGTCGACACGAGCTGACACGCCCTGCGACATGCCCGTGTCGCAGGCCGTCTTCCATGTCTCGACACAACGTCAAAGCACTGTGTCGACACGGGTCGACACGCCCTGCGACACGCCCGTGTCGCAGGCCGTGTGCCCAGTCTCGACACAATGTCGAGACCAAAGTGTCGACTTCGCGCCTTAGTGTCGACACAGGCTTGACACGCCCTGGGACACGCCCGTGTCCCAGGCCGTGTGCCTGCAGCCAGAACTCAAACTGGCCCAAAACATCCCCCTTTGCTCCTTTAAGTTTCGGGGCGTTACAACTCTACCCCTCTTAAAAGAATTTCGCCCACGAAATTACATAAAGGGAAAAACATGTACAAAACTAAAATTTGTACCTGAGCGGAACAACTTCGGATACTCGTCAAGCATAGTCTACTCTCGCTCCCAAGAGAGCTCCTCACGACCGCAATTGTCCCACCGGACCTTGACCATTCTGATCTCTTTATTGCGTAGCCGCTTGACCTCCGAGTCCTCAATCCGCACGGGCTTGACCTTTATCATTAGCCCACTATCCACCGGCACTTGATCAACCGCGATCACTTGCGTAGGCTCTTGCACCGCCTTCCGAAGCACTGAAATATGGAATACATCATGTAAACCACTTAGCTCCACTGAAAGCTTCAGCCGATAGGCCGCTTCTCCTACTCGCTCCAGAACCTCAAACGGTCCAAGGTACCTCGGGCTTAGCTTTTTCAATCGCCGCACCCGCGAGACACCCTTGAACGGCTTGATCTTTAAGTATACATAATCGCCCACAGCGAACTCCACGTTCCTGTGCATGGCATTATAGTACTTTGCTTGCCGGTCCTGAGCCATAAGCAACCTCTCCCGAATGGTCCTCACCAAAGAAGTAGCATCCTCCACTTCCGATTGCTTATACAACTTTGACTCGCCCGTTTCTAACCAAGACAACGGCGTGCGACATCTTCTACCATATAGGGCCTCGAAGGGCGCCATCTGAATACTTGCTTGGTAGCTGTTGTTGTATGCGAACTCCACCAAATAAAGGTGGTCCTCCCATTGCTTTCCAAAATCCAAGACACACATGCGAAGCATTTCTTCCATCGTTCTATTGACCCTCTCAGTCTGCCTATCCGTTTGTGGATGGAAGGCTGTGCTGAATTTCAGCTTTGTTCCCAACATTTGCTGCACAAGCCTCCAATCATTGGACGTGAACCGCCCATATCGGTCACTCACGATGCTGCGGGGCACACCATGAAGCCGCACTATGTTATCCACATAAAGCTTTGCCAACTTCTCCACCGGATCATCCTTCCTATGCGGAATAAAATGCGACACCTTCGTTAATCGATCAACAACCACCCAAATGGCGTCGTTCCCCTTTTGCGACCTTGGCAAACCATGCACAAAGTCCATAGAGATGTCGTCGAATTTCCACTCCGGAATAGGCAAGGACTTAAGAAATCCTCCCGGCTTTTGACACTCCGCCTTTACCGAGGCGCAGGTTTGGCACTTCGCTACGTATAGCGCCACATCCTTTTTCAAACCCGGCCACCAAAACAGTTTTTTTATATCGCGGTACATCTTTGTGCTCCCCGGGTGAATCGAGTACTTGGTATAGTGCGCCTCGTACAGCAACTCCACCCGTAAATTGCCCACACTTGGGACGCACAAACGACCGTCTTTCCACAGCAATCCGTCCTCCACGACGAATTGGGAATTTGACCCATCTAGAGCCTCTATCATGAACTGCTTCATATAAGCATCCATATCCAAAGCCTGCCGAATCCGATCAGCCAGGTCATATTGGACTTCAGTCCAATTCAGAACTGCTTCAGCACTAGATTGTCTATCCACACAAACAATCTCCAACGCCTCCAACTCCTGCACCAACCGCTCATCATGCACTGATAGCCAATTGGCTTGAGCTGGGGCTCGGCGACTTAACGCGTCCGCAACCGCATTCCCTTTGCCAGTCACGTAGTGGATCTTGAATGTATAGTCCCCCAGGAACTCCATCCATCTACGCTGCCGCATATTCAGATCCTTCTGATCAATTAGATACTTTAGGCTCTTGTGATCGGTGTAGATATCAATCTTCACACCGTACAAATAGTGTCTCCACAGCTTCAAGGCAAAAATCACGGCCGCTAACTCCAAGTCATGGACCGGATAATTCCTCTCGTGCACTTTTAGCTGTCTCGAGCCATAAGCTATCACGCTTCTGTGCTACAACAGCACGCAACCCAAACCGCTGCCCAAAGCATCGCTATATATCTCATAGCCTTTGGTCTCGACCGGCGAACTCAGCACAGGCGCCGTGGTCAACCGACACTTCAGTTCCTCAAAAGCTCGCGCGCACTCCGGCGACCAAACGAACTTATGCTCCTTCCTCATCAAAGTAGTGAGAGGTAACGCTAACCGCGAGAAGTTCTCTACGAAGCGCCTATAATAGCCGGCAAGCCCCAAAAAGCTCCGGACTTATGCTACCGTAGCAAGCTCAGGCCACTCCCGTATCGCAACAATCTTCGCCGGATCCACAGCAATACCCTCTCCACTCACTATATGACCAAGGAATGCCACTGAGGATAGCCAAAACTCGCACTTCGAGAACTTGGCATACAACTGATTTCGCTTGAGTGTCTCCAACACCAAATGGAGATGCTTGAAGTGATCCTCCTCACTTTGCGAGTATACCAAAATATCGTCGATGAAGACGATCACGAAATGGTCCAAGTACTCCCTGAACGTCCTGTTCATCAAATCCATGAACACCGACGGCGCATTAGTCAGCCCAAACGGCATGACCGTAAACTCATAATGCCCGTATCTCGTACTAAACGCTGTCTTCGGGATATCACTCTCCCTTATCCGCAGCTGATAGTACCCAGCCTTGAGATCCAACTTCGAGTACACTGTCGACCCGACTAACTGATCGAAGAGATCATCAATCCGGGGGATCGGGTACTTGTTCTTCTCAGTCAGCTTGTTTAGCTCCCGATAATCAATACATAGCCTCAAGCTTCCGTCCTTCTTCTTAACAAAGAGGACCGGTGCGCTCCAAGGCGAAGAACTCGGGCGCACATACCCTTGCTCCAACAACTCTTGCAGTTGTACTTTCAGCTCCGCCATTTCCTTAGGCGCTAGCCGATACGGAGATCGTGACACAGGCTTTGCACCTGGCACTAGCTCGATAGTAAAATCTATCTCCCGTTGAGACGGGGCTCCAGGAAGATCTGCGGGGAACACATCAGGGTATTCCGATACCACTGAAATACAATCCAACGCGGGCTTCGGCTTTGCAACCTCCACTAGTGTAAAGAACAGTTCTGCTCCGGCACGAACCGCCTTCACCACCTGAAGAGCAGACATCAACGTCTTGCTCGACCCCTTTAAGCCCGTAAAAGTCATCTCACGACTTGCTCCCAGCTTGACTTCCTTGCTACCGCAATCTATATGGGCCTGCTGCTCCGAGAGCCAGTCCATTCCAAATATGACGTCGAACTCCACCAACGGAAGTAAGGACGCCCGCAGGTCAAACTCATGCTCTCCAATACGAGTCTTAACCTCGCAGATTCTATCCGCTCGCATCGAACACCCATTTGGCAACAACACATCCAACTTATCCTTCGCCATCGAAGAAGGGACTCCGATGCGTAATATAAATCCTTCGGACAAGAAGGAGTGTGAAGCTCCCGTATCAAAGAGTGCTCGTGCCGGATTTTCACAAATCAGCATAAATCCTAAACAAGTAGTGGTAAGGTAACATGTGCATAACAAGCATATAAAGGAATTGACTTGCTACGAATTAAATCGTACCTGTCACCACATCAGCTTGTTTAATGGCCTCCTGTTGGCCAAGATTGTAGACCCTTGGTTGGGCCGGATCATAGTGGGATGCGGTCGACTCCACCGCCTTTCCCTTCTCTTCATAAGTAGCTCCCGGCCTCCTCTCGGACTTAGGACGTCCGCTCCAACAATCACGAGCGAAATGCCCCGTCTTTCCACAAGTAAAACACGCACCCAGGGTCCGACCCGTAGTCGCCCCAGAAGCGCCAGAAGGAGCTGGACCCGAAGTCCTATGCTTCTTGAAAGCCCTCTGATAGCCGGACTTTGAAGTAGTCGGCACTCTGAACTCAAATTTCTTCTCACCCAAGCTTTTCTTCGCTTGCACGCTCTTCATGTCCTTCTCCAAGGACCGGGCAGTATTGACTAAGGTTAAGAAACCCTGCATCATCGGCCCCGACAGTAATAGTCTCAACTCATCCCTCAAGCCTTCATAAAAGCGATTAGTCTTGCGCTCCTCATCCATGATGGTGGAGCCAGCATAACGACTCAAACGCATAAACTCGTGGAGATATTCATCCACGCTCCTCTCACCCTGCACCAACTTCAGGAACTCATTCTCCATTGAAATCCTCTGAGTAGAAGGGAGGTATCTTGCTAAGAACAATCCCGAGAACTCTTCCATCGGAACGTCTATCAGTTGTCTGCCTCTCAGATGATGCAACTCCAATCCTTCCCACCACATCCTCGCTTCACCGTCCAGCAGGAACGTAGCGATGGTGGTCATTTGCCACTCCTCCGTCTCCGTCGCTGTCATGACTCTCTTCACCCTGGAGAGCCAGTCTTCAGCCTGAGATGGGGTTCCCAACCCCGAGAATAATGGAGGGTTAAAGCTCATTACATGCTTCAGCTGCCTCTCAGTTGCCCTCCTTGGCACTATTGGTTCCACAACCACTTGCTCCACTCTCCTCGGCTCAGCCTCTTGAAGAGGTACTTGCTCCATCACAGGAGTGGGCTGCTGCGCTTGCCTTCCAGGCTGCGCATTGATCACGGCCAACACCGCTTCAGCCACCAATCGTATATTTTCAGCCGACAGAGGTGTTGCAGGAGCAACATCCGGTGCACTACTAGCCTCAGAAACTCGACGTTCTGACGGCCCAACACCACTTCTGGTCACCTATAGTGGTACAAAACACCGTTAAGCGACCAAATAAATTGCAAACAGCATTTATAGGAACACGCAGGTTCCACAAACACGAGTATTTTCATTCCTAAGTGGACATTCATGGGTTCTTTTACCATTATAACGATGACGCACACATTGTGCTCACCACCCCTTAAAAAGAATTCGGCCACGAATTCAGTTTAAGCCCGACCAAAACCAGTAGTCTGATACCAAATTGTAACACCCCCTATCCGTCGCATAGCATATAGCAGTAGGTCCGGCCGGGGCCTGACGCCATATACCACAGACAGACCAGGTGGTTACTTATGGAAACCATCCAACCAATCTCAATGTCCTACACAGAGCATTCTAGCGGAAGCAGTTTAAGAGTTGTAAACAAGAACCCAGCATAGGAGCATGAATGTCCACTAATACCAAAAGGAATGTTATACAAAAATACCCAAAACCGGCCTTAAGGCCTTACAAAGTGTTTCACTTGAAAATTACATGATTTACAAACCACGGCACGCAGGCCGGTCATACATGAACAAAGCAGTAAACACTTCTACTTGGGCCTTCGAGGGCCAGCTTTGCAAAAAGGGCTTTAGCCCGCTATTGACCGCTTGGTCCAGCTACACCTGCAAACAACAAACCACCGCACGGTGGCAAAACAAGGCAACAGTCAGCAATGCTGACCAAATTATAACGATCCCGCCCCCAACTCGGGGCGGCGATGCTCCTTCCCTGCATTTCATTAGCATAAGCGAGCAATTTATATAACCATAGCCATTTCATCACAGGCGTTGGCTCGCACGGCCACACGCCCCGTGCACTCAGGGCACATTCTCGGTGAACCGGTCGATGTCACGTCAATTAAAGCCATTAACATTCCGGACTCACCACCGCCTCTTAGACAGCCAAACCTATGAGCAATTTGTCTTCTTGGCATGGGTCCCATCAATTAAAGCCATAGACCGCCGAAGACTCACATCTATGCCAACGACGAGTGCCACGTAACCTTAGGTCTCTCTAACCCGAACGACATAGAGCGGGTACGGTTCCATCTAACCCGTGCTCACATCGCAACGACAATTTAAGCCATTTGCGCGGGTCAAACTTCCACCGAGTCCCATTCTATCACAAATCACATAACCCCGTTATGTTCAAGCTGGCTCCCAGGCCACCAAGTTGGCAAGATCTCGTATCCGCCCAGTTTTCTGGGTGCACCTTTGGGTTAGTCCCCAAGGCTCCCTGCTGCAATCTACCGCGTAGAAAACCCGAAAAACAACCAATAGCACGGAGTCTTCTCCGGCCTTATGCAATGCAACATCACCGATCCAGACCAACATATCCGGGTAGGCTTCACACATCATGCCTATGTCCGTTCTCGCATACGGACTCTAAACAACGGGGACTTCACATATCTACCCGAAGGAACGCCTCCAACTCTCCGCAAACTCGCGAGAGCGGGCTTCCTATGCTAAGAAAGAGAGCTATTCATGCTCAAGATGAGGATCGTTACCCTTGAGTTCCTCTTTGGCGCCATTGAAAAGTATCCGGATGAAAATCACCGCACTTGCGTTGCCTCCGTGGATCCGGAGTCGGCTTGCGATTCGGAGCTCCGAAGCTCCTCCAATGGCAGATCTAGCTCCTCTTCCACTCTTGGCTCTCCTCTTTCTCTAAGGACTTGGAGAGATGATAAGTGAAGAAAAGTAAGGGTTTTCTAAGTCAAAACCCGGGTATATCCCTTCAGGAACAACCCCCAGCCGTTGGATCTTCAGTCAAAGAAATGAACGGCTTCGATTCGGGGCTGAAATGCCCAATCTGGACCGAACACGGCCTGACACACGCCCGTGTCCAGGGCCGTGTGCCTCATTCGCCGTCAAAATCGAATCACCTGGAACCTCACATGGGTATCGAACACGCCCGTGTTCGAGCTGACACGCCCGTGTTCCACCTGACACGGCCGTGTACCCCATGATTTTTCGCCATTTTCAACCCGAGCACTGCACGGGTTCTAGGACACGCCCGTGTCCTTGCCCGTGTCACCTTAACATGCCTGGGCTCCAGGCCGTGTACACGGTCTCGACACTTCGCGGCTAAGTGTCGACACGGGTCGACACGCCCTGCGACACGCCCGTGTCGCAGGCCGTGTGCCATGTCTCGACACATTGTCGACACCAAAGTGTCGACTTCGCGGGACGAGTGTCGACACGAGCTGACACGCCCTGCGACACGCCCGTATCGCAGGCCGTGTTCCATGTCTCGACACAACGTCAAAGCACTTTGTCGACTTCACGGCTAAGTGTCGACACGGGTCGACACGCCCTGCGACACGCCCGTGTCGCAGGCCGTGTGCCCAGTCTCGACACAATGTCGAGACCAAAGTGTCGACTTCGCGCCTTAGTGTCGACACAGGCTTGACACGCCCTGGGACACGCCCGTGTCCCAGTCCGTGTGCCTGCAGCCAGAACTCAAACTGGCCCAAAACATCCCCCTTTGCTCCTTTAAGTTTCGGGGCGTTACATGTCTGCTCCTGGCGGACAGGTTATTGGAACTTGCAAATGTTAAAGCAGAGAACTGACAAGCCGCAGAGCGACCTGCTGAAACCGCAGAGACTGCACACTTCCAAGTACTTGACAGAAATCAAAGCCAAACTCCTGGCTCCTTGAAGCTACCCGCGCGACCTGCACACAGCAAACCGTCAGCTCTACTCAACCCGCGCGGACAAAAAACGCAGACCGCAGAAATTTGCCCAAGCCCCACTTACTGTTCACTCAGTTACTGTATACGTGTTGGGGGGGGGTTCTATTTATAGGCGAGGTGAGGAGTGTGGTCACCACCCTAGAGATAGAGACACCGCCCTGGCCCGCGCGCTAGCAAAACCACCGTCCGCTGAGTCCGCAAGAACTTAGCTGGTTCCAAGGATCAACCCTACAGGAGCAAGACACCTTTGGGCGAACCCTCAACAGTCCGCCCAGGCTATGCGGACAAGGCACCAGCCCGCAAATCCTCCAAACACTGGACATCATCCCCCTTCAGTGACTGTCCGCACAACAAGAGGCAGTCCGCATACAACTAGAGAAACACCTCCATCCGCCACAAGCCCACGACCAAAGGCAGTCCGCCCGGTCAACAGTGGACTTGGCGGACACTGCGGACACACTGGTCTTAGAATAGAGTGTGACCAAGTCCAGAACCACCAAGGGCCTTGCCCGAGCATGGCGGACATAGCTCCGTCCGTCAAACAACCAAGCAACACAGACCGCCAAAACTTTACCGCGGAGAAGCAGTCCGCAAGCTACTCGCACACCTGCCCAATGTAACAGCCATCTGCCAGATTCCACACATCAGTCCGCCATAGCTACAGCAGTGCTGTTCTACCAGAGCTCGGCAAGGCCACAACCAAGCTCCTAAGGCAGTCTGCAACAGCAGACACCGCGGACATGTCAGTCCGCAAGCCTCCCGCGGATAGCACCCAATCCGCCGGTAAGCACAAGCTTGCAACACGGCCACCGAGCAACGTACACCAGTCCGCGAACCTTTATCCGCACTGGCCACTCCTTGGCTAAACCAACAGCCAATGCCCTATCCGCAGATAATAGTCCGCCCAGGCCGCGGACTTAATCTGCACAACACGCTCAGAAGAACAGCCAGCTTCCACTAGACCTATCAACAGGCCACAGTCCACCCAGTCCGCCCAGTCCGCCGGATCTGTCCGCTCAGGCCGCCCGGCTTGCCCATCAACCACTTCCACTTCACAAATTTCAACATCCTTAACCATTCCATCCATAGAATGAGATCGAAGTCTGGGAGTTCCAGTATTGTTGTGGTAGCCTCGAATAGTCCGTTATGTAGGAAAACAAAGAATGTGCATTGGTCGTAAAAAAGTATTTCCGATCCGTCAGGAAGTCGTACTCTTAGACGTAGACCAGAGGAGCACTCAACGTTAGGCACATCCTGGATGAAACTTCTTGATATGAAGGAGTGTGAGGCTCCTGTGTCGAACATGGTGCATACAGTTTTCCCATTTATTGTGCATACACCTGTTGAGTTTATGAAGAGGTAGTGAAGTATTTATATTGTGTGAAGATGCAATACCAAAAGTAGGAAAGTACCTGTCACTATGTATTGGGTCTGATAGATTTGAGTGAGATCCAGGGCATAAGCTTATTGTGTCGGGGTAAGGGGGTTCCTTGGATTACCCCCAGTCCTACATTGGTAACCTCCACCATGACCTCTTCATCTTCCTTGAATAGGTGCTAGATTTCCCTGGTATGGTGTTGCTGCCTCCATCCTTGGGGGAAGGTTCCTTTGCGGGCAGTTGTATTTCATGTGGCTGAGTTGGTTGCAGTGGAAGCAGTTTCCTAAGAACTATCCCGAGTTATTGTGTGTTGGTTATTTCTCATGTTGTTGTATTCTGAGTTTATATCTGCTGATCTCTTTGGACGATTTTGAACCATCTGGTGGTCCGCTTCAAGAGTTTTTGCTGATGCAAGGATTTGAGCTAATGAGGAGTGTGTTGCAAAGATGAGTGGTTGTCGGATGGAGTCCCTGAGGCCGCGGTAGAAGCGTTTGCTGTATTCATGATCGCTGAGTGTGAACCCTCCTGCAAAATGAGACATGTGAGAGTACTCCCTCTTGTAGTCTAGTACTGAATGATTATATTGCTTAAGGTGTAGGAACCTTTCTTGGAGCTCGTCTTGGGCTATAGTTGGGATGAAGTGATCGTTGAAGGTGTCGGCGAACTCATTCCATTCTATTTCCCCATAGGCTTTCCCTAAGAAGTTGATATCCATGGCTGACTTCCACCATCGTCAGGCATAGCCGACAAAAGAAGAGACGGTAAGGGTGATGGCCATGCTCACGGGGCACCTGATTCCTACTAATAGCTCTTGGTGAAGTCCAACCATTCCTCGGTTTGTACTGCCGATTCAGTGTCGTTGAAGTTTGGTGGGGATAAGACTCAGAATATGTACAACCAGTTTGTGGGTGATTCGGTGGGACGACTCCTGTCTTGGTGAGACATAGCGTCTCGGAAGGTAGCCAAGATATCTGATAATGTATGGTTCATTTATGATTGAGAGGAGGTGTTGGTCGGTGGAAGATTAGACCTTTGATTATCTGCTCTGGGGTTCATTGGTATCTATATGTAAAAAAAGAAGTAAGTTATAAGCTGTTTGGGTAAAAGGGAAGGAGAACATTATATAGTATATGTGTTCTAATCTAGGCTTGGGCTCACCAACTTCCACTGCATTAGTTCGTCCTCGAACTAACTGACAGGGCTAGGTGGAGTCAGATTTCAGTCTATAGAAGGATCACGTGAGCTCTGATACCATTTGTAAGAACCCCCCTCCTGGTAATTGGTCATGACCGAGGGCAGATTCTTATGACAGGGACAGATGTCATATAGCAGTGTTAACACTTAAGCTAAGCACTGCCATATGCCACTTGTCACTTAAGGTGAGTAATCATTACATCACAGTGCTTCCAACCATAAAAAGAAGACAAAAGAAAAGCAGAAATCCAAACTTATATATATATATATCAAAAAGATGATCAGAGTAAAGCTGGTACAATCAAGGGGTCCTAGGGATAAAAAGTGCCCAACTAAGGCTGTATTAATACCTTAGACAAAAAAGGAAGGGACCACTACAAAATAAACTAAGGAGGCATACCGCCTTAGATAAAAAGGTGCTACTGAATCCACTAAGGTGACATACTGCCTCAAAAAAAAGGTGCTACTAAGCACCCAGACTATGCTATAAAACCTATAACCAAGAGAGGGCCATGTTGCAAATGCAACTAATTACTTCTCTCACAATCTCCTCTGCTGCAGGAATTGGATCGGGGGCATGGTCCATGACTGTAGGCATCTCCATATCCATCTCTGGGATTCCTTGCAGGGGCTGGAACTGGGGCTGGAGTTGGTATTGCGGGGTTGCTGCGGCTTGGGAACTTTGATGGTTTTATAGAAAACCATTAGTAATAAAGACTAAGTCGGATTACCTCTCTTTCCTCACCATATCCGTGGAGAGGAAAATAAGATTTAGCATAAGAAGAGGCAGTTTAAATGTATTGAAATGATATAGTTTTTACAAATTTGAAAGACAGTTAGAGAAGGAAGGAAAAATAGGGAAACATAAATGAGTCTGCTTTATAAGAATGCTCATACATCCTTATAAGTTAGGGTTATTTACAGTTTCATTTATATTGAATAAATATATAGTAGGTATAATATTAAAACAATAACTTAGCTTATAAGAATGCCTATACAGACCTATAAGTTAAGGGTCTCACGAGTTTCTTGTCTTACAAGAATGCCCATATATATGTATTATAAGTGTTTTAAAGATGTAATGTATACTAAATAAATTTATATGATGAACTAGAGTTTAGATGTGTAAGTCCTGACCAAGTCCACTTGTTAAGTGGATAGCTAACCACACAGGCCTTATCATTATGGCAGATGATAACAGTGGATCAGACTTCTCCGCTCCTAGTTAGGTGCACACCACCACCCTAGGCCTTGCGTACAACACTGGACCGTGCTTTGTACTCCACCTGTTATTCTTAAGAACCGTAGGGATAACGATACGGACTAAGGGGGTTTGTCCACCGGGAATTTAACCACAAGACAGATTGCCCCTTCATAATCCAAAGAGTCTAACACGCTAGTCTCTCTGATAGTGTGTTATGCGGTAGAGTGGTTAGACCCGCCACAGAGTTTATTAATTATTTTATTTATAAGAAAGCCTCGTACCGGGCTTACTACCCAGCCTTTACAATCTGTTACCGTGATGTAAAGCTTAATTGATAACCACCCTTAACCTGGAGGTAATCTAGAGTTTGCTTTAATAATACATCCAGGGTGCTTGACTTAAATTACCCATTGGCCAGGTAAGAATTAGGTTGGTGGTCGCACTGTGTATCGTTATACACCACCTTCTTTGCAGGGGATACTGGCTCACCCTTTCTCCTTTCCTAGACACCAATTAGGAAATTTAAAAGTAGATCCCTATAATGTATATTATGTTGTACTCGTAGTTCTACCAGTTAAGGTCTACTATATTTAAGCAAAGTCATGGTATACTATTTGCGGGAAGCCGTATAAGAAACATTCTATGTGATACCCAACGAATTACTCGTAGGCGAGAAGTAATATAGATTGAACATCTCAAACATTAAAGAGAGCATAAGCATGAAATTATAACAAGTTAAGAAAGACTTCATAAACGTTTCCAACTTCATTTGGTGACCTAAATAAACATAATATATAAAGGTGATGCTTGTTGGGGTGAAAGTAGATATTTCCTACATTTACTTGGATAAGGGTTTACTTGTAAAAGTATGAGATTATAAGTGTCATGAACACTCCAACATCCATCCAAAACTATTTCCAAATTCAATAGTAAGTACATGATTAAAAAAGGTGATGTTATTTGGGAGCGCACTTAGCTATTTTCCATCTTCGAGTAATACAAGAATTTTAAGCTTAATAAAATAAGGTATGAAGATAAAAAGTTATAAGAGACTTCGACATCTAAGAAAGTGTTTTTCCAAGGACATGAGTGACCTAAATAAGTGTATGAAGGAGGGGGGGGGGGGTAAAGTTTTGTGGTGCAACTAACTGTTTTTTGTAATTATAAAAAGGGTGATAATTTAAATAAATAAGGGTTGTGGTTCCAAAGTCATAAGACATACCACAAAGCATCCAAATCATTACCCAAGGTCAAGAATGACCTATCTAAGCCTCTAAAAAGTTTGGTAAAGTTTGGAAATGGTTTGAGTATATGTTTTTAATGATATACCTACATGGTAATTTTAATTAAAAAACAAAAAAAGCATGCAAATTCTTTATTTAAATATTATTTATGTTGTTGCCTAGAAAAATCATAAACTTTATGAAGAGCTCCCCATAGAAATTTTAAGGTTATATGAGGTCAAATGGTGGAGGAAAACATTTTGAATATTTAAATATTAATTTTAAATACCTAAAATTTAGAAAATTAATTCCAGGAGTTCTACTCCACCCCAGAGAACGGCCCACCCCTTTTTGAAAACCGTGGACCAAGACCTACAACAATCATGCTGGTCACTTGGTTTGGTTCAGCACCTAGGTTGCCTAATTTTGAGCTTGAAAGTTTCTATTAAGGTCTGCCAATAGCCAGGTATTAAAATTATTTTAAATTAAATGTAAAATGTGGGGCGCGAATCTTGGCGCTGATCCAATGCTCCAGAAGGCGGGAGATAGAAATTGACATTCCCCCACAGCAGATCTGCTACTCGATCCGCTGTGTTGATCAGATCGATCGTTGGCCGAGGTTATGGATGGCCCTGATTTCGTCTTCAACCTTGAGCAACGACCAGGATTAATCCCGCCAAGGCAAGTTTTGTGGGGCTTCTCCACCGCCATCCGGCAAACGCCGACCGCTTCTAACTCATTGGAAAGTTTCCAATCGGTTGGGGAAACACTTTAGCGGTGGTTGGTGGCCGTGAACCGCCTCCGGTGCCGGAATCGCTTGGTTGATTTAACCCGAATTTTGCCACTACAACCAAGTAAACCAGTACCCAAAAGGGTGCGATTTTGATTCGAAAAGTTTCGCAGGTATAAGGGGATGAGGAAGGAAGAGGAATATCACCTCATAAGGCTGAGCTCACTGGGATTGTGGTTGGTTGTCCATGACTTTCACAGGTTTGAGCAGGCGGGTGTTGCAGAGGGCTTCCACTCAGGGTTTCTGCACAAGGGTGATGGTAGTGGTTGGTATGAGCTTTCTAAAGGGCTTGGGGTCTCTTTTATGGTCCGGGGAGGGGAGGGGGTGGTGCTACCTCAAGCTCACCATTTCATCAATGGCTAGGGCATCCTAGGAGTACATTGGATAAAGTTTGCCTGCTGGATAAGATCAGGGCTGTACAGGAGGAAGGGGGGGGGGGGGGGTTGAGGTGGAGGAGAGAAATAGTTTGCTTCCCTTCTTAATTTGATTAATTTAAATTGTTCCCCTCTCCTAATTTGATTAATTTAACTGGCTCCCCCTCTCTTAATTTGATTAATTTAAATTGCTCCCCCTCTCTTAATTTGATTAATTTAAATTGCCCCCCTCTCTAAATTTGATACTTAATTTAAATAAAACCTAGGGTTGAGTTAAGGGTTCAAGGGTGGGTTTAGGTGAGGTATGCTTAGAAAGAAGGTGGCTATAGGCACACATTCTCTCTTTAGAGTGGGGTGATGCACCAATTTGGCTCTTAGGTGTGATGTAGGTCTACCCAAGTCAAGGTGAGGGGTGAGGGTTTCCAAAGGGTTAAGGGTGGGGTCAAGGTGCTCATGGGGTAGTAGGACTCCTGCGTCCCCCAAGTAACATGGGGGATGTTACAGTATAACCCCATATTCGTTGAGTAGGTTTCTCCCCCAGGACAGGTAATTCCAGAGCCTTTCGCCAGAGCAGGCGAAAAGGATTCCACCTGGATAGGCGGAAAGCCCCTGGAGTGGGCGAAACTCTTTGGATTAATGGCATTGAGTGTATCCCCTTCACTCAACGTTCTCAACGCTTTTTTCCTTGAGGCGTTGAGTGTAGATCCTTCACTCAATGCTCTCAGTGTTTTTTTCTTTGAGGCGTTGAGTGTAGCTCCTTCACTCAACACTCTTAATGCTTTTGGTCCTAAGGCATTGAGTGTAGGTTTCACACTCAATGCTCTCGACATTTTCTGAGTTAAGGCGTCGAGTATAGCTCCTTCACTCAACGCTCTCAATGCTTTTGTCCTAAGGCACTGAGTGTAGCTCTCGATCTCAACACATCAGTAATCGAACAGAGTTCCTTGGGCCTAGGATTGTCCATTCAGACAAGTGAAGTAGGCGCAAGGGCTTCCGCCTAGGTGTACGAGAAGCCTCCTGCCCAGTTTGGTCCAGAGGTAAATTTACCTACATGCCCTTGGAGGTCTGCATTTAGCTCCTCAGAACAGCGAAGTTTGGCTGTTGGTAGTTCACTTTGGGCTGCATATAGTCTTTTGGAATAGCAGAGCTACGCTGTTGGTAGACCAGATTTCAGGATTCTATAAATAGACCCACAGGGTATCTCAGAAGGCAAGTTTTCTCATTTTGCTGAAGTCTTACAGTGCTTTCTGAGGTATCCTTAGCTCAGCACTTGGCTAAGGTGGGGAAGTGCTCTGAGATCTTCCGGGTTAGTGGAGAGACCTCCGTGCTGTAGCTTACGGTCAGTTCTTTGGTTCCTTGCGGCTAGTCATGGGGTAGGGCTTCGGCTAAGCAGGTGTTAGCTACACCCCAGGGTCCGAACTCTCTTTGAGGGCCAGTTTTTTGTTCCAACATTTCTGGTGCGGTGAGCGTGGACCGTAGCTGATACAAGGAAATCTCAAGTTAAGACTCATGGCTAGACGCGAGGATAAGGGAGCAGGATCGAGAGGTTCTCCACCTCCAGTGAGTGGGGTGACGATGGGGATGCTGGAAGACTTCAGGAGGGAAGTATTGCAGACCATCCAGTTGGCTTTTGCTGCAAGTAGCAACTGGGCAACACCTCCGGTTCCAATAGTTACGACCCCTTCTTTGGATAAAAATGCTCCCGGACAACGTCCCTGGAAGGAAACTCTGGCAGAGAGTGCTGAGAGGGATATCATTGGGCGGTAACTCTTCCCTGGGCAGGCCAGTGCCGACAGGGTTAGCGAGCCAAGTTCGCAGGATGTGCCCTCTCGCCAGGTTGTGGGCGGGAGCCCTTTTAGTGAATTGATTGTCTCTACCCCAGTCCCCAATGGGTTCAGAGAACCAGATTTGTCTTACTACACTGGTAGGGATGACCCAGTGCAACATGTTTAGTGGTTCGAAGATGTCTTCTCCATTAAACAGATTTCGGATGCCTTCAAGTGCAGACTCTTCGCCATCAACTTGAAGGAGAAGGCTAGGGACTGGTTTCATCAACTTCCTGCAAGTTCCATCTATTGCTTTGAAGATCTGTGTCATGGGATCCTGTCAAGGTTCTCCATGTCAAAGAAGAGGAAGAAGGGGCAGAGAGCGTGTTCGCCATCAAGGAGAAGCCGGAGGATACGTTGGGACACTATGTCGATCGGTTCTAAGAGGAGACCGTTCTAGTTCAGGAGGTCCCAGGGTACATACTGATGCCCATGTTTACCCTGGGATTGATCTGAGTTCTTTAGCATGGAGATGAAAAGAGTGCCCCCTCTCTTTCGAAGAGCTGATGGAGAGGGCGGCGAAGGAGATAGAGATCGAGGTTGCATACCCTGCATTCGCCAAAATGCTGGCCAAATTGGCGGAGGAGGATTTGAAGGAGCCAAGAGCAGGGAAGCAGAGAGAGCAGAGAGAGGAGATGAGGTGAGAGGATCCCCGAGGTCAGGGGCACCAGGGGAAACACCAAGGTTGGGGGTATAGTGAGCCGAACAACTGGTTGGCCTGGAGGCCTCAAGAAGGTCCCCCTGAGGGCAGGGGGAATTTCAAGGTGGAGAGAACTTTCGCGGTTAGGGAAGGTTTAATCCGCCGGCTTGGAGGCAGGTGCGGAGGTCCCCTCTTCCGCAGCAGCAAGAGGTGATGGAAATCACCCGAGCAAGAGGAGAGAGAAGAGGAGCTAGGGGAGGAGGAAGGAGAAGAGAAGGTGTCGTGGCATTGCCTTTCTTTGACTTTTATCCAGAGGAGGATCACACGACGGTCACCTGCCCTGCATTTTTGGAAATGAGGGAAGCTAGGGGGTAAGTATAGCAGCAGCCGCCTGTGAGGATCAAGGAAGTTCTGCCAAAAGGAAGAGAGGATAGGAGAGAGGATAAGGCAGATGTGGTAGCTCGAGGAGGAATCAGAGTGATCCACGCGAGAGTAGGGATTGAGGCCACCCAAAAGGGTAGCTTCCAAACCATATGCAGGAGGAGTGTCACCTCGACCTCAATGACTCCCCCTATGAGGAAAATATCACCTTTTCATTGAAGGATATGCCGAACTACGAAGACTCATTTTGTGACGCCTTCGTGATCTAGACGGTCGTAGGGAACTTCATGGTCTATAGGATTTTGGTAGACAATAGGAGCTATGTGCACGTGATCTTCAAGAAGGTATTCGATGAGATGAAGGTGGAGGCTCAAACAGTGATGGCCTCAGATAGACCATTGTTCGGGTTCTCAGGGGAGAGGAAGGAAGTTGAGGGAGGGGTGGGACTGCACGTGACACTGGGAGGGGGTGTCGAGAATTTGTCGGTTCGTCATTGTTGAAGCTCTGAGCAGCTACAATTCCATCTTTGGGCGCCCCCTCATCAGCGCCTTTCATTGAATCCCCTACTCATTCCATCAATGTCTCAAGTTCAGCAGTGGAGGAGTCTAGGTACGAATTAGGGGAGATCCAAAGGTGGCAAGGTAGTGCTATATGATGGCTGTCAACACCATATCTTGGATGATAGAGGCGGAGGAGCTAGATAAGGAGCTGGTATTATAGGATGAGGTTGAAGAGGATAGGGAAGTGAGCGTAGTGGAGGTTGGGGAGAAGGCTGAGTAAAGGGAGTAGGGACAAGGTGAAGTAGGGGTAGAGGCCCAAGGGGGCAAAGAAGTGAAGTCACAGGGAATCCAGCTAGAGGTGATTGAGGTTGAGGAAGCAGGAGAAGAGGAAGAGCCCGCGCAGCGTGGAGCATCGAGGATTGGAGGGGAGCAATCCCAATTGGAGTCGGTAGAGGAGGTCATGTAGGTGGAGGTCTTCACCGGGGCGGGGAAGATCAAGCAAGTGAGGATCAGCGGCTGCTTGAGCCTTGAGGATCAGGAGAGGATACAAGAGTGCATCCAAAAAACATCAACGTCTTCGCTTAGAGCGCGACAGACATGTCAGGCATCGACACGAACGTGGCATGCCATCGTCTGAATCTTGACCCCAGGACATGCCCCATCCGCCAGAAAATGAGGACCGTCACTGTAAGCCCCCCATACCTTGCCCCAGGTTAGGCCGGAGGGGATCTTAATTGCCTAAGGCATCCTCCTAGTGCTCCTTAAGGGGTAACGACCCACTCTACTAAGCACTAGTTGGCTGCCTTGCTCGGCTTGAATCACAACATTCATATCATAGATTATTGCGTTAGCATTAACAAGAAACCACAACAAATATATATAACATTATATATTTAACAAAACCGCAAAAGGTCGTAGCCACTGTTTATACATAGAGCTCGTAGGCTATACAGTACTATAACTAACAACTCCTCTCTCACTCAACTCTGCTTGCTAGTGTTCACATCTCGAAACCTAAAGATGACGGGGGTGCCTCTGCTCGAGTAGTACTATCAGCTGGCATACCTTCCTGCAGCAACTGGTCGCTACAGAGCACCATCTCCTATGAATGGTTATTTAAATAACCGTTAGTCACAGAGCAACTGGTCGCCGAAGCATGTGAGGGTTAGTACACCATTTCATAAATAAGATAGGAGCAACCAAAAAGAGGTGTAGCATGATATAACTAGACTAAAAATAGTAATATACGTCAGTTATAATTTAGGCTCTACTAGCACTGCAGCATAACATATATTCCTAACCCGTACAAACATCACATGCATTCACATACTCTTACACATCACAGGTATTCACAGCCGCACACATACTGCAGGCATTCACAACCGCGTACACACCACAAGCATTCACAACCGCGCACACACAATTCTATGTCGATATAGTATGGACCACTTTTGTTCCAGCAGGGTAGCGAGCCCCGCGGGCCTCACCGATGTGGTCGTCGGTGATAGTGGCCAGTCCTGCCATTTCTGGGGGTGGTCGTACCGCATATCTCAGGCCCTAACATACATCCCCGAGTACTCTTGGATGTTAGCGACATCCAGCGATTAAACATTTTGGCCGACCAGCGGAGGAAACCCGATGGGGAAAACATAAAGGCAGGTCACCCGTGACACTCATCTCCCCGTCGCCTTGAGTCGTCGAACTTTCCGCACCGATACAATTGGTCTGCGGAAGTGACTGACCCACCACAGTTTACCGCAAATAATTTATAAACCATCAAACAGTTAATATTTCTAGCACGCTCTGAGTCTATGGCAGCCTGCCCTACTGTGCTTTAATCTTCGGGTAGTGACGCTCAGCTCAACTTTCGACAAGGAGCATGGGAGCATTTTATTTGGGGCTAAACCTAGAGGAATACCTCAACTCCGGTCATCCCCAACTAAGGCTCGACCTTAACAGATGGCTGCTCGTCAGAGAAGGACCCATGCTTATAATAGTAAATTATAGTAATGAAAATACGGTAATTAAAGCTGCTGATAATAAATGCTGCATAATGAGATGTGACCAGTACAAAACTGGAGTAGTACTGAAACAGAAGTATTGAACTAAAATGGACTTGACCAGTACGTGACTGGAGTAGTACTGAATTGAAAGTACTGAACTTAAATGAACTTTACTAGTACACGACTGAGTAATACTGAATTGAAAGTACTTAATTGAAATGAACTTAACCAGTACGAGACTGGAGTAGTACTGAATTAAAAGTACTGAAATGAATAAAGAAAGTGGACCAGTGCAAAACTAGAATAATCATAAAGAGAATGGTTAGTAATCCAATCACTCCATCCTGGAGACTTCAGTTCCATCTCCATTCTCAGGAGATACATTTAGTTTTATCTCCATTCACAGGAGGCTTATCAGTTCTATCTCCGTTCTCAGGAGGTTTCTTTGGGTTTCACCCATTATTAAGATCTGATAACAATTCAGTTGCGCCAATTTAATCATGGCTTAATCGGATCAGGGTGAAAGAATTGGTTCCTAAACACCTGGGGGGGGGGTGAATTAGTGTAATTCTTTTTTCTTCTAAGGCAGAACTTATAATTCAGTTAATTAGCAAACACAGATATTTCTACAGCTATCACAGCACAGAATTAATAATACCACACACAATCACAGATTGCATACTGATTTATAGTGGTTCCCCAAGGTCTGGGTACATCCACTTTCCCCCTTCGCCTATCTAGCAGTGTGGTAGATTTGGCCTAACTTCTTTCCTTCTTCTCAGATCCGCAGATCTTACAGCTCAGAACCCACACAAGGCTCCTACAACTCAGAGTGAGTCCACACTCCTACAGCTCAGGCAATCTGTCCTACCTCAGCCTTCAACAAGGCCTACAACTCAGAGATCAAAATATCCTACAACTCAGGCTCACAGCCCTACCTCAGCCTTCAACAAGGCCTATCACTCAGAGAACTTATCTCCTACAACTCAGCCTTTATAAATCAGGCTTACAACTCAGATCTTAAAAAAATCCTACAGAAAATAAATGTAAATCTACACTTTAACCACCACCCTGGTTGAGAGAGAAAGGATGGACAGTTTCTTGATCAGTTCTTGAAAGAATCTGACGTTAGAGATTGACCTGACTTAGCTTTCTTCAAAGCTTCTTGAATCTGAACACAGTAGGGTTGATCTCCTTTGAAGTTGATCTACAATCAGTTTCTTTCTTGAAATTCAGAAATCAATCTGAATTCTTCTTAGCAGACTGGTTCAAACTCTGCACTTGAGAGACTTGTTGATGTAAGTCCCTTTCTTCACTTGAATAGATGGAGCTCTCTCTCTCCAACTTCTTCTGAAGATTCTTTTGAATTCTTCTTTTAATTCTCTTGACAAAATCTGAGTAGATCACCACTTCAGAATGTCTTCTTAGATCTTCTGTTTAAAATCTTCTTCTAGTTTTTCGTTTATCTTATGTGTGTAATACTTCAATTATTATGCTGTTGATAGAGAATGTCCTTATATAGACTTTCTCCATGGTAACCGGCTGATCCGGTTTCTAACAAACTTCTGACAACGCTGACAGTTGCAGTAGACCGGTTGGTTATGACAGCTGTCAAGTCTTCCAGTTCTTGAAACTTTGTCTCTATCAGAAAAGTGTCGAGACTGAACTTCATCATGCATCGACACAAGTAGACTAAGTGTCGACACAAGCCTTGGTGGTGTCGACACAGCTCCCTTGGTGTTGACACTGCTTCTCGACACAGCTTCTGTAGAATGTATCGACACTAGTTCTATTGTGTCGACACAGTCACTTCTTCTCTTCACAAGAAATCAAATTTGTTGAAACTCTGTTATGTGTCGACACAAGTTCTGTGTGTCAACACAGTTGATGTCGACAAAGTCTTATGTGTGTCGACACTGCCTCTGTATGTCGACATAGTTGATATCGACTAAGTCTTCTCTGTGTGTCGTCACTGCCTCTGTGTGTCGACACAGTTTCTTCTGGTGTCGACACAGCCTTTCCAAGTGTCGACACAGTTGACTCCAAGTGTCGACACAGCTTTTCTCCAGTGTCGACACAAGCCTTCATAAGTGTCGACACAGCTTCTTTTGGTGTCGACTCATGGACACAGAAACTTTTTCCTGCATTCCTGCATTTTCTTAACCAACACGTATAGACTCAAAATAACATCAAATATACCTTGATGCATATCATTGAGTAAGGTGAGTCTTCTTCAAATCTGGTACACATTTTTTAATGTGCCCAACAATCTCCCCCTATTTGGAAAAGTCAAACCCTTAGTCAATGATATACTACATTCATAATAAACACACCTTATGATGTATAAAAACATTACATGACAGGGTAACTTATAAACAAAACATATATAAAAAGTCATCACAGAAATGATGCAAACATAATGAGAATTAATCATTATTTTGTTTAGACTTTCAAAAGTTTCTTAACAAAAGTTTATATAGTTTTTTAACACTAAAAATTACTGTGTTGTAAAATCTAGTAAATCTATCCTAAGGCTGCTCCGGCTCCTTGATGACTATTCCTTTGCCTGATTGGATCTTGGCTTGTACTGGAGCATCAGTATCTTCAGCTGGCTTCTTGCCCTTCAAATCTTTCTTCTTTTATTCTTCAGCCCTTATTCTTTGCCTTTCAAAATAGTGAAAAGGCTTTGGGAAATACTTGCTAGGCTCCTGAGAATTTGGAGGTAGCTTCCCAGCTTTTGCCTTTCTTCTATATTATAGAATAGCTTTCTGTCTAGCTTCATGCTTTTGCCATTCTTGCTCAGTGTACCATTTGCCCCTGTCATGGGTCTTGTCCTTCACAGCCTTCCAGGCAGTCAATATAATATTCCTTGAAGTAGGACTCCACTTCTCAAAATCAGGCTTCAACTTAGCCTGTTATCTAAATCGCTTCTTTGAAAGTTAAGCCTCTTGCTCCTTATTCACAACTGCCTCTGACATTTCTACGTTCTCAAGGATAACATTCTTAGTACCTTCTGGAGGGCTGTACATTGACTGTACTTCTTACTGAATCATCTCAAAATCTGCTGGAGGGTAAATAATCTGAGCAACTTCAGGTTGATCACCTTCTAAATAAGCAGGTTGCACACCTGACTCAGCTACATTATCATCATCACAGAGGGGTGGATATCCAAGGGTGGATCTGATGCTATTAGATATCCATTTAGCATGATCTGAGCCTGCTTTGACTAATAGTATCTCCCCCTTTATGACTTCTCTTTCAATATGATCTCTAAGGTCATCCTTCTGAAATCTTACTTGTTTATCTAGATAATTAACACCACCTTTATAAAATGACTTTATTTTCAGTAGCTGATCAGAAATGATCTTTTGTGAATTCTTAATAGTTGTTTGTACAACAGCTAATTCTTCCTAGAATTGTTTATCAAAATCAGACTTGGCTTTAACACTTGCCTCAGTCTGGGCAGCAGCAGTATTCTTTAACTCTGTAACAATCACATTATGTGATTCAGTCAGATTGTCATTCATACTTAGTTGATTTTCAAGGATATAGCATTGCTTAACAACTATATCATCAAGTTGAGTCTTTATGCCTACTTGTTATTTTGCAAGATAGACTACATCATTGCCACCTTTGTGGAAACAATCTGTCATTTCCTTCTTATTCTGATTGACTTCAAATCTTATGGATTTGATATCTTGTGCCAAGGAGAATTACAGATCTTTATGGGTCTCATCCATATATTTCTCCATGGCTATCCTTTGTTCATCTAACTTCACTTGCAAGGATACCAACAAAGAGCTATAATCAGTTGCTGGGCCAGGTTGTGGAGCAGTTTGCAAAGCCCTTTTATAGTTTTGGCTTCTTCTTTTGAAAACCATCAACTTTCTCTTCTTTGCTTGTATTTCTGCTTCATCTTCAAAAGCTGAGGTACTGGCAATATCAAATCTTTCTTTAGGACTAGGAGTCAATTCCTTTTCAGTCCTAGGTTGCTCCCCCTGAGTCCCTTGCTCCTCCCCCTCAGTCCTGACATACTCCCCCTCAATGTTAGCTTGCTCCCCCTCAGGTTCAGCTTGCTCCCCCTCAGTTCTTAATTGATCTATATCAGGGAATAACTCTTCAAGGGTAAACTCTTGTTGAGTTGGGATTTGAGGTACCACCAACTCAGGAGCATCAGCAGCTGTAGATGTATCCTTCATGATAGCATCCTGTGCTTGAGTGGTCTGGTCAGCATCAATCAAAGGCACAGTTAGTGTTTCATCCTTATTAATGAAAATTGATTGATTAATTTCTTGGATTACCTCAAGTATAGTTTGAGTAGCCATTTCACTTTCTAATTGTGTTGCCTCTGTTGGGTACATTGGAATAAATGTACCTGATTTGAAGAAGCCTCACCCTACTCAATGATATACATCAAAATGTATTTGATGTGGTTTGAGTTTTGTTATGTAGGTTAAGTATTTACAGGGAAAGCTGAAAAGTTTCTAAGTCCATGTGTCGACACCTAGAAGGAAAGTGTCGACACTTAAGAAGACTTGTGTCGACACCTAGAGAAGTAGTGTCGACACTTGGAGTAATTGTGTCGACACCAGGGATGCAGAGTCGACACCAGAAGGAAAGTATCGACACATACAGGTTGTGTCGACACTCAATGAAGAAATGTCCAGTGAAGTAGTGTCGACACTTAGAAGTAGTTTCGACACCCAGAGAAACTTTGTCAACATTAGAAAGTGTCGACACTTGGAGGCTGTGTCGACACTCAGCAAATTCAACAGAGTCTAAGTACAAGTGTCGACATAGTAAAGAATGTGTCGACACTCAGCAGAAGACTCAACATATGAAGTAAGTGTCGACACTAGGAGGCTGTGTCGACACTCAGCAAAGTTCAACAAATTCTAAGTACACGTGTCGACACAAAGGAGATGTGTCGACACTCAGCAAAAGTCTCAACAAAAAAAGAATGTGTCGACACAAGAAGCTGTGTCGACACTCAACAAGTATCAACACAGAAGGCATGTGTCGACACCAAGAAGATGTGTCGATACTGAACAAGTTCAACACAAGAAGATGTGTCGACACAAAGGAGTAGTGTCGACACTTAATAGAATTCAACTAAGTACTAAAGAACAAGGAGTTGTGTCGACACACAATATCAGTGTCGACACATATTGAAGAAGCTGTGTCGAGAAGTAAATTCTACAACACAAGGAGTTGTGTCGACACCTTGAAGGCTAGTGTCGACACTTAGTCTACTTGTGTCGACACTTAGTCTATAAGTGTCGAGACTTAAAGACAGACTGTCTCGACACTTTCAGACAGTTACAGATATTTCAAGAAGTGACTGGATGACTTGACAGCTGCAAATCCAGCCGGTCTACTACAACTGTCAGAGATGTCAGAAAGTCGTTAGAAACCGGATCAGCCGGTCACCATGAAGAAAGTCTATATAAAGGCTTATACATTCAACAGATGTTAAGTTGTTGGAAATCACCAAAGTGATCAAGTAATTCATTGAAGATTCAATTCAAGTGAAGATCTAAGTAGTTGGAGAGAGAGCTCCTTCCAAAAAGACAGCTGTTGGAACCAGGCTGTGAAGAAGGTTTCAGATTGAGATTTGAAACTTAAGTTGCAGTGATTGAAGATCAGCTGCAGAGAGACTCAACCCTATTGTGTTCTACATTCAAGAAGCTTTGAAGAAAGCCAAGTGAGGTTGATCTCAGCAGAGTTCTTCCAAGAACTCATCAAGAAACCTGTCAACTCTTCTCTCTTATTCTGAGTTGTAGGTATATATATTATATTCTTAATTTTTGTAGGATCCTTAGGGATCTGAGTTGTAAGCCTGAAATTATAAAGGCTGAGTGGTAGGGCCTGTGTGCCTGAGTGTAGGAGATTCATATCTCTGAGTGTAGGCCTTGTGGCTGAGTGTAGGTCTTTGTCAAGACTGAGTGGTAGGGCTGTTGAGCCTGAGTTGTAGGAGTGGTATCACTCTGAGCTGTAGGAACCTGGTTGGGGTTCTGAGTGTAAGATCTGAGGATTTGAGGAAAAGTGGAGGAGTTTGGCTGAATCTAGTACACTACTAGATAGGCGAAGGGGGAAAGTGGATGTACCAAAACCCTGGGGATCCACTATAAAGCTCTGTGTACTCTGTGTATGTGATTAATGCTGTGTATGCTGTTTATAGTTCTGTGAAATCTGTGATATAATCTGCCTAAAAGTTTAAAAAGATTAGGTCACCTATTCACCCCCTCTAGGTGATTATGTACAATTTCTTTCAAGTGGTATCAGAGCCAGGTTCCTCAAAAAGGACATAACTGTCTGAGTAGATCCTGTTGGCAGATTCAATCAAGTGCAGAATCAAGAAAATCAAGAAAATTGGTTCAACAGAGAATCAAAAAGAACTTGGATCCATGAAGTTGCCAATATGTAGAAAGGAGATTTTTGGCATCTGGAAAGAAAGGGTGAGACTATTTATGGAAGCCTCTAACCCTAGAATCTATATCACAGTTAAAGAAGGGCTATATGTGCCTATGAAAGTATCTGTGTTAGATGCAAATCAGAGAACACCAAAAAACTATTCTGAAATGACCAAGGATGAGATTATTCTGGCTACAATGGACAAAATGGCTCAGAATATCATTGTAAGTGCAATAGATGATGCTACATTTCAGAACCTGATACACTGTAAAACATCAAAGGAGATGTGGGATACTCTGAAAGTGTACATGGAGGGTTCTGAAGAAGTTAGACAGGACAAAAAGTCTTTGTTAAACCAAGAATATAAGAGCTTTAGACAAGGCAGGTCTGATAGTATAACAGAATGCTACAAGAAATTCTATAGGATTGTCAATGAGTTGATGTCCTATGGAAGAGAATTCAGCAATTATGAGCTGAATGATAAGTTCTTGAGGTCCCTAACAAAGGACTAGGACACCAAGATTTGTGCCATAAGGGAAATTGCCAAGTTAGTAGATATTCCTCCTCCAATATTGTTTGGAAAGCTGTTATCCTATGAAATGCAGCTAATGGTAAGGAAAGAAGAGGAGAAGACTACAAGAATTGAGCATAAAGAAAGAGCTGTGACATTCAAGACAGAAGCCACTAAGAAATATAAAAGTAAGTCTCCATCTCCTCCTCCAAAAGCTGCTGAGACTGAGTCAGATGAGTCAGAAAGCAAGAATTCTAAAAATAGTGAGAGTGATGAGGACTTTGCAGCCTTCACAAGACATTTTCAGAAATTCCTAAAGAAGAAATAGTGGAGGACTAAGCCATCCACTTCACAGAAGTCGTCAAAGAATGACAGGAGAAAGCCCAAGTCAAATAGAACTTCATCTTCAAGGATAGTTTGTTATTGTTGTAACAAACAAGGACATGTTATTGCTAACTGTCCAGAGAAGAGGAGAGAGTCAACAGATAAGAAGAAGACTCAAATCAAGGGCAAGAAGGAAAGGTCCTTTGTTGCTAAGAAGGACAAAAGCCTGTCAGATATGTCTTCTTCAGAAACTGATTCAGAAGCTGAAGCTTACATTGGACTGTTTGCTGAAGAAGAGGAAGAGGAGTTCATCCAGTTAATGAACTCTATATATGATCAAGAGGACAATCAGTGCCAGGGACTAATGGCATTATCAGAAGGAGATAAAATCTAGGATCAGCCTGGACCTAGTCAGGTACAAAATTGTTCTTCAAGTTTAGTTTCTTGTGCTGGTTCAGAATCAGATTCATCAGCATCAAGTGATGAGAGTGAATCTGAATCTGAAGGAGATATTCATCAATTGATTGATGAATATAGAGTTGTGTTGCAAGCTTTGAAGAAAAGTAAATCCTTGACCAAGAGTCAGGCTAAGGAGATTGCTAATCTCAAGGTGGCTGCAACAGATTTTGATAAGCTGATTGATCTAAAACTGAATGAGATAGCCAGGCTAAAGAACATAACTGTTATTCAGATGGGGACTATAACATTCAAGAATGATCAAATCAGAAATCTGGAGATTAGTCTTCAGAAGGAGAGAGACATAGTTGCAAGGTTTTCTAAACCAAAGTCTGTTCTACCTTTGATAGATGAATTTGTACATCAAAAGGGTAAAACTGGATTAGGGTTTACAAAACCTGCTAGGACTGTAAAGTCCAAGTCTAAGGGCAAAGCCCCAGTACTCAACAAGCCTGCTATAGATAAAAAACTAGGGTTGTACCTAAGCAAAGGTACAACAGATTTGAGTGCTGGTGTTGTGGCAAGGTTGGCCACTTTGCCATAGACTGTTGGCATAATTCTAGTGCCAAAGTGAGTAGCAATTTACCTGTTAGAAAAGTTACAGGTAGTTTTGTTAAGAGGCAAACTAACCAGCACCAAGGACCCAAGAATTCTTTGGGTTCTAAGGTCAACTAATCTGTTTTGCAGGTGAGTCCAAGTGGTCATGCCCCAATATGGTACTTGGACAGTGGATGTTCCAGGCACATGACTGGAACTAGGGGATTGCTAAAGGACTACACACCAATCAAGGATGGTCCTAAAGTTACCTTTGGTGGTTCTGAAAAAGGAATCATCAAAGGTTTTGGTAACATTTCTAGCAACTTTATAACAATTACTCAAGTGGCTTATGTTAAAGGTTTGAAACACAACCTCATTAGTATAAGTCAACTGAGTGATTTAGGATATGACATCTCATTTGTTAAAAATGGTTGTCATATCAGGAGGTCAAATGATCAAGAGATCATTCTGACAGGTTATAGAAAGAGAAATGTCTATTGCCTAGACATTATGAGTGAGAACAATGTTTCTCCAGTGTGTCTTGTAGCTGATGAGAAAGTCTCTCATTGTGTCAAATGGCACAAGAGGCTATCCCATCTCAACTACAAGACAATTGGTCAACTCTTTAGCAAAGAGTTAGTGAGGAATGGTCCTCAGGTTAAGTGTATTAAAGATGGGATATGCTCAGCTTGTCAAAAGGGCAAGCAGACTAGATCCACCTTTAATAGCATTGAAAACAAAGATGCTGTGAGGTGTTTATAACTCTTGCATATGGATCTCTTTGGTCCTATGCCAGTTCACAGCCTAGGTAGGAAGGTCTACACATTTGTGGTTGTAGATGACTACTCAAGATTTTTCTGGGTGTTCTTTCTTAGACAGAAATCTGAAACACCTAGTATCTTCTATAGTTTTGTCAAACAAATTCAGAATGAGTTAGACAGTACAGTGGTCAAAATAAGAAGTGACCATGGTACTGAATTCCAGTCTGATAGTATGACAAAACTATGTGAAGAATTTGGGATATTTCAGGAATTTTCTTCACCAAGAACACCTCAGCAAAATGGCATTACTGAAAGGAAAAATAGAACCTTGATTGAGGCTGATAGAACCCTATTAAGTGACACATCTCTCCCAGAATATTTCTGGGCTGAGGCAGTAAACACTGCATACCATGTAATTCCTATGAGATTGTGAAAGGCAAAAAACCAAATCTATCCTATTTCAGGATCATTGGTTGTAAATGCTATATACTTAACAATGAAAAGTCTTACTTGACCATGTTTGCTGCCAAATCCCAAGAGGGGATCTTTGTTGGGTACAACAACAATAGTAAGGTTTATAGGGTCTACAACATGTCTACTCAAGTTGTAGAAGAGTCAGTACATGTAGTATTTGATGAAACTAGACTCATTAACAATGAATTGTCTAGAAGTATTTGCAGCTCTACAGGTGTGACTAAGAAGATGGACAAGCTCACTATTGAAGAAGGATCTACTGCAAGTCAGCATGTAGATGATAGTGGCTGTTGTATAGGGGGGGTACTAGATGCACCTGATGCAGAAGAAGACCAAGGAGTGCAGCAAGTTGAAGAAGCTGAAGGAGTTCAACCTGAAGCCAGGTTGCCTCCAACTAGTAGACATCTAAAAGATCATCCAGCCAATCAAAGTATTGGTAATCTAAGTCAAGGGGTACAAACAAGGAGCAGAAATCTAAGTTCAGTACTCTACTCCATTTTTCTATCCCAAGTAGAGCCAAAGAAATTTGAAGAAGCCATCCTAGACCCTCATTGGATTGAGGCAATGCAAGAGGAGCTGAATCAGGTCAAGAGATGCAAAGTCTGGGATCTTGTTCCTAAACCAAAAGACCACAACATAATTGGAACTAAGTGGATCTTCAGGAACAAGATGGATGAATATGGAGTCATTATCAAGAACAAAGCAAGACTGGTTGCTAAGGGATATAGGCAGGAAGAAGGTATTGACTTTGATCAAACCTTTGCTCCAGTAGCCAGACTGGAGGCCATAAGGATGTTCTTAGCCTATGCAACCTATCAAGGGTTTAAAGTATACCAAATGGATGTTAAGTCAGCATTTCTGAATGGAAATCTAAAGGAAGAAGTCTATGTGGAACAACCATCAGATGCAGATTTTGCAGGCTGCAAAGAAGATAGGAAAAGTACAACTGGAACCTGTCAATTCCTAGGTGGAAGACTGATATCATGGAGTAGCAAGAAACAAATAAGTGTGGCTATCTCCACAGCAGAATCAGAATATGTGGCTGCAGGAAGTTGTTGTGCTCAAATTCTATAGATACAACATCAGCTAGAAGACTATGGTATTTAAGTAAGTAGAACACCACTATTTTGTGATTCTACTAGTGCTATTTCTATTGCAAACAATCCTGTCTCACATAGTAGGACTAAACACATAGAAATAAAATAACATTTTCTAAGGGAACATATGGAAAAAGAAGATATTTCACTAGAGTATGTTAATACAGATAATCAACTAGCTGACATGTATACTAAGCCTTTAGAAGAAACCAAATTAAATAGGTTTAAAATTGAATTAGGTATGATAAACTTAGAATAAGTTTTCAAAATTGGCTAAGTAAAAAGGTGTCGACACACAGAGTTGTCTGTGTCGACATAGAAAAGTGGTGTCGACACTTCAGAGAAAATGTGTCGACACATCTAGACAGTCAGTGTCGACACTTAAGAGAATTAGTGTCGACACATGATAAGTAGGTGTCGACACATCCAAGGTGGTGTCGACACTTAGGCTTTACTCAGAATTAGTCAAGTAAAGTCTCGACTAAGTGTCGAGCTAAGCTGTGTCGACACATAAACAAGTGTCGACACATATATTCTGTCGACTAAACTTGTGTCGACACATAGTTGTCGAGACATTATAAGTCTGTGTTGACAGTTTTCAACAGTGTCGACATAATTTGAGTATTTTGACGCGCCCTTTCATCTTCGATCCTAGAAAGGTATAAATAGGATTTCGCCATTTTCTATAGACATGCTCACCAAAGTTTCGAGACCAAACTTGTGTGTCGACACCTCTCTTCTCTATATTCAAATTTCTTCAAACCCTAATGACGCCCAAGCTAGAAGAGAATGTTAATGAAGGATACGACCCCGTGCGACATGCTTTTGATGATGCGGAACCATATATCAAAGGCGTGATAACCCTAATTGCAGAGACTGGGTTAGAATTTCTGGTTTCAGAGCCGATCAAGATTTGGAAGAAAGAAGTCTTGGAGTTCCTGAATGGAGCAACAATAGATGAATCTGGACTAAAGATTAAGTCTAGAGTTCATGGGGCAAAGGTGAAAGTTTCTTCCAAAAGTCTGAGAAGGGTACTTCAACTACCTAGGACTAAGGAAGAAGAAGATGTTACTGCTACAAAGACTAGAAAAGCATTAACATGGTGTGGACTGGATTCCAAGATGAAAATAGGATCCGTTTTCAATAGGAAGGGAATGAACATGTAGGGCAAATTTCTGTCTGAAATTGTTGGCAAAGTTATCTTGAGCAAGCCTGGAGGGCATGACAGAGTATCAGCTCCTATGTTTAGCCTCATGACAAGGTTTATTTTAAGCTACATACTGATTGGTCTGTAGAAGTGTTTGAGAAGATTAAGGAGAGCTTGAAGAAGCCCAATTTGGGTATGATTCTTAGTCTATACCTAGCTGGTTGTATACCAGAGATAATGACCCAAGCTACAGGATCCAAAATTAACCACATGAGAAGAATGGATTTGAGGATCTTCTCTAGGTGGGATAGGGTCTTGACCAAGGAAATGCCAACTCCTGAGAAGATAACACCACAGAAAAGGAAGAAGAAGTCAGCCCCTGTGGCTCAAGAATCCTCTAGTAGATCTGAAGAGCAAGTTATTTTTACTCCTGATGAAGAAGACACTGGAAATGCTGGCCAGTCACCTGCTAGACAAGAAGATGCACCAAGGCAGGGGGAGCTACCACATGCTAGCCTAATTCATCAGGATTCCACCCAGGGGGAGCCTTTACTTGTGGAAGAGCCAACTCCTCTAGAAAGTGAAAGAGCTACACAAACTATTCTTGAGGTAATAACTAAAATCAACCAATTAGATTTCCTTATTGAGAGTGAAGTTATGACAGACACATTATCTGTTGTTAATCAGCAACCTCAGATTCATAGTCAACCCCAAGATGTTATCATGGAGGACACATCTGTTGTAGATCAAGTGGTTGCTGATCAAGTTGTTGATGAGATAAGAGTTTCTCCACCTCATCCTCAACAGGAATTTACCCTAGAAGAGCTATTCCCAGATCTTCTACAAACAGACTTTGAGAAAGAAAGTGCTGCTGCGGAGGGGGAGAAGGTAATTATTGAGGGGGAGCAAGTGGAGAATATAGAAGAAACTGCAGGCAAAGAGACTGAGGTGCCAAAAGAGGCTAAAGGGCTACAAAGGACTGAGAAGGAGTTACCTCCAAGTCCTAAGGACAGAGTGACTATTGATAGCACATCTGCATCTGAAGATGAAGAGGATGCAAGGGCCAAGAAGAGAAAATTTCAAGTTTTCAAGAGGAGAAGCCAGTCATACAAAAAGGCTTTACAAACAATAGCACCACAGCCTACACTACAGCTAACACCATCTACAGATTATAGTTCTCTGATGGTAGCTTTACAAATTAAGCTTGATGAGCAAAGGCAAGCTCTGGAAAAGTATGTAGATGAAGGAAATAAATCTCTACAATTTGATCTTGCACAAGATATTAAGTCCATCAGATTTGAAATGAATCAGAATAAGAAAGAGATGACTGACTGCTTTCATAAGGGAGGAAATGCAGTAGTCTATCTAGCAACTCATCAAGAGAAGATCAAAGTTCAAGTGGATGAAATTGCAGTGAAGCAAGGCTATGTTCTGGAGAACCAGCTAAGGATGAATGATAATTTAATAGCTTCACACAATGCATTAGTCACAGAAATGAAGAATATAGCTACTGGTCAGACTACAGCTAATACTACTGCTAAGGAAGAGTTTGATAAGAAGTTACAAGAAGGGATCACTGCTGTTACTTCTGCAATTCAAGATTCTCAGAAGCTAATTACTGAAAAACTCCAAAGGTTAAAACCTTTCTACAAGGATGGAGTAAACTATCTGAATGCCCAGATAAGATTCCAGAAAGATGATCTCAGGGATCACATTGAAAGAGAAGTCATAAAGGGGGAGAGGGTATTAGTCAAAGCCGGCTCTGATCATGCAAATGGATTTCAAATTCCATCAGAGCCACCCTTGGATATCCTCCATTATGTGATGATGATAATGTTGCAGAGTCTGGGATTAATCCTGCATATCTTGGAGGGGAGCAAGCTGAAGTGGCTCATGCAAAATGGATTTCAAATTCCATCAGAGCCACCCTTGGATATCCTCCATTATGTGATGATGATAATGTTGCAGAGTCTGGGATTAATCCTGCATATCTTGGAGGGGAGCAAGCTGAAGTGTCTCAAGTAATTTACCCTCCACCAGACTTTAATATGATACATGCAGATATACAGTCAATGTATAGCCCTCCTGAGGGAGATCAGAAAGTCATCATTGAGAAAGTGGTTCAGCCAGTGCCAGAGGCTATACTGAAAGAACAAGAAGCCCAATTGTCTAAAAAGAGTTTCAGGGAGCAAGCTGAGTTGAGGCCTGACTTTGAACAATGGAGCCCCACTTCTAGGAATATTATCTTAACTGCATGGAAGGCTGCCAAGGATAATATCCAAGATAGAAACAAGTGGTATTCTGAACTGGAGTGGAGGATGCATGAGTCCAGGCAACAGGAAATTGTGTAATATAGAAGAAAGACTAAGATGAGAAAGCTACCTCCTACTGCCCAGGAGCCTAGCAGGTACTTTCCTAAGCCTTATCATTACTTTGAAAGACAAAAGATCAAGGCTAAAGATTTGAAAAAGAAGGATCTTAAAGGGAAGAAGCCTGCTGCTGCTGAAGATGCTGAAGCCACAGTCCAAGCAAAGATACAGTCTGGAAAGGGCATAGTTATCAAGGAACCTGAGCAACAATAGGATAGAATTTATCTTTTGTTTATAATTGTAATCACTTGTATTAAACCTTCTGTAAACTTTTGGATAATGAAAACATTGAAGTTCTTAGAACTATGTGATATGTGATAAATTTATTACATTATTGTTCTGAGATGATATCTGTGTATACATGTTTTGTTTAATGCATGTTTATGTACTTACCCTGTTATATAATCCTGTTTTACATCATACTGTAATTTTGTTATGTATGGTGTATATCATTGACTAAGGGTTATGACTTCTCCAAATAGGGGGAGATTGTTGGTTATATTGGAATAAATGTACCTGATTTGAAGAAGCCTCACCCTACTCAATAATATACATCAAAATGTATTTGATGTGGTTTGAGTTTAGTTGTGCAGGTTAAGTATTTGCAGGGAAAGCTGAAAAGTTTCTAAGTCCATGTGTCGCCACCCAGAAGGAAAGTGTCGACACTTAAGAAGACTTGTGTCGACACCTAGAGAAGTAGTGTCGACACTTGGAGTAATTGTGTCGACACCAGGGATGCAGAGTCGACACTAGAAGGAAAGTGTCGACACATACAGGTTGTGTCGACACTCAATGAAGAAATGTCCAGTGAAGCAGTGTCGACACTTAGAAGTAGTGTCGACACCCAGAGGAACTTTGTCGACATTAAAAAGTGTCGACACTTGGAGGCTGTGTCGACACTCAGCAAATTCAACAGAGTCTAAGTACAAGTGTCGACATAGTAAAGAATGTGTCGACACTCAGTAGAAGACTCAACACATGAAGTAAGTGTCAACACTAGGAGGCTATGTCGACACTCAGCAAAGTTCAACAAATTCTAAGTATAAGTGTCGACACAAAGGAGATGTGTCGACACTCAGCAAAAGTCTCAACAAAAGAAGAATGTGTCGACACAAGGAGCTGTGTCGACACTCAGCAAGTATCAACACAGAAGGCATGTGTCGACACCAAGAAGATGTGTCGACACTGAACAAGTTCAACACAAGAAGATGTGTCGACACAAAGGAGTAGTGTAGACACTTAGCAGAATTCAACTAAGTACTGAAGAACAAGGAGTTGTGTCGACACACAATATCAGTGTCGACACATATTGAAGAAGCTGTGTCGAGAAGTAAAATCTACAACACAAGAAGTTGTGTCGACACCTTGAAGGCTAGTGTCGATACTTAGTCTACTTGTGTCGACACTTAGTCTATTAGTGTCGAAACTTAAAGACAGACTGTCTCGAAACTTTCAGACAGTTACAGATATTTCAAGAAGTGACTGGATGACTTGACAGCTGCCAATCCAGCCGGTCTACTGCAACTGTCAGAGATGTCAGAAAGTCGTTAGAAACCGGATCAGCCGGTCACCATGAAGAAAGTCTATATAAAGGCTTATACATTCAACAGATGTTAAGTTGTTGGAAATCACCAAAGTGATCAAGTAATTCATTGAAGATTCAATTCAAGTGAAGATCTAAGTAGTTGGAGAGAGAGAGCTCCTTCCAAGAAGACAGCTGTTGGAACCAGGCTGTGAAGAAGGTTTCAGATTGAGATCTGAAACTTAAGTTGCAGTGATTGAAGATCAGCTGCAGAGAGACTCATCCCTATTGTGTTCTACATTCAAGAAGCTTTGAAGAAAGCCAAGTGAGGTTGATCTCAGCAGAGTTCTTCCAAGAACTCATCAAGAAACCTGTCAACTCTTCTCTCTTATTCTGAGTTGTAGGTATATACATTGTATTCTTAATTTTTGTAGGATCCTTAGGGATCTGAGTTGTAAGCCTGAAATTATAAAGGCTGAGTGGTAGGGCCTGTGTGCCTGAGTGTAGGAGATTCATATCTCTGAGTGTAGGCCTTATGGCTGAGTGTAGGTCTTTGTGAAGACTGAGTGGTAGGGCTGTTGAGCCTGAGTTGTAGGAGTGGGATCACTCTGAGCTGTAGGAACCTGGTTGGGGTTCTGAGTGTAAGATCTGAGGATCTGAGAAATAGTGGAGGAGTTTGGTCGAATCTAGTACACTACTAGATAGGCGAAGGGGGAAAGTGGATGTACCCAAACCTTAGGGAACCACTATAAAACTGTGTGTACTCTGTGTATGTGATTGATGCTGTGTATGCTGTTTATAGTTCTATGAAATCGGTGATATAATCTGCCTAAAAGTTTGAAAAGATTAGGTCACCTATTCACCCCCTCTAGGTGATTAGGTACAATTTCTTTCAGCCTCTTCCTCAAGATGAGGCTCCCCCTGCACCTGAGCACCATCTGTAATTTCTTGTGCAGGAGATTTTTTAGGAATCTCTGGCCTCTCTTCATCAGGCATGTCCTTTGTTAAGACTCTGTCCCATCTGGAGATTATCCTTATTTCCATCCTTCTCATATGGTTGATCTTTGAACCTGCAGTCCGTTCCATTACTTCTGGAATTGTCCCAGCCAAGTATAGACTCATGATTCTTCCCAGATTTGGCTTCTTAATACATTCCTTAATCTTTTCAAAGATTACTGCAGACCAATCTGTGTTTAGTCTGAAGATAATCCTAGTCATCAAGCTGAACATATAGGCTGAAACCCTATCATGTCCACCTGTCTTGCAGAGAATGACCTTTCCAATCACTTTAGAAAGGAATTTGCCTTGTAGATTCATCCCTTTCCTGTTCATTGCAGATCCAATCTTCATGGTGTAATCCAATCCACACCACTGAAGTGCTTCCCTAGTATTTGATGAGGGTAATTCTTCTTCTTCCTGAGTTCTTGGGAGTTAAAGAGTTTTCCTCAAGCTCTTCAAGGTAAGTTTAACTTTAGCTCCTTGAATTGTAGATTTGATCTTAAATCCAGTCGAATCTAAAGTAGCTGCGCCATAGAATTCCAGTATTTCTTTCTTCCATATCTTTGTAGGTTTAGATACCAGAGATTCCAAACCATTTTCTGCAATTAGGGTTACTACTGCTTTAATCTCAGGTTCTGCATTATCAAAAGCATTGCGAACCAGCTCATATCCTTCGTTGACGTTATATTCAAGCTTTGGCGCCATTGGGGTTAAGAGAAATCTTGGATTGAGAAGAGAGAATTTGTCGACACAGGGTTTTGGTCTCGAAAATATGGAGAGTGTGTCGACAGAATATATTGTTGACCTATTTATACCCTTCTAAAGAATGAAGGTCAAAAGTCACGTCAAAATTCTCTTAATGTGTCGACACAGTTGAAATGTGTCGACACAGAATTCTAATGCCTCGACAGAAGTGTTGACTTCTATATGTCGACACAATTCTATTTGTCTTGGTCGTGTTCGACGAAGATCCTGTGAAGTCGATGATCTGAGGTCGACGAATCTGCGCTCGATGATATGTGTCGATTCTGCGCTCGACAATCAATTGATTCTGCGCTCGACTAAATCTGTGTGTTGGTCCTAAGTGTCGACACCACTTCTGGATGTGTCGACACTACTTCTCTGAAGTGTAGACACCAATTTTCTGGATGTGTCGACACCACTTCCCTAGAGTGTCGACACCAACTACTATGTGTTGACATAGACAACTTTTTATGTCGACACAATTTTACTTAGCCAAATTTGTTAAACTAATTTATGTTCAACATTCCTAATTCAATTTTGAAATTATTGAATTTAGTTTCATCTAAAGGCTTTGTGAACATGTCAGCAATTTGTAAATCAGTGTTAACAAATTCTAAAGAAATATCTTCTTTCTCTACATGATCTCTAAGAAAATGGTATCTTATTTCTATATACTTTGTTCTACTATGAGAAACAGGATTATGAGCAATAGAAATAACACTAGTAGAATTACATAATAATGGAGTTCTACTTACCTGAATACCATAATCTTCTAACTGATGTTGTATCCACAACAGCTGTGCACAACAGCTTCCTGCAGCAACATACTCAGACTCAACTGTGGAAATTGCCACACTAGTCTGCTTCTTACAGCTCCATGACACCAGTCTTCCTCCTATAAATTAACAGGTACTTGTTGTGCTTTTCCTATCTACTTTGCAACCTGCAAAGTCTGCATCTGAATAGCCCATTAGTAAAAAATCTCTATTCCTAGGATACCAAAGGCATAGATTAGGTGTGCCCTTAAGATATCTCAAAATCCTTTTGACTGCAGTATAATGAGATTCTTTAGGGCGGGATTGGTACCTAATACAGACACATGTAACATATATGATATCTGGTCTACTAGCAGTCAGATAAAGGAGGGAGCCAACTATCCCTCTATATATAGATTCATCTACAAGTTTCCCTGCATCATCTTTGCTTAGAGACATACTTGTCCCCATTGGATTTCTCATGGTAGTGGATGATTCCATACCATACTTCTTAATTAACTCCAGGGGGAACTTAGACTGAGATATGGAAAGACCATCATCAGTCTATCTTACATGGAGTCCCAAAAAGAACTTAAGTTCTCCCATATTGCTCATTTCAAATTTCCCTTGCATAAATTTTGCAAACTTTCTACAGATGTTATTTTCAGTAGAACCAAATATTATGTCATCAACATATATTTGGACTAGGATGATCTTTCCTTTGGATTCTCTAAGGAATAGAGTCTTATCTATTTTCCCCCTTGAGAATTTGTTCTCAATGAGGAAATTAGACAGGGTTTCATACCAAGCCCTTGGAGCTTGTTTTAACCCATACAAAGCTTTCCTAAGTCTATAAACATAATTTGGTTTGAGAGGATCAACAAAACCTGAGGGTTGTTCTACATAGACCTCCTCTTTTAAGTCTCCATTTAAGAATGCTAACTTAACATCTATTTGGAATACTTTGAAGCCTTGATATGCTGCATAGGCAAGGAATAGCCTGATTGCTTCCAACCTTGCCAATGGAGCAAAAGTCTGATCAAAGTCAATGCCCTCTTCCTCCCTGTATCCTTCGGCAACTAGTCTTGCCTTGTTCTTCACTATGATCCCACTCTCATCAAGCTTGTTTTTATAAATCCACTTTGTCCCTATGACATTGTGGCCCTTTGGTTTTTGAACCAACTCCCAGACCTTGCACCTTCTGAATTGATTTAACTCCTCCTGCATAGCATCAATCTAGTATGGGTCTTGAATAGCTTCTTCAAATCTCTTGGGTTCCAATTGAGATAAGAAGCTTGAGCAAAGAACTGTATTTAAGTTCTTGCTCCTTGTTTGTACTCCATATCTTGGATCACCAATGATTTGGTGTGCAGGATGATCCTTTAACTGTCTAACTGCTGGAGGTAATCTATCAATAGTTTGACCTTCTTCAATCTCTTCATTATGCTGCACCTCATGGTCTTCATTTTCCTCTTGAGTGTCTTGTACTCCCCCGGGACAGCAACTACCATTTTTCTCATCCTGCTTTGGAGTTGGATCTTATCTGATAGTAAGCTGGTCCATCTTCTGCTGTATACCTGTGGAGCTACAAGAACTACTAGTCAACTCACTGTTAATGAGTCTAGATTCATCAAATATGACATGAACAGACTCTTCTACAACTTGAGTAGCCAAATTGTAGACCCTATAAGCCTTGTTATTGTTGTTGTACCCAACAAATATCTCATCTTGGGATTTGGCAGCAAACTTAGTTAGGTGAGACTTGCCATTGTTAAGCACATAGCACTTACAACCAAAGATCCTAAAATAGGATAAGTTTGATTTTCTGCCCTTCATAACCTCATAGGTTGTCTTTTTGTGGCTTTTGGTGATGGAAGCCCTATTAAGCACATGACATGCAGTGTTTACTGCCTCAGCCCAGAAATATTCTGGGAGAGTAGTGTCACTCAATAGTGTTCTTCCAGCCTCAATCAATGTCCTATTCTTTCTTTCAGCAATGCCATTTTGCTGAGGTATTTTAGGTGAGGAGAATTCCTGATGAATCCCAAATTCTTCACACAACCTTGTCATACTTTCAGATTATAATTCAGTTCTATGGTCACTTCTGATTTTGACCACTGAACTATCTAATTCATTCTAAATTTGTTTGACAAAATTATAGAAGACATTTAGGGTTTCATATTTCTGCCTCAGAAAGAATACCCATGAAAATCTAGAATAGTCATCTACCACCACAAAAGTATAGACCTTCCTACCTAGACTATGAACTGGCATAGGACCAAATAAATCCATATGCAAGAGGAACAAGCACCTCACCGAGTCTTTGGTTTCTAGGCTATGAAAGGAGGATCTAGTCTGCTTGACTTTTTGACAAGCTGAGCATATCTCATCCTTATATCACTTAACTTGAGAACCATTCCTCACTAACTCTTTACTAAAGTGTTGGCCAATAGTCTTGTAGTTAAGATGAGCTAGCCTCTTGTTCCATTTGACACAATGAGAGGCTTTCTCATCAGCCACAAGATAGATAGGAGAATTTTTATTCTCACACTCAAAATTTAGGTAATACACATTTCTACTTCTATAGCCATTTAATATGACTTTTTGATCACTAGACCTCTTGATATGACACCCATTCTTGACAAATAAAATTTCATATCCACGATCACTCAGCTGGCTAATGCTTATTAGGTTGTGTTTCAAACCATTCACATAAGCCACTTGAGTGATAGTGATTAAGTTGTTAGAAATGTTACCAAACCCTTTGATGAATCCTTTTTCAGAACCACCAAAGATTACTTTAGCCCATTCAGTATTAGTGAGTAGTCCTTCAGCAATCCTCTTGTTCCAGTCATGTGCCTAGAACATCCACTGTCCAAGTACCATATAGGGCCATGACAACTTGGACTCACCTGCAACAAAGATTACTTAACCTTAGAACCCAAATAACTTTTGGGTCCTTGGTTCAAGTTAGCCTGAAACTTGACAAATCTGCCTGCAACTTTTCTAACAGGTAGATTGCTATTCTCCCTGACACTGATATTGTGCCAACAGTATAAGGCATAATAACCTATCTTTCCATAACACCAGCACTCATACTTATTATACCTCTTTTTAGGTACAATCTTAGCTGTATTGTTAGCAGCAGATCTCTTATTTTGTGCTGGGGATTTGCCTTTCTTATTGGACTATGCAGCCCATACAGTTCTCTTAAAGCATAATCCTGTCTTACCCTTTTGAGATACAAAGTCATCAATTAGGGGTAGGACAGATTTTGGCTTAGAGAAACTAGCCACTATCTCCTCTTTCTGAAGTCTGTCTTCCAGACTTTTGATCTGATCATTTTTGAATGTGATTGTACCCATCTGAATAACAGTTATGTTTTTCAGCCTAGAAATCTCATTCATCTTCTGATCCAGCAGCTTCTCTGAATCAGATGCAGCCAACTTAAGAGCTGCAATTTCCTTAGCCTGATTTTTGGCTAGGTGTTTGCTTCTCTTGAGTGCCTGCAATAAATCCTCATATTCATCTATAAGCTGATGAATATCTCCTTTAGATTCAGACCCATCCACATCTTTTGATGCAGATGCATCCGATTCTGACCCAGTGAAGTAATCAGAATCTACAGATGAACTTTTTACCTTACTGGGGCCAGGTTGATCCTGGCACTGGTCTTCTTCATACATAACCATCAGTCCTTTGCACTGATGGTCTTCTTTCTCATAGATAAAGTCCATTAATTTCAGGAACTCATCCTCTTCTTCTATTGCAAACAGGCCAATATAGGCCTCAGCCTCAGATTCAGACTCTAAAGTTGATTGAGCTGTCCAACTTTTCTCTTTCTTAGCTACCAAGGATTTCTCCTTCTTGCTCTTGTGCTGAGACTTCTTTTTATCCGTAGACTCCTTCCTTTTGTCTGGACAGTCAGCTACAATATGTCCAAGTCTATTGCAATAGTAGTAAATAATCTTTGATGTAGTTGACTTGCTAGGCTTTGTCCCACTCTTGTCCTTCCTGTATGATTTTCTTTTCTAATAATAGTCATCCTTAGACTGAGATGAACATGACTTAGATTTCCACTGCTTCTTCTTTAAGAATCTCTGAAACTGCCTAGTGAAAGCAGCAAAGTCTTCATCTAAATTACTGCTATCTGAACTGGGATTATCAGAATTTTAGGAGTTCACTTCTACATCTTTCTTAGGAGAATATGGAGACATTCTCCTATTCTTCCTTCTGGCTTCTACCTAGAAGGCCACAAACTTTTCTCTATGGTTAACCTTTGTATATTTTTCTTCCTCCTTTCTGGCTAACAACTGCATCTCATATGACAGCAATTTACCAAACTGTGTTGGAGGTGAAATCTCTGCCAGTCTGGCCACTTCCCTTATGACACAAATCTTTGTATCTCAATCCTTAGTCAAAGACCTAAGGAATTTGTCATTCAGCTCATATGTACTGAAGATTCTTCCATAGGACATTAGTTCATTTACTATTATGTAGAACTTCTTATAACATTCAGTTATACTAGCAGACTTGGCTTATCTGAAACTCTCATACTTTTGATTAAACATTGACTTTCTATCTTGCCTAACCTCTTCAGAACCCTCCATGTAGACAACCAATGTATCCCACATTTCCTTGGAAGTTTTGCAATGAATCAGATTCTGGAATGTTGAATCATCTATGTCACTCACTATAATATTATGTGTTCATTTATCCATTATAGCCAAGATGATCTCATCCTTTGTCATTTCTGAAAAATCTTTAGGAATCCTCAGATTAACATCAAGAACAGAAACCTTCATTGGAATATATGGTCCTTCCTGAACTGTTATATAAATTCTAGGATCAGATGCCTCCATTAATAATCTGACCCCCTCCTTCCATATTCCAAAAATTTCCTTCCTGCAGATAGGCAACTTCATTGAACCAAGTTCTTTATGGTTTTCTCATGAACCCATCTTCTTTAACTTATTTCTGCCTCACAGATCTTACTCAGACAGTTATGTCTTTCTTTGAGTAACCTCCCTATGATACCACTTGAAAGAATTGGTTCCTAAACACCTAGAGGGGGGGGGGTGAATAGGTGTAATTCCTTTTTCTTATAAGACAGAACTTATAATTCAATTAATTAGCAATCACAGATATTTCTACAGCTATCACAACACAGGATTAATAATACCACACACAATCACAGATTGCACACTGATTTATAGTGGTTCCCTAAGGTCTGGGTACATTCACTTTCCCCCTTCGCCTATCTAGCAGTGTGCTAGATTTGGCCTAACTTCTTTCCTTCTTCTCAGATCCGCAGATCTTAAAGCTCAGAACCCATATAAGGCTCCTACAACTCAGAGTGAGTCCACACTCCTACAGCTCAGGCAATCTGCCCCACCTCAGCCTTCAACAAGGCCTACAACTCAGAGATCAAAATCTCCTACAACTTAGGCTCACAGCCCTACCTCAGCCTTCAACAAGCCTTACCACTCAGAGAACTTATCTCCAACAACTCAGCCTTTATAAATCAGGCTTACAACTCAGATCTTAAAAAGATCCTACAGAAAATATATGTAAATCTACACTTTAACCACCACCCTAGTTGAGAGAGAAAGGATGGACAGTTTCTTGATCAGTTCTTGAAAGAATCTGACGTTAGAGATCGACCTGACATAGCTTTCTTCAAAGCTTCTTGAATCTGAACACAGTAGGGTTGATCTCCTTTGAAGTTGATCTTCAATCAGCTTCTTTCTTGAAATTCAGAATCAATCTGAATTCTTCTTAGCAGACTGGTTCAAACTCTACACTTGAGAGACTTGTTGATGTAAGTCCCTTTCTTCACTTGAATAGATGGAGCTCTCTCTCTCCAACTTCTTCTGAAGATTCTTCTGAATTCTTCTTTTAATTCTCTTGTCAAAATTTGAGTAGATCACCACTTCAGAATGTCTTTTTAGATCTTCTGTTGAAAATCTTCTTCTGGTTTTTTGTTTATCTTATGTGTGTAATACTTCAATTATTATGCTGTTGATAGAGAATTTTCTTATATAGACTTTCTCCATGGTAACCGGCTGATCCGGTTTTAAAAAACTTCTGACAACACTGACAGTTGTAGTAGACCGGTTGGTTATGGCAGCTGTCAAGTCTTCCAGTTACTTCTTAAAACTCTGTCTCTATCATCAAAGTGTCGAGACTGAACTTCATCATGTGTCAACACAAGTAGACTAAGTGTCGACATAAGCCTTGGTGGTGTCGACACAGCTCCCTTGGTGTTGACACTGCTTCTCGACACAACTTCTGTAGAATCTGTCGACACTAGTTCTATTGTGTCGACACAGTCACTTCTTCTCTTCACAAGAAATCAACTTTGTTGAAACTCTGCTATGTGTCGACACAAGTCCTGTGTGTCAACACAGTTGATGTCGACAAAGTCTTTTGTGTGTCGATACTACCTCTGTGTGTCGACACAGTTGATGTCTACTAAGTCTTCTCTTTGTGTCGACATTGCCTCTGTGTGTCGACACAGTTTCTTCTGGTGTCGACACAACCTTTCCAAGTGTCGACACAGTTGACTCCAAGTGTCGACACAGCTTTTCTCCAGTGTCAACACAAGCCTTCATAAGTGTCGACATAGCTTCTTCTGGTGTCGACTCATGGACTTAGAAATGTTTTCCTGCATTCCTGCATTTTCTTAACCTGCACGTATAATCTCAAAATAATATCAAATATACCTTGATGCATATCATTGAGTAAGGTGAGGCTTCTTCAAATCTGGTACACATTTTCCAATGTACCCAACACAGGGGAAACTTATTATGAGTTACATTTTTATTATTTATCCGATAATAAATAGTAATTCGATTGTTTGCATCGGATTGAATCCGAGAATTTTGTTAGAGAGAGCATTCTTCCTCGAATTTCAACCTCAAAAAATCATTTCCAACACATGATGGAAATTCTTAACCCGGACCAAGGTTGTGGATTATTTTTCTCAAAGCTCGTACTTTCATCTTCTGAATATACCCAAAATGCTCGAGAGATATTTGAAAATGAGGCGTTCGATGGTTTGCAAAAACACCGAAATACTTAGTGCTGGAAATCTTGCCTCGATAACTCTCGTTGATTACTCAATTGAACTTAATATTCAATATATAAAATGGTCGCATACTTCAAAATGACCCCAGTGTTGAGGCTGGGGTATTAACGCTTTTGGTCCTAAGGCGTTGAGTGTAGGTTTCGCTCTCAACACTCTCAACATTTTATGAGTTAAGGCGTCGAGTGTAGCTCCTTCACTCAACGCTCTCAATGCTTTTGTCCCAAGGTACTGAGTGTAGCTCTCGCTCTCAACACATCAGTAACCCGACAGAGTTCCATAGGCCTAGGATGGTCCATTCAGACAAGTGAAGTAGGCGCAAGGGCTTCTGCCTAGGTGTGCGAGAGGCTGCCCGCCCAGTTTGGTCCAGAGGTAAATTTACCTCTATGCCCTTGGAGGTCTGCATTTAGCTCCTCATAATAGTGGAGTTTGGATGTTGGCAGTCCACTTTGGGCTGCATATAGTCTTTTGGAACAGTGGAGCTATGTTGTTGGTAGACCAGATTTCTGGATTCTATAAATAGACCAACAAGGTACCTCAGAAGGCAAGTTTTCTCATTTTGTTGAAGTCTTACAGTGATTTCTGAGGCATCCTTAGCTCAGCACTTGGCTAAGGAGGGGAAGTGCTCTGAGATCTTTCGGATTTGTGGAGGGACCTCCGTGCTATGGCCTAGGGTCAGTTCTTTGGTTCCTTGCGGCTAGTCATGGGGTATGGCTTGGGCTAAGCAGGTGTTAGCTACACCCCAAGGTCCAAACTCTCGTTGAGGGCCAGTTTTTTGTTCCAACATTTCTGGTGCGGTGAGCGTGGACCGTAGTTGATACAAGAAAATCTCAGGTTAAGTCTCATGGCTAGACGCGAGGAAAAGGGAGTAGGATCGAGAGGTTCTCCAACTCCAGCGAGTGGGGTGACGATGGGGATACTAGAAGAATTCAGGCGGGAAGTCTTCCAAACCATCCAGTTGGCTTTCACTGCGAGTAGCAACTGGGCAACACCTCCAGTTCCAATAGTTATGACCCCTTCTTTGGGCAAAAATGCTCCTGGACAGCATCCCAGGAAGGAAACTCTGGCAGAGAGTGCTAAGAGGGATATCGCTGGGCAGGAACTCTTCCTCTGGCAGACCAGTGCTGACAGGGTTAGCAAGATGAGTTCGCGGGATGTGCCCTCTCGCCAGGTTGTGGGCGGGAGCCCTTTCAGTGAATTGATTGTCTCTGCCCCAGTCCCCGATGGGTTCAGAGAACCAGATATGTCTTACTACACGGGGAGGGATGAACCAGTGCAACATGTTCAGTGGTTTGAAGATGTCGTCTCCATTAGGTAGATTTTGGAAGCCTTCAAGTTCAGACTCGTCGCCATCACCTTGAAGGAGAAGGCTAGGGACTGGTTTCATCAACTTCCTGCAAGTTCCATCTATTACTTTGAAGATCTGTGTCATGGGATCCTGTTGAGGTTCTCCACATCAAAGAAGAGGAAGAAGGGGGCGGAGAGCTTGTTCGCCATCAAGCATAAGCTGGAGGAGACGTTGGGACACTATGTTGATCGGTTCTAAGAGGAGGTCCTTCTAGTTCAGGAGGTCCCGGGGTACACACTGATGCTCGTGTTTACCCTGGGATTGATCTGAGTTCTTCAGCATGGAGCTGAAACGTGTGCCCCCTATCTTTCGAAAAGCTGATGGAGAGGGCGGCGAAGGAGATAGAGATCGAGGTTGCATACCCGGCGTTCGCCAAAAGTTGGCCAAATTAGTGGAGGAGTATTTGAAGGAGTCAGGAGCAGGGAAGCAGAGAGAGCAGAGAGAGGAGAGGAGGTGAGAGGATCCCTGAGGTCAGGGGCACCAGTGGAAATACCAAGGTTGGGGGCATAGGGAGCCGAACAACCGGTTGTCCTGGAGGCCTCAAGAAGGTCCCCCCTGAGGGCAGGGGGAGGATTTCAAGGTGGAGAGAACTTTTGCAATAGCAATAGGTGATGGCAATCACCCGAGCAAGGGGAGAGATAAGAGGAGCTAGGGGAGGAGGAAGGAGAAGAGAAGGTGGCCCGCACAATCCACTCACTCGCCTTGCTCAGACACCCACCAAATTGTGAAGCAGTGCCAGCAACCAGCAAACCTTTTCTCTTCTTTTTAAGCATTCACTACACAACCACCGAAACCAACTCAAATCACATTTATTTTACCCTCAAAATTAATTTTCTATGAATTGATTCAAGCCCCAACCGGTATTCCTTAAGAGATCGATGTTTGGGGATCCACTCCCATTTTAAATTACTTATGGGACTGGTGCACTTGCCGTCAGCGCGTTCAATAGTCAATTAAACTATGTGGATTCTCTTCTATTCCCCAAATGCATCTTAAAGCATGTGTAGAGGGAAAGGAAAAAGTGCACAGTCGTTTTTATGAGTAAATCGAGTGACTAGAGAGAGTTTGTTTTATAAAACAGCTAGTAAGGGGTAATTATAAATGACTCAAATTATAAGAAGGCCTATACATTCTTATAAGTTGAGGGTATGAAGTCTTATGAGCTTCTCCATAATTGCAGAGCTGAATCTTAAGCAAAGGATAAAGTCTCTACTCCATCAAAGGAGAGATCTATTGCCTTATGAGCTTCTCCGTAAATTACTGTTTTGAATATTTCCAAAGAGACAACACAAGAGGCTACACTCAATTAGGGGGAGGCTGATGATACAACTTCAGCTGCTGAAAAGACTGCTATACTAGTTTAATGGGAGTGAAAGTATCTTGTTGTCTACCTAAATCACCTAGAGGGGGTGAATAAGTGAATTATGTGTCTTTAAGTGGAAATGAAATACATTAAAAATAAGTGCATGGAACCAAAAAAACACACAATACAAACACAAGGATTTATAGTGGTTCCCCAGAATAGGTACATCCACTCTCCCACATTGCCTATCTAGCACTTTGTGCTAGACTTGACCACTTCACCAAACTCAGATTATATCAAATCTTACACCTCGGAGTCTTCCACTCCTACAAGCTCGAAGACAACGTCCCCTACAACTCGGAGAACAAACTCTTCTACACTCGATCCTTTAAACTAGGATCTACAAGCTCGGAAGAAAAACTTCCTACACGATTTCTAAAACGTTTTTACAACAATAATAGATTGTGAACAATCTTCTTAGATATCTCAACGAGATTCAACTTCAGATCAGAGAAAGTGCTTCTTCATCCCTGTAGAGTAGAGAAACTTGCACTTAGAGAATGAAGAAGAAGAAAGACTTGAAATAATGAAAAGTTGATCTGAAACTTAAGAGTTGACTAGATCTTGAAGAATTTCTTGGAGAAATATAGAGCAAAGATCTGGTCGAAATTATCTCTGAGAGGAATCGTGAGATGGAAAAGTTGGCGACAAGAACGATCAAGTGGGAATAATTAAGCCGATGTAAGAACATGGGAATTTTTTGAATTAGATCACGATTAGGGTTTTCTAAAATTAACCCTTATATATATATATATTCCTCTTCTAATGGCTAGAACGAAATATCATTACTGAGCTCCACGTTTACTGTACATGCCAGGGCTCTAAATGAAAGCCGTCCGAAAATTCAAAATGAAAACTATTAATTCCATTAATTGAGTGTACACGTGACATCTCCAGAAGACTTGATGAATAACCTAACCACCGACGAATTACTCGAGTGCATTCGGCGAACTATGCGAGTCCACTTGACTAAAAGGACTTGACTGAAAAATGAAACAGTGTGAAATTTTTGTTCAGTGTACACGAGACTTCTCAAGGGTACTCGACGAATTCGTCGAGTATTCACGAGAGATCATGAGTTTACACAATGTATTTTACTTGGCCAAATTATAACCATCTCTGAGACCTTCAGAAACTTCATGAGTAAACTCGACGAATTACACGGGTCTCACGTGAGGTCTCGACAAATTACCCTAGTCTTCATGTAAGGTCTCGACAAATTTTACTTAGGAAAATTTCTGAAGTCCTGAACTCAGCTAGCATTCCTTCCTTGAATCGGCTATAGCACTTGGATAGGAAGTATACCCCAATAGAGAGATTACACATGAGTCAACACTATGTCCTACACAATGAAAGATTGCATTGCATGCTCCTGTGTTTTATGACTCATTGTAATCTAACATTGGTTTGTACTTAGCAATTAAAGTCCTACACGTACATAACTAAAATGTAGCATCAAATACAAACTCAATTCATCTTACTTCAAGCGAGACTTCTTCAAATCAGCGCTATTCTGGATACAATACACAACGGGGAGCTTCAAGAACATGATGAAGTGGTTCATAGAAGGGATATACTAGCTGTATATTCTAAAACGAGGATGGTTGTGAATGATGCAACTTATAAGGTATGATGTTGAGCAGGTTTTTTGAAAAGTAATAATTTTAAGAGGGGCTTTAAATATTTTATTTGTATACTCTAAAAAAACTCAAGATCAATTTATGGTTTAATCTTCAAAAAAATCTGGATGGAATTATTTCTTATGAATTCTATCTTTAAGATAAATTTGTTGAGAAGCCTGATCATATTCTGACCTCCTTCATATATATATAAATGTTGTATAATTCTTCTTTTTTTTAAGTTGTATAATCACCTTAAAGTTTTTAAAATTTGTTAATCTAAATACGAGAAAATTATTGAGACAAATCCTTAGATTTAACTTAACAAATTATTTCCAAGTGATTTTATATTCTAAGATAATTACTCATGTTGTATAATGATGGTAATTTGATCATTAGATGTCCTAACAAGTTTCTCAACTCAAGGTCAGAATATATATATATATATATATATATATATATATATATATATATATATATATATATATATATATATATATATATATATATATATATAGTATCAACCCATTATTCTATATTATATAAATATATATAAAGATATAGATCTTATGGTGTAATGGTGCGGATCATCAAAGTAATCCTAACAAATATATAATCATTTAATCCTATCTTTATATTTTATTCCATTTAATAAAATTTCTCTCTCCTCGCAATGCCCTTAGGACTGCAATCGTTCCGTCGGAGGACTGTGAATGTCAATCGTGCACTCGGGGGACAGACAAGTGACATTTGCACTGTTGCACCATGGCTTGATATGATGGTAGTGAATAGTTTCTGGGATTGCACTGAGACCAAAACTCTGATCATTCATCTTGCCAGAAAGTATTCAGATGATTGCCCCCTTCTTGTTCAAATCAATAAAGAATTGAAAAGAGGCCCATCCTCTTTCAAGTTTAAAATGTGTGTCACCTGCATGAGCAATTTGTTGGGCTGATTGAGAGATATTGGTTCAAAAATGGTGGGGTGCAATGTACTTATTACTCTCGATCATAGAATGAAAAGTATCAAGGGCATCCAAAAAAGAGTGAAATAGAAAAAACATTTAGGAATATTTTCACAGAAGAAATCATGGTTAAAGTTGAGTTGGGGTATAACACCCCCATCCGTCACGAAGGATATAACACAAGGTCCACTCGGGGCCCCATGACATATTCCACGGACAGTCAGTGAAGTTACGTATTGAAACCAAACCAAACACACATACTAACTCAGAGGGCATTCTAGCAGAAGTATTAAAAGTATTATGAACTCAACCACATGAATGTTGTAAGATCCCCTTTTTTTCCCTTAAAACACAGGGGTCTTAGGCCCAGAACCCCAGCTTTGCGGTGACACCTTCACACCTGGGAGTTCATCACTACAAAACGCCGATCCTGTCGGCCAAATCGATCACAACTGTAGCAAAATAATAAAGGCAAGTCCACAGAAATCACATAAATAGTAAATAAACTCCACGATGGGAGTGTCCGCAGATATAATGAAATACTAAAATCTTGGGCTCATGACCAATACATCAATGCATCACTACAAATCTCTCATCGCGGAAGCAAAAATAAAATAACTAGTAGCGAATAGGACTCACAGTCCCTGCCGTCTGAACTCCGGCACTAGACTGCCCCATCTCCAAGCGTGCCGACCTCCGAGGCTGCTCCTCCATGCTAGGCTCTACGGTCCCCTAAAGTGATGTGGTTCGAAAACTGTTAGTCTAAAATACTAAGCCCTAATATCACCCGCCCCTTCCCCCATGGCTCCTAGGCACCGAGCGGGGAGAAGGAAAGGAGAGGACACAAATGTGGAGAATAACAATTAATCAAATGGAGGCGGAACTAATCTAGCAGTTCTATAGTATATTTGGCAGTAAATAAGGTATGAAAAACTGAACAATAAAGTAACCTTAACTTATACGAAAACACATAAGCCACGGGATCTTTTACAGGGCTCCTATGATATAAAAAGTCCCATACCAATTTATACGATAGGGTGTCGGTTTTCTAGCTAGCATATATATATAATACTGAATAAAAACCTTAACTTATAAGCTCGCTCACATGAACTTATAAACCGAGGGGTCGTTTTGTAGGGCCTATTGTATAAAACGTCCCATACCACTTATACAATAGGTGTCAGGGTTATATGCAATGGATATGCTATGAAATACAATTATGCCATGATGTGATCATGCAAGTGCAACTCACCCACTCGACTCTGTGTACACAGACCTTTAGTTCCCCCTTTCTAGAGCCGAACCTCCTAAGATACCTCCGTAGTGGCAAACAGAAGCGGTGGGTTAGGACTCGCCCACCTCTAAACCGGTAATTACACTACCAGTCAGATCTATCGTACACCTCAATGCTGGTGCACTAAGCAGAGTTCCTGCGTACTCTTGCCGGCTGGCGCACAGGACTTTATTTGGCCAAGTGCTAAACCACACTCGCCGAGTCAACGTGTTGATGTCGGTACATCATCTCTCCAACACCAAAGACCAACAAATTTATACTTTATGCACATGCAACCTTATGTATCAGCACCGAGCTAAAGCTCCCAGGACCAACCCGTCCGTCACAACAATAACCGAGCCAAAGCTCGCCGGGCCAACCTGCCCATCACAATCAACAACCGACCCAAAGCACGCCGGGCTAACCTGCGCACCACCAAAACCACTGAGCCTACAGCCCAAGTGACCCAACCTACCACCCCGAGACATCGAGGTGAGTGAAAGTGAAACCCTAGATTTACTAGTTACTCTTGCATTCCAGTTTTGTCTACAATTTAGGTTTAGCCCAGGACGGCCGAAGGTATTCCCCGTGAATGGCTCTCAAGGGCACTAGGAGCTATGATGGGATTACGCCCAAAGCACCCTTTCGTAAGGCACTTAATTTTATTGGTTGCTACTCATCTACCAACCCTTAAATATTATACTGGATATAACCCTAGTGTATTTGACACTTCCTCTCCTACGGGGAAGACGATGTTTCGTCGACCCCGAGTACACTTAACACTAGCCAATCCAACACTCTACTCATCCCAACTTCCAATGATGATCTCATTTATATTCATCCAACCCAGCAAACAACTATGTTGGAACACCCTATTACTGATTTGGACAAGGATCACTATGTCTCTTAGGAAACCTATTTTAACCTCATTGTATAGATCTAAAGGTAAATTAGATTTGAGTCTAAGGGTTAGTGTTTAGGTTTGGAAGCTGCCCTCAAGACCAGGTTTTCCAGTTTTGGAGACCAAGTCATTTCGTCGAGCTCAGTATGACGAATCATCGAACTCCATTCGACGATCGTTGAGCTCACTTCGACGGATCGTCGAACTCCATTCGATGATTTCTGAGCTCAACTTCAACAAGTCGTTGAACTCCATTCGACGATCGTCGAGCTCAGATCGACGTTCTTGACTCCAGTTAGATTCTCTATCTCTGAGCTCAGTTAGACGATAGTTGAGCTCAGATCGATGATCTCTGTTTTTGTCTAAGTCCAATCTCTGAGCTCAGTTCAACGATAGTGGAGCTCAGTTCGACGTTTTTCTGAAGAGTTAGATGTTTTTCAAGATTCAAATTCAGATAGTTATGGATTTATTCTCAGCATTTAATTCAGAGATCTTGTAGTCATTTTTTATTAATCTGGAGCAAATTTCAAGGAATTTTCAAGGAATGTTTTATTGGACTTTCCTCCAGAAGACAAATACAATTAAGGAAGTAATTAATGACAGGCTAATGACTATCTTGGACAGTGGATCATTTCTATTCAGACCAAGAGAATAAAAGATTAGTTTTTCACTCTTCTCACAGTTAAACAAAGAGACACATATTCTGCAATAACAATTCTCTGCAACAACAAGAATTACAGCTCTTACAACAACATTTTACACAAGAGAAAGAAAGAGAGTTGCAGACATTCTCAGTCTAAAAGATTCATACAAGAATACACATCACAAAAGGAGATCAACTAACTGAAATTCTCAGATCTCTCTTGATTCAAGTGTTTAAAGGCCATCATCATTCAAGACTCCAGACATCTCACATTTCAGCTGTTGCTGAAATCATCATTTGCTGGAGATCAATTTTCTGAAGGCCTATCACCCTACTGCAAAGCTTCACTTCCTGAACAACTCAAGATCTCAGGGGGAGCTTTGATAACATCCACTATCTTCTTTCTGACTATTGACAGAGAAGATCATCTCTCTCCCTCTATCTCTCTCTCTCTGCTGTAAAGGGTTTTTCAAACTCCCTTCAAAAGTTTGTGATTGGTTTCTGAGACCTTATCAAAACTCAGTGGTGGCAAGACACCAGATCAAAAAATCTGGTTTGGTTTTTGAGCACCTTATCAAAAGCTCATTAGTGCCCAGGACACCTGATCAACTCATCCTGCAGTGGATTCCTACCTAGGGTAGTAGAAGAGTGGATGTACCCAGGTTGATTGGGGAACCACTATAGCTCCTTGTGTCTTCTGGTTGCTTGTTTTTCTTTTGTTTCTGGCTGTGGTTTGTGGTTGCTTTTTGTTTAGATAGTTGCTGTGTTTATTTAATTATTTATTTCCCTGTTCACTTAGGAATACAAAAACTGTTGTAAAAAGTTTTTACCAAGCACCATACTCTATTCACCCCCTCTAGAGTATATCAGATCTAACTTGCACTTTCAATTGGTATCAGAGGGAGGTTGGTTAAAAATACCACACCTTAGTGGTTGCACAGGCTAACACCTGAACCCAAAGATCCCTATAGTTAGATCTTCTTGTTGTAGATTTTGTTATTAGAATTATTTCTTCACAAAATATGGCCCAAAATAAAGATTATGCTAGCACCAGACCTCCAGTGTGCAATCTGTCCAAGTTTGCACTTTGGAAGGCAAGGATTAGACTCTACATAAATTCTACTGATGAGGCCATCTTCAATTCTATTTTGACAGTGTGTCCAAGACCTCCAGAGAATACAAGCACAAGTGCTGTTCCACCTCCATCAGGAACAGATACAGAGATAAAGAAATGAAAAGTTGTTGATGCAAAGGCTATGAACATTCTAGCTCAGACTATTTCTGATGAGATTTTCCAAAAGGTAGCTGAATGCAACTCAGCCAAGAACATCTGGGACAAGCTATCTGAGATAGTCTCAGGATCTGCTAATGAGAGAAAAGACAGAAGATCTCACCTCATAACCCAGTATGAGAATTTCAAGAAAGGAGAAGCTGAGTCAGTGGCAGACATGTATAATAGACTCAGCCTGATAGCCAATGAACTGAAGACTTTGGATAAAGAGATCTCATTGACTGAGCTAAATGATAAAATCCTAATGTGCTTCCCAAGCACTTGGGACTCAAGGATCTGGCCAATCAAGGATGCCAGAAGTCTCAATGAGATCACAACAGAAGCTCTCTTGGGCAAGCTCAAGTCTTATGAGCTGCTCATCAAAAATAGAGAAGAAAAGCAGAAGGCTGCCTTACCAGCCACAAGAAAGGAAAAGTCAATAGCTTTCAAAGGCACTAAAGATCAGCCTGAAGACAAGGTCACATGCAATGATGTGCTGCTTAGTCTACTGACCAAAAGATTTTACAAAATGGCCAGAAAGGACTTCAGGAAAAGATCATACAAAGAGCATGACAAGACAAGGTATGATAAATCAAATAACAAAGAAATTATCTGTTTTGTTTGCAGGAAACCAGGACACATTGTGCCTGACTGTCCAGAGAATAAAAAGAAGGACAGAAATGATAAGAAAGAAAGAAGAAAAGACAAGGACTTCAAGAAGAATAACAATGATAAACCCTCCTCTAACAAGAGCAAACATACAAGGAAGGGATTTGTTGCTGAAACCTGGAGTGAGACAGAAGAAGAATCAGAAGCTTCATCCAGCTCAAGTGATGATGAGGATGATGCTGAAGAGAAGGAATTCTGCATAATGGCTATCAATGCCTCACAACACAATTCTGATGCAGAAGAGTCAGAATCTGAATCAAAGACTCAACCTGAAGAGGACCAGGTAATAGACTCATTTGATTTCAACTCTGAGGACTTCAAGTATGAATTTAAAGCACTATGTTTAGACTTATTAAAATCTGAGAAGGAAATCATTTCTCTCAGAAATCAATTATCTGAACATAGTACCTTAAAATCAGAAAACCTCAAACTCTCTGAGGAGTTGGAGTGCTGTAGGGAGCAGATAGCTTCACTGAAAAGTGAGCTATCAGAGGCCAAAAAGCTTGAAGAATCCCTTAATGGGAGAAGTATCAAGCTAATGGACATCACAAGCACAGTGAACTCTAGATTCAATAGTACACTGGGCTTGGGTGCTCCATCCAGCTAACCTATAGTTCTAACAACCCTAATTAAATTTATCTCTGATAAAGGCAAGGGAGTTGTAGAGGTAGCTAGGAAAAATTCTGACTTACCTAAGAAAACAAAGGTTTAACAGAAATCGTCGAACGGAGTTAGACGATCGCCGAACGGAGATCAACAATCTCAGGCAAAATCGTCGAACTCAGGTCGATGATCTCTAAACCCTGAACTCTGCCACAGTCGATCGTCGAACGGAGCTCGACGATCTGACCCAAGATCGTCGAACGCAACTCAACGATCATCGAGCAGAGATCAGAGATTTGAAAACTTCTTCAAGGGTAAATCAAATTCTAATCCTAGGGGTCCTGCATCCCAAAGCTTTAACCCTTATACTGAATGGATAATACCTCCAAGGAGATATCATCCTGAAGGTTATAAGAGTCAACCAAGGATGTCTTTTATTTCTGAATTTAAAGGTTATCAACCTAGGACCAAGGAAAACTGGGTCAAAAACAAGTAAATTGCTTTATGTGCAGGTGAAGACCTATCCAACATCAAGCCAGTAATGGTATTTGGATAGTGGGTGCTCCAAGCACATGACAGGAAATACGGACAACCTCACATCCTTTAAAGGCAAGCTTGGACCCAAAGTCATATTTGGTGATTCAAACTGTGGACTAACAAAAGGATATGGTGCAGTCCAGATTGGCACAGTCACATTCAAGAAGGTAGCCTATGTGGAAGGACTGAAGCACAACTTTATTAGTATCAGTCAGCTATGTGATGAAGGCTACCAAGTGACTTTCAGCAAATCCTTATGCAAGATCAAGTCAGAGGACAACACAACTGTGTTGACACGTAAAAGGAAAGGTAACATCTATTTAGTAGACTTTCTTTCAACAGAAGTAGATATTTGCCTGTTTAATTCTATTAGTAGACCTAATGAGTTATGACATAAGAGATTAGGACATATAAACCTTAGAACCATTGCTAGGCTATCTAAGGACAACCTTGTTAGAGGACTACCTTCTGGCCCCTACAAGAAGGAAGGACTCTGCAGGGCTTGTCAATTAGGCAAGCAAACCAAAAATAGTTTCAAGTCACTTAATAAGAGTGATTCACCTAGAATTTTGTATCTGTTGTGCATGGATCTTTTTGGACCCATTACAGTACAAAGCTTAGGAGAGAAATCTTACACTTTAGTGGTTGTAGATGACTTCTCTAGATTCACATGGGTGTTCTTTCTGAGGAAGAAGTCTGATAACTTTAAGTGTTTGACAGAGTTTCTCAAATGCATATAGAATGAGTTCAATACTCACATTGCCCTGATCAGAAGTGATCATGGGACAGAGTTTGATTCTCTTCTTATGCAAGAGTTCTGTCAGAGTGAAGGGATCAGGTACACTTTCTCAGCTCCTAGAACTCCTCAACAAAATGGGGTAGCTGAATGGAAAAATAGAACCCTTATTGAATCTGCCACTACATTGTTGTCAGATGCTCACCTTCCTCTATCTTTTTGGGCAGAGGCAGTGAACACCTCCAACTATGTGTTGAACAGAAGTTTAATACATAAACTGAAGGGCAAGACTCTCTATGAATTACTCAAAGGGAAGAAACCTAAAGTAGATTATTTTAGAATTTTTGGTTGTATTTGTTACATTCACAATAATGACAAGAGATATTTAGCAAAATTTTAAGCTAAAGCTGATGAAGGAGTGTTTTTGGGATACTCCATGATCAGTAAGGCTTATAGGGTATATAATAAATCAACTCTTAAAATTGAAGAATCTGTTCATATATCTTTTGATGAATCTAACATGTCTTTCAAGGAGAAGAATACTTCTACCATAGAACCTTTGTAGGTACATTCTCTTGCTGAAGACTTGAACAGATTACAAATCATTCAAAAAGAGGAAAGCAGTGAAGATGAAGAAGGCATTCAACATCTTGAAGAGAAACTTCTTGAAGAGCCAGTTGTTGTACCACTAGAGGAAACAATAACACAGGTTGGTGAATAATCAATACCTCCTGTTGATTTAGTAACATCAAGAGACCATCCAATCTCCCAAGTGATTGGAGACATCTCAGCTGGTGTGCAAACCATAAATCAGGTCAACCAAAACCTGATGCACACTTGCTTACTTTCTCAAATTGAACCTTAATCCATTCAAGATGCTGAGCAAGATCCACACTGGATCATTACAATGCAAGAAGAGTTGCATCAATTTGAAAGGAACAAAGTTTGGGAACTAGTACCAAGGCCTAACGATCACTCCATTGTTGGAACAAAGTGGGTGTTCAGAAACAAGTTGGATGATCAAGGAGTCATTGTAAGGAACAAGGCAAGGCTAGTTGCTCAAGGGTACTCTCAAGAAGAAGGGATAGATTATGACCAGACTTTTGCACCAGTTGCAAGGTTGGAGGCCATAAGAATCTTCTTAGCATATGCAGCACACAAAGGTTTCAAAGTATACCAGATGGATGTAAAGAGTGCTTTTCTCAATGGAGATATCAAAGAAGAAGTCTATGTCAGACAACCTCCAGGTTTTATCTCTTCAACTCATCCTGATTATGTTTTCAAATTGCACAAATCATTATATGGTATAAAGCAAGCTCCTAGAGCATGGTATGAGACCCTAGCATGCTTTCTTATGAAAAATGAATTTATAAGGGGTAGAGTAGACCAAAATTTTTTCATTAGAACCCATAAGTCTCATGCCATACTAGTACAAATCTATGTAGATGATATTATTTTTGGTTCTACTGATTCAAATTTGTGCAGAAGGTTCTCCAATCTAATGCATTCTAAATTTGAAATGAGTAGAATGGGTGAGCTATCCTTCTTCCTAGGATTGCAAATCAAACAACATGCTGAAGGCATATTTATTTCTCAAACCAAGTATGCAAAAGAATTGGTTAAAAAATTTGGTATGTCTGAAGCATCATGTATGAAAACACCTATGCCTACTAATATTCTATTAGATGCTGATGAACATGGGAAACCTGTTGATCAGACAACATATAGAGCAATGATTGGCTCTTTATTGTACCTTACAGCTAGTAGACCTGACATAATGTTTGCTACATGCATATGTGCTAGATTCCAAGTGAGCCCTAGAGAGTCACACCTAACCTTAGTAAAAAGGATTCTTAGGTATGTAAAAAGTTGTCCAAATCTAGGTCTCTGGTATCCAAAAGATTCAGCATTTAACTTAACTGGATTTTCTGATGCTGATTATGCTGGATGCAGAATATACAGGAAAAGCACCAGTGGAACTTGTCAGTTTCTTGGTGACAGACTTGTCTCTTGGTTTTGCAAGAAACAAACATCTGTGTCAACTTCAAATGCTGAAGCTGAATATATGGCTGCAGGTAGTTGTTATTCACAAATCTTATGGATTCAAAACCAACTCCTAGACTATGGCTACAACTTAGAGAAGTCTAAAATCTTTTGTGATAATACCAGTGCTATTTCTATAGCTCAAAATCCAGTCCTCCATAGTAGTACAAAACACATAGAACTTAGGCATCACTTTCTAAGGGATAATGTTGAGAAAAATAAAATTGAACTTCAATATATCCCAACTGATTTGCAAAGGGGAGATATTTTCACCAAACCCTTGGATGAAAATAAACACACTTTCTTCCTGAATCATTTAGGAATGTTAGATGGAGGAAGTCTAAAATAATATCCAAGATTTTACAACTCTAAGAATTGACCAAGACTAGACATACATTTTAATTTTTCTAGTGTATAGAGTGTTTCTGGTCTCTGAACTGCGCTCGGCGATTTTCCCCCAGATCGTCGAACGGAGATCGACGACTTTCCGAAATCGTCGACCAGAGTTCAACGCTTCTCATATAGTTCTAAACTATCTCTCCGGGTCAGCGATCGTCGAACGAAGCTCGACGATTTTGTTTTCAGAACTATCGTCGAACGGAGCTCGACGCTCTCTAATATCATCGAACGGAGATCGACGCTATTGATGACCTTTCAGTTTTCTTTAGAAGCCCAGATCGTCGAACTAAGTTCAACGATCTTTCCTTTTCTGCGTCGAACCCTAATATAAAATTCATTTTTGGCCGTCGTTCTCCCTTTATGCTTTTATTCTCTCTGCAAATTCTCTCTTTCCCTCCAAACTTATCTACACTTGGTGGTTTGGTTGTTTGTTTTTTGCGGGAATCAATGGTCGTCTCAGTCGCCATCTTGGCATCAATGAAATTTGATGCGAGATTTGACATTGACATGGATTCGTTCAATAACAACGATCAAATTTTCCAAGATATTCTGGAACTTTTCAAGGAACAAAAGTTAGTTACCATCATGACTACTAGGATCAAATTACCTACAGATGAGATCAAGGAATGGGTATATACTGCCCACAATCAGGATCAGAATACAGTTGTTGGAACAATCTCAGGAACCCAGGTATCTCTCACACCTGCTGCCCTGATAGAGATTTTTCAATTAAATTCTGGAGAGGATTCTGCTGAGATTTCTGGAGAAGAGTTTTCTGAGTTGCTTAATAGAATGGGACATTCAGATACAAACCCTAGCAAACTGCTGAAGAAAAATTTATCTGTTGAGTACAGATTCCTGGCTGATGTTGTTGGCAAAGTCTTGTTGGCCAAACATTCAGCCCATGATACCATCTCCACGTATCAACTCTGTTTGATGGGTGCCCTTGTGGATAAGAAACAACTGAATTGGGGAGAAATCTTCTTTGACCTAATCAAGAAGAAGATTAACAAGAATTTTGTTAACTTTGGAAGGATATTAGGGCTATTTCTTCAGAACAGATGCCCTGCTCTGCTAGTTTCAAATGGGATGCACATCAATGCCTCCAAGAGGCTCTCCTGTGCCCTGTTTGGAAAATGGGACAGGCAAATAGTGAAGCCCAGCAGGCCCTCTGCATCTACTACTTCAGGCACAAGAACTGTTCCAGTCACTTCCCCTCAAGTTTCTGCCCCTGCAAAAGACTTGCCTGCTTCTTCTCCTCCTCCTCCACTTCTTGTTTCATCTACACCAGTCACATCCACCATCATTATTTCCACCCCATCTCCTACTTCAATTCCTTCTCCACCTCCACCACTCACAGAAGAAATCTTTCATCCTCTACATCACTACCTACAACAAGACATTGATTTATCCTCTCACATTCCATCCTTCAATCTGATAGAAGATTCCTTTATGGATGATTCTCCCTCATCCCCTTTTGAGCCACCATCTTAATCCACATCATATCAACAACTACTTCAAGATATAATTGCTCAACCATCCTTCACCCCATCTGTTTCCATTCCCTTATCTTCCATTTCCACAATTCCCACCTCACAACCTTCATTTCCACCATCAGCAAGCTCTCCACCAACATCTCCTGCTGCTCCACCTTCAATTCCTACCTCTGCTCAAGCCCCTCTTGAGCATCTAAATCTTCCAGCTCTAGCAGACAGGCTCTATGCACTGATAGCTCCAAGGCTATCACTCTTGATGGAGACCTCCTTGGCTCCCCTTCTCAAAATAATTCAAGAACTGTCTGTTAGGCTCTCCTCTCTTCTTCCCTCTCAGGCAATCCCTTCCTTTGGGTGCCTTGATCCAGCTTTCTCTGAATCTAGGCAGGGGGAGATGCCTCATGAAGCTAATAGATTGCCTGCTGCTGCTCCTCCTGCTGCTGTATCTTCAGTCCAAGCCTCAACAGATCCAGTTGCAGTTATCACAGTGGACCTCAGGTCACTGTTATCAGCTTTTGATTCTATTTATTTCAGCTGTCTTCCAGACCACACTGTAGTCCAGCCATCTGAGGATCTCTCTAAGGCTATTGTGCCTATCTCCAGCTGTGATACCAGCTTAATAAGCTCCTATATAAATTCCCTATATACTGCTGAGCCTTCTGTTTCTGTTGCTCTCACTGATGCTGCTCCTACTGCTGTTATTGATGTTTCTGCTAATTCTGATGCTGATGTTATTAAGGATATACATATGACAGAGGCATTTGATTTTGAGCCTGCTATTACTGCTATTACTCCTTCTGATGTTGATTCTCCAGTTTCATCTGTTACCACTGCTGCTATAGTTTATGTTGCTGAAAATGTTGTATCTGAATCTGCTGTTGTCACAACTTCTTCTGCCAGTGCTACCTCTACTCCTCTTCTTGCTGTTGCTGCTGCCACTGTTGCTATTTCTGATATTACTTCTGCTCAATCACAACAACAGAAAGATTACCTGAAAAGGATTGATGCATTATATGATGATCAAAGCTCAGAAAGTGATCAGTATAGGACTGATTCAGATGATTCTTCTGCTACTATTGCAAGGAAAAGAAAGGCCATAAGTAAAGCAATGAAAAGAGTTCCTCCAGCAAAAGTCAAAGACACAAATGATATTCCTTATTACATACTGCATAACTGTCCTATCACAGAACATTGGATACAATATTCCAAAAATCAACTGAAGGCTATAAATAAAAAGAGAAAGTATGAGAAAGGATCTTCTCAGTTCAATCATCCTCCTCCACCTCCTATCAACCTCAAGGTAGATCCCATTACAGAGGAAGTCAATCTAGAGGCTATCAGTCAAGGAGAGGAAATTACAGAGGAAACCAAAGATAATTCCAAGTTTATTCCAAAGGACATTCCAGGCAACATCCATATTCAAGGGAAGGACAAGGTCCATCTGATACAACCTCTGGTCCCTTTCCCTACAAGCTTAAAGAGTTAGTCTACTCCAAAGCTCCTCCAGACAATCCTTCAAACAGATATGAGCCTACAGTTCCTTTTGAGGATCCAGAAAACAATCCTACTTCATGGACAACTAGGATGAAAGAATTAGCTGCTTTCAATCAGATCAAGAAAGCCAGAGAACAAGGCAAAGACACCTCCAGCATTACCACTTTATCAGATCAAAGGAAAAAGGAACTTGAAAGATATTCATCCAGTAAGTTCTTTGATTCAGAAAGCTACATGAAGCTGCACCCTGAAGCTGTAGTGCCCAGGCCCAAGCAACAAACCTCTTTAGGTGCAGCTGATGATAGAAGATCTAAGAAAGAAGCTCTCAATCCAAACAGAGAAATAGTACTTATAAAGAGCAAGGAAAAAGAGTAATTCTGTAAGGTGACAGTTATTTCGATTTCTGAACTATATGTGACAATCTCTGTGATTCTGCAATATTTTGTTTGTTGCATTTCTTCTTTATATGTTTTTATTTTCCAATATCTGTAAATAGTAATCCTAACCCAAATAGGGGGAGATTGATGGAACAGCCTATTACTGATTTGGGCAAGGATCACTATGTCTCTTAGGAAACCTATTTTGACCTCAATGTATAGATCTAAAGGTCAATTAGATTTGAGTCTAAGGGTTAGTTTTTAGGTTTGGAAGCTGCCCTCAAGACCAGGTTTTTCAGTTTTGGAGACCAAGTCATTTCGTCGAGCTCAGTACGACGAATTGTCGAACTCCATTCGACGATCGTTGAGCTCACTTCGACGGATCGTCGAACTCCATTCGACGATCTCTGAGCTCAACTTCAACAAGTCGTTGAACTCCATTCGACGATCGTCGAGCTCAGATCGACGTTCTTGACTCCAGTTTGATTCTCTATCTCTGAGCTCAGTTCGACGATAGTTGAGCTCAGATCGACAATCTCTGTTTCTGTCTAAGTCAAATTTCTGAGCTCAGTTCAACGATAGTGGAGCTCAGTTCGACATTTTTCTGAAGAGTTAGATGTTTTTCAAGATTCAAATTCAGACAGTTGTGGAATTATTCTCAGCATTTAATTCAGAGATCTTGTAGCCATTTTTAATTAATCTGGAGCAAGTTTCAAGGAATTTTCAAGGAATGTTTTATTGGACTTTCCTCCAGAAGACAAATACAATTAAGGAAGTAATTAATGACATGCTAACGACTATCTTGGACAGTGGATCATTTCTATTCAGACTAAGAGAATAAAAGATTAGTTTTTCACTCTTCTCATAGTTAGACAAAGAGACACATATTCTGCAATAACAATTCTCTGCAACAACAAGAATTACAGCTCTTACAACAACATTTTACACAAGAGAAAGAAAGAGAGTTGCAGACATTCTCAGTCTAAAAGATTCATACAAGAACACACATCACAAAAGGAGATCAACTAACTGAAATTCTCAGATCTCTCTTGATTCAAGTGTTCAAAGGCCATCATCATTCAAGACTCCAGACACCTCACATTTTAGCTGTTGCTGAAATCATCATTTGCTGGAGATCAATGTTTTGAAGGCCTATCACCCTACTGCAAAACTTCACTTCCTGAACAACTCAAGATCTCAGGGGGAGCTTTAACAACATACACTATCTTCTCTCTGACTATTGACATAGAAGATCATCTCTCTCCCTCTCTCTCTCTCTCTCTCTCTTCTGTAAAGGGTTTTTCAAACTCCATTCAAAAGTTTGTGATTGGTTTCTGAGACCTTATCAAAATTCAGTGGTGGCAAGACACCTGATCAAAAAATCTGGTTTGGTTTTTGAGCACCTTATCAAAAGCTCATTGGTGCCCAAGACACCTGATCAACTCATCCTGCAGTGGATTCATACCTAGGGTGGTAGAAGAGTGGATGTACCCAGGTTGATTGGGGAACCACTATAGCTCCTTGTGTCTTCTAGTTGCTTGTTTTTCTTTTGTTTCTGGCTGTGGTTTGTGGTTGCTTTTTATTTAGATAGTTGCAGTGTTTATTTAATTATTTGCTTCCCTGTTCACTTAGGAATACAACAACTGTTGTAAAACGTTTTTAGCAAGCACCATACTCTATTCACCCCCCTTTAGAGTATATCAGATCTAACTTGCACTTTCAAACTAAACCCAACTCATGTGCCCAAAATCATAGTCCAACTTAATTTCTGCAGTTTTACTAAATGCAGAGCACTTAAGCTATTTGATGTGTAATATGGGAGGTACTCAAAATATTCATCCAGCACCCCTATAATAATTATTAGAGGGCTGTTATGACCTGTTTAGCCTAACACCATAATTTCATAAATTTCCCTATTTATCTGATATTTTATTTAATTATTCTAGTCATCCAAAAATCCCATGTTTGAACATGAAGTACCAATTTTAGACAAGTAAATACTCTACTAAATTTATGATAAATTCAAGATGGTTATTAAACACAGAATCCAGAGTCTCACCATTTTCCAGCAAGGTTAAGCCTCTAAATCAATTTTTGAATATAAACTATTTTTATCCATTTTAAGAGGCAAGTGCAGCAAAACTATTTCCAAAACTTCTTAGAAAATTCAAGGTTGATTATAAGGACATATGAATGCTATGAGTCAAGTTTCATAATTTATTAACAAGTAATGAGCTCTAAAATAATTATTGCATACTTTTTCAAATTATTGAGCTTGTGAAGTAGCTACTGCAAATATGTATTCAAAAATTCTAATAAACTTCAAACATAGGCATTAAGGTATAAAACTCACTCTGCCAAATTTTCTTGACCTTCCAATGGAAAGTGGGATCATAATAACCAAATGATTAATTAGGGCAAAATCATGAGTTACAAAGGAAGTGCTAAGAATAATTATCTAAAATTCCCAATTAAATTACCAAAGGTTCAATCTATTCTCATGACCACACTACCCAATTTTCATTACTGTTCAAGGAGATTTACTAACCTATTCTAGCACTAAAATATTTGTTCCCTAAACTAGGGTTAGGATTTTGTGGGGCCTACCCTTTCCCAAATCCCCTAATATTTTTACCAGAGGGCTTTAGCTACCCTAGCTCCTTTCCTACCAAATTTCAAGTCCATCCAAGTTCTATTGGCCTCATGTCCTTCACAAGGCACAAAAGTCCTTCCTTAGGGTTTGTCCTTAGATCTTAGGGCAAATCTATTCCAATCTACCCCATCTTCCACGGGGAGGTGCTAAAATCCATGCCAAGCCAGTGGCCCCAATTTCAACCTCTATTGAGGTGATTTGACCAAAATACCCTTTTTAAGGCAAGGCTAGGGTCGCATGATTTCAGTTCAAACCACCTCCAAATGAGATGAAATTTTAACCAGAGCTTTATAATGACCCCATACATATCTCCCCAAAATTTGGGGGAGTTTGGAGGTAATTTGGACCCTTAATTAATTTACCCTAGATAAATTAAATAATTTCCAAAACTATAGAAAAATTGTCCCCAAAAATTCTCATTTTTGGATAAACCTAGAGATAGACTAGGATGACTCCCTGTCTAAATTTCAAGTCATTTGGACTAGAGATGAAAGGTGGGCATCCATTTTAATTTATGCATAGCCCTAGGTATAGAACCCACCAAAATGGTTGCCCTTGTCAAACCAGGCACCCAAACTGGTTTACAACAATTTTGAATTAAATTAGACACACAGGGCTATAATTTATGTGTTGACCATTTCCTCTGAATTATCTTATAAGTATTTTTAATATTTAAAACCATTAATTACATTATATGTGACAGAATTCATTAAAATGAAAATAATAAACCTATAGTTTAATTCCTTATACAACACGAATCTTGGCGCGCCTTGGACGGCATCTGGTAATCTTCCACCTCCAACCGATGGTCCAGATTTATCCCGCCTAGAGCCATTTCCAAACGCTGCCGCCGGCCATCCGGCCACCTCCCCGACCGGCCACCGCCACTACCACCTCTGTTGAGGTGCTGGCTGTCTCCAGGCGGCGACACAGCCACCGGAGGGGCTTACTCCGGCAAACCCGACAAGTGAAATTTCATGAAAAAACGAGGAAATTTTGAACTTGGATCGAGCTCAATTGAGCCCGAACCTTGGCCTTAATTATTCCTATGAACTACACATGGAAGGTGTAGAGGAGGACATATGTGGGTGGCTGTAGCCTTGCCGATCGCCGGATTATCATGGTGGTTGTGGTGGTCGGATTTCTGCAATAGCACAGTGAACTCCCTTGGATCCTTCAGGTAAGGTGTGGAACTTACTCCCTGGAGTCCAGTGAAGCTTTTAAGAAGGAGAGTTAGGGTGTTAGGTGGCTGTAGGCTGCATTGCCATTATTGGTCCTTAGTCAAAAGTTTCGGCCATGGTAGGTAGGGAATGAAGCCTGGCTCAAACCAGTCAAGGACCAGTTGGTTGCATTCCCCTTGTCCTAGTGAATAGAATGGGGGTTGGGGAAGGGGAAGGATGAGCCCCAAAGTCTTCCCCCATTATTCCCTTCTCTTTCTCACTCTTCCATTTGAAGATTTTTCTCTCTCCTACTCACCAAGCCTGAAATTTGACTCCTACCTAACCAAATGGCAGCCCACATATTCATTTCATCCACCAAAACAAGGTTAGCCCAAGTGAATTTGACTTGAGATTGAGTTAGCCCATTTGGGCTAGCTTGACCTAAACCTTGACTAAGGTTGACCTTGGTCAATTTGGTCTTTGAGGTTGCCCCTAGTGCGTCCTTGGTGACCCATTGGCCTCACCTAAGGTCTAGGTGTGGTTGACTTGTCCCTTTGGAGGTCACTTGACCCTTAAGCAGGGCACTTTGACCAATTTAGGGCTAGAGTTGACTTTTGTCAACTTAGCCTTTTTGGTTGACCCCAATGGGTCATTAGTGACCCATTGGCCTCTCACTAGGGTTAGGAAGGTATGTGTGGGGACCACTTGTAACACCCCGAAGTCAAGAGGATCATTTTGAGCAAAATCGGGTTCAGGCATGGGTGACACGGCCTGGGACACGGGCGTGTCCCAGGGCGTGTCCGGCCTGGGTAGTGTCGAGTCGTGCAGTCGACGAAATTCGGAGTCGACACAGCGGACACGGCCTGCGACACGGGCGTGTCGCAGGGCGTGTCGGGGCCGTTTCGATGATCGACCGTGATGTCGACGAATTTATCTCGACGATCGTCGAGAGTCGAGTGTCGAGTGCGGACACGGCCTGTGACACGGGCGTGTCACAGGGCGTGTCAGTAGCCGTCGAACTCAACTCGACGTCTCGGGCTAGGGCGTGTTTGCGGGACACGGGTGTGTCCTTGTGCACACGGCCATGAACACGGGCGTGTGCCAGGCCGTGTGAAGTCTCGGGTTGTTTTGGGATTATTTCTGTTGAGGTACACGGCCTCAGACACGGGCGTGTCTGAGGGCGTGTCGAGGACACGGCCGTGACACGAGCGTGTCACACGGCCGTGTACTGGCTGGATTGAGTCGGTTGTCTGCCGCTTAGAGGGATACGGCCTGTGACATGGGCGTGTCACAGGGCGTGTCAGGCCGTGTTTTAGCTTTTCTGGCCAAATCTGAGCCGTTTGTTTCCCTCTTCCTGGATCCAGTGGCTGGGCTTTGTCCAGGTGTTGTGAAGGCCGAGAAAAAGGGGATTTAAACCCTCTTTTCTCTTCTTCTTCTTCTTCTTCATCTTAATTCCAAGAGAGAGAGGAGAAAGGCCTAAGGGAGAGAGAAGGGGGGAGTCTACCAGCTGCTGTAGGAGCTGCGGAGTGCGGAGCGAAGATCCGAGAGCGGATTCTTGAAGGCAGAGCCGAGGCGGTGATTTCCATCCGGCTACTTCATGGCGCCGAAGCGATCTTCAAGGGTAACGATCTCCTTCTTGGACATCGAAGTCCTTCCTTTATGCATGCGCTTGGAATCCTCCACCAAGTGGTGGATTTGCGGAAGAGATTCCTTTGTTGAGTCTGCATTTAGAGCCGGAAATATGGAGTACGGCATAGACATGTTGTGTGAAGCCTATCCGGACCGGTAGTCTGGATTGGTGATGTTCATGGGTAAACCGGAGAAGACTCCGTGGATTTGATGAGATGCAAATGGTTTTCTCTTGTGATGAATGTATGGATGTGATGCTGAATGTGAGGAGGCTTTGGCAAAGCTCCTGGTTGTGATATGATCAATTGGTAACATGCCTAGGGAGCTCGTGATAAACCCGACTATTACACCACTAGGGTGGATCTAGTTAGGAAGGGATCGATGGGTGGCAATGCTAGGGGAGCCGAGTTAAACCCGGGTTGCTGCACCACATAGTGTGGGTCGATCGGATTAGGAGGGGGGTCGATGGGTAGACATTGCCTGGGGAGCTTAGATAAACCCGGCGTGCTACACCACATGTTGTGGGTCGACCTACTCTGGTTGTTGGGTGCTGTGAGGGTGTACCTCTGTGTGGTTTGGGCGGGATGTCGCCAGCTTGCGAGATTGGTGGACTAGGGCCGGTCAACCAACAAGTAAAAACCTCGGATCAGCGGTGTATGACTGGTGGATTCCGGTACGCCAAGAAGGTGCCCTGAGTGCACGGAGCGTCTGGTGGATTCCAGCATTTGTGATGGAATGTGTTTGCTAGTGGGCTATGCGTATCCTTAACTCATTCCATTCTAGCACAGCATGTTTTATGTTATCATGAACACAAACCAGAATGTCCACCCATATATAAATACCATATTTATATAGAACAACACCAGGAATGTATACAACTCACACACCCTGACCTTATGGCCTTACAAGTTCCTCTTTTACACAATAAGCATTTCGTACATCGGCACGCAGGCCGGCCACACATGAAATCCAAACACAGCTCTTCGCATGACCTTCAAGGGCCAACAGCAGCAGGCTAGCCATTCCGCTTAGTCATTTCAATTCAAGCCGCGGCACCTGCAATGAGACATCCACCAAAAAACGGCAAAACAAAGTAACGGTCAGCCTTTAGCTGACCCATTATAACGACCCTACCCCCTGCCCGGGGTAGTGGTTCCTTCCCTGTATACAGTGCTCATCAAGTATCATCAAACAACATATGTATATCTCATTCTCTTTAGCCCACTAGCAAACACATTCCATCACAAATGCTGGAATCCACCAGACGCTCCGTGCACTCAGGGCACCTTCTTGGCATACCGGAATCCACCAGTCATACACCGCTGATCCGAGGTTTTTACTTGTTGGTTGACCGGCCCTAGTCCACCAATCTCGCAAGCTGGCGATATCCCGCCCAAACCACACAGAGGTACACCCTCACAGCATCCAACAACCAGAGTAGGTCGACCCACAACATGTGGTGTAGCACGCCGGGTTTATCTAAGCTCCCCAGGCAATGTCTACCCATCGACCCCCCTCCTAATCCGATCGACCCACACTATGTGGTGCAGCAACCCGGGTTTAACTCGGCTCCCCTAGCATTGCCACCCATCGATCCCTTCCTAACTAGATCCACCCTAGTGGTGTAACAGTCGGGTTTATCACGAGCTCCCCAGGCATTTTACCAATTGATCATATCACAACCAGGAGCTTTGCCAAAGCCTCCTCACATTCAGCATCACATCCATACATTTATCACAAGAGAAAACCATTTGCATCTCATCAAATCCACGGAGTCTTCTCCGGTTTACCCATGAACATCACCAATCCAGACTACCGGTCCGGATAGGCTTCACACAACATGCCTATGCCGTACTCCATATTTCCGGCTCTAAATGCAGACTCAATAAAGGAATCTCTTCCGCAAATCCACCTCTTGGTGGAGGATTCCAAGCACATGCATAAAGGAAGGACTTCGATGTCCAAGAAGGAGATCGTTACCCTTGAAGATCGCTTCGGCGCCATGAAGTAGCCGGATGGAAATCACCGCCTCGGCTCTGCCTTTACGAATCCGCTCTCGGATCTTCGCTCCGCACTCCGCAGCTCCTATAGCAGCTGGTAGACTCCTCCCTTCTCTCTCCCTTAGGCCTTTCTCCTCTCTCTCTTGGAATGAAGATGAAGAAGAAGAAGAAGAGAAAAGAGGGTTTAAATCCCCTTTTTCTCGGCCTTCACAACACCTGGACAAAGCCCAGCCACTGGATCCAGGAAGAGGGAAACAAACGGCTCAGATTTGGCCAGAAAAGCTAAAGCACGGCCTGACACGCCCTGTGACATGCTCGTGTCACAGGCCGTGTCCCTCTAAGCGGCAGACAACCGACTCAATCCAGCCAGTACACGGCCGTGTGACACGCCCGTGTCACGGCCGTGTCCTCGACACGCCCTCCGACACGCCCGTGTCTGAGGCCGTGTACCTCAACAGAAATAATCCCAAAACAACCCGAGACTTCACACGGCCTGACACACAGCCTGGCACACGCCCGTGTTCATGGCCGTGTGCACCAGGACACACCCGTGTCGCGCAAACACGCCCTAGCCCGAGACGTCGAGTTGAGTTCGACGGCTACTGATACGCCCTGTGACACGCCCGTGTCACAGGCCGTGTCCGCACTCGACACTCGACTCTCGACGATCGTCAAGATAAATTCGTCGACATCACGGCCGATCGTCGACACGGCCCCGACACGCCCTGCGACACGCCCGTGTCGCAGGCCGTGTCCGCTGTGTCGACTCCGAATTTCATCGACTGCACGACTCGACACTACCCAGGCCGGACACGCCCTGGGACACGCCTGTATCCCATGCCGTGTCACCCATGCCTGAACCCGATTTTGCTCAAAATGATCCTCTTGACTTCAGGGTGTTACAATCCTCCCCCCTTCAAATAATTTCGTCCTCAAAATTGGCTCCAAGCAGCCAAAACATCATCAAGCTTACACCTCAAGTCCCCGCACAAACTAACAAACATACAACACAACAAACATCCCTATCTTCCACTTGTGCACATGCAACCACAGAAGACCTCAAAACAAAACAACATGATTTCATATCGCCTTACCATCACACGTGCACCACATTTTAATCAAGATTGCCAACATCACGATTTATTCATCATCTAGCAATATAGTTTACATACACCTATATATAAACATCATGTACATAGTGATGATCCATCAAGTTTCGATTCAGTCATAGCATCCAAAGGAGCTACCTCATGATTCATCTCCGCTCGGCCTCCCGATTTTGAAATTCATGATTAAGAGACAACTTAAACGCCCGAGGCTGAATTTCACCAACTGAGCTTTGCGGCTCTTGCACTTCCATCGCATGAAATCGAGATTGCGTCCGAGGTGCAGATGACTCAGCCACTGCTTTTCCCTTTTCGTCATAGGACGCACCCATCTTTTTCTCACTCCCTGGAGGGGCATTCCGACAAAATCTTGTTATATGTCCTTGCTGCCCACATTTATAACAGATACGTGTATCCACACGTCCTGACCCATCAGTCGCCCCTGAAGAAACAGTCGACGGCGTTGCTTCCGCAGGTCTATATCTTTTCTTCTCTTGTCGTCGAAACTCCGATTGATCCAATTGCGACACGTTAAACTGTGGCTTTTCCACTGCCCGTCGCTTATTTTTCTGCTCCTCTACCGTCCTGATTGCAGTTAGGATGTTTGATTTCCACACGTGATTCCTTTGCTTGTCTGTGCTATATGGCGTGGGGTCCCGGCCGGACCCACTGTTATATGTCATGTGACAGGTGGGGGCGTTACACCACTTGTCTAAGAGAACTTCAATTGGCCCTTTGTAGGTCAGTTTGACCCATTGTAGGTCAGTTTGACCCATTTAGGGTTAGAGTTGACTTTGGTCAACTTAACCTCTTGGATTGACTCCAATGAGTCCTAGGTGACCCATTGACCTTACTATAGGGTTTGGAGGACAGGAGTGGGATCTACTTGGCTAAGGGAAGGTCAGTTGACCCTATGTAGGTTAGGTTGACCCATTTAGGGTTAGAGTTGACTTTGTTCAACTTAACCACTTTGATTATCCTCCATGGGTCCTTAGTGACCCATTGACCCCACGTTAGGTCTAGTAAGGCCCTGGTAGGGTTAGTTGGGCTTTACTAGGGCACACTGCCCTTAGTTAGGGCATCTTGCCCAATTTAGGCCTAGACTGGTTCTAGGTTAACTTGGCCACCCTAGGTCGACTTCAATGGACCCTTAGGGCTCTAATGGACATTACCATGAGTTGATGAGACCATGGTGGGGTCTTGATGTCTTGGTGAAGCCCCATGATCATCTTAAACTAGGGTTTAGAAATTTACTATTTGCAGACTATAGTGGTCTCACCTACATTTTTAGGTTCACTTGGCCCTCTTAGACTTCCTAGGGTTTTTCATGACCTAGTCATGACAAAATGACTCCTAGGGGTCTAGTTAACTCAGGGATGTTACAAATGTCCACTAAACAAAGATAGGAATGTTAACCAAAATATACAAAAGAGTATGGCCTTAAGGCCTTACAAATTGTTTCCAATACATTAGAGTGTTTTGCATACATCGACACGCAGACCGACAATACGTGAAAGTAGTAAAGATGCTTCGTTTGGCCTTCAAGGGCTAGCATAACATAAAGAACTTCAGCATGCTACTTTCCATTTGGCTACCCAGCACCTGCATTGGAACAAACCACAAAGATGTGGAAAACAAGGCAACAATCAGCTTTAGCTGACCAAATTATAACGACCCCGCCCCTAACCTAGGGCGGCAGTGCTCCTTCCCTGTAGGTAAACAACATGTACATATAATGGCAATAGAACGTGCAATTTAAATACCATTCACCACAGATGTTGCCACAGCCAGCCACATGCCCCGTGCACTTAGGGCACATTATCGGGGTACCGGAAATAACCAGTTCCTACCACCATACTCAGTGATGGCTAACATTCTTTTGAGAACTAATAGTCTTTCCAATCCAAAGCCTAAGACTCCCTCCTGTAAGACCTCATTTTGTTTCTTGCTACGTTATCGGGTATCATGCCCAGAATCACCGTTTTACGGTGACACCAACAATCGAGGAGGTCGTCACAACAAAATGTCGATCCTGCCAGTATTAGTATTCACCAAGAAGTAGAAGTACATGAAAGGAGACAATTAAGTCAAGTCCACAAATCACAATAGATATATAAATGAGCATGAAAATCACAACAAAGTCCACATGATATAGAAGTAGAATAATAATGATAGAAGTACTGAAACAAAACAGAAACATAGAAATAGAAACGGGCTCATGCCCGGTACATCATGACCTCACTACAACACTCTCACGGAAGCTTAGTAAAACTGATACTCACGGAGCCAGAAGTTAGTGCTCCGGTACTAGACTAGCCCACCTCCATGTGCACCGCACTCTGCTGGCATTCTATCTCCTGTTGCTCCTCCCTGTCTCCCTGTTGAAGTTGGTGACCGGGCGGTCTGGCAGTCTGTCTTGACGGGTTGAAGACCGCGCGGTCTGGCGGTTTGTCTCAGCCAGCTTGGAGACCGGGCGGTCTAACGGTCTCCCCTGACATCTCTCTTCTTCTCTTGTGGTAGCCGTGTGGTTAGCCCTTCCTCTGTCTAACCGCGCGGCTTGTGCGGTTTGTTTTGTATAGTCCGCTTAGTCCTGTAAATTTTTAGTCCCACATCTCTTATTTGTATTCTCTCATCTCTCCTCCATTCTATATAAGGGAGGGCATACCTTTGTAATAGATACCTTTTTCAGATAATAAAGTTTCAGATTAAAACCATTTCTGCTTGTTGTTTGTTCGTTTCTAACATGGTATCAGAGGACACGGTCTTTTCCTTCTGATTGTGTGCGCCCTCTGATTCTCGCCGCTTGTTTATGATTCTTGCAACCTGTCTTTGTGGCTTGTCCTCTCTTCCGCCCGCTGCTCTGTTCGCGCGGCTTGTTGCTTCTTTTCTCTAGCTGCTCTTCTTCGCCGCAACCTATTAAGTTGTCGCCGCGACCTGCTTCCTTCTAGCCGCCTGTTTGTTCCCTAGCTGTGCGGCCTGCTTCTGTTTGCCCGTATTGCAACTTGTTGTTCTCGCTGCTGCTTCTTGCTTCCTCTTCTCTTCTGTTCGCACGGACTTTTCAGTACGCGCGACCACTTCCCCGCTGTACCTTGGTCTGCTTCCTGACCGCTGCGGTTTCGCGCGGGTTGCTCTCTTCCTCTCCCCGCGGCTTTCTCCTTCTTTTCTCGCGACCTGTTTTCGCAATCTCCTCTATTCGCCGTGATTTCTTCTAAGTCACCGCGACTGTTGCCTTCTACCCGCTCCTGCTTACTAGTCGCTCCGGCCTCATCTTTAGCCGTGCGACTTGTTCTCCTCTGTTCGCCCGCCTTTTTCAAGCTGTGCGACTTCTTTCCCTTTGCTTTGCTCTGCTTCTTGGTCGTGTCCCTCCTAGCCGCACGACCTGTTCTCTATTCGCCCGCCTTGGTTTTCTCCTCCTAGCCGCACGACCTGTGCGGCCTGCTTCTGTTTGCCCGTATTGCAACTTGTTGTTCTCGCTGCTGCTTCTTGCTTCCTCTTCTCTTCTGTTCGCACGGACTTTTCAGTACGCGCGACCACTTCCCCGCTGTACCTTGGTCTGCTTCCTGACCGCTGCGGTTTCGCGCGGGTTGCTCTCTTCCTCTCCCCGCGGCTTTCTCCTTCTTTTCTCGCGACCTGTTTTCGCGATCTCCTCTATTCGCCGTGATTTCTTCTAAGTCACCGCGACTGTTGCCTTCTACCCGCTCCTGCTTACTAGTCGCTCCGGCCTCATCTTTAGCCGTGCGACTTGTTCTCCTCTGTTCGCCCGCCTTTTTCAAGCTGTGCGACTTCTTTCCCTTTGCTTTGCTCTGCTTCTTGGTCGTGTCCCTCCTAGCCGCACGACCTGTTCTCTATTCGCCCGCCTTGGTTTTCTCCTCTCTTCTTTGCTTAACCGTTCGGCTTCTTTCTCCTCCTCGCGGCTTGTTCTTATCGCCGCAGTTTGCTCCCCTCTTGCTTCCATGGCTTCCCCCTCCTCCAGACTGTCCGCCTCGGTGGTCACCTCTTCTGGTAGTGCTCAAGTTGTTACTCGCGGACGATGGCTCATTGACTCTGGTGCTATAAATCATATGATGGGCAATCCTCAGTGTTTCTCTCTTCTTGACACACATGCTCAGTTACCCCCGGTCATTGTTGCGGATGGGTCTCCCTCACCCGTCCATGGGACGGGCATGGTTCAAGTCACTCCATCTCTCTGCCTAGCTGATACCCTCTATGTGCCCAAGTTTCCGTGCAATTTATTATCGGTTACTTCTTTATGCAAGCAACTACGGTGTTCTGTCATATTCACCCCTACCTCTTGTGCCTTTCAGGATCCGGACTCCCAACGGACGATTGCTACCGGGACTGAGAGTGGTGGCCTCTACTTCCTCGACAATGTTTCTGCTCTCTCCGCCTTCTCCACCTCCTCTACAGATCTTCTCCAATGGCATCTTCGCCTTGGACATGCTCCTCCCCGCATTCTACGCCAGCTCCTGCCCCACCTCCCTCCTCATCATCCTCCTCTAAACTGTGATGCCTGTCAACTTGGCAAACATCACGGTTCGTCCTTCCCACAAACGCAAAGTCGGGGCTCTTCCCGTCCGTTCGACCTCGTTCACTCTGACATTTGGGGTCCTGCTCCTACCCTCACCATCGGGCGGGGTAGTTCCTATTTTGTCACATTCATTGATGATTTCTCTCGGTGTACGTGGGTGTATCTTCTCAAGGATCGCTCCGAGCTGTTCTCTGTTTGGACCTCATTTTACTCTATTAAAATCCTTCATTCTAACAATGCTAAGGAGTATCTTAGCCATGACTTCTCCTCCTTTTGTATTCACCATGGTGTTATTCGTCAGACAAGCTGTGTCTACACCTCCCAACAAAATGGTGTGGCGGAACGTAAAAACCGTCACCTTCTTGATGTCGCTCGCACTCTGCTGACTCAAATGCATGTTCCTCGATCCTATTGGGGCTATGCTATCCTCCTCTCCTGCTATCTCATCAATCGCCTTCCCTCCAAAGTTCTCCATGGTGCTACCCCCTTCTCCCTTCTTTATCCGAACAAGGATCCCTTTCCTCTTCCCCTGCACATCTTTGGGTGCACCGCCTTTGTACACTCTCCCGCTGCCACTTGTGACAAACTCTCACCCCGTGCCACTAAATGTGTCTTTCTGGGGTACTCTCCCACTCAGAAAGGTTACTGTTGCTTTGACCCTGTTACCCGCAAGCAATTTGTCTCTGCGGATGTCACCTTCTTTGACAATGCATCTTACTTCTCTCCTGCTTCCTCCTCTCCTCCTCTTGATCCTACTGCTCATACCGACCCATCCATTCCCTCTACTCCCACTGCTGTTCCGCAATCTCCACCATCTCCACCATCTCCACCTCCTCCCCCATCTCCACCCTCTACTTCGCTTTCTCCCTCCACTCCGTTGCCATCTCTCTCTACTCCCGGGCCAGCTCTCTCCACCACGGATACTCCGGATACTGAGGCACCTGCTGACCTGGATCTCCCCATTGCTCTTCGCAAAGGGGTTCGGGCATGTACCCAACACCCGCTTGCTGCAGTTGTTTCCTACGATCGTCTTACCCCTTCTCGCAGAGCTTTTGCACTGGCTATCTCGGCCACTGCCACCCCCCGTTCCTACCAGGAGGCCCTTACTATTCCTCATTGGAAAGCTGCCATGGATGAGGAGATTGCTACTCTCACTGAACGGGGTACCTGGACCCTTGTTCCTCCTCCTTTCAGCACGGATGTTGTTGGTTGTCGTTGGGTCTTCATGGTGAAGTTTCTCCCAGATGGCAGTGTGGACCGTTATAAGGCTCGCCTGGTTGCCAAGGGTTTTACCCAAACTTATGGCATTGATTACTTTGACACATTCTCTCCAGTGGCTCGTCTCAGCACTATTAGGTTTCTTCTCTCTATGGCTGTCAACAGGGATTGGCCCATCTCGCAGCTTGATGTTAAGAATGCTTTCCTCTATGGCGATCTGCAAGAAGATGTTTACATGGAGCAACCTCCGGGGTAAGTTGCTCAGGGGGAGCCACGGGTATGCCGGCTCAAGAAGGCTATCTATGGCCTCAAGCAGAGTCCTCGTGCTTGGTTTGACAAGTTCAGTGGCATTGTTTTGGCCATTGGTTTTACAAGAAGCTCAGTAGATCACTCCTTGTTTGTTCGGAAAACAGCCTCTGGTCTTGTTGTTCTTGCAGTGTATGTTGATGACATTCTTCTTACTGGCGATGATCAGGATGGGGTATTGATGACCAAGAAACATCTTCATCAACATCTGTTCACAAAGGATATGGGCTCCCCAAAATACTTTCTGGGGATTGAAATCTCTCGGAAGCCCGACTCCTTAGTTCTCTCTCAGCGTAAGTATGCCCTTGATCTTTTAAAAGAGGCAGGATTGACTGGAGCAAAACCTGCCTGATGCCCCATGGCAACTGGAGAAGACAAAACCTGGACAGATGATTCGCCTCCTCTTTCAGATAGTTCGCGGTACAGGCGTCTGGTTGGTAAGCTCATATATCTCACAGTGACCAGGCCCGACATTTCCTATGCTGTGGGCAAGGTAAGTCAATTCATGCAAGCACCTAGGGAGTGCCATCTACAGTCCGCCTTGCGGATCTTGGAGTATGTCAAAGCAGCGCCGGGGAAAGGATTATGTTTTCAGAAGAATGGTCATCTGAGGATTGAAGCCTACTCAGATGCAAGTTATGCTGATGACAAAGGGGATCGCAAGTCAACCTCAGGTTTTTGCACCTTTGTTGGGGGAAATCTGGTGAGCTGGAAGAGCAAGAAGCAATGTGTTGTCTCCAGGTCCAGTGCAGAAGCTGAGTATCGCAGTATGGCGTCGACCACTTGTGAGTTAAAATGGCTGCGGGCTCTCATGCTAGATTTAGGAGAGGTCTACAACCATCCTCTACCTATGTTCTGTGATAACAAGGCCGCCATATACATCTCCAAAAATCCTGTCTTCCATGAAAGAACAAAGCACATTGAGGTCGACTGTCATTTCATTCGTGAAGAGATCTTAAAGGAACAAATTTGCACTCCCTTTGTCACATCTGATAAAGAGCTGGCTGACATCTTCACCAAGCCAGTTTCCGCCTCGTTTCTTCATATTTGCGACAAGCTGGGCATGATCGATATATATGCTCCAGCTTGAGGGGGAGTGTTGAAGTTGGTGACCGGGCGGTCTGGCGGTCTGTCTTGACGGGTTGAAGACCGCACGGTCTGGCGGTTTGTCTCAGCCGGCTTGGAGACCAGGCGGTCTAACGGTCTCCCCTGACATCTCTCTTCTTCTCTTGTGGTAGTCGTGCGGTTAGCCCTTCCTCTGTGTAACCGCGCGGCTTGTGCGGTTTGTTTTGTATAGTCCGCTTAGTCCTGTAAATTTTTAGTCCCACATCTCTTATTTGTATTCTCTCATCTCTCCTCCATTCTATATAAATACCTTTGTAATAGATACCTTTTTCAGATAATAAAGTTTCAGATTAAAACCATTTCTGCTTGTTGTTTGTTCGTTTCTAACACTCCCATCTGGACCCCTGAAATGTTTGGTCCACCGACCATTAGTCAAAAGACTAAGCCTGATTTCCCCCACCCCTCCCCCAGTGGCTCCTAGGCACCGTGCGGGAGGATTGATAGGAAATCTATGATAGTGGAGAGTAGACAAGAGCAGGTGACGATGGTTGATGAACTGTAAATATACGTATTTTTTTGCACATTAATTTAGTCATTTTCATTTATTTTCGTCGTTTTTACTTATTTTTGTTCAATAAAATGCTCCTATTCTTGTAAATTTTCTTCTAACTTGTTTTATTTGATTTTGCAGAAAAATTCCAAAATCTGCCAAAATTTGGGAAGTACACGCCCGTGACACATTGGTCACGCCCGTGACTGAGCCGTGACTGTGCATTTCCCGTGAAATTACAAAATTTCTGAAGTTAAAGCTTGACACGCCTGGCGACACGCCCGTGTCACCCGACACGGGGCGTGACCCAAGCCCGTGTCCCCTCCTCTCGACGAATTCCGCTCGACGATCGTCGAGTGTCGACACCAACAGTCACGCCCAGTGTCACGCCCGTGACCAAGGGCGTGACCCAATTTCAGCTCAACGATTTCGACTCGACACTTTCCGCTCGACATTCGTCGAGTGTCGACCCCAACTGTCACGCCCATAGTCATGCCCGTGACATGGGGCGTGACCTTTCCAGCTGGCCCGACAAGATGCTGCCGAGGACATTTGACGCAACCCGCGCCCGGTTCTACCTCCCCGACACGCCCAGAGTCACGCCCGTGACCTGGGGCGTGACTGCTGCGAACTCAGCCCGAAGTCAACTTTGCTGTCCAATCGCCGACCGCCTTCATGAATAGTACTGTCACGCCCCCCCTACACGCCCGTGACCGAGGGCGTGTACTTAGAAATTTTTTCCTATAAATAGCCCAGTTCTGTAAGGTCCAAGGGTTCAGATTTTTGGGCCAAGTTAGTGTCTTTTTGTGGGCTGCATCCGTGATTTTCAAGGCTATGTAAGGAGATTTCTCCCTTTTTTATTTCAATTCTTGTTTTGTCTTAGCTTTAACCCTTGTAATAGCTTGTAATAGTTTCATTTTAATCAATAAAATGTTAAATTTTCTCTTCATATATGGCTTTGGAATGAACACTTGTGCCCCACTTTCCTTCTCCTTTTTATTCTTAGTTTCATCTTTGTTCTTCATTTATGAAAAGTGTGTGTGTGTGTATGAGTGTAATTTGCTTACTTTACATGTCTTTTACTTGTCTTCATGCTTAAGCATGATAGTTTTCTTTCTTTTTCTCACCTTGTCTTTTTCCTTTAACTAGTTTTCATGCTTAGATTTTGATTTCATCCTTATGATTCTATAAAAGAGATTTTAAAAAGTGAATTTGTTCTTTTTTTACTTAGTTTTCTTTTAGGATTGTAAAACCTCTTTTGTTCTTTTCATCTTCTTTTTCACTTTTTTTATCACTTTCATAACATCATAAGAATGAAAATGTTGGTATTTTAATTTTCCAAAAACTTTGATTTTTAATTTGCTTTGAAAAACTTTAGTCTTCTAAAAATTGTAATTTTCTCTTTTTATTTGTTTTTGGCAAAACCTAAGCATGAAAAAGTTAAAGTTTTAATTTTTGAGCACTTTGATTTTTACTTTATTTTGTAAAACTTTTTGCTCATCCTCTTTTTGTTTGTTCTTTCATGTGTTTTGGGTAAGTTTTAGGAGTAGAAATCTTGTTATTTTCATTTTTAGGTAACTTTAATTTTTCTTTGTTATTAGTGTGCGTGAGTGTATGAGAATAAACTTTCTTTTGTTCTTCTTAAATTTTCATGTAGAGTGTGTGAGTGTAGGTGTATAATTTTTATGCTTTGTTCAATTTTGTAGAGTGTGTGAGTGTAGGTGTATAGTTTTATTGCTTTATTGAAATTTTCATATGGAGTGTGTGTGTTCGTGTGCATTTATTTCCGCCTACTCGTTAAGAGTTAAATGACGCATCGTTTTCATTTTCAGTCCTACTCGTTCGAGTAGGACTTGTAATTTTTCTTTCTTTATTTTTCCGCCTACTCACTTGAGTTTAAATGGCCGGACTTTATTTCCCGCCTACTCGTTTGAGTAGGATTTGTAATTTTTCTTTCTTTATTTTTTCCGCCTACTCACTTGAGTTAAATGGCCGGACTTTTTAGCCCTGTAATCGTATTTATTTTCTCCTACTCATTTGAGTAGGACTCGCTTTCATTTCAGTCCTACTCGTTTGAGTAGGACTTGCAATTTTCAGCCTTTATTTACCGCCCCCACTCGTTTGAGTGGGACTCGCAAATTTGAATCATGCAAATTTCTTTTTATGTGTAACTTAGTTTTTTTTATTTATAATTTGGAGTGTGCGTGAGTTCTCGTTTAGTTAACTTTTTAGCTTTCTAAATGTTGTTATTTTTCTTTTGTCCCTTTCTTATAAACGTTTAGTGTTTAATTTCGAACTCACGCCTCACTAAATTATAAGCCGTCCCCATACCGATGTGTGGCTAATCGCTATTAGCCTCGACATCGAAGAGCATTGGGACATTTAAAATGATTTATAATAATTGAAGCTCTTTATTTTCATTTTAATTTAAGCACTTAGGGTTTACCCCGGGTTTACGACACGTAGGACCACATATTGATGTGTGGGCCCTATTTCCGTAGTCCATATGATAGCTAGCCGAGAGGCCGTGCATATGGACCGATCACCCCTGGGTAAATAGAGTTGCGTGCATACCCTCGAGAGAGGACAAGCGTAATTCTACCGGATTGGGTTCCCCACCCAATAGCGGGGTTCTTAGCGTAAAGCGGGCGTTAAGAGGAATCCTTCGTCGGACTAACGTTCGGTCGAATAGTCTTAACGTTTAGGTGAGCGATATCCCTATAGCTAGGTGAGCTCACATTTGTGGAACCTCCACGGCCAAGTTGCCTTATTATTAATTTGAAAACTATGTCTTTTTATTATTAAAAATTGTTTTAGTCTTAATCCGATTCGATGTCGAGCGTTAACCCTTCATCGAATATTGTCTAAATCGTTTTTTCGCTCCTTTGCTTTTCCGTCTTTTATTAAGTTCAAAAAAAATCCATCTTTCTTTCAGTAAAATAATAGTCCTCCCGGAGGAGTAAGAATAGTCAACGCGACCCCGAGAACAATACGACCTCGGTATTCCCCCGAATATCGAGTACTACTTGCGATAGGTGCACTTGCCTACCCGAGTAAGCCCGCGGCGATCGACTCACCGAACCAACCACAGTAAGAGTCTGTTCGCGGGCACATCAAGTTTTTGGCGCCGTTGCCGGGGACTCTCTTTTCGAGTTGCTATTTCGAATTCCGGAGTCTATTAATTTTACTTATTTTCTCTAAAAAAAAACTAAAAACTTTATTTTAAAAACACAAAAAAAAAAGTTTAATTTTGTTTTATTTTTGTTTGGGTGTATGACCCGAGGACAACCCTCAGAGTCTGAAGATTTAGACTGCGACCCTGAGATCGAACGCTCTCTTGCGCGTATCCGATCTCATCGCCGAAATCCTTCTTTAGATCCCGAGGAATCTATCGGAGAACCCACTGTTGTAGTTATGGCTGCCCCTAACCTTCCCCCGGCGGCCGAGCGTACTATGTCTTATTACGCCCGGCCTAACCTGGATGATTCTGGGTCGAGTATTGTTCGCCCTGCGGTGGCCAATAATAATTTTGAAATAAAGTCAAGTGTCATTCAAATGGTCCAAAACGCCGTGCAGTTCGATGGACTGCCGGATGAGGACCCGAATGTCCACTTGTCCAATTTCTTGGAGATATGCGACACCTTCAAGATCAATGGCGTCACTGATGACGCCATTCGTTTGCGCTTATTTCCTTTTTCCCTTAAGTCCAAAGCCAAGGCGTGGTTGAATGCCCTCCCGCGAGGATGTATCACCACGTGGGCTGAGTTGACGGAACGGTTCCTAACGAAGTACTTTCCGCCCGCCAAAACTGCAAAGTTGCGGGCGGACATTTCTTCGTTTGTGCAGAACGATCCTGAGTCTCTATACGAGACTTGGGAACGATTTAAGGAATTCCTCCGCCGTTGCCCGCACCACGCGCTGCCAACGTGGTTGCAAGTTCAAATTTTTTATAATGGGCTGAATTTTCAGACGCGTCAAATGATTGACGCGGCTGCCGGGGGTACGCTTAACAACAAAACCCCCGAGGCCGCCCAGGCTTTATTCGAAGAGATGGCTATGAACGCCTATCAATGGAACGTCCCGCGGGGACGGCCAAAGCCGGCGGCTGGTCTTTTTGAAGTGGATGCCACTGCTCTCTTGACCCTTCAAGTTGAAAGGTTAACAAAGCAGGTGGCGGAGATGTCTGCTGCCTCCTCCACTCCGCCTTATTTTATTCCCCCTAACGTCTGCGTATCTGAAGAGTTCATGGACTTCATGGGAAATTCGGGTCGTCCTCCCTTCAACCCCAACAACAACCCTTATAGTAATAACTATAATCCGGGTTGGAGGAATCACCCCAACTTCTCGTGGAGCAACCCGAATAATGCTCAGCGTCCCCCTATTTCTTATGCGCCCGGATTTGTTCCTCCCCCTCCTCTTCCGAAACCCTCACCGATGGAGGAAAATTTTTCGAAGTATATTGCGTCCAACGAGTCAAATATCCGGAACATCACCGGATCGCTAAAAACACTCGAACAACAGGTTGGACAGCTGGCGAGGATGATGTCCGAGCGCGCGCTCGGGGCACTGCCGGGAAACACGGAGCCCAATCCGCGGGAGAACGCCACACTATAACCCTCCGTAGCGGAAAGGAGGTGGTCGATCCAAAACGGACCGACCCTCAGGTACATATTTCACCTCCGACCCCTCTTCCCCTTTCTTCGCTCACGCCGCCTTTACCTATTATAAAAGAAAAAATTATTTTAAACAAGGCTCTTCCGTATCCGCATAAGTTAGAAAACGAGCGTAAGGACGCGCAATATGAAAAAATTATTTTATTATTAAAACAAATTCACATTAATGTTCCTTTTTGCGAGGCTATCTCGCAAATGCCCAAATATGCGAAATTTTTAAAAGAACTACTTTCTAATAAACGCAAATTAGAGGATATTTCGCATGTATCTCTCAACGCTGTCTGCTCGGCGGCCCTTACTAATAAATTGCCCGCAAAACAAAACGACCCGGGACGGTTTTCCATCCCGTGCCTTTTTGGCGATATATTAGTAAAGTACGCCTTAGCTGATTTAGGGGCTAGCATTAATCTGATGCCGTTCTCGCTCTTTTCGCGTTTAGGTTTGGGTACTCCTAGTCCTACGAATATGCGCATCCAATTAGCGGATCGCTCGGTTAAGTTCCCTATCGGGGTAGTGGAGGACGTCCTTGTCCGAGTCGACAAGTTTACCTTCCCGGTAGACTTCGTCATCTTAGATATCGAGGAGGACGCCGAGGTACCAATAATACTCGGTCGCTCTTTTCTCGCCACCTCCCGCGCACTAATAGATGTTAGTAATGGTAGCCTTCTCCTCCGAGTAGGCGATGACCAAGTTACTTTCTCTATTAATCCCTCGATGGACAATTTGTCATCGAGCGATGATTTCTGCTATTCTTTAGATACTTTTTTCGGAGATCGTTCTTCTCTCATTTTCGAGTCCGTATTTTTAAATGACGATATTTATGCGCTCGAAAATTTTAACTACGATGAGGATACGTCTATAGACTTGCCTTTCGAACCAATTGGTAAGAAAGACATAGGCATTAAAACCTCCCTAGAAGAACCGCCCATCCTAGACCTCAAACCCTTACCCGCCTCGCTCAAGTACGCTTTTTTGGGAAAAGGTGATACGCTCCCCGTTATCATTTCTTCGGACTTGAGTGATTCGGAGACTTCCGATCTATTGGAAGTTTTATTTAAACATCGCCACGCAATTGCGTGGCAAATCTCTGACCTAAAGGGGATTAGCCCCTCCTTTTGCACCCATAAGATTTTTCTTAACGATAATTGCCGCAAAACGATACAGCCGCAACGTCGTCTTAACCCAAACATGAAAGACGTCGTTAAAGCCGAAATCATTAAGTTATTAGATGCGGGGATTATCTACCCTATTTCGGACAGTGCATGGGTTAGTCCCGTGCATGTCGTGCCCAAGAAGGGCGGTCTTACCGTAGTGGCGAATGAACATAACGAGCTTGTCCCAACTCGTACTGTTACGGGTTGGCGAGTGTGCATCGACTATAGGAAACTTAACGACGCCACCCGCAAGGACCATTTCCCTCTGCCATTTCTAGACCAGATTTTAGAGCGTTTATCCGGTCATCCATATTATTGTTTTCTTGATGGTTTATCGGGGTTTTTCCAAATCCCCATTTCCCCCGATGATCAAGAGAAAACAACTTTTACTTGCCCGTTTGGCACCTTCGCCTACCGAAGAATGCCATTTGGACTCTGCAACGCGCCAGCTACATTCCAAAGATGTATGCTAGCGATCTTTGGCGAGCTAGTAGAAGACATTATGGAAGTCTTTATGGATGACTTCTCTGTTTTCGGACGCTCTTTTCCCGACTGCCTTAACAATTTAGATCGTGTCCTTCAACGGTGCGAGGACACAAGCCTTGTTTTAAATTGGGAAAAATGCAACTTTATGGTTCGAGGAGGTTTGGTCCTCGGCCATATTATTTCGTCTAAGGGGATAGAGGTGGATAAGACCAAGATAGAAATTATAGAAAAACTTCCGCATCCAACAAACGTAAAATCTATTAGGAGTTTCTTAGGCCATGCGGGCTTTTATCGACGCTTTATTCAAGACTTTTCAAAAATAACAAAGCCGCTAACTCACCTCTTGGAAAAGGAATCACGTTTCATCTTTAGTAGCGAATGTGAGTCCGCCTTTAATTTGATAAAACAAAAACTTATCTCTTCACCAATTTTAGTGGCCCCTAATTGGTCCCTTCCGTTCGAAATAATGTGCGACGCTAGTGATATTGCCTTAGGTGCCGTTCTTGGCCAACGCGTAGAAAACCATTTTCATCCTATTTATTACGCTAGCAAGACGCTCACTTCCGCACAAGTAAATTACACAACAACGGAAAAGGAACTCTTAGCCGTCGTTTTCGCTTTCGATAAGTTTCGCTCGTATATAACGCTTTCTAAAGTTATCGTTTTTACCGATCACTCCGCGCTTAAGTATTTATTAGCTAAAAATGATGCGAAGCCCCGCCTTCTTCGATGGATTCTCCTCCTACAAGAGTTTGATTTGGAGATCCGAGATAAGCGGGGAGCGGAAAATCTAGCGGCAGACCACCTCTCCCGTTTAGAAAATCCGGGTGCGGAAGCGCTCGTCGAATCTGAAATAAATGACAGATTCCCCGAGGAACGCCTTCTTGCCATTAATAAATCTTCGTCATCTTCGCCTTGGTTCGCAGATTTTGCAAATTTTTTAGTAGCGCGGGTCCTTCCAAAAGAGTTTTTCAGTCATCAAAAGAAGAAATTCTTTTCTGACTTGAAAAATTTCTTTTGGGAGGACCCATTTCTTTTTCGTATCTGCGCGGACCAAGCGGTCCGAAGATGCGTTGCGGGTGTGGAGTGCTTACAAATTCTTAAGCACTGCCACGAGGGTCTAGCCGGTGGGCATTATCAAGCCAACCGGACCGCTCGGAAGGCGCTAGAGGCGGGCTACTTTTGGCCCACTCTCTTCAAAGACGTGCATAATTTTGTGCGCGCATGCGATAGCTGTCAGCGGTCGGGTAACATCTCTCGTCGCGACGAGATGCCCCAAAACATGTTTTTAGAGTGCGAAGTCTTCGATTTGTGGGGCATAGATTTTGTTGGCCCCCTACCTCCGTCTTTCAAAAATATGTATATTTTAGTGGCGGTCGACTACGTATCGAGGTGGGCGGAAGCGCAAGCTCTCCCCACCAACGACGCGCGAGTCGTCGTTACATTTCTTAAAAAATTATTTTCTCGCTTCGGCACGCCTCGCGCAATTGTTAGTGATAGGGGAACGCATTTCTGTAACGCTCTTATGGCTAAGACGTTAGCTAAATACGGAGTCACGCACAAGCTTGCCACCCCCTACCACCCACAAACAAGTGGCCAAGTCGAGGTAGTAAATCGAGAGATTAAGCAAATTTTAGAAAAAACCGTTTCGCTAAATAGGAAAGATTGGTCCGTTAAACTCGACGATGCGTTGTGGGCGTATCGGACGGCATACAAAACCGCTATTGGATGTACGCCGTTCCGGTTAGTCTACGCAAAGCGTGCCATTTACCCGTAGAATTAGAACATCGCGCACTTTGGGCTTTAAAACTCTTAAACCTCGACTCCAACTTAGCCGCTCAGAATAGAAAACTGCAACTAAACGAGCTCGATGAATGGCGTGCGAACGCTTACGAGAGCAATAAATTCTATAAGGAGCGCTCTAAGTTATATCACGATCGAAAAATCAAGTCCCAAAAATTATTTTCTCCGGGCGATCTTGTCCTTCTTTACAATTCACGCCTTAGGCTTTTTCCAGGTAAATTAAAATCTAGATGGTCCGGTCCCTTCCTAGTTGAAGAAGTTTTTCCTTATGGAACCGTGCTCATCTCCCACCCGGACAAAGGCTCTTTTAAAGTAAACGGTCATCGGTTAAAGTCTTACATCGCGGGCGACCCAGTGATCGGTTTTAGCGAAACTATAACTTTCCTCCACATTATAAACCCGCCAAAATAGTCAAGCTACACGACTATAAACAAAGCGCTCCTGGGAGGCACCCCTCGCTTATCTTTTTCGCCCTTTCCTCATTACCTTTGCTGCTTTTTCTAATAAACGCAGGGTTTCTGATCGGCCTCCCCCTCCGCATTTCAGGGAAGCTTCTACCCCCTTCCCTTTCTTTTCTTTGTACATATTGTTTTTCCATTCTGTTCCGCATACTTACGATACAACATTGGGGACAATGTTGGACTTAAGTATGGGGGTATTTTCGTGCTTTACTTTCTGCACTTCAATTTTTCTGCATTTCAAAAAAGAAAAAATACAAAAAAATACATATAACAACAAAACAAAAACAAAAAAATTAAAAAACATCTTAAAATGAAACAAAAAATTTTTAAATGAAAAAACAAAAAAAATTTGAATGAAAAAACAAAAATCCAAAAAATTTGTTTCTTGTTTTGTTCTCTTTCTCTTTTCCAAAAACTCAAAAAAAAAACCAAAAAATTATTTTGTTTAGTTTCACTTTGTATATATTTTTTCTTTTTTCTCTCTCCCCCTTCCTCATTCTTGTACAAACCTTTTTCCTTTTCTCCCTTATTTTTGTACATATTATGAAAATTCTCTTAAAAAATAAAAAAAAATATAAAAAAAAGATAATAGTTCAAAAAAATTTTCAAAAAAAAAATTGAGAAAAACAAAAATACAAAAAAAAGATAATAAATGAAAAACAAAAAAAAAATGATAACAAAAACTATAAAAATAAAAAAAAAATGTTTTGAAATAAATAAATTAAATATTCCATACTTAACTTTTCTGCTATCCAAAAATTCTGTTCTGAGTTTATTTATATGTGAATACTATTAATTCTCTGTTTGCAACCCGTTTGTTAATTATTGATTGAAACATTTAAATAGCCGGGGTTAAGTTTTAAAGAATTCTTTATGCTTTGTTAAAACTAGCGAACTCGTTTTAGGCACTACTTCTAATTTTTCATTAATAGGAGCACATATATTATGTTAGGAAATAACGACTATAGAATTCAATTATACTTACTTTTAGCTTTCTGAAAAAAAATTGGAACGTACAAATTATTAAGGTTGCTCTCAAAAATTTTTAGGATTACAATCTAGTTTTCCTTTCTCCCCTTACTTTTCATGATCTACTTGGCATGAAAAATTTTATCCTTAAAAGATCTTATGTCAATGGGAACAAGATTTCGTTCCGTAAACATAGGCACCCAATAATTTTAAAAGATTATATAGGGAGTAAGAGGATAAAATTCATTACTCCTACAAATATACATTGGGTTAATTTTTCTTATGAAGTTGAAAAACAAAAATCATATTAGGAAAATAAGATTTCATTTTCCTAATAATCCAAAAGAAGAAAAACATGGAGGTTCGAGAAAAAATTACCTCACCTCAAATATCAAAACCCTCTTCATAAACCCACTACCCCCTTAGCCAATTACACAACTCTAGAATTAATTCAAAAATCTTTTTGAGAGCATAATTAGTAAATTGTATTATTTCCGGTAGCACTCGTATAAGCTAGAGTTCTTATAATTCCAAACTTTTTTCGTTAATCTAACCATTACAAATGTTGCCTTCTATTTGATTACATCAAGAAGTCTTTTGGCCAAAACTTTTGGGCTATTTAAATCATCTACATAATTTTAGGACTTAACTCTTACACCCCGTATATTTATTTCGATCTCTCTTATAATTGATTAAGTGGTAACTAAAACTTAGAGTTTTTTTTATTCCTTATAGATTCACCTCAAACTTTTGCTCTGGAATAGCAAAAGCCTAAGTATGGGGGTATTTGATGAACTGTAAATATACGTATTTTTATGCACATTAATTTAGTCATTTTCATTTATTTTCATCGTTTTTACTTATTTTTGTTCAATAAAATGCTCCTATTCTTGTAAATTTTCTTCTAACTTGTTTTATTTGATTTTGCAGAAAAATTCCAAAATCTGCCAAAATTTGGGAAGTACACGCCCGTGACACATTGGTCACGCCCGTGACTGAGCCGTGACTGTGCATTTCCCGTGAAATTACAAAATTTCTGAAGTTAAAGCTTGACACGCCTGGCGACACGCCCGTGTCACCCGACACGGGGCGTGACCTAAGCCCGTATCCCCTCCTCTCGACGAATTCCGCTCGACGATCATCGAGTGTCGACACCAACAGTCACGCCCAGTGTCACGCCCGTGACCAAGGGCGTGACCCAATTTTAGCTCAACGATTTCGACTCGACACTTTCCGCTCGACATTCGTCGAGTGTCGACCCCAACTGTCACGCCCATAGTCACGCCCGTGACATGGGGCGTGACCTTTCCAGCTGGCCCGACAAGATGCTGCCGAGGACATTTGACGCAACCCGCGCCCGGTTCTACCTCCCCGACACGCCCAGAGTCACGCCCGTGACCTGGGGCGTGACTACTGCGAACTCAGCCCGAAGTCAACTTTGCTGTCCAATCGCCGGCCGCCTTCATGAATAGTACTGTCACGCCCCCCCTACACGCCCGTGACCGAGGGCGTGTACTTAGAAATTTTTTCCTATAAATAGCCCAGTTCTGTAAGGTCTAAGGGTTCAGATTTTTGGGCCAAGTTAGTGTCTTTTTGTGGGCTGCATCCGTGATTTTCAAGGCTATGTAAGGAGATTTCTCCCTTTTTTATTTCAATTCTTGTTTTGTCTTAGCTTTAACCCTTGTAATAGCTTGTAATAGTTTCATTTTAATCAATAAAATGTTAAATTTTCTCTTCATATATGGCTTTGGAATGAACACTTGTGCCCCACTTTCCTTCTCCTTTTTATTCTTAGTTTCATCTTTATTCTTCATTTATGAAAAGTGTGTGTGTGTGTATGAGTGTAATTTGCTTACTTTACATGTCTTTTACTTGTCTTCATGCTTAAGCATGATAGTTTTCTTTCTTTTTCTCACCTTGTCTTTTTCCTTTAACTAGTTTTCATGCTTAGATTTTGATTTCATCCTTATGATTCTATAAAAGAGATTTTAAAAAGTGAATTTGTTCTTTTTTTACTTAGTTTTCTTTTAGGATTGTAAAACCTCTTTTGTTCTTTTCATCTTCTTTTTCACTTTTTTTATCACTTTCATAACATCATAAGAATGAAAATGTTGGTATTTTAATTTTCCAAAAACTTTGATTTTTAATTTGCTTTGAAAAACTTTAGTCTTCTAAAAATTGTAATTTTCTCTTTTTATTTGTTTTTGGCAAAACCTAAGCATGAAAAAGTTAAAGTTTTAATTTTTGAGCACCTTTGATTTTGACTTTATTTTGTAAAACTTTTTGCTCATCCTCTTTTTGTTTGTTCTTTCATGTGTTTTGGGTAAGTTTTAGGAGTAGAAATCTTGTTATTTTCATTTTTAGGTAACTTTAATTTTTCTTTGTTATTAGTGTGCGTGAGTGTATGAGAATAAACTTTCTTTTGTTCTTCTTAAATTTTCATGTAGAGTGTGTGAGTGTAGGTGTATAATTTTTATGCTTTGTTCAATTTTGTAGAGTGTGTGAGTGTAGGTGTATAGTTTTATTGCTTTCTTGAAATTTTCATATGGAGTGTGTGTGTTCGTGTGCATTTATTTTCGCCTACTCGTTAAGAGTTAAATGGCGCATCGTTTTCATTTTCAGTCCTACTCGTTCGAGTAGGACTTGTAATTTTTCTTTCTTTATTTTTCCGCCTACTCACTTGAGTTTAAATGGCCGGACTTTATTTCCCGCCTACTCGTTTGAGTAGGATTTGTAATTTTTCTTTCTTTATTTTTTCCGCCTACTCACTTGAGTTAAATGGCCGGACTTTTTAGCCCTGTAATCGCATTTATTTTCTCCTACTCATTTGAGTAGGACTCGCTTTCATTTCAGTCCTACTCGTTTGAGTAGGACTTGCAATTTTCAGCCTTTATTTACCGCCCCCACTCGTTTGAGTGGGACTCGCAAATTTGAATCATGCAAATTTCTTTTTATGTGTAACTTAGTTTTTTTTATTTATAATTTGGAGTGTGCGTGAGTTCTCGTTTAGTTAACTTTTTAGCTTTCAAAATGTTGTTATTTTTCTTTTGTCCCTTTCTTATAAACGTTTAGTGTTTAATTTCGAACTCGCGCCTCACTAAATTATAAGCCGTCCCCATACCGATGTGTGGCTAATCGCTATTAGCCTCGGCATCGAAGAGCATTGGGACATTTAAAATGATTTATAATAATTGAAGCTCTTTATTTTCATTTTAATTTAAGCACTTAGGGTTTACCCCGGGTTTACGACGCGTAGGACCACATATCGATGTGTGGGCCCTATTTCCGTAGTCCATATGCTAGCTAGCCGAGAGGCCGTGCATATGGACCGATCACCCCTGGGTAAATAGAGTTGCGTGCATACCCTCGAGAGAGGACAAGCGTAATTCTACCGGATTGGGTTCCCCACCCAATAGCGGGGTTCTTAGCGTAAAGCGGGCGTTAAGAGGAATCCTTCGTCGGACTAACGTTCGGTCGAATAGTCTTAACGTTTAGGTGAGCGATATCCCTATAGCTAGGTGAGCTCACATTTGTGGAACCTCCACGGCCAAGTTGCCTTATTATTAATTTGAAAACTAAGTCTTTTTATTATTAAAAATTGTTTTAGTCTTAATCCGATTCGATGCCGAGCGTTAACCCTTCATCGAATATTGTCTAAATCGTTTTTTCGCTCCTTTGCTTTTCCGTCTTTTATTAAGTTCAAAAAAAATCCATCTTTCTTTCAGTAAAATAATAGTCCTCCCGGAGGAGTAAGAATAGTAAACGCGACCCCGAGAACAATACGACCTCGGTATTCCCCCGAATATCGAGTACTACTTGCGATAGGTGCACTTGCCTACCCGAGCAAGCCCGCGGCGATCGACTCACCGAACCAACCACAGTAAGAGTCTGTTCGCGGGCACATCAAGTTTTTGTGGTCCAGCTTAAGGGGGAGTGTTGAAGTTGGTGACCGGGCGGTCTGGCGGTCTGTCTTGACGGGTTGAAGACCGCACGGTCTGGCGGTTTGTCTCAGCCGGCTTGGAGACCGGGCGGTCTAACGGTCTCCCCTGACATCTCTCTTCTTCTCTTGTGGTAGTCGTGCGGTTAGCCCTTCCTCTGTGTAACCGCGCGGCTTTTGCGGTTTGTTTTGTATAGTCCGCTTAGTCCTGTAAATTTTTAGTCCCACATCTCTTATTTGTATTCTCTCATCTCTCCTCCATTCTATATAAATACCTTTGTAATAGATACCTTTTTCAGATAATAAAGTTTCAGATTAAAACCATTTCTGCTTGTTGTTTGTTCATTTCTAACACTCCCATCTGGACCCCTGAAATGTTTGGTCCACCGACCATTAGTCAAAAGACTAAGCCTGATTTCCCCCACCCCTCCCCCAGTGGCTCCTAGGCACCGTGCGGGAGGATTGATAGGAAATCTATGATAGTGGAGAGTAGACAAGAGCAGGTGACGATGGTCCTAATCTAGCAAATTATATAGTATAACATTTGCATGAGTCTTCACTAGCAGTTCTATATCAAGTAGAGCAGTAATAAAGGAAAGGTAAAGAGAACAGGCTGTGTTTAAAGGTAACCTTAATTTATAAGAATGTCCATACAAACTTATAAATTAAGGGGTAGTTTTGCAAGGTCTATCGTATAACAAGTCTCATACCAATTTATACGATAGGGGTATGGGTCTAAACGTTATAATGACATGATATGCTATGATATACTGGTTTAATGCTATGTTCATACAAGTGCAACGCGCACACCCGACTTTATGCACATAGACCTTTAGTTCCCCAATTTTTGAAGCTAGCTTCACTCCCAGGAGCCTTCGTAGTGGCCAACAGAGACATTGAGTTGGGACACCGCACTCCGAAGAGGCTATCCACACTTCCAAGCATAGCCTTTACGTACGCCTCTAAAGGGCACACCAGAGTCAACACACACTAATGCTGACAATCCCGCCAGTCTTTTCCTTGGCTAAGTGTAAACTACACCCGCCGAGTCATCGTATCGACATCGGTGTGAATGACCATCAAATATGGAAGACCCACCAACTTATGCACTTACAGCCAAGAATTCCCGATCCATCGGCTCCCTGGACTAACTTGTCTGTTACAACTACCTTCCAAGCCTTCACTCGCCGGACAAACATGCCCATTTCCACAACCACTGAGCTTACCGCTAGGACAACTCAACCAAGCTAACCTCCCGAGTCATCAGAGTGAGTGAATGTGAAGACCTAGTTTTACTAATTACTCTTTAACATTTTAGTCTTATGGTTTATGGTTAACCCTGGATTACCCAGGGCATTCCAGGAGAATGGCTCTTGAGGGCAATAGGAACTACGATAGGCTGAAGCTCAAAGCTCTCTTTCGCAAGGTACTTATTATTATTGGTATCTACCCATGTCCCCATTTTTATCATTCTCTTGAGCTAGCTCTAATCATATTTAGACTTCCCTTCTCCAAGGAAGGACGATCCACCGTCAATCCCGAGCACAACTCTGCCCTTGCACAACCGGCTCACACAACCTATCTTATTTTGGTGACCTCATTATTACTCAATCAGACCAGGTATACCAACTACCCCATACCAAGGTTCACATATTTCCCTAATCCTATAGTTTCACTGTGTGCATACCAAATAGACTATATGATGTGCAAGAATTTTGACCTTCCAAATGATCATCCAAATGACCTAAGATTATTATTGGGGGTCTATCATGATACTTTATGAAAAAATCAAAAATATTTTAATTTTCCTAATTTATTTAGCATTTATTATATTTTCTGCAAAATCAGGACATCTCGGCTTTTAAACACCAAGTATAATTTTATGACAAGATAAGCCCTCAATAAAATTAAGACAAGTGTATATCATCAAAATAATACTGAAATTCCCAAATTTTCAAAAATGTGTTGATCTCCAAAAAAATTATTGATTAACAAACCTCATTAATAGGGCAGAGCAGGAAATAATAGAAATAATCATTCAAAAATTATATAAAAATTACCGGATGTTAAAAATGACCATAAAGAACAATTCACAAAATTTAGTAATTTGTCAAGCTTATTTGGTCACATAATTAATTCATTTAATTAGCTTCTACACACTACTAGAAAACAGACTTTTGGCCAGGGCAAATTACCCTGACAAAAAGTCCAAAACCGTGGCTAAAAGGTTTTGGCTACGGTCTAGCTACGGGAAAAATCCATGGCTAAAGTTGGCGTGGCTAAAAAGTTTAAGCCACAGATTGGCCATAACAAATAGTATTAGCCATAGGGAAAAACTGCCGTGGTAAATAAGCTAACTATTTGTCACGGTATGAAACCCTAGTTAAAGGTGAACTCATCATTTTTTAAAAAACTATTTGCCACAGTTACAAACCGAGGCAAATAAAAATGTATGTTTTTTTAAAAAAAACAAATTCAAAATACTGTAATGCTAGACATGTGCTCCCCTTAGTGTAATATAGTACTGCAACAACTTCCAGTACTCAAATGACCAACAATTGAAGATTATCGTCCTTGTAAGACCAACAACTATATAATTCTATCAATAAATGGCAGATTATTGGATAAATTTCTAATCTAACCAATAATCTGCACGGTATCATGCAAAATAGAGAAAGAAATATTAAATCTAAAAGTAATATAATTTAAAAATAGTCATAAACAACAATGGCCGCACATCTGTTCTTAATTTATCATGCAAAGGATCAAGCATGATATCAAAAAAAGAGAAAGAAATATTGAATAGATAAACATGCATCAGATTACACGCTGCCAGTGCCTGCGACTTTTCCCGCTTCTCAAAATTTTACATTAAAATCATAAATTTTTATTATGAAAGGCTTGGATTGAGTGTTCTGATGAAATGAATGATTTGGATCCTCTCACTTTATCTGATGAAAATAGCATACTAACAATCTGTGAATTATTTCACTGAAGAAATCTATCCTAAATCTGAAAACTTCTATCTATTTTCCATTTTGAAGGTTACCCCCATGAGTGGTGAATCGATCCCTTGGCATGCTGTTCTTTTTAATTATCGCCGCCAACTGATTCTTCTGTGCTACCAACGCTCCATAAGCATATAGACTCATCGCCTGCAAAAAAAAACAAAAATCCGCTAAATTATATATTCACCAATGCGAAAAAGAAGAAGAGGAAGATTAGAAAGTAACCTGTGGAGATGATTGCATATGATGAAACCCAAGGAGGGAAGCAAATGACTCAGGTGTTTGAGAGTTATGCATTTGATTTGAAAACCTCATGTTGTTATTGGATTGTGGGCACATCTGCATTTGATTTGCTGATGGGGATGAAGGAAACTAAAGCATGGGGGATCTGCCAATACCCAAACCCATGTGTGCCATGTAATTTTGAATATTGGGGAACGTCATGCTCGCCTGACACTTCCCATCCACATAATCTGAGAAAGATTACCTATAAATCTATGTATGGATTTTACTGCTATGTTGTTGAAATTAAGTAATCTATATAATGTAAAGTTCATACAAAACATAAGGACAATTAACATTTATGTGAGACAGAGAAAAGCCAACAGCTAGATTATTGTTTTGGGCAAGGCAAAGCAAATAATATTGTTAGTTTATAATTTCAGATAGCAAACCATAGAGAAGATACACGATAAGAAATTCCAAATCATTGATCTCATAGTCATACATAGTCATACATGTTTCTGATCTTCTAACTATATTTGCAAATACATAATCAATCAATGAATGGCACGAATCGAGAGGTAGGAAAGATCAAGAAAGGATGAACTAGACAACTAAGATCAATTGTTTGCACCTCCTATTCCCTACAGACACACATCATAAAGAAAAACAAACAAAAAAACTATTTATGAATGACACAGATCAACAGGTAGGAAAGATCAAAGAAGGATGAGCATGCCAAATATGGCACCTATCTATGGGCTGCATGCCTCTATAAGTGCATATCCTCAAGAAAACCCAATACATCATTATTGATGCTCAAATATCAAAGAACGTATAGGAGATTATACATGTGTAGTACCTGGTAGGGGAGTCTTAGTACTCTGATGATGGCTTGCCTAACAAAATTATCGCAGCCCTTGTAATTGGGTCCAAGAAATTGAGTAGAAGCAAAATCACTGCTCTGCATAATAAATTAAAGGAAAAAAAAACTCGGTCAGCATATATCCAGTGATCTGAAGAAACCAAGTAAAATCAAAATCTCTGTGAAGGTAGAGTGGGAGGAAATGAAATATAAAGGCTTCGTTTGGCGCGGTGGTGGCGGTCATGAATGCCGTGGTCATGAACCGCAGTTTGTGAATGAAGTGGTCATTAATCGTGTTTTGTGAATGGAGTTTTGCTTGGATGATCTATGTTTTTTGAGGTCATTAACCGCGGTTTGTGAACTGAATTTTGTTTGGATGTTTTTAATTTTATGGCATCATAAATGAAGAAATATTTTTATCAATTTGGCAAATGAAAATAAAAATTTGATAAATGCACACAAGATACAAGGTTCCTGCTCAAATCTTTATATCAATACAAGGTTCCCGCTCAAAATTTGAGTGCAAGTCAGAAAATCATTACTTCCTGAAGCCTCTCTCTCTCCCTTGCTCCCCTTGATCTTGGGACCGAATGGCTTCTGCTTCCATCCTAAAATCTTCGTTTCTCCCTAAGAGATCAGAATGGGCGGCCGCCGACCGCCCATCGGCCTCCCGCCAACCGGCAGTTGTGGGCCTCACTGTTCGAGCCGACTCGTATGCTAATGAGCTCGTTAAAACTGTTGTAAGTTCTCAGTGCCCATGATCTATTGGCTGACAAAAAAATCAAGCAGCAGAGATATAAAATCATCACTAGTGGAAGAAAATTACTTTCTATATAAAGGCCTATAAAGTAAAAAGTTTATATAATGATTCTCGTCTATAGTGCTGAAACTGAACTCATACTGAACTCATGCCCCCTCTCTCATCTCCTCATCATCAAAAAGGAGGTAATTTTTCATCGCAGAATTCCCCCGGGATCTCAGGGCGATGCATTTAGCATCCATTCGAAAGTCTTACCTCGCATTTCCTCCTGTTACAGAGCAAATTATGAAGATCCCATTAAAAAAAATAACTGTCATCAGGCAAAAACATGATAAGTCCCACAACTGCCGCATGAAACGTACCAATTATAGATGTGTGCATGTCCATTTAGGCTCCATTTGAGGGGGACTTATTTTCACCAGTCAAGCGATTACGACCGCATGAACCGTACCATAAATCCCCACTTGACCTGTGAAAATAAGTCCCCCCAACAGAGCCTTAGGCTCCTTCTGGCACGGTGGTGGAGGTTGTCAACGCGGTTGTTATGAACTGTTTGTTCGTTAACGCCTAACCTCACCAATGAATATTGAGTTTAAGGTCTTAAGCACCTGGTTGATAAGAAGTGCATACTTGGTTGATAAGAAGATAAAAGTCAAGTGGTTTTATACATTTAAATATAAAAATTATGGATAAATCTAACTACAACCAAGAAAATAAGAATAACATAGAACTCTGACAATAATAGAGAATGACAAAATACTTAATAATCAAGAAAATGAGAGCTCATTATGATATATTTGAAGAGAAAATTAATGTTGTGACCTATGAATAATTTAAAAACATTCTTGATGGTTGTAAACTTTACAATTACTTAGAGATGGTGAAAAATCAGGGAGAAAATTTTAGATGTTATGTTGAGGAAGACCGGATGCTCAGACAATTTTTACTAGAGAAAAATAAATAGGATCCCCTGTTATTGGATGACTTATAAAAGTGAAAATGATGACCTTAGTTCATAACATAGGCTATCAAATTAGAAACCAACCTAATGTTATGCTACGATAAGATCATGTAGGCTGGAGGAAACTCAGCTTACCTATCCAAATGTCAACAGGAGCAGCTCACTGATCAATCAAAATATATAGATAAAAGAGAACTAAAAATGAACAAGATCCCTATTCGAGAAACGAACTGATCTAAATTCCTATTCTAAAAATGTTGTTCTTGCATCAAAAAATAACATCACGAAATGAAAAAAATAAGGAAATGGCAGAGCTATATCTCTAGAATACTAACTCAACTGGAGTAGGGATGCAGGTCGAGCATCTCATTATTTAACATGACGCAAGTCGTCTGTCCTCTTCATCGCCGGGAGGAGGAATGCAAACTAAAACGAGGAAGTCTGACATTTCTGATGCCTTCGAGGAAGAGAGCAGTGGCAGCGAGCTCTTTGTGAAAGGTATTCTTCTCCGTCGGGAGGATGATTGGGGCCTGAAATAAGGATGTCTGGGGGTTTGCCGGAGGAGGTATGCGGGAGAAGAATGGTCGGCGGTGGCCTATCGCCGGAGAAGGAAGGCTGCGAGATCGTAAAATCGGGGATGTTGTGGGTTCGGGAATTCGGGGGAGCTATCAGGGAGAAGATGAGTGAGCGTGAAGCGGTGCGGGAGCGAGGGAGCGATATATTAGGGAACAGAGTGGGCGGCGGGTTTAACCTTTTTTTTGGCGATAGAATTAGGGGGCACGGGAATGTTAAAAGGTCTATTAATACTAAATATTAGCAACCCTTTTTTGCTTTTCATTTCTTATACAAAGATATTAGCCATGCATTTTTTAGTCATAGCTAAAACCTAAATATTAGCCACGATTTTGCGATCATGGCTAATACACTAGTATTAGCCACGACTTTTGAACCCTGGCAAACAAACATGTAGCTAATACTCATTTTTCTAGTAGTGACATAAGGCACATGTGAAACAACTTGTATAAAAATATTTTCAATAATTTTATAAAAATTCACAGAGCTCAAAGATGTCCTAAAAAGTCCTATAAACAACTTTCATTAGTTTTTAATAAATAAATAGCTCCTAATAAGTTCTTTAATGATTATGGCAACTACTAGGATTGTGAATGAAGTACCATAAATAATAAACCAAAATTCACACTAAAATTTCCAGAGCATAATATCAACAATATATGATCAGTGCCTAAACTTCAAGACCATTCAAAGTCATATGATGAAGTAATAAAATCATGAGCAAAATTGCCTTAAATGGTCCTAAGTTATTTCAAGAGGGATGTAAGCTCCTAAAGTCCTAGCATCACATCCTAGGGTTAAATTTCATCCTAGACAAACTACTAACAAGTTACAAGGCATTCCAAGGGCATGTGGTCTCATGTCCTTCATTGAGCTCAAAACCCAATCCCTAGGGCTTACACTAGGGTCTTGGGGTACCTCCACCCCAAACTACTTAAATCCCTTGTGGGAGTGTTTTAAATGACGTTGAGGCTCTATCCAAGGTTTCATCACTTTTGGATGCGAATTGACCACTCAAACCATCAAACAACCTTTGCCTGAAATTCCCCTTTAGGGACAAAAGTTTGGTCACATTATTCCCCACTCGAATAAACCCCAAATGGGCTGAGATTTTTATCAGAGTCATGTCATGACCGTAATGGCCACCCACCAAAATATTTGGTGATTTTGATGTCATTGACCCCTTAATTAAATTCTACATGATTTATTAAATGTTTTCTAAAACTATTGAAAAATTTATTCCAAAAATTCTCATTTTTGTATATGTCTGAGATTTAGATGTGACTAACATATGATCCAAATTTCAAAAAATTTGGATGAGTAGTTTGGTGGGGGCACACTAATTTGTGTCTGGTTAACCCTAGGTATAGCTGACACCATTTGGTGTGCTGTTGTCTGTCCATTGACCCATATTGGTTAACACCAATTTTAAAATAAACTAAAATTCAAGGGCTATAACTTTGATATAGAACATTTCCTTTGATTTTACATCTACGTATTTTAATAAGTAAAACTATCTACAACATGAAAGGTGACAAAGTAACATTTAAAATGAAATGTTAATTAAAGATCAACACAAACCTTAAAGAGCCAATGGATGGGATCGACTCATCGTACTCCTTGAGCCAACGGTCCTGATTGTCCTGTCCCGGGCTGATTTGAGAGGCATTTTCTTGGACACCAGAGTGTCCCCCTGGCCAGCCAATTCCACCACCACCTTCGTTGAGGTGGTGGTCGGCGATAGGTAGTGGTAGGCCAGCCGGAGGTGGCCGGAATAGGGGTTTAGGAATGGATGAAAAGCTCCAAAATGGAGTTTTCGGCCACCCAGATCTAGGGCCAATTTGCCCCAAACCTTACAGCCAATGAGAAAGGATCTATCCACAGAAGAGGAGAAGACGATAGGACCTTTTGGGAGGGCTGGAGCCTAGCCGATCGTCGTGACACCATTTTCGGTAGTCGTGGTGTCAGGTGCTCTGCAACGTCTACACCAGAGAGCTCAATTCCTTCATGGAAAATGTGGAACTGATTGCTCTAAGCCTAAGGAAGCTCTTAAAAGGATTAATTGGGGGAGAGGAAGGGTGTAGCATCAATGGCCATTAATGGCCATGAAAGTTCATTTTAGGCCAACCATAGGTTCACTTTATCCAGCCTCTGAACAGCCCTGAGAGGCTCTTGGTCTTCTCAAAACTGAAGGTGAGATGAATCTTCAGAAATTAGGAGGGAGATGATGGATCAATGACATTCAAACACCATGAATGTCCACTTTCTCTCTCTTTCTCTCTTTCTTTCTCTTCAAAATTAGGGGAAGTTGCATATTCTCTCTCCTAATCAACATTCTCAATAAATAAATGGAAAATTGGGTAATTATAAACCTCATGAGGCTAGTGGGCCACCTCAATTGAGCCATGCCTAAGTGGATTGGGCTAGGTTTGGTCAACTAGAGCTAATTTGACCTAAATTAAGCTTGAGTTGACTTTGGTCAAATTGACCTTTGGGGTTTCCCCCAATGGGTCCTTGGTCACCCATTGGCTTCCCCTAAGGTTTAGGAAGAGTTTGGTAGGATTGTTTGGCACCTTTGAGGCCACTTGACCCTTAGTTAGGGCACTTTGACCATTTTAGGGCAAGAATTGACTTTGGTCAACTTTACCTCTTTTGTTGACCCCAATGGGTAATTGGTGACTCATTGACCTCCCTTAAGGGTTAGGAAGGTCTAGGTGGGGTCAATTTGGCTAAGGGAAGGTCAATTGACCATATGTAGGTTAGTTTGACCCCAATGAGTCTTTAGTGACCCTATGGACCTCCTAAAGGGTTAGGGTTGTTGTGGTAGGGTCCTGGAATCAAGTTGAGGCCTTAAGTCAAACCCTAGGGGTGGTTCTGGAATGCGCTAATCGAAGACCAAGGTGATCTCACCTTCATTCTTAGGTTCACTAAGTCTTCTTAGGCTTCCTAGGGTTTTATCATGACCTAGTGATGACAAAACCACTCTTAGGGGTCTAGTTGTTTGAGAGATGTTACAAATCCCAACACATAAAAATAAAATTTTGTCCCCGAAATTAAGGTTAGGCCTACGTGATTTCTACTGACATAAAGCATGTAACATCCCTAGAAAATTGAAGGTATACCTGACTCGAATAGATCCGAGTACCTCTGTTGCATCATGTCACGTGCTCCCAAGTGTGCTCCTCCTTCCCATGATTCCTCCATAGGACCTTGACCAGCGGGACATTCTTGCGCCGCAAGACCCATACTACTGTATCATCGATCATGACTGGTTCTATGCTGACTGATCGATCTGAAGTCACTAGGCCATCTGTAGTGGAAATCAACTGATCAGGCCGTAGTAGAGCCCTCCGAAGTGAAGAGACGTGGAAGATGTCGTGCGATCCCACTAACTCTGGCGGTAGCTCCAGTCTGTAAGCTAAGGGGACGATCCACTCCAGGATCCTGTAGGGCCTCATATATCTCAGACTGAGCTTCTTCGCACGCGTACCCGCGAGAATCTATGCATCAGCTATATCTTCAAGAAAACTCGGACTCCCACTTAGAACTCCACCTTACGATGCGGTGCATTATAGTACTTGGCCTGTCTACTCTGGGCCTCCAACATCCTATCACGGATCAGTCTCACCTGAGCATCTGTGTCCTCCATAAACTCCGAGCCGAGTGCCTTTGGATCCACATCCTAGATCCATGATAGTGGGGTCCTGCACCTCCATCCGTATAGTGCCTCATAAGCGGTCATGCCTATGCTGGACTGATGACAATTGTTATGGGAGAACTCGATCAGCGGCAACAGTCTCGCCCATGGCACTCCGCAGTCCAGAATTCATAAGCGCAGAAGATCCTCCACTGTCTAGTTAGTGCCCTCCGTCTGCCCGTACGTCTGAGGGTGGAAGGATGTATTGATTGTCAACCGAGAGCCCAGGTAAGTCTGGACTGACCTCCACTCCTTGGACGTAAACTGTCCATCCCGATCTGGCACAATCGTCCTGGGTACTCCATGATAGCGGACAAACTGCGCCACAAATCTCCGCACCAGATCACCGACCGGAGCATCCTTTCAAACTAGGATAAACCTAGCCACCTTCATCAATCTATCGATGATCACCCAGATGGAATCGTTCCATTCATGAGACCGAGGTAGCCCATGTATGAAATCCATGGTTATATCCACAAACTTCCATTCCCGCACCGGAAGTGGCCGCAATAATCTGGCTAGACTCTTACACTCTGCCTTCACGAGCTGGCAAGCCTTACAATGCGTCACAAAGTATGTGATATCCTTCTTCATGCCCGGCCAATACATTGTCCTCTTTAGATCCGTGTGATCTTCGTGATCCCCGGGTTCACTGAATATCTGCTGCAGCGAGCCTCAGTAATGATATCCTCCCAAATTCGGACTCCTGCTGGTACATAAACTCGGCCTCCAAATCACGACAGCCCATCTCTCAGTGAGTAATCCCCTGCCGTGTCTTCCTCCAAGGCCCTGAAAATCAGCTCCATCATCACATCCAGCCTCTGCCCATCCCTGATGCGATCACGGATGTCCTCAGTAGTGCTCAACGATGTCAAGTACTCCTCATACAGCTCTAGATCATCCTCGTATACGAGAGGTATCTGCATCTCCTCCAACATCTATACCAGCTCTATAGCCATCTGCTGAGGCCCTGCTCCTGATGTAGTGTCTCTCCGACTCAGAGAGTCTGATACCACATTTGCCTTCCTGGGATGATAGTGCATGATGTACTGATAGTCTGACAAAAACTCTACCCAGCGTCTCTGTCGGATGTTCAGCTCTTTCTGTGTGTCCACGCACTTCAAATTCTTGTGGTCTGAGAAGATATCACCGTGGACACTATAGATATAGTGCCTCCAGA